>OX485804.1:2400000-3600000 GCA_950295325.1 Polytrichum commune
TAATTGTCTAAAATTTGTTTAAAATATGATAAACGTGATGGTTTTCTACAAATTTTTGTGATGACAACCTCGAGTATATAATGAGTCCAAGAAATATGAAGGGAAAAAAAATCCTACTTCAAAAAAATCAAGGTTGTGAAATTTACGTTCAAATTAGATTCAATCATGTGCTTTTCAACATCACTTTTAATAATTAGTTTTGAAGATCTCGACATGGAAGGTCATCATGAGGAAAACGAATCCAACTTTGCTACTACCTTTAGGCCTTTGACTAGAAGAAAAAAAATATGGCTTTAGTATACTAGAGCACTATTTTGGTCCACTTTACCATGCTTGCACCTGTGTGTGATTGAGTGTGGTTCCAAGAACAAATACCACAAACACATTTGATCTAAAAGGATCGGACTTTGAGCAAAAAAACATGACTACCCATTCTAGATTCAATGGTCAACGTATTTGGGAAAACCTAACTAACACAATTTAATAAACACAAGATTCTTCACTTTGATAATAAATAAGATATTCATATGAGCTCAATGTCTAGGAATATTTTTGGGCATAATCGGCCAAGATCCTAGTGTTTCCAAGTCCAACAAGTACATGTTGACATCTTTTGGTTTTTCTTTATTGATTTGACGTAAATACTTTAAATTCGTCCAAAATGATTGACAACTTCCCTAGAGTCTTGGACTTCAATCAACCCTAAACCCTAAACCCTTGAGGCCCAAGACCCTAAACCTAACTCCAAACCCTAGGGGTTGAATTTGAGAAGTAGGGTTTAGAGTTAGGTTTAGAGTTCCTGTAGCTAGTGTTTGGTTCTCCCCATTCATTGTATGAGCTCTAAAATTTATGAGAAAAATGGCTTTGGCCTCGATTTGGATTTGCTGATCATCTCGTACTAAAGTAGAAAAACGGAAAATGAGGACAATAAGTTGATTCGGCCATAAAGAGAGGCTTTAAAATTTTATGCAATATTTTAAGAGATGGATTAGAGGAAATGAGGAATGCAAGTTGTTTCATAATTTCATTCCGTGTAAATAATTAGTTACATGTTCCCAAGAAAGACTCTATTTGTACAATAGAATCTTTTTAATTTGGGCATCAAAATATCATACTCTGCATACAAATGCACACAAAATGGCTACCTCAATGGTACCTAAAAGTGATCCTAAGTGGTGTGAAACATGACCTTTCTAGCCAATCACTACATCCTTTCCAAGCCGCCACTTTACAATCAACCATTTTAGGTTCACACAAGAATCATCATACTCTTAGTCAAGTACACCAATACATTTGAAGCACCTATTCCCAATCAGGACCTCATCAGGAACATATAGGGTGCCATAATTTCGCTAAAGTTGGGACTGGCTTTTGATCATGCTAGAACCAATAGTGATATAACATATTGTCCCTAGTTTTGATACTAAAGTGAGGAGGATTGAATGGTTACGGTAGACTCTAGACATTGGTAACATGTTGGGACCAACTTTTGACTTCAAAACTTTTGACTTAAAGAATAAAGTTACCAAAAAATTTGCAGTTCTCCAAGTCTGGCGCGGAATCCTCTGAAGTGATCGATTATGGGCGCATGTAATCTAGTGGTCATCTACCCATTTCTATTTGTCCACCTTAATCCCGTGTTTCATACCCTAGGAGTTTTGGGCTATTGGGGGAAAGGGGGGGGGGGGAGAGTAACCATTTTAAGACCCATCTAACCTCAATGTGGTCCCAAGTAAGAACACATATTATAACACGGAGGTTGTCATCTGACGGCCCACACTGCAAGCAGCATCCCATCACCTGGCCCGTCTTTTCACAAATGGCTTTCTCAGTGATGAAACTTATTAACTTGCGATGATGATGATGATAATGATCATAATAATTGCCTAGTGGTTTTTTTCCCGTACTGGTTGAAAACTTACACTGATCTCTCTCTCTCTCTCTCTCTCTCTCTATATATATAGTTTATTTTTTGTTTCCTTATTTTTGTTTATTTTTCCTCCTGCAGGCAAGTCCCTTTTTTGGAACTAACCGGATCTGCGTCAACGCTACAGTGGAGTCGTGTCCTCACAGATACGTGCCAATAGATTGTGATGTTTCTGTGTTTGTGCTTTATGTATAAGCAAACCAAATACAACGTACGGCTTTCCCGAAAGAAAGAAAGAAATAAACTAAAACTATTTCAATTAACTTCCGGCAAATATGCTCTGTTGTAACATGCTAGGCATTTGTGATGACTGAGGTCAAGGCATCCATAGTCGACTAGGTCCATTTAACCGCTTACTGGGGTCATGTACTACCAGCATGGATGAAGCCTTTTTTCTTTTTTTTTAGGAGAACGAAGTTAAGGTTTATGTGGTGGCGGTTTGTGATTGATGAACCTCATAAGAGTTTTGACAACTGTCGTAGCCAAGCATTAGCATTAAAATAAGTGGTTTTGCGTTAACTTGTAGATCGACTATGTGTTATTCTAACTTCATTTGGTTCGAAAGTTGTAGTTACCATATTTATGGAAGAAAAGAAATTGCATTCTCCTTAGAAGTTGTTTCTCTTTGCAAGAAAAAGAATTCCCCATTATAACTCCTCCCAAGCAAGTGCAAGCTCTCTTCTTTCATTGGTTATAGATGCCTCCACTTTATGTAGACTTATTCGTTGTGTAGGTGAAAACAAAGTTGATTATTTATGGTTTGTAAACATTTATTTCAAGATGATGTGGCTCCAACAAAAGCATAAGAAACCCCTTATAAGTATGCATAGTGAAGTCTAGCTGGAATGAATCGAGTTGGCCTACCTCAACCTTATAGGGGACTTGTTTTTACTAGAACCCCTTCATCCACAATGGAAGAGTTTACATAGACGCCATGAATCACAAGCCGTTGTAACACGAGATATAGTATAAGGACTGATTTAGACTATGGTTTAGTCCCAAGTTGGAGTCTGCAAAGGCCAAGTTTCTTGTTGCACAAGAAAATTTGGTCACCATATAACTCCCTCAACAAAAAGTGTTGCCATGTTGACAACATTTTTCATCCACACTTGAAGTTCTCCACCAAAGATATCTTGGCCGTAGTGTAAGCCCTAGCTTGCGACGAACCTATTCATAGCCCATATTGCTCCATTCCCCTAATTCCTTGACCAGTAAGCTTCCTTACCTTACTCTATGGGCCACTTCACACTATGGTCGAAGGTCGAGAGGCCAACGATTTCCACCAATCAAATTGCAAGAATCAAAGAATTCAGCCTCTTAACCCTTCACACTAGAGGCCAAAGTCCAAAGGTTGCCGCTCTCCACAATGCCTACATGGCAATACTTTTTGACCAAGGTGATGGACTCTTGAAGGAAGTTTGGGTCGGATTTGAATGAAACTCAAAAGTATGGTTGAGTGGCCGTCAATTCCTTTTTCATAAATAAATAAATAAATAAAATCGACAAGATCTTGGCCATTAGATTGGAGGTGTTGTTCTGAGCAGGGAATAAAGTGGGATGCTCCTTCTTCCTTTGGACATTGGGCTTGACCTTTGGAGGCTTCACACTATGCCCGGCCCATTGGCTCCAGTTCCTATATTGTATTCATTATTTTCAGCCCATTTCTTTGGACTCGCAACAAAGTTTGCCCCATTCAATCCCACGGCCTCTTGACTCGGACAGCCATAGTGTGAAGCGGCCCTAACCCAACCCTAAGACCAGAGTTATACGTATATATATGTATATATAAATACCACTAGCACAGAGTTGGTTTCCCATCCATTCTTCATCCAGTCCGTGTGTGTCTGAAGCTTCCATTCCTGTAGACGCCAGACATTCGGAGGGCTGTGTTCTTTACTTATATTTTTCTTCTTTTTCTTGAGCTATGTATAGTATACCTTGAATCTAAAGAGATCTGCTAAGCCAAGCCTAAATAGTTCCAGCCTCCTGTATTTTCTTGTTTTCCTTGTTTTCTATTTTTTGCTCTTGTTTCTTTCTGTCTTTCTAAATTGCAAAGTGACGGTGTGTCCCTCGGTCATGGAGAAGACGATATTGGGCCAGTGATGGACTCACTCACTCACACCGAGTATTAATACCAAAATGAACACTCATAGTAGTAAGCATGTTCCTTTGATTATGTGTGCATTGTACACAGTAGTAAATCTACAGATTCTGTATATATGGAACACGTACACAATTTGCTCATTTGCATGTTACTTTGATTACTTGGACATTGGAGTAGTAAGGATGCTTTTATTTCCATGCCCTCTTCTTCACGGAAGTACTTTAATATTTCAAGTGTGAGGATGAATACCACTTACGTGAGCACCCGAGAGGCCGGCTGAAGTACGATGCCATTCGAGGATTTACCAACATAGTAGATTTAAACACCAGGATTCTCAACTTTGTAACCTCTTTTGAAAAGGGGTGGCCCGGAGCCAGTTTGAAAACCATGCATACTTGTCGTGGTTAAAGTGTAAATTGTAATGGTGTTTGGCATTTGGGTTCATGACTTTGGAAGTTTGGAGATAGTTCCTCATGCTGTCAATCGCCTCTAAGTACACTAAATAATTTACTTAGTGTCATCAATTCTATTTGTCTTGCTCAATACTAATTGTAAACCGCCCATGTAGTGTCACCAACATAGAATGTAAAATCATCATTATTTGTTGTTTCTTGTAAAGTTATTTGGGCATTATGGGTTTACGTAGTTGCAATCGTTGTCACTTGCTAAGGATTTTCCATCCAAATTTCAATCATCCATGACAATATCTCATTATACAATTGTTAGGATGCAGAACATTTCAAATTTTCTTTCAATCATGTTTGGATGAACTAAAAGTAAGTTGGGATGACAATACTTGTAATTTTATCACAAGAAATATCACTATAAAATTTAGTGAAAGGTCTTAAAATAGAATATACAATTAAATATAATATTTAGTGCATTACTTGGTACCTAAACCAGCTAAACGCCTTATACTCCATGAAATTCACTTATTGTCACAAAATATTTCTTACCACTGCCATCATGGGAAAACTCAACATACAGAAACCACTTATCCAAGCACTAAGAATCTAACGAAGGAAAGTCAACCCCCTCAATATCAATTCTGCAGGCTTTTGAGGAGCCATATGCAAATACTCATTCCCAAGCCATAGAACACTTCAAAATACCCCCAAATGATATTTATTCTTATAAAAAAAATCGTAAAACACACACACCATATATCCATAAAACACCTCACATGTCTAGTACTAAACAAAACAAAAATCGACAACAAACAAGCCCCCATGGACATCCCATAGCTAACCAACCTCTTTTGTTCCATATGTTACTCAAAGAAGCCCACCTTTTGAAAGGAGGAGAGTGACCCTACCTCAAAACTTGGTAGAACATGATCAAGGTAAGGATGAACGAAGTCCCCTTCACATCGGTGTACAAAAACATTTACGTTACTTTTATTTATTTTATTAAAGTGTCACTTGGGAAGCCAAAGAGTTTTAGGGTCGCACTACATGACAAATACAATACTACACGTTCACTTGTAATCGGAAGATTTGTTACGTATGTTGAGGAGAGCAATCATTTCTCATTGCATGCATGTGTGTTGCAATTAAATGTTGGAAATTCAAGGGAGTTTTTTCCCAATTATTTGCAAAGGTATTTTAACTACTCCACAACTCCATGCTAGCCAGTTGTGGCCCTTTGAAAGGAGTGCTGGGCATCTAGTAGGTGTGCCTAGTTCACTAATACCATGTCCATACTAGGACCACCGACCAATCCACGCTAGTCTTGATGGAGAGTTTTCATCTTGATAGGAGTTCTTGTTGTTTATGCACTAACGAAACTGCAGTATGTTACACCTAATGAGGTTATCGTGAGTAGGACAAAAAATCTTTATTGGTAGCAGTAAATTTTGGAAAGAGATGCACTTTCCCTATCAAGAGGGGCTCCTTCTACTACCCAATACCGGTGACTAGCCCTAGTGTGGACACGGTACAAGGTAGTCCCTAATACTCCTCTTGAACTATGGTTGCCAACTGATGGAGATAGCCGATGCACCCTTGCACCAATTCAGCCCCCTATAATCTAAATGTCAAAATTAAAATCAACAAGCATTGGCCATCAACATTCACACGTGGCATGGTCTATAAGAACCTTGACATACATACATATTCCTACAAAAGTAATAAACATTAAGCCCTTTGGCTTTGTTGGTCGGACTGCACTACTTTCCTCTAAAACTAAAGGACACGAACTTTGAAAGGAACAACTTCCTCCTCTTAAGAACCTCGCACATGTCAAATTGACGGTCAAAGACCAAACCCACTGCCCCAATTGAAGAATGTTACGAGCTTGACATGCACCATTGACTTAATTCTATCGCATACTAATATTGGACCAAGAACACTCATCATTTTTAACGGCCGCATTGGAACTCACTAGGCATATATGCTACCCTACCCGAGTTCAACAATGTCGGTTGGAAAACTTTGAAAACCCACCGGTCGATCATTGTCCATTTCATCATGCCAACCCGGAATACTTCAAGAGCCAGCCCACCATCTGGGTGGCCATTAGATTTGACCAAAGCCCGAGTTGGACTCTTAGCGGTGTTTTTCCCTCCAATATGAAGCGGCGGCCGGGAGGCCAAGTTTAGTAATGTGAGGTGCCGGTGAGTACGGCTACTCCCCAAGTTTGTTGTTGAGTTCCCTAACAACAATCCACTGATGGGTATCTCCTGAGGAAGTTCGGGAATGACAGCGCCGTAGTTTGAAAGGACTTTGGTTGGAATTCAACATCTCTATAGTCACCAAACCCTACAGCGAATGCTTGCAAATTTGGAACGACACACGCCCGTTCACATGATGCAGGCTAATCCTGGCTCACTTGTCGTATAAAACTCGCACTTACGTGAGTAAGTGTGTCGTGTAGGTGATTTTAGTGTGGCATTAGAATCGATATGACATGTTAATTAGGGTGATCTCCACGATTAGTCATGTACTCCATGTGTTCCATGCAATCCTCAGGGAATTCATGATCATCTTTGTTCGTTGATGGTGAATAGTGCGAACTACACTAAACCATGTGTATGCTGGTGTAGTGAACTTCTAACGAGTCCTTTTCCTAAATATATATATTTGATGCGGGTTTGTTTTGGGTGCTCGTTGGTTGCATCCATGCTAACCTTCTTTTTTTTGGTCAAGTTCAAGGTACATGATATGGTCGTAACCGGGCGTTGGAATTGTATCTATGATCTAATATGTCACTGCATATACATTTGACTCAACGTGGTTCCAAAATTGATGCGCCATATTGATGAGAGTGGCATCCACAACCTCTCATGTAGTAGCATGTATCTTGTGCCACCTTCTCCAATAATTCCAAAACTGTTCAAGTGGGTCATCTATACAAAGTGTGGGCCACACTGGATCAGATGTAGTGTAGTGGACGTCCAATGAGTCTTTTCCAAAGACATCGTTGATTGCAATATGATTATGGGGAATCACAAGTTGCATTCATGGCATTGTATCGAGGTTTCTTTGATTCGTCTAGTTCAATGTATACGATTTGGTCATACATGTGTGAGTAGGTACACTATATATTTGATTTATTGTGACATTCAAATCGATGTGCCTCCTTAATGAAAATGGCCTCTAGATATTATCATGTAACAACATATATGTTTCATGTCACCTTCTTTATTGCCACCCAGTGATTGCAAGTTTGTTTGCGCATGTCAATGATGAATACCTAATCAGGCCATGCTAAATCGAACGTATAGTTCGGTGGATGCCGAAGGACATGCCTTTTGAATTCCAACAAAAGTTAATGATGCATGTAAAATTCAGGGAAAGACCAACTGTGATATCCATTCCGGTGTTTTGTTGCTTCCTTTCTTTTTCAAGTTCGATGTATACAACTTGGTCATAAATGTGTGAGTAACTACACTATATACATGGTTTAGTTTGACATTAAATTTGATGTGCCAACTTAATTATATTGACCTCCATGACTTTATATGTAGTAGGATATGTTCCATGCCACCTTCTTTGTTGCCACCCAATGAATGTAAGATCATTTACATGGGTTGATAATGAATACCTAGTTAGGTTGAACTAAATCAAATTTATACCAATCTAGTGTAAGGTAGACGTGTGTTATTTGGATTCTTTTCTCCTTGTACTTGCCTCTTTGTATGAATGAAACACACTATTTGTGGCAAATGATTAGCAAATCCAAATCGTGGCCATTTTCCTTGTACTCTTTGGAGGTTATACAAGCATATTATTCATTGTGAAAGTGATAATTCTTGTGTTCCTTAAGTGGGCATAAAACTCCCCCTCAATCATGTTGACCATAGAACCTAGAATTGGTTAGCAAATTTTGAACACGTAGTTCACTCTCTTTGAAACACACGTCTTTTTGGTGTCTAACTTTAGATCCACACCTAACCACATGCAACTTAAATACATGTGTCCAAATTTTTATTGTGCTTGAATCAGGCATACCACCGTAGGGCCAGTTCACACACATGACTGAAAGCCCGTGACTATTGCATTCTAAAATCTCTCATTGGTTGAAAAGGTTGAGACCGTCCAAGTTCACTTCACACTAGACGGCGAAGGCCTAAAGGCCCAAAGATGCTATCACCGATGAAAAACCTACTTGAATTCCTACATGACAGACTGTACATAATGTTTCATGCGATGCCAGAATGTGCGTCAAGGCCACCTCCAAGAGATAGGTGTGACGCAAATTCCGGCAACCCACGCTATGGCCTTTGGATGAGAAACCAATAGCCATGACTAAAAGCCCGTGATTATTGCATTCTAAAATCTCTCATTGGTCGAAAAGGTTGAGACCATCCAAGTTCACTTCACACTAGACAGCGAAGGCCTAAAGACCCAAAGATGTTATCACCGATGAAAAACCTACTTGAATTCCTACATGACAGACTATTAATAACATTTCATGCGATGCCGGAATGTGCGTCAAGGCCACCTCCAAGAGATAGGTGCGACACAAATTCCGACAACCCATGCTATGGCCTTTGGATGAGAGACCAATAGCCCTCACAACTACGTTGTCGCGGCCCTTGGCTTGGGGTGTGAAGTGGCCGTAATTAGTGGACCCATTTTGAGGCTCGCTTGTTTTGTCAAGTTCGATGTATACAGATGCGGTCATAAATGGGGTCACATGGCACCGTGTGGGGTGCTGACCGGGATCCACATGCCATTGCTTGTCCATCGAGAGGCCCGCGGCCACATGCTGCCTCCTCCATTCCCATCGCTCCATCCGGGCCCTACTTTCCACAAGCCTAACCGATTCAAGCCACGTACTCTAATTCCACCCCCTCTTATTGAGGAGCTCCCGTTCGGGGTGTTGATGGGCTTTCGTCTCCAATCCCCGGGGATCGGATGCACATCGCTTCAATTTGGCGACAAAGTGGACGCAATTCGATTGAGTCCGTTTTCGAACGCGTCGGAAAAGGAGATCGGTTCCGAGTCGAGCGTAAAGTGGGCGTTATGATGGTGTAGCTCTAATCCACTTCCGGATCGGGCCTCTTCAATTGGAGAGAGGGGGGGGGGGGGGTCTCGTTATTGGAAATCATCGACGGACAATGATTTTTGAAATTGTGGCTTGAAGGTGGTGAGTCGGCCTTTACGGGCCATGTGAATTCCCTCGTTTCGTGGGCGTCTTTGGTTGGTGTCCATGTTGCAGTGGCCGTAAGCTCGGGAAGTCTCCATAGCTCTTGTAAGCTGACACCATTCACCGCAACTTGTAAGACAAGTGGCAAACAAGCACACACAACCAACAAGCAACAGAGGGAAATGACGTGCTCTTGAGCCACTCGTTGCGTTCCCTTCCCGGCCACGATGTAGACATTGTACCATCTATGAGCCTAGTAGATTCTAGGACCCGCGATCGTGGATTTCACCTTACCATCTTGTCGCCACGAATTGAACAAGTGGCAAGCCACATTGCCCATGCTAGAGTGACGCCTAGTTCAATTTCAAATCGTGTTTTCAAAATTCACAAGTGTGACGGAATAGCCAAGAAAAAAAAAAACGAGCATTCTTTTTCTTAACCATAGTTAGGCCTCTTCAATGTGGGGATGGCATTACACTGAATATGTTGTATTTAGTGTCACAAATTCTAATTGTAAACCGCCTGTGTAGTGTCACTAACACTAACTGTAACACCTAACAATATTTGTCATTCTTTGTGTTTATAAATTTAGTAATAAATTTGGGGATATACAAATTTGTGATGTTGTGATTACTATCACTTTTTGAGTGATTTTTCATCCAATTTTCAATCATCCGTGACAATATTATGTTACAGAGATGTAGGGATGCATAGTTCACCAAAGTTGAAAAGTTTGGATGACACTACTTGTAATCTTGTTCATGAAAAGTGTCATTAGAGAAGTTACCACAATGACGTAAAAATATCATATAGCACTAAATACAGTATTTAGCGCATTCATCTTGGTTCCAAATTTACGAAGGTGAGGGAATGCTTGGAGGTGGAAGGGTTTTGTCGTGTAAATATTTCGGTCCATGTAATTTTTTTCTCATTTGAAAGTGTATTTGGCTCAATTGGCTCAATTGGAGGTATTTGCCCAATAAAAAAAAATCAATGTTGGGGCTAAAATATTTACGGAAATGGAATATCCTCGGGGTGCAAAAAAAATTCAAGTTGAATAGGGTAGCTCCGCACGGGATTTTATTTTCTAGAAAGAGAACTCGGTCCTTATCCTATATGATATTATGTCATTGATATTCGGCAATGTAGGGATTCAAATCTTGGTGAATGCATTGCACCTTCCCTAGTACCTCAACACCAAACATTGCAACTTGCAAAGATTGTGCAAGGCCAAGTTGTTGGGCCTCCTTTAGAACGGAGTACACTTATAGCCCACCCACACATACTGGTGCGGGCCACCAATGAACGGTTCCTACCAGCAGGGACCACTTTTAGAGTTGGTTTAGCCAGTGAGAGCCATTAGATGTAACTAGTGTTGGTACTCACCGTTCATTGGTGGCCCGCTCTAGTAAGTGTGGGTGGGCTATTAGTGTGCATTTAGGTTTGGAACCTTCCATTAATTTTTTTAGCTTATGTTGACGTGATGTTGGTTTCTTCATGGTGGTGTGTTTTTGCCCCTGTTCTACATTGCATTTGCTTCTTTGTGCTTTTGGTTATTGTCCAGTCTTTTTTTTTTTCAATTTTTTACCAAGGTTCCTTGTGGGTGCCGGTGTCTTAGTTGTACTTATATTACAACGAATTGGAATTCCATCTACTTAACTATAAGAAAACTGCAAGATATAAGAATAAAAAAAACAAGTCATCTTGTATTAAGGTAAGTGGGCCTAGAGTAGAGGCGTCCATAACCGATAACTTAAAAGATTTTGCACTAGTTTTGGAAAAGTACAAGATGGTGCAAATTTTTTCAATCTAGGAGGATAAAAATGAGGTGGACTGCAATTTTTTTGGTAATTTTATTCTTTAAATTGAAAATACTATGAATTTTTGAAGTCAAAAGTCGGCCTCAACATATCACCAATGTTTAGAGTTTGCCATTACTGCTCTTTCCTCCTCACTTTAGCATTTAAAATAGGGACATGTTTCATGATAATATTGGTTCCGGCTTGATCAAAATTCAGTCCCAGCTTGATCAAAATTATGACACCCTATAAATTCATGATGAGGCCATGATAGGGAATAAGTGATTAGGCGTGGATCTAAGAACGGACACCAGATAAAAACGTGTTAAAAAAAGATTGGACGACATGCTTGAACCCCTAAACCACTTCCCCCGGGAGCTTCTCAAACCATCCGTGCATTGGCAGGAAAGTTCCAGAAAAATGGAAAGCTAACATTACTTATGTTTTAATGTCCCCACGCCCACGGGTGAGGACAGACAAGCTGCAATGGGGTTGCCATGTGGATGAGGACGCCATTGGCTTCATGGCAGTCCTTTTGAAGGGAACTTGAGAGCCATGTCTTTGGCTTCGGCACCAACTCATCCACTTACTAAGGACCTTTCGTATGGTGCCTCGCAATTGGCATATCCTTTATCAAGCACCTCAATAGACATTGCTAATATGTTCAAGCCAACTTTCGAACGGTTTCAAAAAAATGCACCATAATTTCAATTTAAGGAATAAAATTATCATAAATAAATAAATAAACTGCAGGTCTTCTTGATTTGTATCTTTCTACAAGGGAAAAAAATGCACCGTTTTATACTTCTCCAGATGTTGCGTAGAAATTGTTAAGTGATTGGTTATGGGCGCCTTTGCTCTAATATGATGACGATGCATGATACATGCTTGGTGACCTTCCTCCGTAACTTGAGTGTTTGGGATGGAGGGAAAAGCGAAGAAAAAAAAATGACGTAACTTCTTAGTGTGGATTTACAGTTGGATTGAAGACATGATTGAATGAAGTGACAATAATGTGGCATCACTTCCCCATCTAATGTCATTGGCCTCCACTCAATAATATGTTGAGACTTTTGTGTCAGTCTAAAGTGCCTCTCTTAGTTTGAGAAACCCGTTGTTCAAGCTTGGGTCAAAATATATTGACTTCAATAATAAAGCCCAAATGTAAACCCACCCTTGGTTACGAGACTCTCATGGTTCCGTCCCATTGGTTCTCCTCACACTAGACAAGTTTGAAATCTACATATATATATGTATTGGAAATTTGCTATTGCAATGAATCAATGGTAGGGAACCACGATTCCAATTTGTAGTGCTTACACTAAAGTAGATGGTTCTTAAGCAGCTTGTTTTCTTAATCGAACCTTTATATATCATTGGTGCATGGTTCAATGAGGATCACATAACAAACATCATAAAGATCATGTTTAAAAGAAATTGAATTATGTCTTCAAATATTAATAAGTACTCTACACTCAATAGTGAACATCACACTTGGGACAACCTATGTATCAAGCTACCAAATCAACAAGCACGCACTTCCAACAATCACAACTGAATCAGGGGAGATCCGATACTCATTCTAGTTTTCACATATATTTCATTGTAGATTTGCTAACGCAAATATGAGTATTTGTTTGTGTAAGTCCAATCAATAGAAGGTGGAGAACATGGAAATCGAACCAACTAACACCCACACACCTTCCTGCATAGCAATTAAATCACTGTCTGATCCGGGAACTGGCATTCGTATTAAGTTCTTTTGCATGTGCATGCCCTACATGACTGGAACACCAACACCCTGCCCTGAAAGTGGCAGAATTTTCTCCCAACTTCTCCAGACTATTAAGGACATAAAGCGTTAACAAGTTATGGCAGCTGATTGATAAATGAAATAAGTTTCTTCTGACTTTCTGCGTGTGTGCGTGGTTTTGACAGAGTTCCCAGCCTTTGCACTAGCCGCTGCTACTGCTGCTGCTGCTGCTTCTGGAGCAGGGGAAATCAGCCTTATTATAATAAGGTCGGGCGTGATTATATAGACACAGTGCATGTCAAGGCCTAATGATCATGAGTCTACAAGACAGTGGATTGTTGTAGATACCTCACCCAACCCAATAGCTCCCACTTATGAACCCATTTTACGTTATATTTTTGTGTTTTTGGATACGTGGATGGCTGATGTTTTGTGGATGTGTGTATGTTGGTTGTAACTTTAGAATGATGTCATCTTTATGATCGTATCCATTGTAAGAGACACTGCATACTTCATATCAAAGTTGTTGAATTGGGTTAAATCTTTTTAGGAGATTTTGCTCCGGCTTTTAGGGGTCAACAACCACAATCTTTGGTATCGACCAATTTTTAGCGCTTCATTATGTTGGTGTTGTTTTCTTTCTTTTCTTTCTTTCATTTTTACATGTACAATTGGGTGACTCTATTGAGAGAAAATTAATAATAGGTGGTCATGGCATTTAATATGTTCATATGATATGCAAGGGTGTATAGGTGACCAAGGAAAAGTCTCAATAGTATATGTAGATTGTCAAGTGTACATCAATATTGGTATTACATGATATGGTACCATCCGGGTCGGATGTTTTCACATGTACATTTATCCTCATTCATACTCAAATAGAACACATATACCGACACAACATTGGTGTCAACCTCGAACCTACCCTAAATGAGTTTGATATGAGGACCTTGTTTATTTGCACACTGTTGTGGACTAGATACCTAGCATGGCTAAGAAGTCATTCGAATTTGGTAGAAACATGACAATCACCATTGATTTTGACAAGAGACCAACTTACGAAACACAAATAGGTCTTGGGAAATTGAAGTTCAGTCTTCGTAGGGCAGCCCACACATGTGAGTCAACCCGAAGATGTCTAAGGAGTCTAACTCAAATTGAACATGCATCATAAATTGCGCCTTGAAGACTTGGTTTGGGAATTGAATTAGAATAAAAAGTTGTAGGGGATGGATTCTAGACATTTCCTAATATAATTTGGATTCATGGTTTCTAACATCTCCACGGTCCACCACTCTTGTCTTATTCTTTTCTAAAATCCTTTCAATTTTTTATCCATGGTGATGTAAAAATGTCTATTTTATCCAAGTGAACATAAAAAAAATTAAAGAAAGAAAATCTCCTTGAGGAAATTCTATTGCAAAACTTTTGCAACCACTTTTTGGCTTCTTAGACCTCTAGAGGTTGAAGAGGCCCGCCATTGGTTACTCGGTGGTTATCTCCAATGGCCGTCATTGAGACAAACATTATGAGGAGCTTCCCGTGTTCATTAAAATGAGCGGTTCTAGAACCATTTGGCAAGCACTTGGAAATTATTGTGATGCTCATTGTGTGTCAAGTGTTGGGATGGTGTACACATGAGTTGTCATGATTGAATTGTAAAGTGGTCCAAGTGTCACTAAAAGATCATCATAATTATAAAAGCGTCTCAAAATTGGCGTGTTTCACATTGGAGTAATTTGGAAATGGTGAGGGGGAATCATGTCGATGTGGGTTGATTGTGTGATTACATTAAGCCAATCTAGGCCAATGACTTTCCTTGGTTGAGTTGTTAGAGAGAGAGAAAGAGATCCTCCAATAAGATTGTCATGGCAAATTTACCCCCTCATTCATCTATAACATCACTAATGGCAGTCTACCCTAAATATGGTATTTAGTGTCACTTAGTGTTTGGAGTTATACAATGTTACGTTTGTTTACTATTACTGTACCAAGTAAAGATGTTAATGTCCAAACAACCAATTTGACCTCTATTGGCAAAAAAGAGACAAACAATACATAGATACTACATCGAGTAATTTCAAGTAGTAAGTGACACTAAATACATATTTAGTGTAATGTTTTCTTTCTATATCGGTATCACAAACTCATGGCTAGTAGCATAAATTATAGATTGCCATATTTGGAGCTTGACATAAAATGTACCTATGATCGAGCATTGTGCACTGAACTAGTGGTGTAGAGTGTGGAGATTGTGGAAATAGAATACTAAGAGCAACAACAATGTTAAGGCATAACAAACTGAATTTGCACTTGTTGCAGCATTTCATGGTTATATTATGAAGGAACACACATTTCTTAATAAAATTGTGGACACCTGTTGTGATGGCATGCATAACATGGTGTCTACGCATTGCACACCCGCCCTCGTATTATTTATAGAACGAAGCTATTGATTGATTCAGTCGTTGCTAGGAATTCATTGGCTAGTGGCAATATTCAACATTGAATATGTTTGTGTGAGGATCTAAAGGGGATTATGTCAATACGAATCCTAGGTTATTCTTGAGCTCATGGAGCAACATAACATTATTTAATTGCTATCACCCGTTCCAATCTAATAATACCAACACATTGCTTCACCCAAGTTGTTCAACCTGAATATGCCAACGCAGTTTTGTGTTGTGAGAATAAACAAACAACATTTTCAAATAGAATCTAGCTTAAATAATGTTATGAAGTTGTGAAGCCTTAGTAATATTATGTCCTCAATCTGACAACACGGGTAGATCACTCCATTGTCAAGTTGAACAGCACGTACGACCAAAAAAAATCTTCTTTTGGTAAGTTGCACCACCAAAATGGGTCAAAATTTTATCAAAAAACATTCATGAGTAGATATACATAGTACCTATGACATAGTTAAAAGTGGTAACTAAATTTGATGATTTGTTTTTTTCATAAAACATACCGTTTCTAACTAGAATGACACAGAATTGAACTAAAACAATTACTAAAAAAATAAAGATGACTAAAAATTTCAAAAAAATATACAAAAGATACTATCAATGGTTATGTATATGTAGAAAAAATATCATAAATTTAAAATTATATATGGCATGTAATATAGGGGTAGCAAACTTTGTCCACACGTGGTGTCAACTTGACAATGAAGTGACCTCCCCGTGTCTGACAATTTGCGAAACACTATAGTATGTCCCATAGATCTAATGCGGCTATGAAGTTGTGCATTAGAACTGTGATGCCAAATTTCATGCGAGTTATCAATGGTAAAACATCCAAATTATGTGAGCATGCTTTTGTAGGCAACTACACCAAAACATATGATTTAGTGTGGTCCACTTATTCATCATCGGCCCACACTAATTGTCTTGCAATCATTGGGTGGCAACTAGAGATGAATCTTCTCGTATGGCACTTGATGCTATATGACAAGTCATGAAGACCAACGTAATTAACATGGTGCACCAATTGTGATGCCACACTAAATCACACAATATTTAGTGTAGCATGTTCGTAAGATAGTGGTACCTAATCTACCTACTTATTTTAATCAGACAACCATATTTGAATAGTACATGGTTAGACGTGGCTCCAAGAACAAATATCAAAAACACTTGAGTGACAAAGAGATTGGACTAGATATATGTTGAAAGAATGACAATCCTTCTAAGCTCAACATCCAACATATAATGAGCACGAGCCATGTACACTTTTGATAACATGTAAGATATTCATTTAAGGTCCTAAAAGCATGAGGAAAGTGGCTCCAACCTCAATTTGGATTTGCTAACCATGTCATATTAATCACATGTTTCATATCCTAGGAGAAGAAGTGCAGTAGACGGAAAAACAATCATGTAAGAGTCATCTACATTAGGTCAAATCCAAATTGCATGTTTGTACATAAGAGTGAATCGGAGTTGATACAATACTACAATTGTATCACATGGAAGAAGAGGAAAGTTTGGTGGTGCGGGGGGGATCCATATAATTAAGAGTCCCCTGGTTAATACTGGTGGCTGCCCAACATGGGCCACTTCATCTTCTCCAGACTCCCACCACCTGGCCACCTCAGCAGCAGCATCTCCACGTGTCAATTTGGTTGGATCTGATTGGTGTGGGTGGCAGGTCCACCTCAGATTGGTAGGCGGTAGGTGTGGGAGTGGGCTGTGTTGGGTTGGCCACAAGGTCAGCAATGATAGCAGCCCATATCCGAGTCACTGGCCTTTGGGGGGGTGCTTTTGTCCCTAAAATCATCCCTCCTAAGCTGAAACTTGCACCTGTGGGCTCATGCCTAGTAAGGCCACTTCACACGAGACTGAAGGCCCGTGACCATTCCAGTCTACGGACGCGTATCCATGAAAGCCGCTCACCCACTAGATTCCAGAAAGTAGTGGGTCACATGTGTTTGCATGAGTTAGCACAAGCCACCATCCAACTACATTCTCGTGGGTTACTAGAATGTGGAGGGTCATGGACATGTGCTGCTAGACTTCTATGCGTTCCACTGAAGGAACTGGAACCTACAAAAGTCGGTCACCAAAGTTATTGAAGATATGTTTTAAGAAGGAGGAGGAGGTTAATATGTAGGCTTGGGTTTGAGAAGATGAGAGTAGCTAGTTGGCGCATACGAACCCTACCCCACTAGATTCTCTCTATATTTGGCCGGCTTTGTCTTTATTCACACTAGAATCTAGTGGGTGAGTGGCCTACATGGAAACTCACCCTAAGACCTCTCATTAGTTGAAAAGGCCAAGACCATCCGTGTTCACTTCACACTAGAATTTGAAGGCCTAAGGGCCCAAAAAAATTTACATGAATGAAAAAATCTACATGGATTCCTCTCTGGCATACTATGAATAATATTTCATGATCTACTGGAACTTGCATCAAGTCCACCTCCAAGAGGTAGGCCTAACACAAATTCCAGCAAACCATGCCAATCGTAAGGCCTTTGGATGAGAATCAAGGGTCCTTACAATTACATAGTCACAACCCTTGACTCGTGTGTGGTGTGGCCCTAAGTAATAAGAATGCCTTGCTCTTGAAGTTTCATTCCCCACACCAATGAATTATAAGGTCAAAATGCATGTAAATCGCTTTATCATATTAGAGTCATCGTCTTTAGGAGTGGTTTTCTCCCTAAAACAAACTGTAAAACTTCCTATGATTGTTTTAATGTCACGGTTTCCATAGGGGTTCCCTCCCCGCCTCTACCCCCCTTCTTTATTTTGGGAACACATGATGCACGTGACCACCTGGCGAGCTTTGTCATCAAGTAGACTGCAAATTTCACAACAAGGAATTGAACAGCCAACCACTCCATTTGGTGCCTAGTCTCCGCTATCATCCGGTAGTTTAAGGTCACCTTGGAGCGGTTTCTATTTGTGTTTTCACTCTCTCTCCGTTGGGAAGTTAGGTGTCACAAACCTGTTACCGTGCATGTACCGAATGCCACTCTCAGGGAAGGGAGGGTGAGGGGGCGCTCGTCAGAAGCTCAAATAAGTCTTTCAATCATCATGTACAATGGCCACTTGCCTGCGCTGGCTGTGAACCAGAAAAAATGATAAGGTGGACCAGCAAATTCCTCCAGGTGGTCCAGGACTCCCTCCCTCCCTCCCTCTCCTTCCTTCCTTCACATATGACTGATACCAGGATTCAGTAGACTCGCTCGTCATAAGAAGTTGGCCACACTTTTAAGAAAACGTCCCAAGTGCCTCTCAAAACCTCACAACCTCAACTTCTAAAGGCCAAGGTGAAATCTCCCCAAAGACCATCTAAAACACTTCACTCCAGTTTTATCAGTTTATCAAAGGAAGTCGATGTCTCTTATAGAGATATCTGACCTTACGGATGATGTCTTTGTGAAGTCATGATTGTTCACACAAATTTTTGGTACTGCACGTGTTGCTCACGATTGTAAAATTATAATGTAAACGTATACGTTGGTATGGTTGGACATAGGTGACTCTTTGGAAGAACAAAAGTCGGCCTCGGCCTTTAGGGATTTCCAAATTGTGTTGACTTTGCATCATGGACCCGAGACATTTATTCTTTAATAGTTTTCATGAGATGCCATGTAGACTCGTATTCGCACTAAACTTCGATTTTGATTAGGCAATGATAAGTGGCAAATTTTGGAGGTTTTAACCTTTGCCATCAGGCGACTACCCACTTGGAGTCTCAAAATGCCATGGTTTAGCTAGGATTTTGTTTAAAAAATTTCTTGTTGTTTACAATGTCATAGTTGAGGTTGGCCAGGGCTAGGCGTTCAACTCTTTCGGTTGGGCCTCTACCATTATTACTAAGACAAAAGGGGGTCTAGTTAAAACATGATCCCCATATGAATATGGTTTATTCATCTTGAGTGGGTCCCTCTATATTGTGTTGGGGCTTTTGATGTTAATTTCAAGGTTTATTTTTCCCAAAAACATAATATACATGCTATAATAAAATGTCTTGTGTTTTCACCTTAGATAGTAGTGGGAGGGGCCCACCTCAAAGAGTTGGACGTCTAGCCTTTGCACATGTCCCTTTATTTTGTTTTGTGTAATATGTATCTCTACTAAAATCATCAAGTCATGGTTTGTTGCAGTGTGACTATAGGAATATTAAACCACGAGCCTTTTTAGATAATTGTTATTCCTGAATTGGAAATGGGATCAACATAGTGTTGTTGATCAATGTTATGTTGGTATGCTACAATTGTATTACAAAGTCACATGCAACATGGCATGACAATACTCAACTTCTAACATGAGTTCTCTTTCCAATAATGGCCATTTTGAAAAGTGACAAGGAATTTGCTTGTGTTGCTCCGTCCAAGCTCAAAATTCTGATTTTGAATTTGGAGCAAGTTAATATTTATTGAAATTATGAATGCACATTCTCAAAATAGCCCATGGCCCCCACATAACAAGGGGCTAATGTTGAGTAATAATGTTTCGCGTTTAATGGAATCATGCTATTACTTTTGAAACTAAATAAGTTAGATCATGACTATTCACCCACACTGACCCCCCACTAATTGTCTTGCAATTGCTATATGACAACTTAAAAGAGTGTCATATGACACTTGATGCTACATGACAAGTCACAAAGACACACAAATATTTGATGCCACACTGATTCAGATATTTTAGTGTAGGGATTGATTATCGATTTGCTGGATAAATTACTTGTTCACACACAACGGGAACATGGTGGACCTGAGTTCGATCCCACGTGATCAATCTTTTGACTCTATGAACTCTGAGTGAAGATTCGTCTGCAATGGAATTTGAATGGCAGGTAAATGATTTTATTTTAAGCGGCTAGTATATGAGATCTGGCTGGGTGTAAGATAGACAAATCCATTTCCAAAAACTCAAGCAATTTCGCATAAGTGTTGTATGGATTTCATAACGGAGTGGTTTTTAACAGGCCTAGAAATTGATATTACAATGTTTAACAAAGAAGTCCACAATTTATCTTGAAGTATTGACATCACAATAAATTTTCAAAGGCAAGATCCTCTCCCAACCCATATTCATAGCATAGGTCAACTTATGTATGATAACCGGTAGATGAAAACATGAATACATTCGGTGCCCTTTTCAAAGAACCCAAATCTGTGACTTTTTAAGTTATTTCCTCCATCATGGTGAACTCCTCAACAACTAAGGTAGATGGGTCTTCAATAGCTCATTTTCTTAATTGGACCTACTATATTTGATTGGTATGTGGTTTGGGGAGGATGAAAGAGCAAGCATCATAAAGACACATGTTTTAAAGAAATTGGACTACGTCTTCAAATATCAATAACTACTCTACACTCCATAGTCTTCAATTGAGAAATCAACAAGCATGCACTTCCGATAACCATAACTAAATTAGGGGAGGTCCGGTTTCCAATCCGGTTTTTGCAGATGTTTCATCAAAGATTTACAAATGCAACACATGTTTTGTTGTGTAATTCTAATTGGTAGAAAGTTGGAGAACATGAAATATGACCCAAATAACACCCACATACCTTACAACTCTTCTCTCACTTGGTCACCTATTTCCAACATTCCAAATTAAACAATGAAGGCCACATGTATGGAACTTCATGGCTTTAGGAGGCTCTATGTATTAAGAGTTGCTTCACATTATGGCCAAAGGTCGAGAGGCCGTCAAACTCCACCAACCAGATTGCAAGAAACCAAGAATTCGGCCTCTCGACCCTTCACACTAGAGGCCAAAGTCCAAAGGCCGTCACTCTCCAAAATGCATAGATGACAATACTTTTTGACCAAGGCGATGGACTCTCGAAGGAAGTTTGGGTCGGACAGGTTTTGAAACCCAAACTATGGTCAAGAGGCCGTCGATTTTTTTTTTTGACAAGATCTTGGCCGTGAGATTTGAGGGGTTGTTTGGGGTAGGGAATAAAGTGGAATGCTCCTTCTTCCTTTGGACTTCACGCTTGGCCTTTGGAGGCTTCACACTATACTCAGCCAAAGGCCCCAATTCCTATATTTTATTGACTATTTTCAGCCCGTTTCTTTGGACTCTCAACAAAGTTTAGCCATTCAATCCCACAACCTCTCGACTTGGACGGGCCATAGTGTGAAGCGGCCCTAAGATTGGGTTGTTGGTAACCCAGCCTGCATTTTGCTAATGACATCCAGATTCATTATTTATGTTGTATATAAAATGGGTTCGGGATATAGGTCCGCTTCAGTAACAGGCTTGGGAGACAGACCTGATGGAGGCCAGGATGACAGTGTGTTATGGCACTCACTTTGACATATGATGTTTCGATCAGCCCAAACGGTGTTAAGTTAGAACAGTGCTTTTTTGGAGTCATCTAGATGTATACCGCATGTGTACTTGAACTGCAGGATGGAAATGAATGGGGGAAAATTGGATTTATTCGCATCAACTTGCAATGTGAGTGTCATAATAAGTGGATACTTAACTTACACACACCTACTGTAAGTTGATCCCTGATTTGGGTCAAGTTTCAGAATTTGTAAGGACCGCAGTCTAATGATCATCATGTGAGGAGGTTGAGCTGATAATCCATCAAATAGAGAATAGGCTAGCCTAGTAATAAGAACTGGTTCATCTGCTGCCGGAATCCACTCCTCCTTCAAGAGTGCACTAGAGACATTAGGACCGGAACTTGTCAGCCGTTGTAGTAGAACTTGCTTGCATTCTTTTGTTGTGGGATCAAAATGAAGTAACACAAGTTAATTAGTTACAGCGCACTCCCGACCCTCAGGAGATTATAAATAAGATGATTCCAAGTGAGTTTAAGTAGCGGGCATCAAGAATTAATTGGTTTAGAAATGTCATGTTTGCGGACGTTGGGAGTTTTAAGCTGCAGCTAGATTACAGGGCCTAGTGAGACTACCTCCAAAGAGACACAGTTGTATTTAGGGGGAGATTTGGTCCCTAAAGTTCTACTATATATCCAAGACGAATAGCTTACAACAGGCTTTAATGTGATTAGTGGACTCTAAGCGGGCATAAATTCCCAGCTTTCATGGCCGGGGAGGCGGCCTTTCAAGAAGCACCATAATAAGTTAGTCTGGAGGTCTTCTACCTCAAAAACAACACCAAATGTAGAGGAGAGGATATCTAGCCAAGCAGCCCGGCCAATATATAGTCAACCCTAGCGGCTAGCCCTTAGTGGGACCCAAAATTCTATTTCCACTAGCCATAAACACATTGTAGGTGGAGCGCACAAAACACTCCTAAACTTGGGGAATGGCACAAGGACCCTCTTATTTGCAACTTTAAGAAGAAATCAATGAGAGCAATCATACAAGCAGGAAAGAACCCCATTAAGTTTGTCTCAAAGGGGCCACTAGAGCACGAGAGCACAAGGACCACTTATGATAAAGC
This sequence comes from Polytrichum commune, assembly GCA_950295325.1. Taxonomy (NCBI): domain Eukaryota; kingdom Viridiplantae; phylum Streptophyta; class Polytrichopsida; order Polytrichales; family Polytrichaceae; genus Polytrichum; species Polytrichum commune. The sequence goes on from OX485804.1 coordinate 2,423,070, forward strand.
TGGTATAATTCACCCTTCAATTGTGGTTTTTGCCTATTTGTGACTATTGCCATGTTACCTGATAGCTTGATTATGATCGACCCAACAATTATAGAGGATCCCTTCCACTTTTATGAAGCTTCAATGAAGTTCGTATGCAAGCTTAACTTATGTCTTGCCACATCAATATTTTGTACTGCTAAGTGGGAGCAAGCTAAGATTAACGTGCTCGTGCCACATGCACACAAAATAATTAAAGAAGTGAAGGATGATTCTCAGCTTAACCTGCACTACATTCTTAACTTACATAAGTTTACATACAACTCGGAAGTCTCTCTAGTCTGTAGCTATGCTTGAAAATAGCTGCAATCTCATGAAAATCGAACCTGAAAGGCAGAAGCAGTGGATGATTTGCTAAATACGGGGAAATGCCATGTGATTGTAAAAGAAATACTAACTCCTTGGGTAAGATGAATTCATAGAAGTGCAACCTCAATTTTCATGATTTTACAAATCAATTTACCAATTTCATTGGAATCATGAGCCAAGTTCGCTATATAGACAACCAATTTAGTCTGAACTTTCAACCAATTTCACTACATGTTGTGAACAACTTCATGATTTGATGTCCGTTTCGTAACTTCACAAAATTACTTTCATAAATTATATAGCTTTATTTCACAAAGAACAATACATCATGTAAGATTCTCCTAATCTCTCCGCATGACTAGTTCTACCAAATTTTCTATTGACCTCTCTTATCCGACCTTGCACCATGTTTGCAATGATTATTTGTATGCCATCATTCATGTGAAGGAGCAGTGTTCTGCATTGTTAAAATTAAATGGTCCGTAGCGCATCAACTTGAGAGGTATATCCAACTTGACTTTGAATGGCACTTGAAACACAATTGATAGATACAGGATGTGGGAATTTATTTTATATATATATATAATTTAAAAACTTCATTTAGTTGACAATGGAGAGATTCTACAGTGATGTATGAATCTACATGAAGCCTCTCTACTAATTATTGAATGTGCTCATCTTGTAAAATTGATTAGCAAACACTACCTCTATGTTTGGGCATTGATTGATCATTGTCTTCAAAAGCTATGGCTATGCTCTTGATAGTCTTGTAAGGATAACCATAATGTTCACTTGTGTCAGCAAAGAAAAGCCCTCAATAACAAAATGTATGATTTGTGAGCGAAGTGCATCATTTATGCAGTTATATCTATGCATGCAACTAGGCATAGCTACAATAGGCCCTTGCAAATTCAATGATTATGTAAGAGACAACTCGAGTGATATAGACCAACACGAGCTATGTGTTTGTAAAGGAACTACAAAGTCACAATTTTATGGTCACTTACAGTAGGCCCCTACAAATTCTATGATTATCTAGGAGACGACCTGAGTGGTATGAATAAATCTCAAGTTCTATGATTATCTACAATATGTGAACATGACTAAACCTTGCGAATTCAAATAAAATCTATGTATTAGAGTTTATGAACACATACTGCGGAGAGAAAACATAACATACATTACTATCATTTGGTGAGTTGTGCAAAAAGAGCCCTTTGTGCAAGTAACCATTACAAAACCTTGTAAGAGAACCCCGAGCATGCTAAAGAATTGGATCAACACACTAGAGAACTAAAGAAATTATATCATCGCTAGAGAACTAGAAGTTGATCATGGGCAGACAAATTTGATTCCAAATCAATTCTATTGTTAAACCTCGTACGAAGGCTCTCACCAACAAACTGGATGTTGCAAAACGAGAAGGTAAGAAGAGCTACTTGGTCTGGAAGTCCTATGAAATTGGTTTAAAAAAAATTCATGAAATTAGTTTGAAAGATTCATGAAGTTGCTAAAGGTAAATGTCCACTATCATAAAACTGAGGTGTGCCACATGTCAAGGTGGTTAAGAAGAAATCATGAACTAATTGAGAAGGCTCATGAGATTGATAGAACACTCCGGTGACATGAGTTGGAAGGCTCATGAAGTAGCTTGGAAGCTTCATGAAATTGACTTTGCACTTCTGTGAAGTCATCTTACCAAAGGAGTATATTGCAGCCGAGTGGGCACTCTGAAGGGCCTCATGTGGAGCATCAGCCAGCAATTCCAAAAACAATGTGTGTACTATTTCCGTAATTAAAGAATGACACATACAGTGCTTTATTAGATTTTTTAAAAAGATAGTGGGAAGTTAGTAGGAGTAGGTGACTTATCACGTAGTTATTCATCAACACACTTTCTTTTTGAAGCCTGGTCCCTGATTGAATGCATGATGTCAAACTTAGTTCCTAGTTTTGCGCAAATCTATTTTCAAAAACAATGTGAGTGCTAACTTATTGATGGGTTTTGTGTTACTGCGTATTCATCAACAACATTTTGTTCTACAAAACCTAGTGGCCCTCAATTGAATGCATGACTCGTGTCAAACATTCTTCATTCAAAAAAAAAAAAAAAAAAAACTTTACAAAAAAAAGCGACTAGTACAATAATTTATATGAAAGAATGAGCGACTCGTCCACACCCAATCACAACTAGAGTATGTGGTTTTAGAATACACTTTCAATTTGACATAGACGGTCATTAGGACATGATCCCCTTTACAAGTGTTGAGTCCAATCTATGAAAATTGTAGATTGGACTCAACACATGCATGTCCTAGTGATTGCCCATATCAAAATGGACAGTGTGTTCTACGCCCACTTTTCCATAAAATTATTAAGTATGTGCGCTCGTTCATGTGGGCCTTGAGAATATTACAATGGGGTGCCCCAACCTAGTGCAAGGAGACTCAAATTAAGCATGAATTTGCACTCAGTCGGAACATCCCATGGTCACATTCTCAAGGCCCACGTGAACAAACGCACACTACCTAATAGTGTTATGTCTAGTAGTGAGTGTATTAGGGAATTTTAAAAAGGGTGGTGGGTCGGTCTATGTGTTAACTGCGTATTTCATTCATGATCGACACCCCCATCATCATCTATCTATCTTCTCTTCTCCTTCTTTTCGAAGCTCGACCCTAATTAATTGAATGCATGATGTCAAAATGTTGTTCTTTGCGCGAGGGAGTCCGTGTCATTTTGTTTCAAAATTCAAAAAACCAGCCCGGCCCCTACTGACTGACTGACTTTCCTCGTTGGTCATGTGGTGTTTAATTGTTACAACAATGGTCCTCGTACTTCGCCCAAATTGGTTCCGCCCCCCATTAAGAGCAAACCCCCATCAATAAGCCTCTCAAGCTTAAGCTACTCCCCAGGCCTCCTCCTCGCCCTCGCGGCTCCAGGGGAGTAGTTACAAGGCAGCCGTCGCGGGGGCCAAATGTAATGGCAGGCAGTCCGATCATCGGAGTTAGCATATTATGGGATTGGGAAGGGGGGGGTTCCTCGGGATGATTTTGGGCTAGCTGCCGTCGGCCCGGGGGCAGTTATAAAGGGGCATGATGAGAGAGAATGAGAAAGAGAGAAAGAGGAAGAGAAAGAGAGAGAAAGAGACTAGTCAAAAATCTTAGTGTTTTCAAGTCCATTAGTCACATGTTCCTTAAGAGTGAAATCCTTTCCATCTCTCATGCCCTAATCACACCAATATTTCCGTCTGGTTCCAGCCGTGAAATTGTTGCAGATTATGTTGAGAATTTAATGATGGTCCACTACCTTTTCACACTATTATAATCAGATATGCCGATGGTTGGTGCCAGAAGTGGCCAGTGTGATTAGTCAGTCCCTTGGCCAAAAACTAGATTACCTCCACTTCCACCCAAAAAAAAAATCTCAAATTGAATGTGAAGTGTATTTGAAGCAACCATTGACACCAACACGGCACAAGATCATTGTTGCTTACCGCACTGTGAACCATAGAATTGCATTTGAAACTAGACGGTGGTGGACTATCCCCATCCCTAGAGATAATAAACTATGCCACTTTTTTCTCTTACAATGCAATTGAAAACAAGGCACACTTTGTGTTGGAGTGTCCCCTATATAACCCCATTAGAGATAAATTACCATCAATATTTGAGAGATGTAGTACAAAGGAGCCTTGAGTCTTTCTTTCAATTGGATCATCAAGTTGACATTGGTCTCTTTCTCATAGAGACTACTGCACTCTGCCACTATAGGGAATTAGCCGGTCTGAGACCATCCTTATGTAGTCTCCGTCCCATTAGACTTTTGGCTTCCCGGACTATAAAATTATTTCACATTGAGATCTTTCGGGTTCTTGTATTACATTGAAGTCTATTCGTTAGATTTCTCTAAAATGATCAATAAATTCCTTGAAGGTGTTGAACCTCAACCGGTTCTTTCTCAAATTCAACCCGTTCATATGCAACGAGCAGTTGGTTCTCCCTCGTTCATTATCACGGAGGGGCTTATCACACCGACCACTTTTGGCACCATCCGTTGGCAACTCCGGCTGCAATAGTCTAAAAAATGGTGGGCTAACATTTATTTCTCAACATACTCCCCGGCAACTTCACGGCCAACAATGGATAGATTCATTGGTGTGATCAAGGCATGAGGGACTTATCACACCGACCACTTTTGGCACCATCCGTCAGTATCTCTGGACTAGTGTGAAAAGTGGTGGGCCAACACCTATTTCTCAACATAATCCCCCGAAACTTCACGGACGGAAACGTTGGTGTGATCGGAGCAGGGGGCTTATCACATTGGCCACTTTTGGCACCATATGTCGGCATCTCCGGCTGTAATAGTGTGAAGAGTGATGGGCTAGCATCTATATGTCAACATAGTCCCCGGCAATTCCACGGACGGAAACGTTGGTGTGATCGGGGCGGGCGGGCATGAGTCGGTCACGGGTGGAAGACCATAAAACATTTTGGGTTGCGGGCGGGAAGGGGATCATATATCATCGGACCACCCAATGTAGAAAGAGAAGTACCTATTGGGAGTTATGCTGTGTGAAACCTATTGCTTAGATCCTATGATTTCTCACATGCTCCCCCATGATGCTCCCAGCGGCTGGGGCTCCACAGTCTCCAGGTATTGTTGGGGCTCAAACTATCATGTGGTGGTGGTGGTAGCTTAGGTTAACCTCTGAAGCGCTTTTAGCACGTTTGTACTAATTGTGTATTCTCACTTTCTATACTAGATGATATGACATCTTCATCAAATATTTCCATTTCACTTGGTGTTCGGGTGTCAAGAAGAATAGGCTCGCAAGGCAATATGCTATCACTACCTATCAAGAAGTCGCACCAAATCCTACATTCACATTGTGTGGTTTTCAAATATCGTATGTATGAGAGGTCCATATCGGGTTCCGGGAACATGTAGGGGTTCATTTCAAATGGTAAGTGACACTAAATATAACGTTTCATGTAGTTACAATGGACCCCTAGACCATGGTGTTTTTATATAAAGTATATCGCCCCCCAAACCCTTGTACCTCAACCACGTTTCGTGAACTCACCTTTGGGTAACTTACAATTTGTGGGTTTAACAAAGGGTGAAGCATTTCTCTCTATATAAAGTCTATAAATTTACCACATGCATGTATTTTGGTTTTTTATTGTAAGTCTTTCCCCATTTTTGAATTTTCAAATCACATCTACGGGGATTGAATGTGACTTTTGAATTTCAGACTGAATGTATGAGAATATTTTGTGGAATATTGTCAGTTTCACAATACATTGTTATGGGGGCTAATTCCAATGTCAAATCAACATTGGATAAAGGAACCAAATGGATCGAATACCATTCTAATGTTTTTCATGTTAGATGAATGAAAGGCACACTTGCATGTGATAATCCCATGTCGCCCTCATTTCATGACTTGGGATTCGTGACTTCTATGCAAAGTCATTGTCATGGATGAAGGGACTCTAGTAAAAAAAATTAAACCCATGTAGGTTAAGCGCCGATTAATCCCAAACGAATCTCTCCAAACTACTTCAGAGTCTCTATTGTCATTTCCAACAATATCAAACCATCAAAACATGTTCATTTTTCATGTTATAGTTCACTACGTCATCTTCACCTTCCCAATGGATGAGTTTACATAGGACTCCACAAACCCCTCGCCTTCACCATAAGCCCATTGTTGGTGAATAACACATACTAATTGTGTTTTTTTTTTGTTGGTTTTTTTTTTGGGGGGGGAGGGGGGGATAAGTCGGGGATCGAGAGAGAGAAATCACGGTGAGTTTCAGATCGCGGTCAAGTGTGACAGATCTAAGTTAGTCCTTCCCAACATTAGGCCCACTAAACAAGATCACAACTTAGATCCAATTAAGTACACCACTATCGAGCTCCACACCCACCCACCGTATCGCACCGGCCGCATGCCTTCCTTACCGAGAGAGAGAGAGAGAGAGCCCCTCTCTTGCTTGCTTTCGGTTGGTTAGTTGGCCCCTCCGTCCACGAGATATGAGATTTCTACTCGATTCCCACCTTTCGCCCTAGCCCTACATTATTTCTCCCCACACGTTTGGAATAATATCAAACAAAATCGGTTACCTTTACAAATCTCCCATCAAACACCAACTGGCACTAATTTCATCGAGCCCGTGATCATTGTGTTTGTTTGGTGAGATCGAGCGATCGATCGATGATGATGAGGCACCTACACCCGCTTTCTAGAAGGTCCGAAGGCTTGGAGCTAGGGCCGGATTAACTTATTGCGAGCGCGCCCTCGGCTCGTACTTACGTGTGGGGGGTGTGGCCTTCCCCTTCATCAAAGCCAAAAGCCTCCCTTCAAAGCTCGACTCAAAATTAATGAATGCTCGCTCTCTAGTAGAATTGGGGGTAATTATAAGCAACTTCATAAGTAGTAGAAGTAGGGGTGTAAAAAGTTACAGACAGAAGGAAACGGAACGGAATGGAGACCCCCCCCCCCCTCCTCAAAAAGCTGTCGCGGATTCTTACCAATTGAGTTCTTGTCCTTTCTCCTCACACACACTCACTCACACGCACACCCCCACACACACACATAAGTTAGAGTGCGAGAATGGGCCGTTAATAATCAGCGCGGAAGCAAAATAAAGAAAGGGGGAATTAGCCCCAGCCTACTACGTGCCAATCCCATTACTTAGCTGCCACTCTGGTTCTAACTTATCCTACCTCCTCATGTGCATTATATCAATCTCAATTTAACTTTCACAATCATGGTGTCATGTGGCCCTATTGTTGGCACTTCCAACTTCATGGAAGGGCTTTGATTTGATCATTGGATCACAAACTCATGAGTTGCCTTTTCCCGGTCAACGATGATAGATCGCCAAAAGTGTCATTTTTAATTTCCATGACTCGAGTCGAGATGTAAGTGTTACAAGAGACAAGGGTGAGGATTTTTTTCCTTTTTTTCTTTCTTTTCCTTTCCTTTCTCACCACTGGCATATGAGTCTTGAGCAATCACCCATGCTTTGGCGAGTCTAGAGATATGCAAAGAGACTCGCATGATTTTATTTTTTTCCAACGAAATAGGCGAATTTCTCAATGACACAGGTCAATTGCCCAAGTCTAAATATGATTGTAATATCTTCACGATGTCATTCCAACTTGTGTCACTCACCGAATTCATAATGATATTTGATTGTCCAATCTCATCGTAGCACAAATATTTTGATTATTTTGATGCCCATCCTTAACCACGAGCGTTGTCATATAGCACTCAATTACATTATTGATGTCCGATGAAGAAGAGTGGCAACATAAGGCTTGCTTGTATATATTTTCCATCCTTTCAAGTAGGGAATTGAGATAGGGAAACGGTGGGGTGGGTATGATTCCCGAGTACACATCCGAGCGGAGGTTGGCTTGGTGTCATATGGGACGGGGGCATCGTGACAAGCAGGTGATTAGATTAGGCACGACGACGGGAGGGCAGGCGGAGGAGGGTGGGAGTGGACGTGGGGTGGGGTTGGACTTGTGAGTTTTGGATTAGACTTGTAAGGAGACGCTCACCCCCTCATCATGCTTGCTTTGGTGTAAGAAGTGAAGCTAGTACTTACCCTTCCCTTTCCAGGCTCATTACCCCGCCTTATTTCATGGGGTTATTAGTGTGTGTGTGTGTCTCTCTCTCTATCTCTCTCTCTCCATGATTTGTCACTCCATTGCGACTTTGTTGTATCACTTCAAACTTGATCCACTGGAATGTATTTAATGAAATGAAGTGAAAGGCCCGCAAGGGATGTTCGTATGGAAGTGACGAGAAAGACATGAGTGAGTAAGGAAGAAAGACAACCGGAGCCGTTTGCCTTTCATGTGACATCACCCTCCGAACATCGTACAAACCGTACCTTATACTTCACACTCCCTTCTCGCTTTCTTGCAACCTACCAAAGCCCAAGTAAGTAAGGGGAGTGTGGACAAATGTTTCCACACGTGGAGTGGGCTTGTGAGCCCTAAAAAACCCATCTCTCTCTAAGCCCAAACTACTCTATTGTTGCAACCCACAAAAGCCCGAGATAGGATGGGCAAATGTTGCAAACGCTTGGAAACTTTCCCTAACCTCTCAAAGCCCAAGGTAAAGAAGTACGGACAAATATTTCAAATGGCTACGTGAGCCCCAAAGACCCTATACTCTCAAAGCCCAATTTACGTTTTTCTTTTTCTTTCATGTGGTCATTGGTCATGGACCATAGGGAGGGCCACTCCCTCCAATGTTGAGCGAGGGTCGTGAGGTGGTCCGCCCTCAAAATCTTGACGGCCAAGGGTTCCATCATGTTCACATCCGACCACAACATCTTGTCCATCAAGAGCTACATCAACAATATCAACTTGACTAGGTATACTTATATCATGCCCACATTTAGGGCTAGTCACTAGTCCTAGGCAATATAAGGAGTCCCTCTTGATAAAGGGAAGTTCATTTCTTTCCAAAATTTATTGCTATCAATAAGGATTCTTGTTCTACCTGTAATAATCTCATTGAACATAATGTAATGCAATTACGCTAGTGCACCAAGACACAAAAAAAACAAACTCCTATCCAATGAAAACTCTCCCACTAATGCATGTCAATTGTTAGTCCTAGTGTGGGCATGATATTAGAGGTAATCTCATCCCCACCAACTTAACTAGAAATATGTTGATGTTGTTGTTGTGGTTAATCCGATTAGGAGCAAAAATTGTGCAGCACACCTTGTGTTTTAGGTCACTATGCATTGCCGAAACCAAATATTAACTTGAGTTATAGACTCCCTGAAGCGGCTCTTTCACTACGTAGCTAGTGTCATAGAGTGGTTTAAGTTAGTGAAACAAGGCATCAACCACGACAAGGGGTCACACGCACATGAACAAATGATGCAAGCACCAATGTTGTGATGCATAAGCTTTTTGGATGGGACCTTGAAACGAACCCAAAATAAAATAAGAAATAGAAAAGGGTGATTGCCACTTGCTTTGGGTAAGAGCCAACACCACGGGTCCCTAAAACTGAGCTTAATGTAGAAAGGTGTGAATCATGTGTGCAACTCGATCGAGTCAGGCCCACATTGCACAAAGTTAACCCATGACTTCCCAAGCAACCATTTTACGGTTGATGGATTATGTCCGCCATGCATTGACGCTACCTATTGGCTCGTTCATCCATCCGCAATCAAGAACACTATGAACATCAAGCCAACGTGGATGTTTACCCATAGACATGTAATCCGTAAAATTTGGAGATGATTAGAATGTGTATAAAAATCTACAATTGGGAAATGGTTTTGTTCTTTTTCTCATTAGGAGCTCAAATGAGGGTATTCACTCCCATCAATAGTTGCCACTCCAATGCAAAATTTGTGCAAACATCAATGATTTTAGTTTGGTAGAAGTGATTATTTATAAACATTCTTGCAAATATTATCTTCATGCTCACATCAAGTGTTTAATTTGAGTTTTGGACAATCTTTAAGTTTTAAGGATTTCATTGCAATTGCGTAGCTAGAAATATGGGACAATATAGATACCCTGATTTCAACGTGGCTACCTCATTATGGTTTGCACATTTTGGCCTAAACATTTGTGGATATGCTCGATTATTGGGTTCACACAAGCAATCCACTCATTTTATAGGTGAATTTGATTGGTCAATGATTTTTTTAGGGGGGGGGGGGTAAAGCATGGCATGTTCATGCGCAACCCTTACTTGAATTGGTATACTTTGAAAATCCATGCGGTGTGTCGTACCCCATCTCTCCTCTGCAAATAACCCATCTCCCATGATTCAAGATCCTATGGATATATCCATCTTGACCTTGAAAATTGTCCATCAAAATTCCACAAACAACACTTAGCGAAATACACTCAAACAACCCTTCCATAGCCTTGGAAACAAATAAGGGAGACGGGTCTTAAATGGTTGCCTTTTTCAGCTACCCCGCTTCTCCTAGTATATGAAACACACTATTAGTATGCGATGGTTGCTAAACCCAAATTGAGATTGTAGCCCCTTTCCTCTTAGGTTTGGAGTTCATATGAATTCATTTATTTATTATCAAAGTGAAGGTTCTCAAGCTCGTCAATTGGTCATATAGGTCCCTCAATTATGTTGAGTAGTGAGCTTAGAATGGTTATTGTATTTGAACACGCGACTCAATCTCTTTTGAACATATGTCTTCTTGGTGTCTATTCTTGGAGCCACACCAAACCACATATCACTTGAACGTAGATGTAATAAGAATAGTAGCCATAAAAAGGTTGTCTATCTTAGGAACACAAACAGTTCCTCTTGAAATAAACAACACAATGCTTGGCATCAATGATCAATATACTATGTATGTGTTTACATCCAAAGGCATCCAAGTCATAGATTTGGACTTCATTTTTCAAATGCATCAACATATTTGACCAATTTAAAGTATGTACTTTACATTGGATTGTAATGGTGAATGTGCACACTATGACATGATAAAATCCCACAACAAGAATGTTACACTTGAATACAAAAAACATTGATAAGCATAATGTGGGTTGGTACACACCCTTTGGTTACCGGAAGAGCATCTTGAAAGTTGGCTCATTTGAAACTAGAGTAGTGTCATACTAGAGTCAATGTCCACATATTTCTTCTAGGAATTGACTCGTAGTTATATGGCACTATTCATATATCCACATGTAGGAATGTTGAGCTATTCAAGACTTAATACAAAATGTGGGTTGAAGTACTAGGTATGATCGAGCCGAAGGTTGGGAAAAGCATCATTGCACCAATGGAATCAAGATGCAACCCTACCACCAAACATTCAAAGTTGCACATACCGAAAAGCTAAAGCTACACATGCATCGTGCATCATTCTTAATCTCTCCATGCACTAGGTGACCCATACAACTTTGCCACCCAAACTTTGCTTGAGTGTCTGTATTGTTCATTTAAAAATAGCCGAACCAAACCACGAGAAAGGCATGTGCACTATTAGAAAGGCCATGGTTCCTCCAAGAATTTTGCCCTTCCTAATCATACTTTTTTGCACATCTCATGTGCATGTTGTTTTGTGTCACTCATGCATATTGCTTTCCCCCCCCCCCTCTCCTTCTAGAATCAATAGAGTTGGTTTATCTCAGACCACGAGTTTATGAGAATTAACACGAAGTCTTCGAAGTTTTATGAATGTTTAATTACCACACACAAAGAGTGGTGTTGGGCTATAAAAGATAGGTTTTGTAGCTTGTCCTATCATGATGGTTGGGCCAAGTTAATTTTATACACGACGGTCCACAATTTAGGACAACATGCTCCATTAGATATCTTATCTAAGTTCTTAAAATACTCTTTCAATTTGAGAAATGAAAAAAAGAGGTTTCAAAATCTCACTCCCAACTTTCAAAATAGGCTCCGATATATGATGAGCTAACATGCTCTTAATAGAGTTTTTATTTTCTCAAAGAAGAATAAATATGCGGTTTCGTCCTTCTTCGAGGGACATCACGGATAACCCTAATGTCCCCCCCCCCCTCGCATTTCATCTATTGTCCAATACTCATCACGTATCCGAGTTCCTCATTGTTGCACGAAGGTATCTTTTGGCCGCTCATTAGCTTAGCCCATTCATCAATGGCCCATGTTTAATTTCAACAAAATAACAACTCCACTACAAGTTTCTTACAACTAGATAATTTCTACAACATTATCTAGTTCATGCAATTGTGATGGCTTTGACACACACTCGTCAATGAGTAGTGGTGATGCTTCTTGGACGTCCTCCTCTTGAAGGCTCCACATTATGAACACACTCACTACAAATCCTAGAACATGTAGATTGAGAGATACTCAACAATTTTGACACTTTGCATGTGCTGGACATATGCTGCAACAAGCTTATAGCATTCAACCTTGTTTTCTATAGTTATGCTCTCATGGGCAAAGAAAACCCTCACAAGTGTAAGACAAAATGTCCTAAGAGACCACACTACTAACCAAAAGCGAGAGGAAGTACCATGAGTGATGCCGTAAACTTATTCTTGCAATTGAAGGTAAGTGATGAAAACAATTCAAACTAAGTTGATAGACCTAAGTTCATGTAAAATGGATTTTTTTAAAATTTTTTTTGCTACAATACTCAAGATGAAAGGTGGGAGAACGATAGCCAACTTGGTTGTGCATGTGACCCAATTCACGGTTTGGCAAAAAGATCAATACTCTTGTAGATATGGCTTCCTGAAATTTGATATTTTGTTCATTGTTTCATTTTTGAGAGTCAATATATGTGAACTTTAGAACTCATAAGAGCTAAATAAAGTGTGTGCATGACAAATCCCAAAATACTACTACGAGCCGGTTCACACGGAGTCCCAAGTCACTCGGGGTCGATCATGCCAATCCCAACCATTGAGAGCATGGAAGTTGTGACTTATTACTTCACATGAGGTCCCAAATCCTAAGTCCCAAGTATGACATTGATGCCTACATGACAACACTTTTTGTAGGTGAGACTTGGGACTTAACCCCACTCTCAACACAAGTCCAGTGAATGTTTTTGCATAGAAGCATCAAAATCCAACTTCAATGAATATGAACCGTATCGTAATGGTGTCTTGAGGCTCCAAAGTTGAGACTTGGCCTCCATGTTGGGACTTGGGAGTTGGGACCCCATGTGAACACATGACAACACTTTTTGGGAGGTGAGACTTGGGACTTGACGCCACTCTCAACACAAGTCCCGTGAATGTTTTTGCATAGAAGTATCAAGATCCAACTTCAATGAATATGAACCGTATTGGAATGGTGTGTCGAGGCTCCAAAGTGGGAGACCTCGGCCTCCATGTTGGGAGCACATGTGAAGCGGCCCTAAGTTGCAGCACAGTGTGAAGGAAATGCGATGTTTATTAGAAGGTGGTCAGTGTCGACTCGTTTTAGCAAAGTACCACCACAAAGGCAACCGATAAGTACATACTATACACACCAAAAAAGCCAGCCGCTTTGGTCTGATGTGGACCGGCAGGCCAAATGGGCCATTCGCAGGCACAGTGCACACACCTTAATTTTAGCCTCGGGTGTGGGCAGTGGTGACCAACTTGGATCTCGGGATCAAACACTTGCACTCCTAACTTACTTAACTTATTGCAAAGGCTCGGCCTCGAAGCTGCTGGGAAGGGGGGGACTGTGAATATTGTATCAAGTAGAGTTATTTGTAGGAAAGCAGACAAAACCATGGGGTTTATAGTCCATGACATTATTCAGCCATGTGGGCTTGGGTATGTGGCCGGCTTGTTCGAGGGCATTCCCTAGCCACTTCTCCTATGACACAATTTCATGTTGGGTATGGGAATCGCAAGCCGATGTGAGACCGGTTGTTGCCGGGGTTCTGAGTCCACCACCTCCCTTTTGCTTGGTCATAATCTATTGCTGGTGGTTTCCATGGCAAGTTGTGATGTAAGTGATATGGATTTTGGATGAGAGTCAAGGGTTTTTCCTAATAAGTTAGTTGCTTAGAAGGCCTAATCCATGGTATTTTTGGCTCTGCAACATGTGGAGCATGCTGAATAAAGTTAAGGTCCCAAACCCTTGAGTTTATGAGAATTAACACAAAGTTATGCAAGTTTTCTTAATGCTTGAATTGTCATACACAAAGAGTGGTGTCGAGCTGTTAAAAATCGGCCTTGTAGGATGGGTGGGCCAAGCTAGCTTTGCATAGGCCGATCTTGGAATTTTAGGGCAAAAAGTCCCATGTGCATGCCCTATTTTAGATCTTTCGATTCTCTCAAAGTTTGAGAGGTAGAAAGAGGAGGTCCTACAAATTCCATCCATATTTCAAAATAGGCTCTAATACATGACAAACTAACAAGCTATCCATATTTTCTCAAAGAAGGATCAAACCCACAGTTTCGTCCATCTTTGAGGGACCTTACAAATACCTTATCTCATTGTGGCAACCTTTCTAATGACACCTCTTATGAATAAGTTTACAAGTATTGTCATCCCAACTTACTTCTAGTTTGATATATTTCGCACCCTCACATTTTTGTAATGAAATGTTGTCACAAATCATTGAAATTTGGATGAAAAAATCACTTTGTAAGTGACAATAATTGCAACACTGTAAATCTCTATTGCCCACTTTGTTTTTACAAGGAACGATATCATGATGGTAGGTTTACATTTAGTGTTGGCGACACTACACGGGCGGTTTGCAATTAGCATCGAGCGAGACAAATAGAATTGGTGACACTAAATACAATACAATACAATACATAGGGCCACTTCACACACGAGGCAAGAGCCGTGACCATGTAATTGTGAGGGCCTTTGACTCTCATCCAAAGACCATACTACCAATTGTATAAGGCCTCGGAGTTTGACTTGGTTTGCCGGAATTCACATTTGGCCTTCTTCCAGCAGAACATGAAAAACCAATATCCGTAGTCTGTCATGTAGATGTTTCATCGATCGATGCAAACTTCTCTGGGCCCCTAGGCCTTCACCGTCTAGTCTAGGGTGACGCGAACTTGGACGGTCTCGGGCATGTCGACCGGTCTCACGGGCCGTCAGTCTCGTGTGGGAAGCGGCCCTTAGTGGTGGTGTTAGGAGGAAGCTGTAAACAAGCAAACAACAACAAGGAAGGGGAGGAGAGGGGAGGGGGGAGATGATGAAGCTGCTTGCTCTGGTCGGTTGGGATTGGCAGTGGATTCCCTTCCCTCTTCCTAGTTAAACAAATCCAATATAAACCCACCAATAAATTAAAAAATCACACCCAGTACAATAAACATACATATCTCTCTGCAGGCTGCGTCCGGCGGCCACTCAACCTAGCCTACCCTAGCCCCTACATATTCCTACCTACTAGTCCCCCTAGACACCTACCTACCCACCCACCTACCTACCTACATACCCGCCTACCCACCCACCCGGCAGGCAGGCCCCTAGGTCCTGCCCCCTTGGTTTCCCTCCTTCCTTCCTTCCGTGCTGGAGGAGAGGAGTGCAGCCGCCGGCCGCGTTGTTATAAAACTAAAACAATTGCAGCCGTGTCTCCGGGAGAAACGAAGGAACCGTCTGCTTCAAGCCAAGCCCAGCCCAAGCTCAAGCCCAAGCCCTCCTCGTCTTCTGCTATCCTTCATCTGCTTCTCCGCTTCCTCATAATTCTCAATCAACTCTCACAACCTCTTATACCACCGCGCCTCGTCTAGTATAACCCTTAGTGTCATCATCATCATCATCACCTGTTGTTGGCTTGTCTGCCTCTGCTTGCCTGGTGTGGGCATTTTCGTTTCGCATCGCATCTGGTCAACTCCAACCTTTGCTTCTCCTCTTTTAGGAACTAATTTGTGGTAGAACGAGAACGAGAGAGAGTTAGTGTTTGGTGGAGGCGAGAGGTGTTTGTGGTGCAGTGGAGGAGAGTGCGAGAGGTTTTGGGGGCGTGGAGATTTTTGGGTTGGTTTTCTTTTGGGGGGGTTGGGGGAGGGGGGATTTGGGGGTGAGCATTCTAGCCATGGCACCCACAACAGCAGGATGCTGCCCAATCCTACAGACATTGACACACGAGCCAATGGAGACAGGAGGATCCGGGAGGAGGCGGCTGTCGCTGGACAGCTGGGTGTGTTTGCCGCTGCTGCGGCCAGTGCGAACAGTGAGCCATCATCAGGCGATGTCACAGCAATCTTCAGCAGCCAGCTGTTGCCCCAAGCAGGACGGCATGTCGGCAGCGTCAACGATGAGTTTGGACATTTCCTTCACTGGGGGTGCGGGGGCGGGGGAGAGTGACGAGGGCGGCTTTGCACGCGAGTCGGGAGGGGGGTGCGAGACGCCCAAGGCCAAGGAGCACAGAATACCGGATGTTGATGTGGGCTTCTGCCCCCCTGCACCTAGGAAGCCACGAGCTATGGCCAGACGCAGGCGTGTGCAACCCACCAGTTTTTTCCATGCCCCCGATTTTGAGATCTTCCTCTCGCAAGCCAAGCTGCAAGTGAGCAGCTGAGGATGGGAGAAGAAGGGAACCAAGTTTTGGAAGCGGTTGTAATGGTCGTAGGTGCCAGGGAATCAATTCTCAGGGAGCTAGCTTCATCTGTACAGTCATACACACCGCACCAGAGTTGCCAAATTTCAAGCTTGGGTTCAAGAGGTAGGGATATGGCTTTGAGGGTCTTCCATAATGGAAGAAGGAAGGAAGATGAAGAAGCAGCAGCAAGCTTTGTTTGTTTCTGTAATGGTGGGTCGTGTATGTATCTTCCTTTCTTCCTTTCCCCTTGGCCGGCAACTGCTTTCTTCGGGAGGGGTGCGAAAACTTCTAGACATTAAGGAGCCTCTCGTTGGAGATTGAAGATTGGGAAATGTCTGGAGGATGCGGTTGGGTGGGTGGGTGGTGACAACTGAGGATATCTGGTACTACTTTAGCAGGGTAGCCTATCTTTGTATATGGGTGCAAAAACCTTGTGCACTCGGTATTGGAACAATATTGTTGGAAGATGGAAGGAGAAGGAGGTTACGAAGGATATGGAAAATAGGATGTCTAACAAGCTTCCCAACCAAACCAAGGCTCATCACACACCGCGTGTGAGGAGGCAAGCGGGGCCAGGCGGGAAGAAAATTTTGGTAGCTCTCAACTGATTTGGCGCAAGATTGGGTAGCGGCGGACACTACCTTCCTACTGAGTTTTTTCGGGCATGTTAAGGGGACGGACCGTGGCCCATTAAAAAGGAGTAGGAGTAGAGCTTACTATGAAAACAACGACGACAACAACGGAGGAGCAGCAAAGGAGAGAGATGGGATGATGGTGGAGTTTAGTGCAGGTTTAAGAAAGGCTTGCCTCCACCAGAGCACACATGTGCGCGCGTGTTTGAGCAAGTCGAGTGAGTTGCCGGGCAAAGCAAAAGCAAGTAACAAAGCAGCAGTATTCTATTTGCATTGCAGCTGTAGTAGTTTGAATGCCCTTTTCTGAAATCTTCCGAGGCTGTGCTGCCGGGGACTAGCCTGGCATAGAGCAACCCAGGATTCTGTAATTTTATACTGCTGAAGTCAATCATCATCCCGTCTTTTTTCCCCCTCTCATCTTCTGTGCAACCTCTCTCTCTCTCTCTCTCTCTCCCCCCCCCCTGGATCACTTTGTGTCTCATCATTTTGTGCTTGATTGTACTTGCTGAAAACTGGGGTTTAAGAGTTTTCGCGCGCTCCAAAATTATGAAAATGCGGCGCCTCCACGAATTTTCTAGCCTTATGTCAAAGAATACGTTGGGGGAAATGAGCCTTCCTGAAGCTTACTTTTTGCTTGCAACTTCAAACTAGAGATAGCCGTAACAAATTGTTTCATTTGTGGAGTTGCCCTTGCCGGCTTCACTATTGAGGTTTTTTTCGCTTTAGCTTTTTCGCTTGTGCGGCGAACTAGTATGTTAGTCTGTTGAGGCCAAAAAGCAGGTTCATTTCTTGCAGTGTGGGGAGTTTTCGGAGGTGTGGCCCGGCACTTTGCATTAATTTTGCAAGCTTAGTATTTGTTAGTAGCATGCATGTGGGGCTTGGTGTTTCGACCAAGAAACACCAAGCCCGTCTTTTAGCAGCGGCCATATCTAAGCCACCTTCGCTAACCCTGGAGTTTCGGTGTTTGTGTAGACCGAAAATTTATTGGTGTGGTTTTTGGGAAGAGTTACTGAACGTTGGTACATGCGAGTGGTGGTATAACTTAGTGCATGTTACTCCAATATATGGGGTATGGTTGCAAAACCTTTACCGGAAGCCTCGTATGACTCAGAGCTGCTTGTGGTTTCTGAGATGCCAATACACTTCAAATTGGCAGCAAGGTTTTGGGAGAGAACCGAGATTTAGAGACTACTTTGTTCACCTTGGAGCCTAGTTTGTCTACCTTACTTTTCTCTCTGTTTAGCAAATCAGCTCTCATGCCAGCTTCCCAGTTTTCCATGTTGCATGTTGTCTTTTCATCTAATAAGTTGTTAGAGATGTCGCCTCACCTTCCTGAAAGGTTTCTGGTGGATTAAATGGGTCAGCAGCTGCCTCCGCATCTTCATAGCACTGAGTTGCAGTGTGGGAAGCTGGAACCTTGTTGTTCTGGGTTCTTTAGATGATGATGCTTCCAGAAATGAGATACAAGCAACCCATTATCTTGTGCACAAGATGTCTTTGGGAAAGCATGCATGTGTGCGCAGAAGCTACCTTTTCAGATTTCGTGTGGAAGACAGAGATTGGAGCTCCGAAGGTCATGTTTGCAAGATTCTTACCTACTCTAGATTCCTATCAGAATGTCATTAGAGAGATACTGGCGATAGTAGTGTGCCTTCGCTCTACACACATTCTTTCATTCTGTACAAGTACCCTAACTTGCCCTGTGAAAATCAGATTAGCCTCCAGTTTCTTCTTAGCCTTGTCACCTTCAGATTAGCCTCCAGCGTCTTCTAATAAAAGCACGGAGCAACAGAGCATAACTATTGCATCAACTTCCTGGTAGGTATGTATGTGTGTCTACAGTATCTTGAAGATGAGACTGCTTGGGCGGGCACCTTTGATATAACTTATCAACATGGAACTCACCATGCTCACAAAGAGCATCTATAATGCAATGCAATGTGGCATCTGTTGAATGTTGCGACCTCTAAAACATGCATAGATACTCATTTCTCTCGCCTGAAAACACTTTACCATCCCTAGTCGATAATGGTAGATTCTTTTGCATTGGAGCTCAAAACAACTGCATCGAAGAGCTTCTTATAGCAAGCCTCGTTCATAAGTTTGATACAACTCCAAAGTTTATAAATTTATGCTAAGCAGAGCAGGTAATATGCTTTATGCTAAGCTTAGTCAAATGTCTGCAAGTATTAGGCTCAACATCTGGACATCAAGTAAGTTCCCTTCATGTTTTTTGAGCTTTTACGAGTTTCTGCTAAGCAGGGCAGGCCATATGCTTGATGCTAAGCTTAGTCAGTGTCTGTGAGCATGAGGCTCAACATCTGGACATCAAGTTTTGTAGCGTTTTTTGAGCTTGATTAGCCGAGCAAAGTGAGCATTGAGTTTTCAGTAAAGTCATTTCACTAGAACAAGGGTAATGGTTCCTTATGTGGCAGTAGGCAAGCTAATGCAACACAATGACTCTCTAAACAAATTGCAAGTGATCAGTTGTTGAATGTTGAGTCAGTGTTGATAACTACCTACCCTTCAGGGTTATTCAGGGCTAAAAAACTCTCAACATTTAGCTAAGGACTCGATTATCATTGATTAAACTCATATTTCAACCTTTTAGGCCCTGCAACTATGAAATATAGAAAATAAAATAAAATAACAGTTTTATGTTTGGCATCGGCTCAATGTTTGTGGTAGAAAGTGATGGAATCATCAATGTGAATCAATTTATGTTGGTATATATAGAGAGAGGCTTGTGAGGGAGCTAGGGCTGCCAAAAGGAACAGTGAAAATGTGGGCTTTCCAATTTGTTTCTATGTGTAAAGGTAGGTTCATTCACAAATATAATTCCCAGTCTTCACAAGGGCTGCCTAATGAAGAGGATGTCCTTGCACACACCTTTGGATGCTTACTCCTTCACGGTTTTCTCAACCGCGTGATGGTAAGTGAGCATTATGAAACTTTGAATTATCAGCGGTATTTACGAGTGAAACGACTTGGTTACAAGGCGAGAGTCCATCAATATTATCTTTGACATGAAGCGTGATAATTTTCTGAATCTTATGATTGACACCAAAGTACCTTGCTCACCATGTGTAGGGGGGCGTCTCATAATTCCAAGGGGATCCATGTTTGGAGGACCCCACATGTGTTTAAACACCTTGCTTCATGCGTAATCATATTGCTTAATTGCCTCCCTTCAAGATTGGCGTGATAGGTAGGAAGGGGAAAAGTCTCCATTTAATAGCCCCGCTGCATCTCATGCCCCGGATTCGTTTTCCCAACAGGATCAATGCGAGCATCATAATTCAGATGCTCATGAGCAAAGCAAAAGCAAAAGCAAAGGCCGGCCCCTGCCACCACTGCCCGTGGAGTGGAAGGATATAAGGATACCAGCAGCTACTGCTCTCCACAAACAAACAGGCTCCGAGGATTTGTTTGGCCTTTTGAGAATCTAGCAGTGGTTTCGAAGCCTACGGTGGGTGGTGATGGTGTATGTATCAAAAAAGGTGATTGCTTATTCTCTTGGTGCATGAAGACACCTTCAGAAAGGAAAGAACATAAAGAGGCAAATCAAGCTGTGGGTGGAAATGACAATACTGTCAACAAGGATGATTATTGCGATGAGTGCACCCTCCCCCCAGGTGCTGCATGTAAGCTAGCGTAAGGTAAGGTGAAGTAAGGCAAGGCAAGGCAAGGACCGGATCACTCTCCCACTGCTTTTTTAATCAAGCACAGGCATTCTTACCTCTACATCCTCCCCCCCCCCCCCCCCTTCTTCCAACCCCAAAAAATAAAGAAATATTGTGGAATGTACAGTATAACTGGTCTACTTATGGATGTAAACTGAAGATTATGGATGAAATGTTTGTGTGGAAGAAGAAAAACGCAAGAAAATTCTTTGAAGTCCTCTCCACTTGGATACCTATGCCTAAAAGCGACATTGTATATGACCATGATACATGATGTCGGTTTTAGGGTTATGTTGATGTTGGGTACTATGCTTGCCTTGGTAAGCCAAGGTAGGGTAATTCAATGTAATGAATGGAGGGCTAGGGAGGATACTAGGCCGGTCTAACATAAGGATGCTCACAATTGGCCTACATGTTCAACTATTAAGTTATAAGGTAGATGTGCCTAATTCAATCACTTGTGTTGATCAAACGCCTATATTTAAGTGGTATGTGGTCAAGTGTGTCTCCAAGAACGTGTATTCTTAAAAAAATTGAACTACGTGCTCAAAACATGAGAAATGTTCTAAACTCAATAGTCGGCATAATGGGGGGGACCTATATGAGCATGTAACGAGCACGAGGATCTCCACTCTGATGATGATGATATGTATATATATATATGAACTCCAAAATTCATGATGAAAGTGGCCACAACCTTGATTTGAATTTGCTAACCATGTCGTACTAAACAACGTGTGTTTCCTATCCTACGAGAAGTGGGTTAGTTGGGAAAAAGAGTAACCGTTTAAGAGCCATGTCTCTACGTTGAGCCTTGCCCTTACTACTCCAAGTTGATCCTATGCATATACGGCACTTGGGGAGAGGCTGCCAAGAGAGTGGGGCCAAAATGGTCCGAGGCCAACACATTATAGTGTCCCCAAAAGACGGCGAGTGTCCATGTATCTTATATGTGAGTGGAAGATGAGTACTGCAAAGCCTCGTGCGGAAGGCCTACTAGCCATGCCCTTGCCCCTGCCCCTCCCTCCCTATGCCTGGGCATGTATACTCTCCCTCTACGTCCCTGGAAACCCCAATTGAATGGATCAATATGACACAGGTGGCACTTGTAGTTCCCTGCATGCCTTGCCTTCCCGCCTTCCCGCCTTGCCTCCCTCTGCTCTTGCTCTTGCTTTCAACCTTTCACTCTCAAGGGCTGCCCAGGCACCGTATAAATTTGTAAGCTGAAACCTATGCTGACATGCATGCATGCCCCCCTGCTGCCCACAATCCCCATTTCCATGTGGAGTCTACGTAAAACCCAATCATTCATTAGGTGAAAACGCAACACAACACAACACAACGCCATTCAATGAGCAATTCCAGACGATTTGCACTATGGAAATGGCATTAGGGACCCTAAATGAGTCTGGAGTGGTCTAGTTAAACCGAATCGGCTATCAACTTGTAGGATGGATGGATGAGTTTGCAAAGACATTCCGTATCTCAAACCGTAGTTTTGTGACAACTACATCAAACTATTGATGTAGGGTGGCCTATACAAATAGTCTCCCCCCCCCATACACATTGCTGATTGTTGAGGATAAGAGTCTTGTATTTATAATATGTATGTGTTCTTTGTCCCTCACTACGTAATTTTCTCCAAATGAATCAACCACCTACACTAAATTGAGAAGTTCGGTGTACCAAATAGAACATAGAAAGCTCCAGCACCCCCCTCCCTCCCTCCCCTTCACCAATGGAGAGGTTGAGAGCTCTAGAAAATGAGCCTTCTCATTGGCAGAGGGGCCTCTTACTCACTAAAGTTCACTTTACACGTGAGTGTTAACTTTCACCATGCTTAGGGCTCGCATTCATGCCGGTATTAAAATACGGGCGTTATTTTTTCTTTTCTTTTCTTTTCTTCACCATGCTTACAATGCTTAGATAATGCTTCGATGGATCCCATGTGAAACAAGCTTTCGGTTTTACATCATAATCTATCTCATTTAAGATTGTCGAGAGTTCGAGCTCTCGTTTTGTGGTCCACGAACCAAAGGTTGCTTCACACCTTTTCTCCCACGCCCCTTTGGCTTCGTAGACTCTAAAATCAATTTCACTTCATTTCCATACATGTGATTTCAATGAAGTGCCCAAGCTCACACTCAAAGACTCCAGTTCTAGCTTGTGGATGAATGAGTGTCATTCCACGACCCGATTTCATTCCTCTTGCCAACCAACCAAGTGAACAAGTCTTTCTCTGTCTTAGTAGTAGTGCTTGTCCCCGCTCATTGTCGCACTCTTGTCTAGAGCTATCTTATGAAGGAATATTAAGCTAAGCGGAAGAGAAGGGGGGGGGGGGGGATGGGTGACCACTACCCATGCCCTTAAAAAAAAATCTCAAACCCACTTGGAATTGTGTTTTAGGGTGCGGAGCCTGCAAAGTTAAGGGAGGGCGGCACTGCTTTGCTGCCCCTAGTTTGACCTGATCAAGCAGGCAGGGGCCTTAATAGAGACTCTCACCACTAGGGTGGGCTTTCAGAATGGAGTGTCGGCTTGATTAGTACAGTAATTTTGTCGTACTAATTAGCCGCATTAGCAACAACACCCACCCAGCGGCCTTACCCTACAAAGGGCCAAGGACGGAACGGCCCGAGCCTGGGAATGGAATAGAATAGAAGGGTAGGGGTAGGGCAGGGTAGGGTAGGGTTTTTGAGGGGGGGGGGGTGATGAATAATAGAAAGTGTAGGGCTGGATGGGTGGATGAAACCCCAGCTGTGGCCACGGAAGTGGATGAAATACACGGCGAGCGTAGGGGCTATTGGCGTACTGCCAGACGGATGAAAGCGTTCTTCCACGGAAATACTGCGAAGTCCAGGTAATTCCACTTGGCCTCTTTATGAAATAGTGGTATTATATTAGCACTGCTATAGCCTTTGCTGAGTCGCGCAGGCCCTAATCACGCGCTCATGTTTATTATTGCATGCCCTCGCTTCATCATGGATTTCCTTGTGTTTCTTATTTAAGGGTGCTTAATAAATATCGCAGATATATAATCTCACCCATTCCAGTCACTGGGGTGTCCTTTCCCCAAATACACGTTCTTACCTACTGGTTGTGTGTATTTAGTGTCACTCCCTATTCTGGGTTCCACAGTGGCGCTACCACATTTACACCATTGCCATTTGATGAATGCTGTGTTGTACCTTTTATACAGTGCTCACAGTTTATGTGCGTATTTTACTGAGGGGAAAAGGAAAAATCTTGGGCTAAACATTCATATATAGCACCCTTGAAATGAAATGAAATGAAATTGATTTTTCTAGCTAAAGACTGCAGTTTTCTCCATCTCTCAGGGAAGACGTTAGATTGCCTCCACCTCAAGGATTTTCTCAGAGATGAATGTGGGTTATACTTGAGGCAACCATTGAGACCACCACATAGCAAGATGATTGTTGCTTACCGCACCTTGAATCATAAATGTTGACATTGAAACCAGATAGTGGTCGACTATCCCTATCTCTAGAGATAATAGGCTATGGGGGGTTTGCACTTACAATGTAGAAGAAATTGAGGCACACTTTGTGTTGGATTCTCCCCCATATAACTCCATTAGATATAAGTTTCATATGTACTATTTGGAAATGAAGTATAAAGGAGTCTCAAGTCTTTCTTTCAATTCAACCATCAAGTCGGCATTAGCCTATTAGACTTGAGACTCCATTATACTCCATTTTCAAATAATGTATGAATTAGCCATTAGATGTTTGGAAATGTAGTATATTTTTACTACATTTCCATTAAAACATGAAGTGAATTGTAAAGAGCAACCTCAGGACTCCATATGATTGGAAGGTGGTTTTGTTGGATGAACGAGAGCAACTTTTTTTTAGTAATAAATTGGTTCTATGACATCAAATTGCACCAAAAAAATCAAGGTGTTTTCTTCCTTATAGAACCAAAATTTGAAAAAATGTTCAACAAAAATTCAAGCAACGTGGTTTGGTAAGTCATTGTCAACTCCACATCAAATGTCATGTACACAACCTATCCCATTGCCAACATATTAGTCATGATAACTTTCCCTTGTTAACCTAAACTATAGCCTATCGTCAAGTTCAAATGTGCATAAACCAAACTAAAAGTCAAATGACATTCTTCATTATGCATTGTGCAACCAACATATATTGTCTCATTCCTTTGCGCTCATAAGGTACACAAAGTATTTAAACTTTTGAATGGTCACTCTCATCAAACTTACCTCCAACGTGGCATTATTTCCATATATTTGTTGCCTCGTCATTCCAAGGTTGTGTTCATCCTAGTTTTTGGGGTCGGTGGCATACATCAACCTCAACTATTCCCTTGTACAAATAAGACTATTAAAGACGACTTCTAGTATGTAGACGGTAACCTAGTCGACAAGCTTAACCGAGTTGGACGTAATATGATTACTAAGTGTCATTCATGGTTTAGCTTCATCATGAGCACACTAATTTAATTGAGAACAATCTAGTACTTGATGGAGTCTCTAGAAACTCCAATTGGACTTAGGCTTCAAAGAGGTTGTTTTGAGGACTTTCTACGAGGCTAGTGCCGCTATCTTTAGATTCCGAGTGAGGTTTTGCTTTGTACACTCACCCTTGCATCTCTCATATGATGGGGATACCAATAATCAAAACATTTGAGTTGATGGATACAGGAAGTGGAACAAAGTAGTTTGGTCCTCCCTAAATGCTTGGTAGCAATGGCTTAGGATTCGTGGGCCCTATTAAAGGGGGTCCGGTAAAAACCTCCCTCATGTATGGTTTTTGTTCATTCATTTCAACTTAATATCTCAAGGTTTACTGAAAATTGGGTTCTTGATGCTCATTTTGGGGTTGACATAATTTTAAAAGACGTTCATGCGTGATAAAGGGATCCCTCAATGTTTTCACCTACAATTTACATGGTTGTCATGAATCCTTGGTCGGTGCACTTTACTACTGGATTTAGTGTGGTCCACACCAAGCATCAGCAACTCGCACTAATTGTCTTGCAATCATCGGACAACAACTATAGAAGGTGTCAAATGACACTCGATGCTACATGACAAGTCACAAAGCCTGCTCTAATTTACACGGAACACCGATTTTTACGTCACATTGAATCGAATGTTCAGTGTAGGAACAACTTGAGGTCTGTGACGCCCATGTAAACTTATAATCCATCGTAGATGAAAAGCTCATAGTAAAAACAAGACCACTGCAAGTCCACGATCGTTTTATTCCAACTTAATCTCACTAGACTAATTCGAGTCTTTAACATCCCTCCCGAAACCAGATTACTTCACAAAAACAACCATTTTCACACTACAAAACGGTTTGCTATGTTTTCACCCTCGCGATGGATACGTTTACGTAGACACCACGAATCACGAACCCGTAGTCGGGAAGTTGGTGACGAGAACCGGGGCTACGTTTTTCATAGTACCATACGCGAATTAATATCAAAGTCACATCCCAAGGGGACCTTGATACCCGATGTCATGAAACTTGCATGAATGACTCTGCACAAAACTCCCTCTCAAGTACACAATGATCAGTGACCTCAGCCTGCTGGCTCATGGAGGAGTCAATAGAAATGGGAAGTAGATGACCTACAAGGCCACCAGTGTCGGAATAAGTTATGTGTGCGTGACAGGGCTCACAACACCATCTCATGGCCAAAAAACACATTAACTTAGGTCAGGAGCACATGGGCGGACTTGCAATGTAGTATATATTTGCACCTCTTTGCTTGCCAGACCAGGGTTTTTGTATAATTGCCAAGTGAATCGTACGAAACCCCGACCAGACTTGGGCTTTATTTTTGCCGGGCGTCGTCAATCTAAAACTCCAAGTACGTAGCAAGTAAGCATCATCAGGCTTTGTTTAGCTTACATCAGGAGAAAATTAGGTGAGGAGCACATGGGCTGATGCAGTGTAACTTAGGGCCACTTCACACACGAGCCAAGGGCCGTGACCGTGTCGTGGTGAGGGCCCTTGACTCTCATTTAGAGGCCACGGGCGTTGGCATGGCCATGTTGTGTAGTCACGGGTTCTCAAGCGTAGTGTGAAGTGAGAATGGACCATGTTGAGGGACTGTTGCATGTTTTATTGATGGAAAAAGAAGGGCAGTCCTACCTCGCTTGTTATATATCACTTGCTTGTTATATTTTTTTTATTCAACTTATATTTTTGGAGTTTTACACTGGCGAGGAAGGAAAGAAGAGGATGATGGGTCATCTTGAGAGAAGAGGGAGGATCCTTGTGTTGCATTGGCTTTTATATTGGTGTTTGCACATGATTGTGCAACATGTGCTTGATATGCAAGCATTGGCACTCAATGGAGAATAGGAGAATGTCTTGATTTTCACCATTTGCTTTGAGAATATGAACATGAGGGGTCGTAGTGTGTGGGCATTTGAGAGAAATGTGGGTTCACTAATAGATTATTATTGAATTTTTTTTCACAAAAAAGTGTTCATGCAAAGAACTCGTGTATCTCATAATACCTTCAAGTTCTTTGTAAAAGGTTAGGTCCATTTTTGTAGAGGAAGCATATATATATGAGAGTGACAATTTCAATTGAGAATAGAGTTGCAATGTCATTAAGACGGCTTGGGACTGGAAATATATTGTGTACCATAAGAGAGGTATATGGGGTGGCTGAAATATATATATTTAGAAATTTTGAGAAAAAATTATAATTTGGTAAGAGTTGATTTGTAACGCACTTTTGTGCAATTTACAATCTAGTTGAGTTTAAGGTTTTAGCATAAGAGTTCGAGGCACTTCATGGGACTCCTTTTATTAGCAGAGTGATTGATGGATCGTACATTCCAATTTTTGCATCTGCAATTGGAGAAGAAGATTATTATTGTCGAAAATCCTTCCATCTTGTCTTGAAATTTCTTCTTTATATCTTTTGAAATATCAGGAGTCGAAATCCCTTCATGCGAATTTTGTTGCGCATCTTGACTGCCTTGGTATTGATCATCATCTTGAGTATTTGCTGGAATTTGATTGACTATACTTGCACGTTGACCATTCCACAAATCTATATGCTCATAGCACTGACATTCGTGTCTATCCTGACTTGAAACTTTACTTGAACATTTGTCAAAAAAATTATTTAGTAAAAGAAATATTGTATTTTTTTTTACAAGCCAACCAAATATTTCTAAAATTGAGAAAATTTAAACCATACAAGTACGAAGCTTAATCCAAACATTTGTTCTTGTCCACATATAATCACTAAAAGTTAGAATAAATTAACATTAGATTGAATGTAATGTGCCTCAAACTCGATGAACTTGAGGGAAATGCCCGGTAGTCTAAACCATCATAAAGGCATTAGCCTTGTTCCGCGAGGTGTAGAGTTTGATTTCCACCCATGACTAAAATGCTAAGTACACAATGGAGGGAAAGGGGGGCCCACACACATGCCAAGGCTTTTTTAAGGTTTCAATTGGCCAATTTGAATTTAACCTTTTGCATTTTTCACATCCACATTCCAAACTAACTATTGCATACCTTTTTTTCTTGCTAATTTTGCAAATGTTTCTTTCCATCTCAATGCATATTGCAATGAGGCTTTCAATATCATAATCTTTTCATCTAACAAGGACTTCAATTTCGCCTTTCAAATCACCTCATTTAATTCCATAATTATTTGTCTCCTTTTTTAGTGGCTCTTCATTGGAAACCTAAATGATGTGCGTGGATCACTAAAAAATTAAACCCCTTATACATGAGAAGTTTATAAAGGAAAAAGAAATGTATACATACTGATAGTAGGCTAGAAAATGGACTCATGTATTTATACTAAGTTTTTAATTTTGAACATAGTAAATGCCTCTACTACATATACAAAATATAATTCATAAATGAAACATGCCTTTATTGCGTATCAACTCCACTTTTAATATTTTATCAAAAAAACATTAAACATTTTTTCATTCATAACATGTAACTCGATGACTCGACAAACAAAGACAAGAGCACAATAACTTAGCCTTAATCCGGAAAGCAAAACTCAAGGGAGTTATCCTATCAAGAGTCATTAAAGGTAGTCCAAACCTCAAGGCCCCCTTTTGTACATCTACCTTTACTTTAGAGTATTTAGTAGTCTTTTTAAATGTATACACAACATTTTTTTTTAATAAAATGCCCTTGGTTGAAAGTATAGTTTTCCATAGGAGGTGGAACACACTTTGCTTATACCCTCGAAATTTGCCACCTTAATCCCGTTGTCCCTCTCAAGTTCCTGCAAAAGGGCCAATTGAAATTTTTCTTTAACTACTTTAAAGAATTCCAATGACATCGTATCTCCTTTGCTCCGCCACCGTACTCTAGCCGTAACTTGTTGCCCATCTATTTTTCACCTTCACAAAAGACCTTGAGTTCTTCCTTACACTTCACAAACCTTAGCTTGAGGCCCAAGATCTATTTGGTCTTCATGTAGTGCTTCCATGGCTTCTTTTAGGAATATCCTTAAAGTATTCTCCTTCTCTTTCTACTCGTAACATTATTCATTGGATGAACAATGATTCATGTGAATATGCTGGGAGTATAACTCCATCTAAATTTTCAAAGTGTCGACTTGAATGTATGAATAATAAATGGATATTCTTGTCTTGTATAGGGACCCCATATAATGTAATTAACATATTTCATGGTCATGGAACCAACCCACTTGGCTGAATAATGTTAAGTCTTTACAATACTTCCTATAGAATCTTTGGTTTGTCAACATTTGTTGGGAAAAGGTTTACCTTTGCAAGTTTCATTCCATAGGCGAGTAACAATTTGTACTACTTCCGGGTTCCCTAGGTATCTACTATTCATCATCTTATAGATGTTTGGTTTGTGTTGGACCCCACCTATTTCTATTTAATAGAATACCATGAAAGAAAGGCTAAGACAAAATGGACTACAAAAGTTGTTGGACTGGCAATATGGAATTTTGGCAAGAAAATCCCTACCTCACTCAATAATTGCTCCTAGAATTTGGCTTTTACTCAGAGGGATCACAATGTGGACCATTTGGGAGGAAAGGAATGACCTCACCTTCAACGACAATAGGTGGGATGCTAAAAAGACTAAACAAATGATATGGTAAGGCCTCCTTGTCTACGTTAGAATTGCATGGGACATCGCTTGAAAGGAGGCGGAAAAAGCGACAATCTATGTGGATGCCATTGGGACCATGATAACATGTGGGGAAGATGCGAACTCCTCTATCATAGGGATAACACTGCAACCATGCATTGAAATATTAGAGCGCCTTATGTGCATAGTTAACCATGTATAGGGTGTTTACAAATAATGGGTTGTTTTAGTTTTATCAAGTGCACCCATGCCAAGAGAGCTTGCCACACTTACTTGCTCGGATCCTTGGAGACTTTGTAAAAAATTTGGCATTGAAATAAAGGTTTCAATTGTCTAATTTTTCTCTCTCTTAAAAGACCATTACTTGAGGGTGTAGTAAGGAATTTGCTTGAATTAAGTGTCATATTGTTGCTTGCCTCAACCTTGCATGCATTGCATGGTTCTCAAAACATGTGTGGAGAATAGGTTGTGAGAAAGCCTTCAATCGTAATATGAGCAAATGGGAATTGAGTTGCGAAGCAAGGGATTTTATGTGTTAGAGACATTACCTCGATTGCTTGTTAAGTAACTCTATTCAAAGCTAATGGATGGTCCCACTCATTTGCAATGTAAGAAGTTTTGTAATATGTAGCAGGTTCTCATGTTGCCTTGAACAACCAAGGCCTAGTGGGTGTTCAACAAACTCGAGGATTTTTTTTTCTTCTACCAAACCATTAAGACATAAATGTTGTTTAAATTTAACACAAGTTTGTCATTTGTGGGCATTGTACCTACAAATGATGTAGGGAGTCATTTTTTCCATTTTCTTTTTGTTCAATCACCTACATAGATGGATTTAAAAGTGTTGTGAATGGGATGTTGTCTACACTAGTATGTGCAATAAGGTTGCCTAACGCTAATTTATTGAAATTCCACACTATCTTAGATATTTGTTACCGCAATAACAAAATATGCTTTTTGAAATAATTTTTATGGTTGCCAACATCTGATAGACAAAGTTATAATTTTTTGTGATCTAATTTCAACCCAAGGTAATTTGCATGGGTAAAGAGGCAACCTATTCACGAAGGTGACCCGATTGCACATACTAGTGTAGGTAACTCATTCATGGAAGGTTGACGACACAAATGTTATTTCATAGCATGATCTAGTAAAAAGAAAAGAAAAGAAAGTTGAGTTGAGTTGACTTCTAGAAAAGTACACAAACCCCAAATTTAGTTTAATGAGAGTTAACATGAATTGGCCCTCAAACTATAGGGTCTTGATCCATGATGGTAGCTTTTACCTAGACATAACAAAACCCATCATCCATGACATAATCTCAAGTTGTGTGTCTTCTTTGAAATTGATGGGCCAAGGATTTTTGGCAACCATGTAGTTTGTAGGTGTAAAAATGGGGAGCCCTCATGGCTATTTTCAAAACCATGTTTGACTCCCATAGTTAATATCAAAGAACTCTCATGAATCTAGTGAACATAAATTGGGATACATCAATCACAAACTCACCAAGGATAGGTTTTTATTATGAAACAAACATCCACTCGACCCCTTCATACGATCACTGCAAACTCTAAGCCATTCATGTGCCACATGATTAAGATAGAAGCACCCAATTCTGTCAAAGACCCAATTCCGTCAACGCTTACTTCATCATGAACGAGAAATTTATTATTCTAATAACTAAAAATCAACTTGTTGGTTGAAAGAGGCAAAATGTCAATGAACAACATTGTCCACTTTGGAGCACCTATACGACCACGAAGGGTCAAATGAAGTTCATGACTTCAATCATTTCTATAGAAGTAGACATGCTCTTATTCAAGTGATCTTAACATCGTTGAGCTCATAAAATAATTGCTCATTCATATAACACATTGGATAATGTGTTTGAGTTTAGTAACAGACCGTAGTTGTTCAAAGTCTCTATAATACCTTAACATGCTTAATTCATGTTTGAGTAAATAAAGGCACATTCTCAAAATTTGGACGTCTTGGTTGCTTCAATTCTAGGGGTGGATCCGTCCATATGTTTCTAAATTACCTAAATTTCATGGGAGACATGTAAATCCTCAATGTTGCTTGAATGACAAGCTATTAAAATATGATGAAAATCAAAATATCTATTTCGGATGTTAAATTTACATAAGTAACTTCTACGTAATGAAAATATCTTCAAAATAATGTGAAAATTATATCATAATCAACCTTGCACATTCTATTGAAGGATCTTACGAACCATGATGTAATTTTAATCTTGAACTTAGTCCAATTTTACTGAAATCTAAGTTTTTTAGACGTTACCACAACTCCTCAGCCACCCCTCCCCTCCCCTCCCTAGCCCCACCAAGTCACAGGCTGGAGCGAACCAACCCATACAGTGGTTCCTTGAAGATAAGGGTTTAGGCATCCAACAAGGAACGAGTGTAGAGGTTGCTTCGCCCAAACCACCAAGTCACTGGCTCTACCAAGATGGTGGTCATGCAGGGATGGAGACGTGATCCGCCGTTGGCTCGAAAGCTAGGGCTCAAATTTCCCGTTTTAAATCCGGGCAGCCCGTTGGGTGCCAGGAATCATCCAATTTGTGGGATTTCATCCAGAATCAATGGGATTCACTTCACGGTTTTCATCCAGAAATCACCAATGTTCCCGCTGAGCTTCAAGCGCAGCTCAAATGGCACTCCACTTTGTGTAAGAGCTCCACTCCATCAATAAAGAAGAAAGTGGTCTCTCCTCCCCCTAGTCCCGCCTTCGCCCACACTCCTAAGCCCAATCGATGTGCATGCCACCTGGATCATTTTGGATGCATGACATGGTCAAGATGGCCTCGGATCCCTTCGACAACTTGATGGCCATGCTACCTTCATGATGGCATGCCACATCCCCCCCCATCATGTTGTCCCCTTGGCCCACTCCCCCGCCCCGTGATTGGTTCCTCCCCCACCCCCCCCCTTTACCCTTCACCCGCCGGAGTTAAGTTAGGTTAAGCTAAGCTAAGCCGCTAACCGGGCTTAACCCGTAAACACCTACGAGGACCTTGAGGGGTAAAGTAGAGCGTTTTCTAAGCTATGCTATAGAATTGTCATCTTCAAGGGTGTTTTGAGAGCTATGCTGATAATCCCAGTTAGTGGGTGTGGTAGTAATTATCGAAACACGCACAATTTTGAGGGTTGACATTAGTGAGGGCTGGAATTTTTACTGAGTGGTACTAAATTCATGTGTATATGTTCATTTACCATACATTTCAAGAACATTGGTGTGTGTTCTGTCTAAGGTGTTTGTAGAGTGCACGATTTGTTTTGGTGAGCTCAAAGAGGCTTCTTCTTCTTCTTCCTTTTAGTTGGCGTCACTCACTTTATGGGCATCTCCCAACACTAAGAATTTGAGGAGAGTTTGCATTGAGAGGTTCGGGTATTTTGACATTTTGGGCTCCCAAACCCCTAGATCTTACGATGGCACTACTTTCGCAACGTAAAGAAATCTAGCATCACCTTCACTAACTTCCCACACACACTAGTAGCTCACCCTCACTAACTGTGATAGTCAGTGTAATACAAAATGGAACTTGTGAGGCACCAATAAATGGTCGCATCTATAAGATTGAAAAGGAAAAAATTTGAAAATAATCATTGAATCTCTTATAATGAATTCATAAGTTGAAAACTCATAAATTTCACTATAATTACAAATGTCATTGTTTTTTCAGTATGAAAAACTTTATAAGAATGGTTGATATTGTAGATAGATAGATAGATAGATAGATAGATAGATATGCCGGACTTGAATTCATATTAAATATAATACAAAGTGGTGGAAAGTTGCAAAGATACGATGATATTTAAGTGATCATATGATTAAAAATCCTTTTTAAATGTGAGCACTGCATGAGGTACATAGGACAATCATGCATGCAATTTCATGATCAAGCTTTTTGGATGTGATAGACGTTTTCTAACATTTATGTGTGAAAGAAAAACATGGCAAGAAAGCACTTAACTTTTTAGCAAGATCCGAGGATTGTTTAGACTGTGAACACAAAAATTGTTGTAAGTTAAGCAAAGGTAGATGTGCCTAATTCGGTTGCTTATCTTAACTAAATACTTGTATTTGAGCAATATATTCTTAGGTGTGGTTCCAATAATAGATACCAAAAAGACATGTGTGTTAGGAAAAATTGAATTATTGCTCAAACAACGATAACCTTTTTGGGTTCGATAGTCAACATAATTGAGAGGGAAGGGGGGGGGGGGTGGGAGACCCATATGACCATGTAATGTAATGAGCACAAGACTCTTCACTTCGAAAACATTCATATGGGTTCCAAAAATTATGAGGAGAGTGACTACGGCCTTGATTTGGATTTGCTAACCATTTCATACAAATCGTGTGCTTCAGATCGTAAGAGAAGTGGGCTGGCCAGGGAAAAAGGGAAAAGAAGAAGAAGAAGAAGAAGAAACCATGGAAGACTCATCTGCAATAGGCACTTTTAGAGTGGAGTTCGGGACTGTGGCTTATTGGTGTACATACACACATACATTCACACCTAAAACTGGCACTGGAGTTCATTGGGAGAAGAACAGATATTTTGTATTGAGCTACTGTGTTGTGGAATGTAACGCGACTTCCAATAAATGCTATACTTCACGATCTTGCACCACAAACTTGTTTATGCTAGGGCTATGTGCAGCCAGTGCTACGTGCATGATGCACAAACATATGAATAAAATACTGGGTGGTTGGAATCTATGACTTGTTTTCAGTACAGTACTACTAAACCGAGGCTTATGACATTGAGCAATCAGATGCAAAAATATGGATTTAAAAAAAAACAAAAAAACAAACATTGTTTGCAGACTATACCCAAGCTCGGGGGAAAGCCAAGATGGGCCGTAGGAGGAAGATGGGTGCGCGGAGATTTGTGCTATCTTGTAGTAAGCTTAGCATGCTCAGATCTGAACACACCCTTGGTGCCCGAGTGTTACTGATACCAGGGAATCTGTTCAATAGGAGACTAAGTTACAAGGGTTTCAACGTTAGCTTGTGGGCAGGAAGGCGGATGTAGATCTACATCTTTGATATACACTAGACTGCATGTAGTGATTTGTGAGGCATCGCTACCAAAGCTGTAGAGATGTTGTGAAGGAGTGCAAGAGAGAGAGAGAAAGAGCCTTGACGAAGCTGAGCAAGAGATTGTGGCAACCCAAGTGCATGTGATATGAGGGAGGTTTGTAGTGTTAACTTGGATGCAAGATAATCGAGAATTAGTGTAGTGTGTGACAATAACACAGTCAACTTGCAATAGTTACAATGACGACAATGTGACGCGTGCGAATGTGTGATTTGAGTTCTTTGGTGGATTATTTTAATGTCAAAACCTGGGATACGTGGGAGGTAGATGTGACAACAAGGATGGAGATGTAGGTTGAGCACAATTTTTTTCTAGGGTTTTGGGATATAAGAGAGGGAATGGCGTTATGGAGGTTAGGGTGTGGCAAAAGTCCGTTATGGTGGAGGATCTTGGTTTGATCCAATGTTGGAAGAGAAGAAGGGGAGGGCGTGGGATATCGGGTGTGACATCAAGGCATGACATTGAAATGTCGTATGTGGTGATAGAAGTCATGTTTGAAGCCTTCAAGCAAACACTGGGAGAAGATATAAACCCTTGGAAAACACAGTATGGTAAGATCTTTCCTTTGAATGCTCAAAACAAACTTAGTGGATTCTTAGTGACAAAAGATGTTTATTTATTATTCAAAGTCAACTCTCAGTAGCTACTTGTACATATTGCTTTCATGAAAGACCAACTTTTAATTGCAAAGTTCATGGGTCCTAAGCCTCCTCCGTATGTGTTGGGAGTTTGGCTATAAATCCTAATTCAAGAATTGGAAAGGAGTTCTCTGACATTTTTGTAGAAACAAATATAAAGGATACTTCTTCCTTGCAAGTGATGAGAAAGACACATTACATAATACTCTAAAGTTGTCATATGATGTTGTCATAATTGAAATTGAAATGGGAAACTCGTATGCTCCAAGGTTGGGTACTAGGGTTCAACCATGATAACCCAAGCAATCTAGCTTGTCTCACTTGGGTATTGCTTACGAATTTGTCTTATAAACACCACGATCATGCTTATTCCATTCTTGCAAACTCCACTAACCGTTGGTTTGAGGAAGCTTGTGCATGCACCCAAAAAAAAAAACACAACCACATGTGTTGCCACTAAAGGCTCCACCAAAGATGTTGTCATAGGGATGCGGTTGATGACTACACCACATGCGTTGCTACCAAACTCGATGAAAGGGTAGTTGCATGTAGTTGGCGTTCTATGGCAGAGAAAATAATGGTTGTGCTAATAGGAGAAATGATTGACTTAGACATGCATGTAACTAGACCCCAACTTTGACCTTGTTTCCCCATAGCATGGTCCCTTGAGAAGTCAACGTGAACGAAGATGTTCCTAGAGGTTGACACCAAAGACCTAGTGGAGGCTGAGGATTATGGCAATAACTTGTAAGGAGGATGTAGTGAAGGAGATGAAGAAGAATTGGGAGAGGAAAACGGGGTAGGTGATGAGACAAAAGTTTGATTCAAAGGTTAGAAATTACACTAGAAGCAAGAAGATGGAACCACAAGCAACCACCGAAGCTAACAAGCTTCACACCTCCAGGTAGCAACAAACCATGACTAAGAGGATGAAAGAGAGGGCCAAGCAAGGCAACCAAGCACACTGGAGCAAGGTTGAAAATTCAGAAATTCAAGACAACCATGAAGAAACCGAATGGAATGCACCGGGATGAAGGGGACAACATCCACAAAATTAGCTTCTGCCACAAAATTACAAAGAAGACATGATTAAATAAGGTACATTACCCGCGGTGATAGGTTAGACATGAGATTTAAGAAGATCTTATAGATTAACACCATCATTTTAAAAGAACAAATTATGAGGATAAAATAAGAATTTAGTATGGACGATATAAAACTATTAGTTATCATACATTAAGTGGAAATTTTCGCCAAGACAACCATTTTGAAGCCACCTCACCTATACCTTGAGGATTGGTAACTACCAATTATATTTAGTAAAGAGTAATGGTAAATTTACACTTGTACAAATTTGGAATATGTAGCCATCATAAAGATGAAAGCATAATTTTAGGTTTATAAATATCCAAAAAGCTTAACGATTGTAACCTTTTAAGAGAAGCTCTCATATAGGAATGTTGGAGATGAAATAAGACATATATATATATATATATATATATATATATATGTTAAATGGAAAAATGTATATATAGGGAAATGTTTTTGGGAGACAATACCTCTTTTCACATCAACGAAGTTACCTTAAGATTAAGCGTCAAAACAACACTTGAGCTTGCCTTGTATCTTCTTCCTTCGAGGCACTCTTTTGAAATATACTTACAACACGGGTAGATCACTCTAAGGCATTTTTGTCCACCACGTGCGGCTGGGGGTTTTTTTGTTTTGGGGCTATTTACCTTCAAGGGTTGAATTAAAGCCTCCCTATAATTACTTAAATTTCAAAAATGGCCCATTTGTTTGCACCCTTCCATTACTTATATTGTCCAAGTCACTGCAATTTTTTGTACTCTATATTCCTTTTAAGTAATAAAAGCTAATCTACTTCCTAACGCAATTGACGAGTGTTGAGGGAAAGCATGGAAACAAAGAAGGGTGCAAACAGTACTACCATTGCAAACATAGTTATGAAGAAAACACATAGGAGACCATAGCAAAGTAATATCATTGCAAACACTGTTATGATGAAAACACATAGGAGATGCCAACACAAATACCATAGCGGTCATTGCAATGTCAGTGACCAAAACCACATAGCATAGTACAACGGGTTTACAATTTACAATTTAGGGTGGAGTCCACAATGTTACGGCGCGTTCCCTTTTCATCCATTTTTGGACAGATGAAAATCCCAATTATCATCCATCCCCGTGAGTCCTAAACCCATTTACATACCATACTAAACATACCTTCTAGGATCCTTATCTTCAGCCCCTATATTAATTTTACAAAAAAATAATGGCCCACGTTTTATGTCCATCTAACTTACTTATAATGGGATTGTCTACATTTAATGGCCCCTTCATTATTTGGAATTCCTTTATAATTTTTATTTCAAATGATTTAAATCCTCTCTATATTATGCCGCACGTCGTTTTTAAAATGCACTAAGTGATCTACCCGTGACTTACAATTACCTTATACTCAAGAGTGTTATCTCTTTCTTTCTCTCAAATACTTTGTAAGTTGTTGGATGTTGTGATACTTGAATGATTTGTCAATTGAGACATGTTGTAAGGCATTACGATGTATGTCTTAAAATTGCTTTAGGATTTATACGAATGATTTGACATTTATGTTCTTACGGAAATCGTGAAGTGAACTAAGAGTTTGACACTTTTTGGGAAATTTAATTAAGACCTCGAAGAGCTATTTTTTCATCAACAATTGATAATAATGATTAAAGTAACTTAGCTAAATGTTATATGGATGGGACTTTAGGATATTGATATACCTCCAAGAGTTCGCTATCTCTAGTTACCATTACCAACAAGAAGGGATTTTTTACAAAACATACTTTGAGCGAGTAATGATCAATCTCTATAATGGTTCAGGAAAATTAAAGAATAATGGATGAATGAAAACAAAGTTAAAAGATTGAAAATCTACTAAAGGAGAATTTAATTTGGGAAAAAGACAAAAACCAAATTGCATACAAAGGAAGATAGTGTGTTTCTCTAAGAAATGTACTAGCGAAAGGGTGAAGATAGATGCACGTAGTTTAAGCCATGAGGGCCAAACTAGGGTGATCTAAGATCATGCTAAGTAGTGTTAATATATGACGAAGAGAAAGACAGTAGAGAGTGGAGTAGTTGCCACCATCTATGAGAGAGACCGAGGCCGAACAAAAGCACATCAACCATCATTGATTGAGAAATATCACTAAGAACTATCCGTTGTAGTAATATCAATGGTAAATAAGAAAACACCATGGAATGGCGGTATTCTAATGGAGTTTTTTTTAACAACTTTGGCATGTCATTGCTTTTACTCTCACAATATGATCACGAGGAACATAAAATATGATGCATTCTATGAAAGGGTAACAACATTTTTTAATCATCTTTATCCCATAGAAGAAGATATAAAGTCTCTTAACGATTGGCAATAAATATCTCCCTTCTTATGGTTAATTACAAAACATGCTAAGACTTTGCAACTCGTGCTCCAACATATGCTTAGTGAGGTTATTAATCTGGAATAGACCACATATTTTCTTCTTGGATTTATTTTAGACAACATTATCTTCATTCAAAAAATTGTCTAGTGGGCTAGAGTTTCTGAATAACACACAATAATTTCAAAAGTTGACTACTCTAAAGCTCCTCTCTACCAGCCCATGGATGGTGTTCCACATGTATGGATGAATTTCCTCTAAAATGGTGCACGTCATTCAATAGGGTCCACCCATGACTTAATGATAATTTATGAGATGTTATGCCACTCATGACATGTCATGGCCTCAAATAGAAGAATGTTTACATAACTTGACATTAAATACATGCACCCAGGGCTATAGACTAATGCTTGCTCAATATACAACTAAGATGCAACAAATAAATCAACATGAAATGAATTCATATGACATGCATTGGCCACCGGCTCAATGTCATGTGAGAAACTAGTGAGGCTTTCTAATTTGTTCATGAAACATTTAGAATTGAAATCAATTGGAAAAACATCATGTGCACATTGATTTAATAAATGCCTACAAATCATATTGGCTTGAATAATACAATTGAAATCGGGAAAAATGGGAATATTGTAAAAAATTGTGCATCCTATTAGGGTTTAATTTTTAATCCATAACGTTGTTTAATTTCTTTACAACAAAAATTCTAAGAAACCTGATTTTGTACCACCTTGAAACTGTGACTAGTATGATTGCAATCATGTTATGCTCTTCATATTGTCATTTATTGTTATAATGTAGAGGGGCTCCAATAAGATCCTTAGAGAATTTAGAGGTGCAATCCACAATTATCTTTTGTTTGGCAAATGACAACTCACATGTATTAGAGTTAGTTGGAAGGAATATGGCATAAAGAAAAAAATATAATGGTGGGCTTGAAGTAGTTGACCAGAGGCAACCAAGTCCAACCTCTTATGTAAATGTATTGTCAAGGCAATAGAACCAACTAAATTCAATCTCCAACTCATACTTAGATTCAGATTGGCAAGGTTCAACCCACAAATAGGAATGTGTTGAGGGAATCATATGGAATGGTGCACCAATAAGCAACATCAAAGTTTTTTTTAGATCGAAGGTTTGGAAACACATTACCAAAGCATGAAAGACTGCGCTAAAAGACACGACGTGCCAAGTTTTCTTACACACTCTCATTGAACTTCTTCACTCAACATTTGGTGGTCCATTGGCCTTGAACTTGTTGATAATGGTTTATCCTATGCTAGAGCCCATGAACTCTGCTCCAATGATATGTAATGTGTAGATGACATTTGAGATAGCGAGAACCGTACCTTCGTCTTATGGGACAAAACACAATATATTTGGGAAGTAAATAATTATTTGAGTATTAGATTCAAAATCACCCATGTAGGATAATATTTGGCGGAAGTTGAAGATTAACGTGGGCTCTTGAGAATTATTATGGCTTGCACTAAGGGTGAATTTCTATGTAGGTTGCTCACCCATCAAATTCTAGTGGGAATAAGGACAAACTCATTTAAATGTAGACGTAATTTGGTGGGGTATAATTTGTACGTGCCAACTACACTAAATATGATATTTAGTGTTTGATTATATTTAATGTTGTCATCACCCTACCATACTCAACACTAACTTCCAATTCCTTGACAATTAGTGTTAGAAGATATCCTAGAATATATATGTTAGAATTATCCTTTTATCATTGTTATATATTTTTTCATATCCTTACCAACACTAAATTCAAACATGTAACTTCCACATATTACCATAGTTGATGTTTAGTGTTTGAGTATACATTTAATGTTACTTACTTTCATAAGATTATTGACATTTATTGTATGTGTTCGTATTTAGTACATCAAACACTAAATATCATATTTAGTGTAGCTACTCTCATCTTTTTAAATTTGGACCCACCTACTAACCTCATCTTCCCTTATCATAAGTACGCCTCATGAGACCATGCACAATCGCAATTTGGGCCATGAAAGCGTCCTAGGGAGATCGATGGTGGAGAGAGGAGGTAGGCATCCCCGGAGGCTCAAAAACCAGCATGAAATAGACAAGGACTCCTAGGATCTCTAACAAAGATCGGTTGAGCCCACAGAGGGGGCTTCCTCTTGGACTAAAGGGGTAGGCCGGGGTTGCTCCCAACTACTTGGGTTCCACTTGAGCCGAACTCCCATGAGCTATGGGACTTAAATGGTTATATTTTCCAACTAGCTACTTCTCTTATGATACAAAACGTGCGGTTATCATTAGATGGTTAGCAATCAAGGGCGTAGTTTTTAGAGCTTGTATGAATATCTTGTTCGTTGTGAAAGTGACGATTCACGTGCTTGTTGAATGGTCATATAGGTGATCTCAAGTATGTTGACTATTGTTTTAGAATGGCTATTACAATTTGAAACACACATTCCAATCTCTTTGAACACATGTTTTTTTGATGATTGATCTTGGAGCCACACCAAACCATATACCACTCAAATATAGATGTCTTAATTATTGAAATGCGTGAAATTAGGCATGTCTACCTTATGTTAAGTTAAGTTGAGCGATCATGTGCAACCATTGGCTTATAAAGGGTATAGGAGGGATTTACAAAGAGATTTAACAATCATATCACAACATAATTAGACCATCAACTGAAGTAGATTTTACTTTTATGTTACTCAATATACAAGTTAAGCACAATAGCTCAAATGTAAAAACTATGTGAAAATGTTTCTGATGACATAAAGAGCTTGAGCTTAATGTTCTTATGGATATATTCAAAATCCAACATCTTGTATATTCTCATTGTTTTGTATCCAATTTTTGTTTGTTTTACAACGGAGGGCCCATGGAGGGTTTGGAAGCCTTTGATGTGGTCAAAGATTTAGAAGTAGAACTAAATAAGGTAATTGAGGATGATATCCTTGACGGCAAGAATATTGATAGAAATTACAATATCTTTATAGATGAAGACATAGTTGAGGGTAATGTTCAAGAGCTCTGAGATCTTAGTAGTCTAAAAAGTCCTACTCATCCTCATCCTTCGGAATTTGTTTCACGTACGTTTTATATTTTTTCAAAGCGATCATACATACATGGTTTTATGTCTTCAACACAAAACCGAGGCCACTAGTGAGGGTATATTGAGTGCATAACCATCATTTGTGAAACTCAATCCCTCATTTGTTGTTGCCCGCCAGAATGCATCACAAA
The DNA here is from genome assembly GCA_950295325.1 of Polytrichum commune. Classification (NCBI taxonomy): domain Eukaryota; kingdom Viridiplantae; phylum Streptophyta; class Polytrichopsida; order Polytrichales; family Polytrichaceae; genus Polytrichum; species Polytrichum commune. The sequence goes on from OX485804.1 coordinate 2,465,361, forward strand.
AAATGAAGGCAATTAGAGAGTGGTCTACATGTAGTAGTGCATAATAACCACAAGATTGTCTCATAAATTTTTTGGCATCTCTAACTTAGTTGTTTCTTTTCCTGAAGTGTGTGAGCATATTGTGGTGGAAGCTCACACAGTTCAAGTGCCACACCATGGGGATCAATGCTACCCATAATATTATCAATGCAAAGAGGTGGCTCATAGAATCTCCCCACCATAAAATCCCTCCACAAATACATTAGAAACTTGCCTTCAATGTTTAATGTGCTCTACAAAGAAACGTCATGGCAATAAAGCGGAATATATTTCACTTGAATGAGGTTATTCGTGTGCCTTCCAACCATCTTGATGAAAGAGTGAAAGACCTCATTTTTAGCTTAAGGTAAATATTTTTCCTATTCATTATATTCAATTTTAATATACCACCAAATAGATTATGTAATTGATATGGGTAAATTATCAATTAATTTGAATATATTTTAATCCATATCCAAGATAACCTTACCTAATAAATATACTAGATTTGCTTGACACTATAGTGACAATGTAGTCCAATTAAACTTCATTTAATTTAGACTTTGCATTCTTCAAATTGTGAGGGGCAGCCTTGTAAGCCCATGGTTGCAATTGGTCACTCAACTTTAACTTAACATAAGGTAGACATGCCTAATTCCAACATTTCAATAATTCAGACATCTATATTTGAATGATATGTGGTTTGGTGTGGTTCCCACAAAAACATAAAAAAACATGTGTTCAAAGAGATTGGAATGTGTGTTTGAAATTGTAGTAGCCATTTTAGATTAATAGTCAACATAATTGAGGGGACCTATATGATCATTTAATGAGCACAAAAATCGTCACTTTGACAACGAACATGATATACATACGAGCTCAAAATCTATAAGGAAAGTCACTACGCCCTCGATTGCTAACAATCTAATGCTAATCACGTGTTTTGTATTGTAGGAGAAGTAGGTAGTTGGAAAATGTAACAATTTAAGTCCCATAGCTCATGGGAGTTGGGCTCAAGTGAAACCCAAGTAGCTAGGAGCAACCCCGGCCTACCCCTTTTAGTCTAGGGCAAGCCCCCTCTATGGGCTCAACTGAGCTTTGTTAGAGCTCTTGGGAACCCTTGTCTGTTTCATGTTGGTTTGTGAGCCTCCGTGGATGCCCACCTTCTCCTCTATTATTGATCTCCCTAAGACGTTTTCATGGCCCAAATCGTAGTTGCGCCTGGGCTCATGATGCATCCTAATGACATGGTTCCTCCTCCTCTTAAAATTGGTCTGCAATCTTTTAATGACCGGTCTTTGTAGTGTTAGAGGGAGCATGAAAATCTAGTGGTCTATGTCCATGGCCCTCCAGATTCTAGTAGGCCATCATAATGTGGTCGGTTGACGACTTGTGCTTATCTACATGAGAACACCCCAACCCATTGTTATCTAGAATCTAGTGGACAAGCGACCTACATGGAAAGTAACCCTAATAAAACTATTTGGTGTAGGCCTTGGTAAAGTTGGTTAACATGTGATTTTTGTAGATTATGATGTGTGTGTGTTTGGTGGTGGTGGTGGTGATACATTCAAGACAACACACCTTGGGTACCCTAAAAGAACCATGTTTCATCATGTGAATGGTTGGGATCTCTCTAATAAAGATGACGTGCAAATTGAATTTAGGCAAATACACATTGGTAGCATATGGAAAAAAGTGAGAGGTTGTGTTCCTTTTAAAGGTAAATGGGAAGCTAATTACTAAATACAGAGCATCACTTTGATGAGGGTCAATGTGAAACTTTGGACCTATTTAGAACAATGTGGAGAATGATTCACAAGGATTGAACATATGTCAAGATTGTTATGTCAACTATGATAATGTGAACAAGCAAACACACTAGAACCTTGTGCAAAAAATGTGAATATGAATGTATGTGTGTGTTTTTGGATTTGTTTGTTGGTGGTTTAAATAATGTAAGTAATATAATGATATAAATAATGCACATAATATAAAATAAGATGTTAATTTCTTTAATATTAATGATTCAATTTTGGAAATGAGATTCTTAGTGTGTTTACATTAGGGTCCAAGAAACTTGGAGCCCAAAATATTCCTCGGACTTTATTTTGCACTCAAGATCGAATCCAAACTTGAAGATTGGTTTCTCAAACTAGGAGGAGTATTTTTTGAATTATAATCAATAATAATAATGATGATAATGTAGATCGATGAGATTGGGCAAAAAAGTTATTCCACATTCTTGCCACTTCATTTTCATACATTGGATTCCTTGTGTCCCAATTTCACTCATGATAAATAGGATTACTTGATTTTGAAGTTTACTTGGTCTTGAATAATAATGTAAACTCACCCTCGTTCTATTATAAGCTCATGAAGGCTGTTGCATTATGTTAAGTTACTTCAAGGAATTAGCCTTTTTGACACCATCTTGATGTAAAAACTACTGTTAGTCCCATTAAACTCTTGGTTTTCCGGACTTTGATATCAATTTCATTTAGAAAATTACATTAATATCATTTTGTGAAATTAAATAAGAAAAAACAGAAAATCCTGGGGCAAGGCCGAGGGTTTTGTGAAGGGAGCCTCGTTCTCGGGAGGACCAAACCCTAAGGCGAGCTTCCAACCGATTGCGCGAAGGCGTTGAGGGTGCGAAGCGCGCAGCTGCGATTTGAGCCTCGTTTCCGAAGATCATCATAATTTCTTCATGCATTACGCAGTCTTCGTGGTCTGGAATTAAGCTTGGCAGGAAGCAAGATTTGAATGTCACGATCTGTTTAGGAAATGGAGTAGAGACACATATGTTTATGGTCCCTTTACGATGGCGGAGGCGGCGATGGTGATGAGAGCGAGCCGGGAGTCGGTCCGGGCTGGAGTAATCGCGATCAAGTGTGGCATGACCGCCGTTTGGGATAAATGGGGCGCACGAGTGCCCATGACCGTGCTATGGGTGAATGATAACCAAGTGGTGCAGGTCAAGACACAGGATTCTGATGGCCATTTCGCTCTCCAGGTACAATCTCAATTACATTTCAAAGAGTGTTTTGATGTGAGAAAGAGAGTCTCCCTTGAGATGTCAAATGGTATACAATCACATGCTCAGGGTTTAGGGTTTAAGGATTGGGGTTGAATATTCTGGAGCCAATTTCTGCTTTAATAGCAAGAAGAGATGACTCCGATGTTGCCACCGGCGCGAATTACATCTCAAAGATGTGTGGATGTGAGGGAGAGAGTTGCCTTTGAGGTGCCAAATGATAAAGAATCACATGCTCAGGGTCTAGGAATGAGTATTTAGGGTTTAAGGATTGGAGTTCTGGAGCCAATTCCTACTTTAACAGAAAGAATAGATGACTCCGATGTTGCCACCAGCGTGAAATGGGGTTGCTTCATCTTTGAGTTCGTCGAAGTGTATATCTAATCCCAAAAACAGGCATCACAAGAATTAGAATGCCCTTGAAGACTACTGCCTCCTTGAAAATATCCGGTCCACCCAGATGCCCCCACTATGATTGGGTGGTGGACCATAGGTGGTAGGGTGCACCAGAAATCGAATGTTCGGATGGTTAGGCTTGACCTTGGAATTTGCATGGGATCTGAGTTAAGGCCTTGGGTTTTAGTTCAAGATTCCTCTATAGCAATCTTGAACTTGAGATTGCTGAATTGCCAGATGAGGAATGCCAGTTTTATGTGTTTGTTGTTGTTGCGGAATTGCAGATTGGAGCAGGGCAGCGTAAGGCAAAACAATTGACTAAACCAGAATTAGGCCACTTCAAGGCGGCAGGAGTGCCATTGAAACAACACTTGGCGGAGTTTCCAGTGACAGAGGATGCAATTCTACCTGTGGGCACAGAGCTCACAGTTCGTCACTTTCAGCCTGGCCAGTATGTGGACATTGCTGGAATCACCACCGGGAAAGGATTTCAGGTCCTCTCAAACGCCCATATCGTTTTTAAAGTTAAATTCTGATTGTTCTTGGATCCAATCTGGAAGTTTATGGTCTTCTTGAAAATTCCTATGTGGGTTGGAAGGTGTATAATGTTTGGAGTATTTCTTTGGTGTATTTTGAACAGGGTGGAATGAAGAGGTGGGGATTTGCTGGTATGCCCGCTTCTCATGGTGCGTCACTTTCACATCGAAGTTTGGGATCTACTGGTGGACGTCAGGATCCTGGCAAGGTACAGCGTTTACAACATGGATAACTTGGTTTTGTTTTACATTGTGAATTATTGCTGTGCCACATATTGGTCTACAATTGGTCATATTTCTCTTTACAACTGCTGTGGGTGGGTTTTTAGAGGCAACTTTAATGTATTTTCATGGCCGTAATGTTTTGTACAAATTAAAGCTCAATCTGAGGGTGAAAGCACCTGTACTTATCATCTTTAATAGGTTATGGGGTACATTAAAGATTCTTCCTCATGTCTTCGCGGTATGCTGTTTGAAGGATTTGGGAGATGCACCTTAGTGATTGTTAATGTAGTAATGTTCATCTGAGTTGCCAAACCAAATGTGGAAATTGCATGAATGCAGGTTTTTAAAGGCAAGAAGATGGCGGGGCACATGGGAGCAGTGAGGAGAACGGTGAAGAATGTCTGGATTTATAAAGTTGAACCTGAACGAGATCTTCTATGGGTCCGGGGTCAGGTGAGTTGTGTCCTTAACTTCTGTTTCCTTCTGTCATCTTGTCTCTTTTGGTGGGCATTTTGAAGTTCCAGGGAAGGTATGAAATGAGGAGTGTGGGTAAAATTAATGGTTTCATGCTCTCTGGGATTATGTATCACTTTATGTTCTAAGAATTCTGTAACTATCTCATGGATTGGGGAGTCCAATTATGCCTAAAAGCTTGTTGAATTCACTGTTCTAATTTTGTGTGTTTGATGATTTTATCAATAGGTTCCTGGCCACAAGGGAAATTTTGTTTACATCAGGGATGCTTTTTACAAGAAGCCTGATTTCTCAGTAGTTCCTTTTCCTGCTTACGAACCAAATGCAGAGGATGATTTATCTCCATTAATTGCTGATTTGGGTGATATGGATCCGTACTTGCAAGACTAAGAAGTTTCTGCAATCAGAATATCCATTTTGTCCAGATGTTGAGGGATTCCTGGGAGGCTCAAGAGTTTGAAACTGTATGTCCAGATGCTGTGGTGTAAGTCTTGCTCATGACAAAACATGGCTACCAAATGAGTGAGAAGTAATTGCTGCAGGGTTTAGTGCTAGGAAAAGAGTTGGGGACATTTCTCTTTCACCTCATTGGTGATTGTTCGACTGCAGCATAGTTGTGCTACACTTCTCAGAAGAGTGATTGTCACAAACTCAGTCTACAGCAATTCAAGCCCTTGAGTCTCAGCCATTTGGCTTTATAGGACAACGGTCATTGTGTACATTAGGTACGGTCCTCTTTGAAGAGCAGATTGCTGTTGTTAGTCCCAAAAAATTAGACCAAGAAAGGCAGGATATTCAGAACTGAGAAAATCCTCATTTGTGAACTTGAATTTTTGCTTATTGTGGAATAGTTACGATGTTGTCAGTGCAATTTTCCAAACATTAGTCTTATCTGTGAAAAATCTATTGTAGCTGCAGTTGGGGCCCAAACAATGCAACAAAGATCAATTTTTGTTAATACGGACAACTCAACACTCAAAATGATATATACAATTAGATTTCTGATATGTACAAATTGGAAGTTAAAGATGCCGGTAGTGTTAAGATATATCTATGATTAGGATACATTCCCTGTGATGGGTGAAGCTTATAACCGTGCTGGGGTCGAGTTGTGTTGAAAAGGTCCTTCATGGACTGAAGATTATTCTGCCTAAGCCCTTGGATGCACCCACATATGACTTTGAAGGTCTATGATCGAACTGAGTTTTTTAATTTATTTTAATTATTCTAGTAAATTAATAAATTAATTTTAATATGAGACAGAAGGCCAACCCGGCCAACGCCAAATGAATTAACACAGAAAGAGAAAACGTGTCCTCACCGAGGGGAGGCGATCAAACTGAGTTTGGCAACCAGCGACTCTGGGATAGATGTCTTACAATCCATTTTTAGTTTCGAGATCATGCTAAATATTGTATTTAGGGTCACTTACTATTTGGAGTTACCTGATGCTATACCTTGTTACTATTAATGTATAATTTTACCAAGAAAAAATGTTAATGTCTTACAATGTCCAAACAATTTGACCTTTGTTCACAAAAAAAGAGATACAGTAAATAGTCATTACATTGCGTAATACCAAAAAGTAAGTGGCACTAAGCACAATAATTAGTGTAGTTTTCAAAGCCATTTCCATGATTTTTCACATCTATGGGAAGGCAAAAGGTATCTACAAAAATACATTGTTGTGTCTTACCCAAAATAGATTGGAAAAGAACAAGAAGTTAAAAAGGTAAAGAACGTTGTAGAGCACTGTCATCCATATATCGTTTGCATGACTGGCATTACAATACTTTGGAGGTAGTCTAATTCAAATCGATCTAATTCTATCAAGATACTAAGATGTCTCATTGGTTGATGGGCTAGGATAATGATTCACCGATCACCTCTTGATACTATGAATGCAAACTCTTGCTTTTTGTCCACAATATTAGAGAAGCATTGCATCACTTTAACCAATTATTGACCTGAATCATTGTTCTGTCACATGATCAAGGAAATGCACTTCAACTGGAGGTTGGCATCCACTCATTTCATATTTTGCATGTAGCGTAATTGCATATGGTAGATGTTTGTTAAATGGTTACCTATGCTGAGTAGCCCAGTTCTCCTAGGATATGAAACATGGTTAGTAAATCCAAACCGAGGCTGTAGTCACTTTCCTCACAATTTTTGGAGCTTATATAATATCTTACTTATCATCAAAGTGAAGAATCTTGTGCTCATTGAATGGTCATATAGGTCCCCCCCATTCAGTAGATTATTGAGTATGTAGTTCAATCTCCTTTAAACACATGTCGTTCTGTTATCTGTTCTTGGACCCACAGCTAACCACATACCATTCAAATATAGGCGTCCGATCATGATAAGTAGCTGACTTAGGCACGTTGACGTATGCATTGAGGCGAATGGGATCATTTGTGATGATAAGATTGGCCAACTTTGCAGTTGTCCCCACCTCCATGCAAACTATTCAATACGAGGCACAAAGAACAAATCAACACAACCTGCAAAAATTTCTGGTCCACAGAGACAAATTGCTGCAACAATGACTTTCATGTTCGAAAGAAATGAGGAGAAAGTGTCCTAAAGTAGATATAATCTTGTTGCTTAAGATCAATTTCATTTCATATCATGGCGTTTCTAATATCAATTGCTCCATCCTCGATATCAAGACTTCGTTGGACTTCGGAGCTCGAGATGGTATACAATTTGGTATATTTGAGTCCCCAATATGAGGATATGCCTGCCAAGGAGGTAGTGCAATACCATGCGACCCTTTCAACCTCAGACACCAAGCTGCCGGAAGAGCCCATGCCCCAAAGAAATTAGATAAATACCATCAATGAACCTTGTATCAGATATTAAACTGATAGGAACAAATACTACACTTGATCTCGTGAATATAGTTGCTTACATGGTGTAGAACGTCAAAGGAAATGGAGTGATGAATGATGAGAATTTTCAGTAAAGCAATCACTTCCATTCCTCTTTCTCTTGATGCGATGATTCAGCCTAAGGTTCACCTCCCTTAATCCTCTTGATCGAGTTTCGTCGTGACTGTCACACTTGTTGTGTGCTTATTCCTTGCACAATGTCTCCCCCAAGCTAATGAGCTTCCCAATCTTACATTCTAGAAAGGTCAAGGTATATATATGCAAGGGTAGACTGACACAAGGCACACTAAAATCTTGTATAATGTAGTCAATACTTCACCAAACTCTAGTCAGCCAACATCAAGACATGTTGTGAATTTTTATTGAAGTTGAGTTGTGATTCCTTTGACTTGAACATGTTCTCAATAGAGCTCCATATATGGCACAATCTCCACCTTCTCACAAGGCCTACATCTCCTTAATTGAGTGACTTTTGTGTCGTAAATGCATGAAGTATTGAACAGTTGTGCAATGCAACACAATCTTACATATTTTATCACTCCTTGGCACATACATCATAGTACAAGCCAGCAACGGCCCTCTCACATTCTCCAAAATGCAAGTTGTCTTGACTTTGCTCTTAGGCTTGAATTGCAGCATAGACATGGCACAAAGGTTCATATGGGTGAGTCGCAATGAGGCCGCACAATCATAAAAAGAAGCCATTCGTAAAACTACACAATAACGAAAACAAGAAGGAATATTCGCAATTGCCCTTCAATGTCTGAGCATGAAGCTAACAAAGTAGAGGAAAGTGAGCAAGCATTGGGAAGGCCGATGGATTGCATATTGAGGTTCATGGTGTGTTTTGAGAAGAAGTGCATAGGTATTGGAATGTAGAGAAGAGTTGGACTTGATTGTCCCATATGTCTCACGAGGTCACATAGGGAGGAGGGGAAACAGGCCGGGGATTCGTGGCACTCATGTATTTTCATTAGTGAGAGTTCATTCATCTTTGCGGATGAGATGAACTTTAGACACTACCTCACGTTGTCGGCTCCTTGTCTCAATGGTTTCAAAGATACCAAGTTTTAGTAGTTATAAATGATCCTAGTCTAATCTAATACCTAAGGCAATAATACAAAGGGGGTTAGATAAAATAAAAATGCCTCGTATAGAAACAAGTGGGTGCATCATGCGTTGCCAACCTATGATTACTAGTCCGGTTATTTTTAAGAAATTAATATGGGCGGACATTAAATACCCCCTCACGAACTTTCGGGGGTGTCAAATCCGGGCTAGGGCAACCCTCTAAGAAATTTTTGAACCCAATAAACAACTGTTGCCCATCCCGTCCAATTTCGAAAAAAACATTGCCCTTGCATTCTTGAAGGCCGCTTGACTACAAATCCCATATTGAGTGCACTTCACTTCAAGGTCTAAAATCCAATATATATGTGCACTTCCAATTAGTAAATAAGCAATTGATTGGGATTTCATTCCGGAAGTGAAACCATCAATGAAGCACGTAATTAACTTGGAGGTCAAAAACATTACAAAATCCTCATTAACATTGAGGTTATAATTTTATGACCTAAAACTATCTTTGACATCCTAATGATAGATTAGTGCAAGTGTTCATAAAATGACCAAAATGAAACAATGAATGTAGAATATAAAACATACAACAAAAAAAAAATATATATAAATCAATCTTATTTTTTTAGGTGATATAATATGAGCTATAAATAAATGGTATGTTATTTAGAATTAGACTTGTGGGACAACGTTATGGATGGGGTATACTCAGAAAATCATAAGTTTCTGACTATAGCCTATCTGAAATATTGTGATATTTTATCGTCATCAAATATTGTATCATCTTTAAAATCACATGGTGTATATTAATTATTTTCAAATAATAATAATAATAATAATGAATTTATTTTTGAGTCCACCAATTTATCATAAGTTGATATATATTATTTTGACATATTACAAATGTTTGAGCAATCACACCCGTGCAAAATAAGTGAATTATGAACAAATAAATGTCTATAACAACACATCATTATTATATATTGCACACGTTGATATCTTGCGATATTTATCAAAATAACCATGTGGAATTCAAAGCCACATCATGACCTTGGATACAGCTTATGGGAGGTTAGAAAATGGGCTTAGAGCATCCAATGCCACATCATTGCCTCTTGCCAACTAATTGATATTTACAAAATAGCTAGTAGTTCACAATAGCTATGAGGGAGAAATAGGTCTTACATGCCAACTCGGAGGCGTTTCACTAAAGTAAGCTCCATCCAAGCTTCTTGATGGACTCATCCGATTTTTGTTACCGGATGACTTTCCTTGAGTGCCATGAATCCCCGGCCGGGGAAACATGTGCTTATTGTGAAGTTGAAGAGTGAAGAAGTATACCTTTCTCGGCCTTTGAGTAAGATCAAGTGTAGTGTTTGTTCTTATCAGTTTATAATATGATACGAGACTCATAGAGTCTCATTCTAATAATCTAATTATTTTCAGGTGTGGGCTCATAAGGCAGCTTGCTGTCCCAAGCTGCAAGCATCACCATGGTATTGCACTACCTCCTTGGCAGGCACAACACTCCCTTCGGGGATTCAAACAGACCAAAATTGGACAAATTCAACGACACTGATATGTGCAATTAAGTAACCCAACGCTAATTCATCGACAGTCGACACTATTTAGAAGTTTTTTAACCAGGAAATGTAGTTTAACTATTGTTGCCACACGGATTGATAGGCAAAGTTATAAGCTTTTGTGATCTGATTTTGACCGAAGGTGATTTGCATAGGTGAAGAGACGACCTATTCGCAAAAGGCAACCTAACAGTACATAATCAATGCAGAGCTGATATGTGCTATAGGTTACGGCCGCTATATGAACGTATACACAAAGGCCTCAGTTTTTGTGATCTGGTTTTGTCCCAAGGTAAAATGCATGGTAAATTGCACATGTCAGTGTAGAAGATGATGCAAGAGAATGTGATGTAATATTTTATTTAATGCAAACATTCTTTAATTATGGACATGGCTGGCACACTCGTGAATGCAGTGTGGAAGATGAATTAGTCGAAGCAGCTTAGAGGATGAACACAAACGAGTGCTTTGCCTCCTTGCTTTACCTATGGCATCCGCTTGTTAGCATGAGAGTAGTATTGAGTATGACTACTTACATGGTGAAGAATGCTGATCTCTGAAGGCATGCACTGCAGTGCTCTAACATATCTGGGGCTGGAATGCATATCTTAGCTCATCGTCACACATCTTGTATTATTCATAGCTTGTGCATCCTAGAATGAACATGTCCATAATTGAAAAAAAAATTGAGGTGACGTGGCCGCCCCAGAGGGCGGCATTTCGGGAAGAGGCTATAAGCCTCCTCCTCGAACATGATGAGCAACGGATTGAGATTCGAGATGTGTTTCCATATCCACAAGTGTCACACTTCAAGTAATTCTTTTACAGATAACAATTTCAACTTGCTGATACAAATTAGCACGCATGTATTTCGGGTGTATTTGCTAATCAATGTGAAGCACGCTCCTTCCTAGTTCAATATAGCAGAGGAGAGAGTATTTCATTAGACGATGGGCTAAGTATGCATGAGTTGACACTACATTTTGGACACCAAAAGAGCTGCTACGGTGCCAAAGCTTTTTGCAATCCTGTAGGGATCAATGTAACGACAGAGAAAATAATAAAGCCATGTCACATCCACCCTAGCAGAGAGAAGCAAGTACACAACAACGAGCCGCACATGAATTAGCGATGCAAAGACATCTGAAGTTGCAGAATTGAACGACATTATGTAAACAAAGCCGATGGAGTGGAAAGATTGAGTAAACTTTGAGATAGACGAAATTCGGACATTACCTCCATCCATCCCGATCCATGGTTGTAAACCTTCGAGTCCTATCCCGCGTGAGAAAATCAGAATTACGGGAAACGAATGAATTGGTAGATTGTGTTCCATTGGGACAACGAAGGCTTGGGGTGGGGCCAGCCAGGGTTTAGGGTTTGAGCTCCCACAAAAATAAAAGTGCTCGGATGCTTCAGGTGTTGGAACTGCACAGACGTGGTAATTGGTTAACTTCTAATATGGCAGGAGATGCTCATCAGCTGTAGGTGAACTTGTGGCATTCTGAATTTGGTCACTGGATGTACTTTGGAAATAAGTGTATCGAGGTCTGGAAGGTCAAACAATCTGATGGTTTCTGGCATAATTGGGATTGCAAGCGCCTGGAATGCGTGTGCCATTAGCTTTTCTGTTCAGGTTTTCAGAATTAGAGATTCAGAATTTACAGTTGGACTTTGAGACGGTTGGGCAACCACAAGTCGGTACATTTCTCATTTGTATTAGATGTATGTAATAGCCACGGTGACAAAAGGACCTGCCCTGGAGAGTGTTGGTTGCAGTTAGAAGCAGGCCTATGTGGAGAAGTTTATGAGTAGTGATGAATAGTGCAAAAGAAATGGACTGTGTTGTCCCATACTTGACAGGAGGTGCGATTCAGGGCAGAGGCGGAGCTTATAATCGGAAGCTGAAGTGTGAAGAGGCATACCTTTCTCGGCCTTTTGGCTAAGATCAAGTGTAGTATCTGTTCTTATCAGCTTAATATCTGATACGAGGCTCATCGAGCCTCATGATATTAATCTAATTTATTCCGGGTGTAGTTCATATGTCAGCTTGCTGTCGGAGGCCGCAAGTGTCGCCATGGTATTGCACAACCTCCTTGGCAGGCACAACCCTCCCCTTTCGGGGATCCAAAGAAACCAAAATTGGACAACTTCAATCCACATTTGAAGCAGGAGGGGATGATGTGCTCTTGATTCAATTATTGGTATATTATTCGAGAAATCGCTGGATCTATTGAGAATGAAGAGAGGGATATGAATTTGTCGAGGCAACATAATTGGATTCTTTGGTTGTGGCATCCGTATGTTAGCATGAGATCATTAGTGAATATGACTGCTTACATGATGAATGATGAAAAATTTCTGTACAACAATCAACTCCATTCCTCTTTCTCTCAGTGCGTTGATTCAAGCTAAGAATTGGTTCTCTTAATCCTCGTGATCTATGTTCATTGTGACTATCGTTTTTGCTGTCTACCTATTCCTTTCGTAATGTCTCGAACAAGCTAGTGAGCTTCCCAATGTTACATTCTAGAGAGGCCAAGGTATATATATGCAGGTGCAGACTGGCACAAGCCACTTTGAAATTATGTATATTGTAGTCAATGTTGATAAGTCCAAGCTATACTTAGCAACAAGGTAGATGGATCGAAACAGTGATCGGGGAGAATTTTGGGCATAATCGGTTGAGATCCTAGTGTTTGCAAGTCCAACCGGTTACATGTTGACATCCTCCGGTTTTCCTTTTTTAAATTGGGGTATATTCTATAAATTCCTTTAAAATGATCGGTAATTTTCCTGCAGTCTTGAACTTCAACCGGTTATTTCTCAAACTCAACCGGTTCATCCGTAACTAACTGCCGGTTCTCCCCGATCATAAGATCGAAAGCAATTAGAAGTAAATGCACTCTTGCATTCCTGCCAGCGTAACTGCCAAGTTAGTGCCGGAATATTCTCCTGGCAGTCACTGTAGCAAATTACATATAAACCACTCAGTTGTTCTTTCTCATCATCTGAATATAGTGGTGCTCATCGAATGATGAAGCTCAGTTGTTGATAAGTTTAGTAGTCAATACTTCACCAGACTCTTTTCAGCCCACATCAAGACCTATTGTGGATTGCAATTGAAGTTGAGTTGTGGCTCCTCTGACTTGAATAGGTTCTTAATAGAACGCAATAGATGCCAAAGTCTTATCTTTGCACAAGGTGTGTGGCTCAATCAACTAAGGGACTTTCGTGTCATAAATTCAGGATTGTAGAAGCTCTGCAATGGAACATAATACTCACATAATTCCACAACTCCAGAGTCCAGGGCACATATATCATACTACAAGCCAACGGCACTCCTACATTTTTCAAGATGTAAATTGTCTTGATTTTGCTCATAGGCAAGGATTGAAGCATCGACATGGCACGAAGGTACAGTTGGGAAAGTCGCAATGAGGCTGCACAATCATAAAAAGCAACTATTTGTAAAACTGCACAACGATGGAAATAAGAAGGCAGTTTCACAATTGTTCAATATTTGAACACGAAGCTAACAAAGATAGAGGAAAGTGAGCCAGTGTTTGGAAGGTAGATGGGTTTGCATAATAAAGTTCATGCATGTGCTTTCGGAAGAAATGCATCAGTTTTGGAATGTAAAGAAGATGAGCTTGGTTGTCCCATACGTTTTAGAAGGTTCAGGTAGAGGAGAGGAGGGGAGAGGAATATATAAAATATGAAAAGTGTCATCAAACAAGTTACCATAGTGACATAAAATACCATATGACACTGAATACAATATTTAGTGTCCTACTCTCATGCGAACAGGTAGATGCCCCAACCAAAGAACCCAATGATGCTCCCTCGACAAATTCATACTCCTCTCTTCATTCACAGGCGTTCCAGCCATGTCCATCTCGAACAATCTACGACTCTTTGAATCAACAGAAGAGTACATCCTCCTCTTCATTCACATGCGGATTGAAGTTGTCCAATTTTGGTTTCTTTGGATCCCCGAGAGGGGAGGTTGTGCCTGCCAAGGAGGTTGTGCAATACCATGGCGACACTTGCGGCCTCCGACAGCAAGCTGACATATGAACTACACCCGGAATAAATTAGATTAATATCATGAGGCTCGATGAGCCTCGTATCAGATATTAAGCTGATAAGAACAGATACTACACTTGATCTTAGCCAAAAGGCCGAGAAAGGTATGCCTCTTCACACTTCAGCTTCCGATTATAAGCTCCGCCTCTGCCCTGAATCGCACCTCCTGTCAAGTATGGGACAACACAGTCCATTTCTTTTGCACTATTCATCACTACTCATAAACTTCTCCACATAGGCCTGCTTCTAACTGCAACCAACACTCTCCAGGGCAGGTCCTTTTGTCACCGTGGCTATTACATACATCTAATACAAATGAGAAATGTACCGACTTGTGGTTGCCCAACCGTCTCAAAGTCCAACTGTAAATTCTGAATCTCTAATTCTGAAAACCTGAACAGAAAAGCTAATGGCACACGCATTCCAGGCGCTTGCAACCCCAATTATGCCAGAAACCATCAGATTGTTTGACCTTCCAGACCTCGATACACTTATTTCCAAAGTACATCCAGTGACCAAATTCAGAATGCCACAAGTTCACCTACAGCTGATGAGCATCTCCTGCCATATTAGAAGTTAACCAATTACCACGTCTGTGCAGTTCCAACACCTGAAGCATCCGAGCACTTTTATTTTTGTGGGAGCTCAAACCCTAAACCCTGGCTGGCCCCACCCCAAGCCCTCCTTGGTCCCAAGAGAACACATCTTTACCATTTCATTCATTTCATTTTGTTTTTCTCACGTGGGATAGGACTCGAAGGTTTACAATCACGGATCGAAATGATTTCGTTCAAATTCTGCAACTTGAGGTGTCTTTGCATCGCTAATTCATGTGCGGCTGGTTGTTGTGTACCTGCTTGTTTCTGCTAGGGTGGATGCGACATGGCTTTATTGTTTTCACTGTGATTACATTGATCCCTACAGGATTGCAATAAGCTTTGGCACCGTAGCAGCTCTTTTGGTGTCCAAAATGTAGTGTCAACTAATGCATACTTAGCCCATCGTCTAATGCAATACTCATTCCTCGAATATAACGAAATAGGAAGGAGGCCGCTTCACATTGATTCGAAAATACACCGGAAATACATGAGTCCAAATTTGTTCACCAAGTTGAAATTGTTGTCTGTAAAAGAACCGCTTGATTTGTGGCCCTTCTGGATATGGAAACACATCTCGGATCTCGATCTGTTGCTCATCGTGTTCATTCTCTCAGCTGCTTCGACGGATTCATCTTCATTCACAAGTTTGCCAGCCATGTCCATAATTTAATATGGTTCACATCAATTTTAGAATACATCACAATCCCTTGCATCATCTTCTACACTGATATGTGCAATTGGGGTGCCTCTTTACCCATCCATTTTGCTGTCAAGACCAAATCACAAAAACTGACGACTTTGTTTATTCATTCATATAGCGGCCGCAACCTAATCGCACATATCAGTGTCGAAGATGATATGTGTTCTGATATGTGCAATTAGGTTGAAAATTTTGCCTCTTCACACATGCAAATTCCCTCAGGTCAAAATCAGATCACAAAAACTTATACATTGTTTATCAATTCGTATGGCAACCATAATAGAAGAGCATATCCTGGTTGAAAAAAACATTCAAAGTAGTGTAGAATGCGGTAAATTAGTGCAAGCTACCCAAGCGTGCATATCGTTGAATTCTTCCAATTATGTTTGTTTGGATCCCCAGAGGGAGGGTTGTGCCTGCCAAGGAGGTAGTGCGATTCCGTGACAACGCTTGCAGCCTCGGCGAACTGCCCTATGAGCACCACACCCGAAATAAATTAAATTAATATCATGAGGCTCGATGAGCCTTGTATCAGATTTTAAACTGATAAGAATGGATACTGCACTTGATCTTAACCAAAATGTCAAGAAAGGTATGCCTCCTCTCACTTCAACTTACCGTTATATGCCCGGCGCCCTTTTCCCTACTGCCCACCTCCTGAAACATATTGGACAACCAGGCCACATCGTCTGCACTATCCACCATGTCTGTCCAGACCTAACTAACCTTACTTCAAAGTGAACAACAATCTCCTTGCCAGATCTTTGTGTCATAAGTAAGTCTGTGAATATTACATATATAGGACTAATATCAATGCTCAGAGGACTCACTGGGGCTTGCGCAACTGCTTATGAAAAGAAATGCATTTATAACCGAGCCCCCATGCATGCTGAATTTCAAATTATATGTACAACAAGTGAAAGTCGAGTCCCGCAGTACAAATTCACTTGTCTAGCTGTTGCTGATGTATTCAACTTTGGGAAATCAGGTAATTTATTTTACCATTAATGTATCCGTCACGTATTTATCGTTTGCAATATAACCTGGTTGACGAAGACTAAGAGGCATTGATAATATATACTTAGTGCATAGTCTCCAAGTGACAGACCTTAGTTGTGGACTACAAGTGTCACATTCACGAAGGAAATGGGTCACGACCAATCCAAGAGAACTTAATTTTATGCACCCGGAGCAAGTAACTGGTTACTACAGACTTGCACCAAGAATCTGAAACTCTGAAGTTCCTCACAAGTACTACATGAGATTATTACTCCAAGACGCAAGACATTCTCGTCAAGCTTGTGAAATAGTGCAGGAGCACTAGATTAGGCACGTATTTTAAGTCAAGAATGACATTAATTTGTTTCCTTGAAGACACATTGTGAGGATTTCTTGGATCCATTGGCAGGAACCAGCCGCCTGAGAAACATTGTTCAGGATGTATTCATTGCAAGGCAATTGTCCATTGAGAAGTCGAGCTACTACTACTAATTCTACATTGCTCGTGGTAGGAAAACCTCGAACAATGCTATTTCCACAGCATTGTGCTAAACTGGGAGGTGTTTGGCTCCTATCACGGAAAAGGAATGTATCCATACATGCGCGCAGGAAATCATCTTACATTACTATGCTCCAATGTCTCGAACTCTTCAACTGAAAATAAATTAGAGGTGATTAGGCTTCACATTCTTTTATAAAGACTTGGTCATCATCGATCATGAAAATATAGCACTGTGATTGTTTAGTTGTTGTTGGTGACGGTGAAGGTTTCCTTTGTCATTCCAGAGAAGGTGTCCAGAATTGTCACTTGTATGAGCTGCTTCTTCATTGCTATGCACTCGCGTTGTCGAAAAGCTCGATCGCTGGCTTGTTCTTATCTAGAGATGTGCATGCATTTGGTAGCTTTTGGGAGCCATGAGAGGCCGTCATGCATTAGGAAGCCATTATGGAACTACCAGCACTCGCGTCGTGCTTTGTTCCTGTCTCTTGCTAAATTTGTTTGCTTTAATTTTGTGTGAGATAAGCGGAGTCCGCAGAAAGGGGCTATGAGGTGGTCTCGATCTCAAACTCTTTAAAAGTTTTCGTAACGATCCTTGGTTGACAAAAAAGCAGCAGTCGTCATGAAACGAAAACGCAAACTCAGGTGTTTCTTGTTTA
The DNA here is from genome assembly GCA_950295325.1 of Polytrichum commune. Taxonomy (NCBI): domain Eukaryota; kingdom Viridiplantae; phylum Streptophyta; class Polytrichopsida; order Polytrichales; family Polytrichaceae; genus Polytrichum; species Polytrichum commune. The sequence continues at coordinate 2,483,149 of OX485804.1, forward strand.
ACACTAGAGCAATTGCTAATTTCTCAACATTCATGTCATCAATACATTAGTTCCAATAATTCGATGTTATGCTCATGCTAACAGGCGGATACCATAGCCAAAGAGGGGGCCAAGCACTCATTTGTGTTCTTTCTCTCAGCTACTTTGACTGAATTATCCTGCAATCTTCATTCATACATAAGTGCACCAGCCACGAAAACTTCATACTATTTGAATGGAAAGAAAAAGAAATCATGCTTACTTTAGACACATTCTAATTGAAATTGTCCAATTTCGGTTTGTTTGGGTTCCGCAGGGGGGTTGTGTCTGCCAAGGAGATAGTGCAATTGCATGGCGACACTCGCAAGTTTAGGCAGCAAGCTGTGTGATGATCCACACCCAAAAGAAATTAGATTAATATCATGAGGCTTGATGAGCCTCGTATCAAATATACAATTGATAGGAATAGATACTACACTTGATCTTAGCCAAAAGGTTGAGAAAGGTATACTTCCTCATCCTTAACTTCCCCTTGTATACTCCCCTCCCCTCCTTTCCACCTTGGCCTCCTCAAACTAAGAGGATAAAAGAAAGAGCCAAGCAAGGCGACCAAGCATGTTGAAGCAAGGATGAGTACTTGAGGAATATAAGAGCACCATGAAGGAGGAAGGCATGTAGTCATAGGGTACACAACCTTTGGGGATAGGATAGGCAGTGGCATTAGTGGAAAAATCTCAAAGATTACAAGGAAGATTATGTATATTAGTGTCATCATTTGGAAAAACAAATTATGAGGATAATTTAGGCTATCGAGGAAGGAGAATATAAGACTAGTGATTAGTATACAAATGTGGTATTTTTGCCAAATCAATCAATTTGAAGCCACCTTACCTATATTTTGAGGATCGGTAATTATTAATTATGTTAGTAAAATGTATTGGTAAATTTATACTTATATGAATTTTTGGAGATGTAGCCAAGGTAAAGATGAAAGTTTAAATTTAGGATTATGAACATCCAAGAGGCTTAACAGTTGTAAACGTTTGAGGAAAACTCTCATCTAGGGATGTTAGAGATAAAAGAGGATCTAGAGAAAATGAAGATGAATATCAATTGGAACATAGATTCTAGTAAGAAAGGAAAATACTATGTAGAGGGAGACATTTTTAAGAGACATACCTCTTTCCACAGTAACAAAGTTATCTTAAAATTGAGTGTCAAACAACACTTGAACTTATCTTATATCTTATCTCCTTCGAGATATTCTTCTCAATACACATACAATTTTTTAATTCTCAAGAAGTAGTGTTTGGATGTCGTGAGAGAGTATTCTCCTATGCCAAGTTGCACTTCGTTTCCTCCGTTTCTTTTGTCAATCATAGGTTTTGGCCTTCCTCGTCAAACTACCCCCCCTTGCTTTGTTGATTTTTAGGTTGCGTCCAATCTAGTACCAACCCGTTCCAAAGGCACCTTATCCATTGAATTGAGATGTTTATATACCCTACGTAGAAGTGCGAGGCAATCGTCTTCCCAAATGACATCCCATTTGATTTCACCCTCCTATAATTCGGGCTCTTATCAACCTCCTAAATGTATCATGGTGGACCCTCGTCCCAACCTTGGCTATAACCGCGGAGCAGAGATTTTTTGGAATGTGGAGGCCATGTGAGTGTTCACCACGAATCTCAAACGACAAAGAAAGGGAAAGCACCGAAAATGGGGAAGACAGCTCGGACATCATTGAAATCGCCACATAATAAGGATAATGTAATGAGGTTTAAGGGGGGGGGGGGGGATGGGCCGGTTACCAATTAGTAAAATAAGAAACTAAGTGAAGTTAATTGGCTGCAATTAGTAAGCCAATTTAGACTAGTAAACCATGTAGAGGCGAGTAAACATTAGTAGGATTATTTGATAAATTAGTAAGCCACGTAGCAAACCACTTAGGATTAGGGGGCCCATAGTGATTAATACTCACCTAGGCCACGTTGGTGAGGCAACTGGAGGTGGAAGTAAGTAAAGGCCAAGAAATGACTTCTTGGTTAGCCTTATGAATCTTCCTCAAACCTAGATAGTGATAGGAAGATTTTGAAACACAATCTACCACATGTGGAATGTAAAAGAAGATGGGGATTATATGTACTCTTTTCAAAGATGTCCGGAAGAGCTATTTTCATCTTCTTAGTAAGAATTAGGGATATGATATATTAAAAGGAGGGTACATGTTAGGCGCCTCCTCTCAATATATATAGAGTTAGGATTAGAGTTAGAACACCTTACCTTATTCACGACGATAGGTTACACGAGAGCTAGATCCTTTGTATCTTTATCATTTTGGAATACAAGAGCTTCAAGCTCACACCTTCATCTTAGTTATTCAAGGTAGAGGAAAAGTAAAAATAATAGCTTAGACATAGTCAAGTTGAGAGGTTGTGAACGAAACTTGATATGTTCTATAGCAACTCACATGAGGTGAGATAGTTGAGTCAGAAAATTATTGAAGACACTCACACGAGGTGAAATAGACTTATGGATGAGACAGTTGAGTATGATTGTTAAAATATAAATGTTGGAAGGCAATTGTGTGAATAATGAAATACAATTGTGTAAGTGTGGAGAGATTATAGAACCTTACATAAGATAAGATAGTTGTGAGAGATGTTATTAAGAACTCACATGTAGTGAGGATAGATGTTTGATAGACTTATGAGATTGACGAGGAGATTATGAGTAATTTCCAATAGTAGTGGAAGGTGAGAGAAAGAGTATATGAAAACGAACAAGGACAAGCGGCGATCAAGAGTGTATATATATATATATATATATGTATCTACTAAGTTATTTTTTTAAACTCAAACATAAGTGATTCGTGTGTATCAAATTTTGATTAACTATTGATTGATTACATTAACTTACAACAACTAAGACTCAAGAAGTAATTAATGAAAGAATCCAACATAATGAGGAGAACTATGAATGAAGAATGTATTACAATGGTTATTATCAAACATTGATATGCTCACACATTATATCATTATTAATGTTAATTGGCTTTACTATTATTGTGCTAAAATTAGAATGTGACCAATTAAATTGGATATGTATTATAAATAGAGTGTGTCTAATTATAGAAAATATTGAGACATCATATATTTATCTAAAATTAGACTGTGATACATTATAACTGAGACTAAGGTATAATATGAGTGTGCTAAAAATAGATTGTAACACATATGATTATGATTCTAAATATTAATTGTTAAAGCAACTATTTTATAGAGGGATTGGAAAGTGAAAGAACATAATTAAGTCGAGAGAATGACTTAAAGATGCCTCATCAAGAGTTGGTAAGGAAATGAGGAGTTGGTATAGGCATTAATGCTCGGGTAGAGAGAAGATCTCCTCTACATGATAAAAGAGTGTCTAACAACAATTTGATTATCATTAACTTATGTTTCAATGGAAAGAGATTCCGACAACAAAGACAAACAACTATCGGACTAGGAGGAAGAGACGAAAAAAGAAAAAGTCTTGGAATGAAAGGCATTTGGTAACTTACCAATTTGGAGGAAAAGTTACTTGGATACTTGGCTACTGGACAAATTGAAAGAAAAGATAACTAGGCTATGTGGGTTACATAGCTACTTGACGATTGGAGGAAAAGATAACTTGTTTACTTGGCTACGTGATGATTTAGCAATTTGGACGAAAAGTTGATTTGGATACTTGTCTACATAGCGATTTGGAGGAGAAGATAACTTGGATAGTTGGCTATTTAGCAATTTGGAAGAAGAGTTGAACTTGTTACTTGTAAATGTTCACATGTTTGAGTTTCACACACCTTTCCCTAACATTTATATGACATTTTCTATGTTCTTATATATGTAAATGTCTCAAAATGCCATTAAAATGTCTCAAATGACCTAATATAGTGTTATTTTCTCAAAATTAATTTTGTCAACATAAATTGCTTGGCTTTGTAGATCAAATTTTTAAAAATTGATTATGGATTTTTCTTCACAAAATTCAAAGTTAGTATATAGTTTTGAATCGCTTTCACATAAACCTATACAAGGTTCAGGATTCTTCCACTTGACCATGCTTGCACCCCTTTAGCCAATCTAGCAAATGTTCCACACCCAAAGCTCCCTAAAAGACTTTTCCAACTCATATTCGAAACCAAAGGCCATGAGAAAAGAATCAAATGTGAACTTGTTCCATGCCATCAACAATGACGGAACAAAGAGCAACAAATAATTCAAGAGGGTCCATGAAGACAAAGACAAATCATAAGTGATGGAGAGGGAACTTCCAATAACCCTCCTCCAAGGTATTATAATAGTGATTCTAAATTTTTTTTTTGAAAAAATCTCAAATAGAGAAGAGGGATGGAAATCAAGTAATCATTCTTAGATTTTTCAATTTGGAATAGAGGAAGAGGGATGAAAACCAAGTAAAATCTTCAGTATATGATCAAACCGCATGGTAAAGGTGTGTTGGACGTTGCGGCTCTCCAACCCTCCACATGTTGTTAAACTAACGGAAACGGAAGCTCATTTGTGCATGTAGTGTGACTGCAAGTTTTCAAAACACCCGGTTTCCCCTTTCCAGTCGGCGATGGCTTTTTATGAAAACCTCTAGTTTTGGGACTATGGGGCCTCCGCATGACTACAAGATTAGAGTTCGACCCAACCCTATCCAAAGGCAACGTGGTTGATCACAAGTGTCAACAAATTTGGGGTGCTTAAAGAATCCAATGAATGAGGAGAACTGCCAACTCACTGCTAAGGAAGAACCGGCGGTTAGTTACAAATGAACCGGTTGAGTTTAGAAACAACCGGTACAATTCAAAACTTCAGGAAAATTACTGACCGATTTAGAAGAATTTGCAGACTATTCCTCAATTTAATGAAGAAAAACCGAAAGATGTCAACATGCAGCCAATTTATATTTCAAAAATAGGATCTTGACTGATTATGCGCAAAAATCACCCCATACACTGAAGGTATGAGTTGATTTGAAGTCCATGCAATTCACGCCATGCCACACCACGAGGCTGAGCTGAAAGTGAAATTGAATGCCAGCTGATCTGGGAGAGCTCAGTGGAATTATCATATACGAGTGTACCTCTCATCGTCCAACATGAAAACTTGATCCTAAAGGTTTTTTCCAATTCACTTTAAATGCTCTTGAGTAGATTAATTTGGGGTCATTAAAACTACTTCGAGTGTCAAATCGACTTCAAGGTTTTTATGTCAAATGAATGAGCTCAGTATACTTGTATAAAATACAATTTCCTCTCCAATAAAGGTATCAAAGAACCTATATGTGGGCACAAAAAATACGAGGCCAATAAAATGTTAATCATATTTGGTGGGTATGCCAAGGTGAGGGAATCTTTGTATACCTGAGTTGATATATATTTGGGTTGATACCATTCTAAAGCATTATAATTGATATTAAGACAATGTTGCCGAGGTATGAAGGTTCTTGCATGGTATATAGATCTAAATGATATTGAAAACAAAATTACCATCAAATACCCATTCTCCACTCATATAAAAAGAAGAAGTGAAATCCTCATTATAGACACCCGATTGGTATAAAAAAATGGAGGTACTAAGGTAGATGGGTCTTAAGTGGCTCGTTTTTTAAATCAGTCCCCTAGATTTGATTGGTATGTGGTTGGGTGAGGATCAAAGAACAAACATCATAAAAACACATGTTTAAAAGAAAATGAAGTACATCTTCAAATATTAACACCTACTCTACACTCAATAATCAACAAAATTAGGAGGACATGTGTATTCAGTTAACAAATCAACAAACATGCACTTCACAAAAACCATTATTCAAAAATAAGGGGAGGTCCGATTTTCAATCTAGTTTTTGCAGATGTTCCATCATAAAATTGCTAATGCAAAAGGTGTTTTGTTGTGTAGCTCCAATCGGTAGGAGTTGGAGAACATGAAAAACGAACCAAATGACACCCATGCACCTTTAACCAACACTGCTTTAAACCTCTGAAATGTGCTCTAGAGAAGGGAGAAGGTCCAGGTGGTAGGTTTGAGGAAGCATCCTACTTGTGAACTAATTTTTAAATTTACCTACTCCATCTTTTGGACACTTAGCAAAAGATCGAGAGTCAACGTGCTCTTCATGTTGCCTGATCTCGTCTCCGAGGTGATCTTTTGCGCAATTACTGCTTTTTGCCTTTCTGGTGCTCCAAAAGCTGTAAGTTTCCGCGCTCTCTCAAGCTTGATCTTCTTTCCTTTCACTGTTCCTCATCTCAGAACTTTGCTTCCATCACCTGAATTTCCAGTTTAAGTTATGTCACTTCAGAGTCCTCTGTGATTGCGGAGGCGAACAAGTGCAGGTAGATGGCGGCCTCACAGCAATCCCTCATGGTTGCTGCCATTTTGGCAGTGGTGCTCTTCATAGGTACTGGAACGGCCAAAAGCTCTTACTCCAGTTGTGATCCATACTCAATTCCATCTCAGCTGATCACTTAGTCGCAATATGAGCATTACAAGAAATGTGGAACCGCATCCTCATGATCTTGCTCGTGTTTCATTAATTAAGTTTTTGGGAACCTAGTGATATTCCATGTGCAGAATGTTAGGTTCGGTTGATTGACTAGGTAGCACTACTGCAATGCTGCTCTGTGCCTACTCTCTTGCACATTTCTGGCCATAGTTGCAGTATCTGTGCGAAGAAAAATAGAACCGCAGAGTCCTGGTCATGCTCATGTTCACAATTCGAGTGTTCTGTTACCTACTGAAATTTGTTGAGAAAATCATCAGCTTTGATTGATTGACTAAGTACTATTCTAGTGCTGCTCTGTGCTGATCACTTGCAAAGGTTCCTATGATGCCCATACGCATTCGCGCGCATGTGGACCGATACCAAGATTGTGACCACTAAGTAAGAAAATGTCGAACCGCATCCTGATGATCCCGCTACTATTTTGAACATAATTCAAGTGTTGTTGGTACCTACTGAAATTTCTTGACAATGTAAGGTTTCATCGATTGACTAGCACTATTGCACTGCTGCTCTGTGCTGAACTCTTGCAGAGGTTCCTGTGATATCCTTAAGTCTTCATGCGCTTGTGATTGTGACCACTAAGAAAATGTAGAACCGTATCCTGGTGATCATTCTCCTGTTTCATATAATCAAGTGTTGTAAGTGCCTACCGAAATTCCATGTTCGATTCATTGACAAGTATTGCTACACTGTTTTTGTCTGTGCTGACCTGTTGCACAGGTTCCTGTGATGCCTGGCATAAGCCTTCAGGCGCATCTGGGCACCGAGATTGTGACCGCAAGGAGAGCAATGGATGTGAGACAGACATCAACGGCGACGTGATGAACTGTGGCGGTTGCGGTGTCGTGTGCGAAGAGAAAACTGGTTTCCTCACTACTTGCAACGAGGGCAAGTGCGAGTACACTGACAAATGTGTGGTCACAGACTGCCTAGTGGAGCCCAACGCTTCCTCCACGTGCAAGTTAGGCAGGTGCAAGTGCATTTGCAATGCCGGATACGCCGACTGCAACAACGGGAAGATAAAAAACGGTTGCGAGATATTTGTCGGCGGAAGTGATGTGATGAACTGTGGCTCTTGCGATGCCGTGTGCAAGGAATGACCTGGCTTCTTCACCACCTGCAAATGAGGCAGTGCGAGTACCAAGACAGGTGTGTCGCTATCAAGTGTGCTACTTATCCGAATTCCAGTACCAATTGTACCGCAGGCAAGTGTATGGTCACCTGTCTGCCCAGATATGGTGATTGCAACAACGATCTGCAGAAGGATGGTTGCGAGGTAGTCTTACAGTCAGACATCCTCAACTGTGGTAAATGTGGCCATGAGTGTCTCAAGCCGCTTCGCAAGTCTGGGACGGAAGCTATATGCAGGTAATTTGGTTGCATTCGTTCTCACATTCAACCTCACATTCAATCTCAATTCACAGTTTAGGGTTGCATGCATTTTGGTACCTGTAATTATGCGAGCGTAGTGGGAAATTTCATTGCAGATACATATTGTGCAATTCTTTTGTTCAACTCTGGTGAATTATGTCCCAATGCAATCTACTATCAAACCAAGTCATTGTATTCACAGTTTAGGGTTCCATGCATTTTGTACTGGCCATGCGAGCCCAGTGGGAAACTTCATGGAAAATCCTTTTTTGCAACTCTATTGAATCATATCCTACTGGATTCTACTCTCAAACCAGCAAGTCATCAACAGCTGATCGTCATGTGTTGTGTGAATTGCAGCAAGGGCGCATGTGGAGTTCAGTGTCAAAAGGGATACGTCAATTACGACAAGCTCAAGAAGGTGTGCAAGAGGAAGAATTAGTAAACCCCGAATTCGGAACCACCGCTGCTAGATTTTTGGGACAATCTAAATTCGGTAATGAGCAGGAACATATCACATGTGTGAATGTCGCTGATTGAACCTCAAGTAACTTGAATAGAATTTCAGTTCAATGCAGTGTCTATGCATCATTTCAATAGTGCATGCTTATTGCTTCCGCGATGTTCGTTTACACTGTATTCTATCCATGGCCGAATTGGAACTCTTCTGCTTTTGGAGGTTGAAGACCTAGGTGTGTTCCTGGGCGTGACGTCTGATAAAATTTGTTCCAAAAATTCGAATGGAACTTGGCATTTTGGCCAGTCTAAAGCTCAATGTCCGCCGATTGCGACAATTACGACAAGATTGAACAAGAACCTGTGAAGTGTGATCAAAGGATGGATAAACCCCGAATGAACCCACCAAGCCACTACGTCTTTTGGAAACCCTAATGTTGGCAAAGGCCGGGAACAAATTAGATGTAATAACTATTGTCGCCAATCAATCACCAATTAACTTGAATAGAAGTTCAGCTGAAATGCAGTGTCCATGCATGATCATCTCATCAAGAGTGATACATGTGCAAAAGGCTTTGATGTGGATGCTTATAGCCTCTAAGATTTCCTTGCACATTTGTAGTCTATCCATGGCTGGGTTGAATCTGTTAGTGTTTTTGGAGGTTTAGGGTGCTCTCTTCAGGATACACTGGTAGCCCAGACATTCATGTTTGAATTCGTTCCCGACATTCAAGCGAGACTTGGCATTGTGACCGTCTATAGCTCATGCCCAAAACGATGGGATTCGAGCATCGAAGTGAGTGACCCGTGCTTCAATTTAAGATGCAAGATTTCTTATGTTCCAGCTATGGCTGAGGAGTTGGAGTTCAGTTGAGGATACATATTACATATACTAACTACTGTCGCCGATCAATCATCAATCGACTCGAATAGAGGTCCAGTTGAATACAGTGTCCATGTATGATCATCTCGGACGCTTATAGCTCCTGAGATTTCCTCAGTGCACACTTTATTCTATTCATGCACTAGCTAGCCGGGTTGTATTTACAATGTTCTTGTTTTTGGAGGTTTAGGGGTTTATCACTTCAGGGTTTTCACTCCAGCTAACCTAGACATTCATGCTTTAATCTGTTCCCGTGAGCTTTAATCTGTTTTGAGCTTGGAAGGGAGTGATCCGTGCTTCAATGCAAAATTTCTTGAGTTCCAGCTGTGGCTGAGGAATTGGAGTCCAGCTGAAGATGGGGATACTGCCAGCCTTGGACCCACATGGGCACCTGCCCTACTTGCGCTCGGTAGAATCCTTCAGGCATCAACACCCACACGCAGTAATCGCATGGCGACCAATCCACGCCCAAGAATCCGTGGCCCTTCCATACGATGACGTGCGCCGTGCGCTCTTGCCATGTGAAGTTGCACCAGAACAAGGTGCTCCCCCAGATGTTTTGGTGGAAGTCGAAGAAGTAGTTTTGCTAGTTCCCTAGCACAGAACTGCCCAGGTTGTTGTCCTTGGAGGCGCATTGCAGAGTGATGACTCCCCCGACCTTGTTGATGATGTTCACCCACAGCTTGCCGGAGGTCGTCTCTTGCGCGCCATTGGCCTGGCGGAGTTCACAACCATCATGACGACGACGACGACGGCCATGGCAAGGATCGACAGCTGAGCTGATCCATTCCTTTTGGTTCCGCTCTCGATGATGGACGGATCTGTAGTCCCCTCTGCCATTGTTGGTTGTCGTCCCAGTTTCCTGCAAAGAATTGTGTCAGGTCCAAATTCATGTCGCAGCAATGATACGCATTTTTCAATTGTGAGTCCGCTGTACTAAGGGTGTGCATCGTGTTCACATTATGTTTCTGGGAGAGGATTGTGTCAGGTCCATATTCATGTCACAGAAATGATATTAAGCGTTCCACTATAATTGCAACTTTGTGAGAATATGACCATGTTCACAGAATTGCATCATCAAATACGCAAGCTCGTTCTTGTAACTAGGGTGTGCATCCAATATGTCATGTTTCCTGCAACAAATTGTGTCTGGTCCACATTCGTGTCACAGAAAGGATATTAAGCATTCGACTATAACAGCAAGGTAAGAATATGGTGCTCAATGAATTGCTTCATCAAATTTGCAAGTCGCTGAACTAAGGGTAATATGCAACTGATATATCCTTCCAAAGACCTCAAGTGGAGAAATCTGGTCCCAGTTGCTCGAGGCATGGGACGTTCGGGAATGTCATGACTGCTGCAGTTCTGTTTCCTGCAGAGGATTGTGTCATGTCCAAAATGCATGTCGCATACATAATTGCTATTCTGTGAAGCTAGAGTTGTATAAGAACGGGAAATCTAATGACATTTCTACAACTTGTAAGAACTCATGGACAGTCCTGGAGCTTCAATGTCGGCCTACCTCAATGTATGGGAGTAGGCGCAGGAGGCTCTCTGCAAAGTATGGATGAGATAGTTTGCAATTTGTTGAGGAACCCTAAATACTTTATATACAGATCTAGCAAGCCCCTAGCATGTTCCCAGATGACCCGCAGGCTTGACTCACACGTTTTTTGGAACCCTAAATATTCTCTAGAATCACTCTGGTTTCAGGTGACCCAATTCGCCAATGTCCTAGCATATCCATGTGCCTACCGTCTTTCGAAACCTAATTGGTGTGTGCCCGGTGTCCGTCACAAAACTCTTTGCGACATCTTCAAGATTGTAGTAGTCAAGATCTTCCTGTTGACAAAGGACTAAACAGCATGATGGCTGCTTTCAATCCTCAAAAGACCTTTGCAATATGCTGTAAGGATATTCAAGTATTTCTACTGATGCGGTCCGACCCCTGGATATCCAGACAGAAATAGAAATTCCTGTCCGAAAGAAGTTTCCAGCATCATCACATCAATGATCAGGGCATCATGATAGCCGTGATCAGTGGGGAGGTGTTGCTTTCGGTCTACTTCTTACCCACACCGATGACTTCCGCAATGACCAAGTTTGGATTCTCCCAAGGAATATTCCTAGCAAACTCTGAATGTAATCTTCGGGTTATGTGCACTATGTTATCTTCGAATATGCCTTGAAATGGAGTCCACTCGAAGTAGAAGAATAAGTACAGAACATGAAAAGTACCGCAGAAGTCCAGGAACAATTTTCCTGTAACTGTACTACATCAGACAAAAGTTTTGTTCCCTTCATAAATCTTCCATTTTATGTCATTTTTGAGCAGATCAATCTATGACCCATCAAGAGAAGCTTCCAACATTGTCGATATTTGCCGGTCCAACACATTGACCGATCGACAATGTATCTCGAGGTCCAAGCATGGATTTGCAAGATTGGACCAACGTCCGCGCCAACCAGATGTAAAAAGAAGGCAGCACAAGTTTCTTCTTGTCTTTCAGTTGCAGATACTTGGTGTCTGCAATGGCTATATAAGAGAAATGGCTGAGAGATATTACTTACCTTTTTCTGTGTTCTTGAGGTTGTCATTGCCGATTTGCCACAACCCTGACCTACTTCACCGGAGACTCTCTGGTGGGCTTCTTATTTTAACTAGGCCTAGCTCATGGTTTGTTCTCATTCGATCTTTCGGTGCCTTTTGTTTTTGAGGTTTATGCACATCTTGCATGTTCTTGATGCGCTTGATTGTGTCAGTGCAAGAATGTTGATTTGACAAATATAAATTGATTCACTGCTTGCAGAGGGTTACGAATGAATCTCTGATATCAAGTGGAACACCATTTAGGATCTGTGGCTCTAATGTGGACAACTTTGACTGTCCGATCGCATTGGGGGTTGTCTCACCCAGTTAGAAATTGCAAGTCACGAAGGTTAATTGTGAATTGAAGTTTCAGAGTTGCGGTTGAGATGCAAACATTATGGTGTAGGGGGTCTAACTTGGAAATTCCTAAGGTAAATGGGTCTTTGAAAGGCTGCTTTTCCGGCGAGCCCACTTCTTGTAGGATATGATACACTCGGTTAGTACGAGATGGTTAGCAAGTCCAAGTCAAGGCCGAAGCCACTTTCTTCATGATTTTCGGACCTCATAGGAACATCTCTTTCACTATCAAAGTGAAGAATCTTGTGCTCATTAAATGGTCATATAGGTCCTCTCAATCCCGTTGAGTGTCAGCATTATAGTTATTGACTCTTTTAGACATGTCCTTTTAGAAGTTGTTCTTGCGTACACGAATATAGGTGTCCGATTAAGAAAAGTTCATGAATAATGGAAGTTGTCTACCATATATGTTTAACTAACTAGCAAATGATTTACAACAGGTGCAGATTATCATGGCTCCTATTGTGACAACACTGCTCTCAATGTGTATGATGCTGATCTTGGGACTTTTCCTCCTTGCCAACCATGCCGAAGGCCGGTTGGTGCCCACCCCTTGCTGGCAGACTTCCACCTGCCCCAAAAAACACTCTGATAATTCTCGGGCTATGGAGGACGTTGTTCATGCTAATGATCAATTAATTAGCAACAAAAACAGGGGGCCATAGCATGAATTCCCCATACTTGTTACCTTAGCTCCACAATGGGTATGAATTGAATGTAGTAAACACCTACCTATGCTTTACTTATGCAGTCATCAATATCTTTGCAAGACAATATGTGAGAAACTTGCGAGCACATCATTCTTGCAGCTTCAAATAAGACACAGCTGATCGAATCAGCTATGCTGAGGAGGCATGCGATGGGGGTTTCACAGAACAAATAAAATTGCATGATATGGTATTGTACTGGTTGGTGAAGGGATGTGTGATGGCAACATTGATTTGAGGTTTCTCGCGCTTGGAATTTAATTTACTAGTGGCTGGTGCTCACAATGCTTGGTAGACTATGAAGAGAGTCAGGTAGACTATGAAGAGAGTCATGTTGCTCCTCCCTTTGATGATAGGGTCTGTGTATGCTTTCGTAAGTCTACCAATTTGACAGTATGATAATGCTCCATATGCGTCATTATGTACTTAATGATCATCCATTGCAATTTCCTGTTGCATTAATGTCGTGACTTGAGACACCCGCTAATAGCTTACCTTGTTTTCATTGTGAGTTTCTCCCTCATCTAAGAGGCCTACTATGCTTACCACAAAACACACCAAATTTATATAATTTCGGAATGGGCATCCCTCACATATTCCAGCCACATATATAAGCCCAATTGCTGGGAATCTTCAACGTCCTGGATCATCCTTGTCTCTCTTCGGAGATTGAGATTTGAAAGTGAAAAGAGTACTTGCCCATGGCATGAGAAAGCAGGAAACGGATACATGAGAAGGAAGGGAGTGCGATAGGCTATTTTGAAACTAATGATTTGATAGTGGTTTTCCTGTCCTTCAACTGTTCCCGAGCATGCACTTCAAGAAAATGCAATTAGTAAGAAGGAAACCGGGATAGAGCATGTTCGGTATTACAACCAACTTGAGAAGCATGTAAAGTGAAAGTTACATTGTGTACATCTCAGAAGCTCACACTAAGATTCAAAACATCAGCCTCTCAACTTCACATGATGGTCATTTCTTTTTTTCTTTTCTATAAAAATACAATTCAAGGATTGCAAACAATTGAGACGAAGGAAACTTGCACACTTGCATACAGATACACACACCACGAAAAGGTCTTTGTTTTTCAAAGTATAGTTATCTGCAACCCTTGCGATGTTTGGAGTAGGAATTTGAGTTCAATAAGGCTTATCAAGCTGGAATACTGCATGAATACATGTCTCTAGTGGCAAGAACATGGCAGGCACAAGTGAGTGGTCAGAAGAACAGAGAAAAATGTGACTAGGCATCTACAATTTAAATACAATCTTTGCCACTCTGTCAATTAGCTTTTTAAGCTTTTAGTATATTAGGGATAAGTGTTGATTTGGAAATGTTGTAAACAAAAAATTGTTGAACAGACACTCAACTTTATCCCTCAAGCAGTAGCATTCCTAGTGATGGTAGCATGATAAGGAGAGGGAATGTTGTAGACAAGCGTACCTCTCATTCATTCCAACATAGAAGCCATCAAATAATATGCAGCCCAGAGGTTGTTTTTTATATTTGATTTGAGATCGGAATTAGCTTTAAAGACCCCTAATTACTCTACTCAAAGTCATTTGAGATGAATTAGCAACAAACCTATAGGACGCTGAGTTTTTATGTTGGATGGATGAGAGGTACGGTTGTATATGATTATCCCTCTCTCACAATGGCAAGGTCTGCTCTTGTCCCAAGTTACTTGCAAGCTACTCCGAAAGTGTAAAATAATATTTTCACAATCTGAAGACATAGATTGTCAACATTCAAGGAAACTGAAACTTACATCCAGCTCCTGAGATCCAGACGACCCATTGCAAATTTTCAACACATAATACTTTTCAGTTAACCACATTCCAACACTAAATGTCTAACCAAGAATTATACATAGTCAGAGAATTAACGTGCAACTTTGATGAGGCAAATGCTATTACATGGAAGTATAATAAGCACAATCTTGTCCTTCAATGCAGATGTCACTCATTCTTCTAGCTGAATGATACAAACATATAACTTCAAAGATTAATTTAAAGGTCATACTAATTGCCGCAAACAACCCACAGCTTCCTAGATTGCCTCTCATTTGTGAAGCTCAGAGAATTGGACCATCAATAAGGCGTAGGCTTGTGACAGTGCTAGGACAACAATTAGATGAGGAGAATGGTGTAAGTTTATGCATTTGATGCCTTCTCAAAATCGCTGGGAAAAGGAGCCAGTGGTGAAAAAAGTCTCCATATTCATGTGTGCGTGTAAGTCCTGCATAACACCCACCAGATAAAAATATTTCAGATCACGCCCCTTAGAAGACCACATTGTTTTTGGTATTTAGTGTCACATGTGTAATAATGCCGCTTATCCTATTTCGAGGCGTCAGCTAGGTTACACTGATGACCAACAACTTCATTATTAGTGTCACCTCATGACACTTTGGCATTTAAGTGCACTTACTAATATCTTGGCCTGAGTATGTTCAGTATTGTTATGAGGTGTATGCCTATGATACACAATGGTCTACAAGTTGCCTAAAGTGTGCACAGATGACACTTGACATTAGTATGCTCAACAATATTTTCTCCTTGCATACCAAACCGCAAAACTATCATCTCAAGTATCCCAATTTGCTACACTAAATGGCATAATATTATTATTTTTGAACTTTAGGAAGTTACTCATGTTGACGAATAGTATCATACTAGCAATTAGCGGATGTGACGCTTTCAGACCTCTGTGCAAATAGTGTACGTGACACTAAATACCATAAATAGTGTAGCACTCTGATTTGCAAGGTGGTAAAAACAGAGGAAATTTTCGTGTGTTTTTAAGGTTGGAATCAAACTAATGTCCAGTATTAACCTACTCAGTTGCAAATTGTTGATTTTCAATTAGACTCAAGGGGACTTATTTGAGACAAATCGTTCTTCCAATTACTGACGAAAAGACATGTCATAGAAGAGAAATGGAAATGAAGCAATATTCAATTATCAAATGCTTCAGGAACAAAGGATGAGAGACCTTAGAGCCCTCCACCTCGGGCATTTTTCCACCTCACGGTCCAAAGATGTCATGGGCATAAGCTTCCATCATTGCAAGTTCTTCATTATTTAATGGTGGTCTTACACCTGCAAAAACATCCACAAATGTAACCCTTTAAAGCCACCAAAACACCCTCTGTGCCTCCCAGTTTTCATTCAGAATGCTTCTATCCATGAATGCCTAAATTTTGAAGTGTTATGCGGCACGTTGTTATTAGTTGAGAGTATTAGTAAATGCTATATGAGACCTTGAATTTTTTGTATTTTTTGTTACGTGGGTTTCATAATCTGCCTGCAATGCACAGTAATACTTGTTGCAAAAGCATGAGTGGAGATGAATTAGCAATTCGGAATTTCCAACATGGTCATTTTTAAGTGAGGAAAAAGGATGGACCTTGCCCTGTGCATTTAATGTTAGAATCAAGTTGGGAACTGCTATTTTAGAAATCACAATACAAGGTCTAATTTGGGAGTGATATTACAGGACATCATTTTCTCCCATGCCACTCAAGAGATATATGAGTGAAGAGGATTGTATTGAATCTCAGAGTCGAGCCTCTATGAATTTGGGAGACAAGGAAGATTGCTCAGATTTTTCCACCTGTTGCATCCGATGGCTCAATGACTTCACATTGAATGAAAGCTTGTATGGCTGTGTCAAGATTTGTGCTTCCATATGTTGGTGTAACTCCTGCACAAGAGAGGACACCAAGAGAAAATCAAAGGAAATCCAATTGATTAAAATTTTAAACTTGGAATAAGCTAACAAAATCAAATTAGAACAAAAATTTAAACATTTAAACATTGAAAGGAATGAATAATAAAATAATAAAATAATAAAACAAAGGTTTAAATTAGGAGAGAAAATGTTAAAAAAGGAAAACACAGTGTTTGAAAAGGTAAAAGGGTTTGAAAAGGTTTGCATGCAATAGAATGTAACCATCAAATTCAAATAGAAGAGAAGTACAGAGAAGAGCTACAATTTAGAGAATAGGATAGTAAAAAATAAAAATTAGAATACAAATAAAATTAGAACCAAAAATTTAAAATTTAAAGAATAAAAAGAAGGTACAAAAATTTGAAAACAAATTGAAGGCAATCAGTGGTGTTTGAAAAAGTAAAAGGGTTTGAGAAGGTTTGAATGCAATAGAAGGTAACCATCAAAATGAAAAAGAAGAGAAAAAATAGAGAGAAGAGCTACGACTCAGAGAATAGGATAGTAACCAATAAAATTAGAACCAAAAAACAAAAAAATTAAAGGTAAAAAAGAACATATCAAAATAAAATGAATAAAATGCAGGTAAATAATGGTAAAAAAAGGTTTTAAAAGGAAATCAGCGGTATTTGAAAAGGTTTGAATGCAATAGGAGGTAACCATCAAATCCAAAAAGAAGAGAAAGAGACAGAAAGAGAAGAGCTACGAATTAGAGAATACGATAGTAAATAATGTTTCCCAAAGGTAAGTCCAATAAATTTAAGAGGAAGCAAGTCAAAAGATTAAAAAGAAGAACTAAAGAAAATTATTGAATGTGCAAATTGGGGAACACTACTAATGGAATATTCATACCCATACACACTTTGTGGCCGATATTGGACGAGCTCTTGGAGGGCATGTGGAGTTGCCCTCTTTGTCCGTGGTCCAAGTAAATCCTGGTTGTGAGAGTTGGCAACACACGGCTAGGTTAAGTACTTCTACTGTATGTCCACACATCCTAAGACTAATACTAATATGAATAATACGTCCATGGCAGCTCGAAGTGCTTCCGGAGGCTCCTCCTTCAACGACTTATGTGCCAGCTGGCCTGCAACATCAACGGGCAGGGGTCAGCACACATTAGCAGTCCTCACACCTGCCTCCACGTGCTCGCCTCGGAGCATTCCCGACGCTAGCCGTGAAACATTCAAACAAAAAGGTCCCACCATTTCAAAAAAAAAAAGCACCAGTATATAAGAGCCCTTGCCAAGCTCTCTTACTCTTTGGCTCTCCTTCAGGAACATGCACACCATCTCGTACCTTGAGTTGCACATCTCTGTTCTCCATCCCCGCACATATGCAACAATCGCCTCAACATCGCCAGTTTTTCCTCATGGTTACGCCTCAACGCTGCCATTTCTTCCTCATGTTTACGTTTCTCGGCCATAATCAGGCACTCAATAGCCTCGGCGAGCTAGAGCACAGAGAAAATTACACCGGTTACTTCAACACATAACCATCCAGAAATGCACACAAGAAGGGAGTGACAAAACCCACTTTACTGGAAAGTCCTCAAAGTGACAATCGAATCAGCAGGGGAACTCCTAATCTCCAAATTCTTGCTAAAAGTAAACACATACATGTCTCGGATCAACTCTTGCCTGCGTTTGCCTAGGAGGATTTCGAGGATCCTGCACAAGTACTGGACCTCGACCGCCACAGGCAGAGCGAACAGAGCTGGATTCCGGTGCGTCTGGTGGCATCGGTGGCTCCTCCGTCTTCCCGCGGTCGCGGTCGAGACGGTGGACCGAATCTGCAAGGAGGAATTCAACCTGCCAAAATGAGAGTGGAAAGACCGGGACTCATCTCGTTGTGTTTGTCTTGTTCTATCAAAGCGATGTTGTATGCAAATTTCCGGCGTCGACATGAACCCGACATTGTTAACCCTTACAAAAAAAAGTTACAAAAATCCCCTAAACCAGCCATTTCTTCAAGCATATCAACACTTAACCGTGTAAGGACCTCTGGTCTCCTCTGGTCCCCTCTGTACACCAAACCCAAAAAAAAAAGAAAAAAAAAGAAGCATTGCCCCAATCGTACCTTCGGGGACCTCGGCAGCAGTGGACTGAATTACTCCAGCCTCCTGCTGCAAACAATTTGTCTCTGACTCGAGCTCCTGCAGCACAACCTGTTTAAATCCCTTGCTCCGAAATTCCTCAAGAAGGCCAGGAACATCGGGATGATCGTCACCGAGAGCGTCGAAGCCCTCAACGTAGAGATCAATAATCTTCACAATCCTCTTAGCCGTCTCCATATTAGCCACAGTCATCCATATCGTCCCCCCTCCAGGTAGTCGCCTGTTCACAACAATTTTGCGGCCTCGGAGTCTGATGTATTTTGGTCTCTGACCCTCGTCTACGTCCATTCTGGTATTCTCTCTGGGGCCGGAATGCTAGAAATTTTCCCAAAGGATGTACATCTGCTACGCAAGAAGACGACGAAGACGAGAGAAAGGGAATTCATCGAAGAGGTTGGGGTTGTGGGTAGGCGCTCGCCGAAGCGAAGATTGCTGCAGACATGTCTGCTCTTGTGTCTGCACAACTCCACACTCGGGTGTCTGCTGCCTGCACTCGCATCACTTCCCACCGACAAGTTCACACGTAGGATTCTAAGGGTCCCAGCCAAGTAAAACTCGACATGTCGGATTTCGATTATACAAGGATACCACGTTTTTGCTGAGCAAGAGGTCGCTGTGACTCGTTCGTAAGGTAAACGAGGACGAGTTAATTAATTAGGTGCAGGAAGGTGAGCGTGAAGGGTGGTGCGGAAATTAAGTTGGAGGAAGTAGGCCTAATTCGGTTACTCCTCTTGAAGGAATACCTATATTTGAGTGGTGTCAATATGGTTAAGTTGTGGATCTAAGGATGGACACCCAAAACATACAGGTTGTGTTAAAGAGACATTAGACTATGTGCTCAGTATTATAGGGTTCTAGGATCAATAGTCAATATAACTGGGCGGACTTATATGATTACTTAATAAGAGAGAAAAGCTTGAACACTTTGATAATGAATAAGAACCTCAAATGAACTCTAAAAATTATGGGTGAACTTATGGGTGTGATTTGAATTTGCTAGTCATCTTGGGGGGACGTTAAGTCCCTCCCCACGAACTTTTCGGGGGAGGAATATTCGAGCAAGGGCAGCCACCTGTCGGATTTTCTGGACCCGACCGAAAATTGCTGCCCATCCACCCGACTTTGAAAAAATCATTGTCCTTGCATTCTTGAAGGCCACTTATCCACAAATCCCATATTGAGTGCACTTCATTTTCAAGGTCCCAAGTCCAATATATATGTTCACTTCCATTGAGTAAGTAAGCAATTGACTTGAATTTCATGTTCAAATTGAAATCGCCAATAAAGCAAGTAATTAACTTGGAAGTCAAAAATATTACAAAATCCTCATCAGCAGTGAGGTTATAATTTCTGTGACTTACCAATGAAAGGGACCTTGTCATTTTGAAATGGAACTAAAATTAATGACTTAATCTTAATATTTATTATATTTTATATTTTATAGGTAGTACCTTCTACTATCACAAAATTTTCATACGCATTTAAACTAATTAAGTGTGATTGAACGCAACTAAGTCTAATAAACTCTAATTAATCCTGATTAATTCTAATTAAGCCCAGAAAAATCAGAAAGCATGCTAGCCAAAATAATGAAGCCTAATTAACTATAAAATGTACTTACTGGCATACGCATTTGAACTAATTAAGTGTGATTGAACGCAACTAAGTCTAATAAACTCTAATTAATCCTGATTAATTCTAATTAAGCCCAGAAAAATCAGAAAGCATGCTAGCCAAAATAATGAAGCCTAATTAACTATAAAATGTACTTACTGGCATACGCATTTGAACTAATTAAGTGTGATTGAATGCAACTAAGTCTAATAAACTCTAATTAATCCTGATTAATTCTAATTAAGCCCAGTTAAATCAGAAAGCATGCTAGCCAAAATAATTAAGCCTAATTAACTATAAAATGTACTTACTGGCATATGCGTTTGAACTAATTAAGTGTAATTGAATGAAACTAAGTCTAATAAACTCTAATTAATCCAGATTAATTCTAATTAAGCTCAGTTAAATCAGAAAGCATGCTAGCCAAAATAATTAAGCCTAATTAACTATAAAATGTACTTAATGGAATTAATGATGACTTAATGGAATGAACTCCAGTAAATTTTATTTATAATTAATTAGGCTTAATTAATTTGGTAATCATATTTTCTGATTTAATCCGGCTTAATTAGGATTAATCAGAATTAATTAGACTTAGTTACATTCAATCACACTTAATTAGTTTAAATACATATGAGTACTTTGTGAACGTAGAAGGTATGAACTAGACTATAATATTGAACATATTAAGAGTAAATCATTAATTTTGGTTCCATTTCAAAATGACAAGGTCCCTTTCATTGGTAAGTCACAAAAATTATAACCTCAGTGCTAATGAGGGTTTTGTTATATTTTTGACTTCCAAGTTAATTACATGCTTTATTGGCGATTTCAATTTGAAAATGAAATCCAAGTCAATTGCTTACTTACTCAATGGAAGTGGATTTGAGACCTTGAAGATGAAGTGCACTCAATAAGGGATTTGTGGATCAGTGGCCTTCAAGAATGCAAGGACAATGATTTTTTCAAAGTCGGGCGGACGGGTCTAGAAAATCCGACAGGTGGCTGCCCCTGCTCAAATATTCCTCCCCCGAAAAGTTTGTGGGGGGAACTTAACGTCCCCCGTCATCTTGTACCCATTGTGACTTTCCTAAATTTAAAGTGTCCATTTAAGACCCACTTACTTTAGGTCTAGTACGTCAACAACACCTTCATTCATTTTCATTGGAACTAACAATAATGCATAAATGCACAAGCCCAATTTTGGGTCAAATGGTCACATTTGAGTCTCCCCTTGACCAATGTTTATATGTCTTTTCCTTGGTGTTTAATTTGGAGTTCAAGTCTTGGGGGGGTCACTAGCGAAAATTGTAGAAACAACATGCGATAAAAAATCGGGTCTAATATATACATTGTAAATAAAATTTGCAAAAAAACATACATATAATACATGGGATTCAAAAATAGTGAAACATGTTTGCATGTAGAGTACCATCACATATGATGGCCTCTTTAATCTAGTCAGTACATGTAAAATAGCATGAAAACAATTACTAGGGGTAGCAGGTTTAGGGTAGGGTTTGTACTAGTGAATGAAAAGACGTAATTTTTTGCTGAAAAATCTTGGATGGATGACTTTGCAAGTTGGCTAGCTTGAACAATACTGAACCAACGTATCCAATGTGGAGTTAAGGCCGGGGATTCGTGGCACTCAAGTAAAGTCATCTGGTAACCAAAATCGGATGAGTCCATCAAGCAGCTCGGATGGAGCTTACTTTAGTGAAACGCCTCCGAGTTGGCATGTAAGACCTATTTTCATCCTCATAGCTATTGTGAATTACTAGCTATTTTATAAATATCAATTAGTTGGCAAGGGGCAATGATGTGGCCTTGGATGCTCTAAGCCTATTTTCTAACCTCCCATGAGTTGTTTCCAAGGCCATTATGTGGCTTTGAATTCCACATAGTTATTTTGATAAATATTACAAGATATCAACGTGTGCAATATATAATTATGACGTGTTGTCATAGACTTCTTTTTTTTGTTCATAATTCATTTATTTTGCACGGGTGTTATTGCTCAAATATTTGTAATATGTCAAAATAATATATATCACCTTATGGTAAATTGGTGAACCAGAAAAATCAATTCAGTATAATAATAATAATAATATAATGAAATTTATTTGAAAATAATTATTATACACTATGTGATTTTAAGATAATACAATATATGATGAGGATAAATTTTTAAAATAATTCATATAGACTATAGTTAGAAACTTATGATAATATGAGTATACCCCATTCATAACATTGTCTCACAAGTCTAATTCCAAATAACATAGCATGTATTTATACCTCATATTATATTACCTAAAAAATAAAATTGGTTTTTATATAATATTTTTGTTATATGTTTTATATTCTATCTTCATTGTTTCATTTTGGTTATCTTATTAACACTTGCACTAATCTATCATTAGAATGACAAATATAATTTTAAATGACAAAGAATATATACACAATGTGATTTCAAAGATAATACAATATATGATGAGGATAAAATATTACAATAATTCAAGATAAGCTATAGTCAGAAACTTATGATTTTCTGAGTATACCCCATCCATAACATTGTCTCACAAGTCTAATTCCAAATAACATACCATTTATTTATACCTCATATTACATTAACTAAAATTAAAATTGATTTTTATATAATAATATTATTTATATTTATATTATATCTTCATTGTTTCATTTTGGTTATCTTATGAACACTTGCACTGATCTATCATTAGAATGACAAAGATAATTTTAAATAATAAGTCAGAAAATTATAATTTCAATGTTAATGAGGATTTTGTAATGTTTCTGACCTCCAAGTTAATTACGTGCTTCATTGATGGTTTCACTTGTGGAATGAAATCCCAATCAATTGCTTATTTACTAATTGGAAGTACACATATATATTGGATTTTAGACCTTGAAGGTGAAGTGCACTCAATATGGGATTTGTAGTCAAGTGGCCTTCAAAAATGCAAGGGCAATGTTTTTTTCGAAGTTGGGCGGGATGGGCAACATATTTTGGTCAAGTTCAAAAAAACATTTAGAGGGTTTCCCCAACCCGGATTTGTCACCCCGAAAATTTGTGAGGGGGCATTTAATGTCCACCCATATTAATTTCTTAAAAATAACTGGACTAGTAATGATAGGTTGGCAACGCATGATGCACCCACTTGCTTTTATATGAGGCATTTAAATTTATTTATTTTTATGTCTAACCCCCTTTGTATTATTGCCTCAAGTATTAGGTTCGACTAGGATTATTTTGAACTACTAAAACTTTATATTTTTGAAACCCTTGAGACAAGGAGCCGACGACGTAAGGAAGTGTCTAAATTGGTTCATCTCATCTGCAAAGATGAATGAACTCTCACTAATGAAAATACATGAGTGCCACGAATCCCCGGCCGCTCCCCATGAGGTGTCCACAATCCATGTGGGATAGGTAAACTTGAGAGATGAAGCCCGGTAGTCCTCGTGTATGTATTTGTCCGTATCTTTTTTATAAAAAATTCAAATCGCACTTCTGTTTGTTGGTGGTGGTAGTATGTTTGATTGTCTAAGTTTTCTTGGTGTAACACAACTCCCAAAAAAAGGATTCTTTTTAACACAATCAAGCTCCGAAAATATGTTCATAACACATTTTCTCTTGAAACCCCCTCACTTCTTGAAAATGCTTATTGAAATTCGTTCATTTCTTTTGCACAAATTTTTAAAATCACAAAGATAGTCTTGGATGTAGTACTTTGTTTCATGTACTAACTTTCTTTAGTTGGACACAATTCCAAATAAGTGCATCTTCCTTGTGGAATTGAGGCCCGAAAATGTATTAAGGACATAGACCAAGTTCTCAGTACATAATCTTGCAATTTCATGTTAACCCATATTATGCTTTGCAATGACCGAGGATGACTTGGAAGTTCAACCTTTCACAAGTACATAAAGGAGGGGTTCAACCTTTTCAAATGTAAATATTAGACAAAAATAATGCCTCTCCCTTCTGTATACTATATACACTAATGCCTCAAGTAAATACCCCTTCTTACATCACATTAGTTTATATGTGGTATGAAGAGTGCACCCCTCGTAGATGACCCAAAATTGCAACATGGGCTTGATGTTAAGGTGGTGGACATTCTCAATATCAATATGCACTTATAGTGCAAGAGATTAGGGTGTTGATTTTTGCACCATCTACTTCAATAAACTTACATTTCTCTGTACATCACAACCTTGTAGATTCATATATATCCAAATCAATTTAAATCACATCCAAGTACAACATTGAATCAATGCCTACGAAACACATGGGTACAAATCTAAACTTTTGTTACTATATTTTTTTCATAGACACAAAACTTGAAATGTTGAATTATGAGTTGAACCAATGTCGATGAATCATTAGTGAAAGGTCTAGTGATCATTTCTGACCATGTATTAAGCTATAAAGGGTTTATAACAACACTTACTCAACATTAAACATTGGTCACTAGCATTTAGAGAGGTATCAAAAGGGCATTTGCAAAATCATACTAGCAAGTATGAAATAATAACACGATGCGTGGACCTCAATCATAGAAGCATCTTGACATGTTATTTCATACTTGATGTGCATCATTGTAGGGGCACACATCAACAATGCACATACCGTAGGTTCATAGCTGGTTCAAAAATAGATGTCGAAGATTTTGGAATATTATTGGCATTTTTTGCCGAATATGAAATTAATTATTTTTCAAAATTGCCAAAAAGTAAGAAATTTTTACTTCTCACTAGAGTTTTACTTACAATGGAAGCATATGTGAATTTTGAAAGAGAGAAGGTGCTCCTTTTGTAATCAAGCTCACTTACATTAGTCCACAAAGAATATGGGTTAAGAAGTAGCAGGACTCTAGGTGAGGCTTTTCAAATGTGTTGTACACAAATGTTTGGAGTCCAATTGAGCATAGAAGATGAAGTTTTATAGAATTTTGTCCAACTAACAAAAGTTGAGAAATCAATCCTTCTTCCACCTCCAACAAGTTTTGTGTCAAAATAAGTCTTCATGCAAAAGATATGGACAAAACATTGCAGCCGTGTAAAGATAAAAAAATTAAAATGCGTTCATAACAGTTTTTCGGAGCTCATTTGTGCATAGAAGATCAACTTTTTTGGAATTTTGTTGGTCTAAGAAAAGTTTAGAAATCAAGTAATCTTTCACCTCCAACAAATTTTATGTCATTTGAAGACTCTATGCAAAAGTTATGCGTGTTATACAAATGAAGTCTAACTCGGTGCTTCACCTCAAAGTTTACATATCCCATATGCATTGTTGAACACAACTCCACTCTACTTGCATAAAGCACAGAGCATTCTCAACTCTTCACTCACATCTTACTTGTCATTCAATGCAAGAGAGATGTACAAGATATAAGCTTAAATAGAAAATGAATTTAAGCCGAAATTTTAAAATTAAAAGAGAAAATTGCCGAAAATATGAATATTCTATTTTTAGGTACAGAAAAGACTTTTTGAAATTTAATTAATTATTCGGCTAACATGTGTCGAACCAGCTATGAACCTACGGTACATGTGCCAAGTCAAGATGAATGTTGACTTGGTATCATCTTTTATTCTTATTATTACCCTATTAGGATATATATTACGAGGGTTTCACAATTTACGTTACCAACAATAGGGTATGTGTATGACAATACTTTTGTTTTCAATACCATTCAGATCTATATACCATGAAAGAACGTTCATACTTAGGTAAACTTACCCTAATGTCAATGAATTTAAATAATATTGACCAAATAATAACGCGGGTATACAAAGATTCATTCACCTTGACACACTCACCAAATATCAAAGTTTGATTGATACGATCATTTGATATCCACAGGTAGGGTCTTTGATACCATTATTGATGATGATGATTATTACCATATATTCACTTGTATACCGGTCCAACATTGGTCAGGACTCCATGCAGAGTCAATCTTAAATTAATTTTGTAAGTATAGAGGCAGACTTGAGTCTTCTTGCTTCCATGAATTATTGCTTTGATCTTGAACAACAGTTTCAATGGAGTTGAATGAGCCATTGCAAAGGGAGAATGAGTGTTGTTGCAGGCTCTAAGTTACACAGCTAGATGCCGATCCTGACCTTGAATGGCTGGGCTGGGTAGTAGAAGCAGAACCAGTAGGGTTGTGACAAATTCTAATCAACTACTTCAACTCCATATATGATGCCAATGATCTTCATGATGGAATAGTCAAAGCAACATTATAACTTACTCGTTTACAGTGTTGTATGATGACTTTTGCTAAGTAGCTTATGCTGTGTTCGCATTCATTTTGTTTCTGCTGCAAAGTCCGAGCTTGTTTGGGATTTGGGTGCAGTAGAAGCTTCATATACTGACATGGGCATGAAAACTTCATCAGGTCGCTCTTTGGAGGATCAGACTGCCTTTGGAAGTTTAGCTTTTAAGTGTCACTCTTAACTGGTGCTCAATCTTTTTGAATTAAACATTCAGATTGAATACCCCCCCCCCCCCCCCCCCCGCCCTGGCCCTGCCCCCGTGGTCGTCTTTGCTTTGCTCATTTAAGGTAGATGTGCCTAATTCGGTTACTTATCTTAATCGAATACCTATACTTGAGTGGTATTTGGGTAAGCATGCATACAAGAATGAACACCAAAAGACACATGTTGAAAAAAGATTGGACTACGAGCTCGAAAATTTTAATCATTTTAGGTTCAATACTCAACAAAATTGGGGGAATTTCTATGACCATTCAATGAGCACGTGAATCTTTGCTTTGATAATGAAAAGATCTTCATATGACTTACACCATTTATGAGGTAATTTGCTATGGCTTCACTTAAGATTTGCTAATCATCACGCTTTAATTATGTGTTTCATATCCTAGGAGATGTAAGATGGTTGGAAAAAGTAACCATTTAAGACATGTCTACCTTAAAGTACGAACATGATCTCCTCACCTTTTGCTAATTTGAAGGTTGAATTTTCTATTTTAATAATTTATGTTGAGTGCGTTACTCTTACATACCCTCTAATTTCAAATGATTCAGAAGCCGAAGTTGCAAGCTTTACCTCCAAAATACAATATGTACACCATTAAATTGAAAAGGGGCGCAGGGGATGGGGGGATTGATTGAGACCCACTTTAAGTTACACTAGAGCATGAGTTGAGAGCTTTGAACTTGCAACCTTATAGTAGTTTGATACTTGGATTTGACAAGCTTTTACTCAAAGTTGAAATTATTAATATGAGCTTCACCAATCTTCAAGCTCTCAGTAATTTGAGGAAATGTAAAGTGATCATCCTCAAAGTGTGATATCAAGGGGTAGAATGATACTAACACTATGAAAATTGCATGGTCATGCCACTAGCAATCTTTGTGTAATTGGGATTGACTTTTAAAAAATTAAAAAATTCATTATTACAAGAATTGGTAAATCATCATCATGATGGAAATGGGGAGTGTCTTCTCCAACATTTATGTGGGAACCATGCAATATATAATGGAGATATTATTGATTGAGGCGGTTGAAGGTTTTTCTTGAAGGTAGGTTATGGTGGTGAGCATCTTCTTTAGTAGGCATGCGCTCGGTTGAAATTAAGAATACCACTTGTTGAACTTTCTAGAGAATTGTGCTTTGCTAGTATTAGTGGACAATTTGAGCAATTGTTAGTAAAAAAATTACACTTTCCCTTAGTTAATGTCCCGTTTAGTAGTGTCAATAGACCTTTTAGTTGTGAATACATGCTATAGGATTGGTTCAAGTGGCCTTGACTAGTGGCATGACCATGCAATTCCCATGGTGCAAAGAAAATAAATTTTCTTGAAGCTCATTCAAGGCTTGGGGCCCACAGAACTAGTTGAGCTGGAACTCTCGACATTCCTAAGCGGCTTTCATGAGGTAGCTTAAGGATTTGACCAAGACCTTGTGGTAGTTGTTCTACAAGATGCAATGTTGAGAACATTTCAATCACAAATTTATTACAAGATGCAATATTTTCTAGAAGGTTATGAAGAAGCCTCCTTGTTTACCCATGTATTGGAGTCTTTGTTTCCGTAGTCATAGGGTACACAAGCCCTGCCGCAAGTTGCAACCAAGTATGGAGCATGAGAAAGAGGAGAAAAAAGAACAGGGGAAGGAATAGAGGCTCTGCCGCTCAAGAAGGCCGTTGGGAGGAGTGAATGGGGGCAATCAGAAGAGGAAGTGGGGACACCCAAGGCAACGCCTGGAGGGATGAGGCCAAACTCGCGTGATCGGCAAGCAGAAGAGAGTGCCGAGGAGACACATGAAGTGGCAAGGGAGCGAATGGCGAGGTCGGCGCACTCGTGGGGGCGGCCGCAACCTGTACGGGTGAGGAGATAGCGGCTTGATGTGAGCAGCAATGAGGAGGCAGGAGGACATCACCCTCTTATTCGAACTTGAAGTGCAGCCCACACCGACCACTACAATTTCCGTGAGCTAAGATCTCCTTACCTGTTGCGCCTCTATAATGATGAGTTGCGGAGCAAGGATTAGTGTAGATCTAGTATGGGTCGGCATGAGTAGCAGTGACCACTGCGGTAGGAGCAGCACACTCGTGTACGTAGTGGATCAGTGAAGGATCTTCTGGTTGTTATGAATAGATGCGCATTACTCAACCAGGAAGCTGGACTCTTCCCTTGGATGTTGCCTCGCCTCCATTCCGTTCGTTGTGGGCTCGAGTGAGTGTCAGGTGCCGCAGAGGTCGAATGTGAGCATGACCGAACCACAAAGGTGCACAATTCCCAGAGAGAGGTCCCCTCATAGGCACTTGATGAGTTGTCGAGGCATTACTGTAAGTCCAGAGGCGGTGAATGGAGGTGTGCATCCGAGCACTGTTCACTGGCTTGATCACTTAGGGAGAGGGGGATGCCGCATAACGCTATAGTTAGACTGAAATTCCTTGGCGCGCGGCAGACACCGTGCTCGGTGCGCATCAAATCATTGCAACTCAGGGAGTGGTGAATTTTGCAGAAGACGAGTGAAAGCGTCGGCACGATAGTGTGCACTGTGCTTCGATGATATGGATCTTCATCCTTCTTCATGATTGATCATTCATTGGATTGTCAGTAAGGGACGCAGACAAAATGCACTACAAAATCACATAAGGTCACAACAAAGAAAAAAAAGAAAACCTATCTCTGACCAAGGGACAAGTTTGTATACTGAGGGCGTTGAGTCCCGTTAAAAAAATTCTACGATGAACAAGGAAACTCGGGGCAACGGACTTGAGGTAGGGATTTGTCAGTTTCGTTGCACTGCATTGCATTGCTTTCTTTCTGGTTGTGGGCGTGTTGTGTGGTGTAGGGTGACAAGCAGAGGCATGCGAAGCAGTGGGGGTTGGGAAAAGCTCGGCTACCGCAGGTGTTGCATTCGCTGAGGTAGTCGTGGACGCGGGTTCAACACCAGGTATTAAAGTACAGGGAAGGGATGAGCGGTGAACGATGGTGCAGTTCCCGGATCGGGTTGGTGGCAAGGGAGCGAACTGGGTTCACCTAAGCTGCCGAGGAGCTCTCAGTATTAAGTGGTTGTAGGAATAGCTTGTGGCCTTGCAGGCAAAGTAGGAAAAGGATTGAGTTGGAAGAAGACAGTGCTACTCGCAGCTTAGACTATAAAGGTGTTATGAGTTAGGCCAGGGATTCTAGGGGGGAGCTAGTGAAGGAGGTCCCACCACCAGATGTGGTAAAACAAAATTGTAATAAGGCGCGGAGTTTTGGTAACATTGTATGGGTTGTTGGGATGGGGTGAGTGGCTCAAGCATTTACGAGTGCTCGCATGCTCTTAATAAAAATGGTGTTGTATACACCACTTATCCCACATTGAGTGAAATGAAGTTGCACATGTGTGTGGTGAACTTTGGCATGTGAAGAGGAATGCCCCACTTGGACTAGGACGCAATTAAGAGTGGTGGTGATTCTTGCTCACATACGACGTAGTCTACGACGCAACATCCACGATCGACTACTCCAAGGAGCCACCGGACGCTGGTGTGGTGAACAACCCCCCACCCAAGCAAATCTTTCACCCCTCACCGTCAATGTCACCACTCAAGGGGGCCGCATGTGCGTGCTATTGTGGCCAGGACTCCCCCTCTCAATTTGGCATCGACATGGCCCCTCACTGGCGGCTTCGGATGGATCTTTGACCAACACCAGATGTGCCCGTCCCGTTCTTCCCCATGGCACATTGCCCGCCCGTGTTGACACTACTTCGACCGTCACACCACTCAAGGTATAGCCTATGCCAAGTTGCACTTCGTTTCCTCCATTTCTTTTGTCAATCATAGGTTTTGGCCTTCCTCCTCAAACTAACCCCCCTTGTTTTGTCGGGTTTTAGGTTGCGTCCAATCTAGTACCAACCCGTTCTAAAGGCACCTTATCCATTAAATTAGAATGTATCTATACCCTACGTAGAAGTGCGAGGCAATTGTCTTCCCAAATGGCATCCCACTTGATTTCACCCTCCTATAATTTGGGCTCTCATCAACCTCCTAAATGTATCATGGTGGACCCTCGTCCCGACCTTTGCTACAACCGCGGAGCAGAGATTTTTCAGAATGTGAAGGCCATATGAGTGTTCACCACAAATTTCAAATGATAAAGAAAGGGAAAATTCTGAAAATGGGGGAAGAAAGCTCAGACATCACCGAAATCGCCACATAAGAAGGATTATGTACTGAGGTTTTAAGGGGGGGGGGGGATGCACTGGTTTCCAATTAGTAAAATAAAAAACTAAGTGAAGTTAATTGGCCGCAATTAATAAGCCAATTTAGACTAGTAAACCATGTAGAGGCGAGTAAACATTGGTGATATTATTTGATAAATTAGTAAGCCACGTAGCAAGCCACTTAGAATTAGAGGGCCCATAGTGATTAATACTCACCTAGGCCACGTAGGTGAGGCAACCAGAGGTGAAAGTAGGTAAGGGCCAAGAAATGACTTCTTGGTTAGCCTTATAAATCTTCCTCAAACCTAGATAGTGATAGGAAGATCTTGAAACACAATCTACCACATGTGGAATGTAAAAGAAGATGGGAATTATATGTGCTCTTTTCAAAGATGTCCATAAGAGCTATCTTCATCTACTCAATAAAAATTAGGTATATGATAAATTAAAAGGAGAGCACAGGTTAGGCGCCTCCTCTCAATATATTTAGAGTTAGGATTAGAGTTAGAACACCTTACCTTATTCACGACGATAGGCTACACGAGAGCTAGGTCCTTTATATCTTTACCATTTTGGCATACAAGAGCTTCAAGCTCACACCTTCATCTTAGTTATTCAAGGTAGAGGCAAAGTAAAATTATTAACTTAGATATAGTCAAGTTGAGAGGTTGTGAATAAAACTTGAGATGTTCTATAGCAACTCACATGAGGTGAGATAGACTTATGGATGAGAGAGTTGAGTATGATTGTTAAAATATAAATGCTGGAGGACAATTGTGTGAATAATGACATGCAATTGTTTAAGTGTGAAGAAATTATAGAACCTCACATGAGGTGAGATAGTTGTGAGAGATGTTATTAAGAACTCACATGTAGTGATGATAGATGTTTGATAGACTTATGAGATTGATGAGGAGATTATGAGTAATTTCCAATAGTAGTGGAAGGTGAGAGAAATAATATATGAAAACGAACAAGGGCAAGCGGCGATCAAGAGTATGTATCTATATATATCTATATATCTATCAAGTTGTTTTGTTTAGTTTGATTATAAGTAATTTGTGTGTATCAAATTTTGATTAACTATCGATTGATTACATTAACTTACAACAACCAAGACTTAAGAAGTAATTAATTGAAGAATCGAACTTAATGAGGAGAACTATGAATGAAGAATGTATTACAATGGTTCTTATCAAATAGTGATATGCTCACACATTATATCATTATAAATGTTGATTGTCTTTACTATTAATGTGCTAAAATTAGACTGTGACTAATTAAATTGGTTCTACACTATAAATAGAGTGTATCTAATTATAACAACGACAGAGACATAATGGATTTGTCTAAAATTAGACGGTGATCAATTATAACTGAGACTAAGGTATAATATGACCGTGCTAAAAATAGATCGTAACACATATGATTGCAATTTTAAATATTAATTGTTAAAGCAACTATCTTGTAGAGGGATTGGAAAGTGAAAGAACATAATTATGTCGAGAGAATGACTCAAAGATGCCTCATCAAGAGTTGGTAAGGAGATGAGAAGTTGGTATAGGCATTAATGCTTGGGTAGAGAGAAAATATCCTCTACATGGTAAGAGAGTGTCTAACAACAATTTGATTATCATTAAATTGCTCTCTACTTATGTTTCAATGGAAAGAGGTTCCGACAACGAAGAGAAACAATTATAGGACTAGGAGGAAGAGACGAGAAAGAGAAATAGTTTTGGAACGAAAGGCACTTGGTCACTTATTGATTTGGAGGAAAAGTTACTTGGATACTTGGCTACTTGACAAATTGAAAGAAAATATAACTTGGCTATGTGGGTTACATGGCTACTTGACAATTTGGAGGAAAAGATAACTTGTTTGCTTGGTTACTTAACTACTTGGTGATTTGGAGGAAAAGTTAACTTGTTTACTTGGCTACGTGACGTTTTAGCAATTTGGAGGAAAAACTAATTTGGATACTTGTCTACATAGCGATTTAGAGGAGAAGATAACTTGGAAAGTTGGCTATTTAGCAATTTGGAAGAAGAGTTGAACTTGTTACTTGGACACTTGGATACTTAAATTTCTTAATTACTTGAAGAAAAGATAACTAGCTATTTGAGGAGAAAAGGAGACAACTGCAACACATGAAGATGTTGCAGTGCAACACTTAGAAGTAACACTTGAGCTTAAAAAGACAATGGCGGCATATGAAGAAGTTCAACACAAGAAGAAAGTTACAAACGAACAAGTTGAAAAAATAGAAACAACACTTGGTCGTATGAGACTACTTGAAGAGATATCACTAAACAAAGAATTCCTTATAACAAAAGAGGACTTTTAAGTTACGTAAAAGTCTATCATGTTGAATACAAAGTAGAGGAGCTTTTGAAAGAAGTACGAAGGCCTCTACCTATAAACAAGAAAAGACAACCGAGAACCAATAACAACAAACGATAAGGAGAATAGGTAGTTTAGTCATCATAACCTGACGACGCTCTAAGTCACTACGATACGGTCAACTCTAGGAACAAGTGAAGGTAGTTGAGCTCTACAGTGAGCAAAAGAAATGGCGGTGTGAGAAGAAGAAAAATGGCGCCCAAAGCCAAAAATGCCACTGTTAGCATAAACCTTGTACATAAGTAGGCTTAGTTTAGGTCGCACTATCCAATTATGGTTATGTGGTGCTCGTTCGCTACTTAATTTCTTTGACTAGATCTTGCATTTTCTATTTCCCGTAATATGATTATCTCCTTTCTTTTCTAATATTGTCTCATGTTTGGGTTGTCCTACCGAAACCATCCTAATACGAGTTCTTGATTGGGTTATGCCTTCATAGATTGATGTAGATCACCACTCTTAAATGTTCACAGGTTTGAGTTTCACAAACCTTTCCCTAACATTTATATGACATTTTGTATGTTCTTATATATGTAAATGTCTCAAAATGCCATTAAAATCTCTCAAATGACCTAATATAGTGTTATTTTCTCAAAATTATTTTTGTCAACATAAATTGCTTGGCTTTGTAGATCAATTTGTTTTTTAAATTGCTTATGGATTTTTCTTCACAAAATTCAAAGTTGGTATATAGTTTGGAATCACTTTCACATAAACCTATACAAGGTTCAGGAGCCTTCCACTTGACCATGCTTGCACCCCTTGTGAGGCCAAACCACCCACC
The DNA here is from genome assembly GCA_950295325.1 of Polytrichum commune. Taxonomy (NCBI): domain Eukaryota; kingdom Viridiplantae; phylum Streptophyta; class Polytrichopsida; order Polytrichales; family Polytrichaceae; genus Polytrichum; species Polytrichum commune. Next base: position 2,517,401 of record OX485804.1, read on the forward strand.
CTTAAGCGTCCTAGTCCGGGTGAGGGCATGGGGATCACATAACTCCCTCTTACCAACTTCGTAAAAATCCATGTCATTTCCCATCAACTCTTGCACACCAATTTATTCCATAATACGAGTACAAGCATTGAAAAATGCTCTTCTCTATTATTCCCTTTTTCCTCCACTAATCTACAAACCAACTCTCAAATCCCTACCAAAAGCTCATCCCCCTATTCCACCCTCTAATTTACTAATGAGTTGAATTCCTAGTCTAATCTCTTCCCCCCCTTCCTAATTAACTAAGCCCACCATATAAGATGGCCTTGGCACCCATGGCCCCTTCCCTTAGCCGAGACTACCTCATAACCGGTCCCATAACTGGTCCGATAACCGGTCCGCGAACAAGCTTTACCGAGCTTAAACCCACTAGTAACCAAGTCTGATCCAACCCTCGGCCAGCTGCTCCGAGCTTAGCTCTCAACCCAGTAACCAAATCAGTTTTGGCCTCGGCCAGCTGCTCCGAGCTTAGCTCTCAACCCAGTAACCAAATCAGCTCAGCCTCGGCTAGCTGATTCCGAGCTTAGTTCTTCAACCAGTAACCAAATCAGCTCTTGGACCTCGGCCAACTGATTCCGAGCTTAGTTCTCCACCCTGTAACCAAATCAGCTCAGCCTCGGCTAGCTGATTCCGAGCTTAATTCTCCACCCTGTAACCAAATAAGCTCTTGGCCTCGGCCAGCGATTCCGAGCTTAGTTCTCCACCCTGTAACCAAATCAGTCTTGGCCTCGGCCAGCTGCTCCAAGCTTAGCTCTCAACCCAGTAACCAAATCAGCTCAGCCTCGGCTAGCTGATTCCGAGCTTAGTTCTTCAACCAGTAACCAAATCAGTCTTGGCCTCGGCCAACTGTTTCCGAGCTTAGTTCTCCACCCTGTAACCAAATGAGCTCTTGGCCTCGGCCAGCGATTCCGAGCTTAGTTCTCCACCCTGTAACCAAATCAGTCTTGGCCTCGGCTAGCTGATTCCGAGCTTAGTCCTTCAACCAGTAACCAAATCAGTCTTGGCCTCGGCTAGCTGATTCTGAGCTTAGTTCTTCAACCAGTAACCAAATCATTCTTGGACCTTGGCCAGCTCCTCCCGAGCTTCTTGAGCTCCCCCTTGCTCCACACCAAAAAGAGAGAGAGCCACAAAAAAAACCAAGAAGCTTAACCCCTCACCTCTCTCCTACTTAGTAGGACCTCATCTTATCCACTAAACCCTCACCCCCTAAACCAACAAGATAGGTCCCAATTCAAACACTTAAACCCAAGGTCCTTCCCCTTGCTTTATCAAACACCACTCACTTAACCAAAACACTCCTTAATGCCACTAAGCTTCTAATTAACCACACAAAATAAGCCTAAGGCCTAAAACATAACTCCACACCAAGCCTCACTCTTTTTAATACTTTTAGTTGTTTCAATAACGGCTTCAAATGCAATTCTAAGTAAATTCTAAGCATAAAACAAATATGAGCAACCATTTTGGGCTCATACCCCTTTAGCCAATCTAGCAAATGTTCCACACCCAAAGCTTCTTAAAAGGCTTCCAACTCATATTCGGAACCAAAGGCCATGAGAAAAGAATCAAATGTGAACTTGTTCCATGCCATCAACAATGATGGAACAAAGAGCAACAAATGATTCAAGAGGGTCCATGAAGACCAAGACAAATCATGAGTGATGGAGAGAAAACTTCCAATGACCTTCCTCCATGGTATTATAATAGTGATTCTCAAATTTTTTTTAAATCTCAAATAGAGAAGAGGGATGGAAATCACGTAATCATTCTTAGATTTTTCAATTTGGAATAGAGTAAGAGGGATGAAAACCAAGTAAAAATCATCAGTATGTGATCAAACCGCATGGTAAAGGTGTGTTGGACGTTGCGGCTCTCCAACCCTCCACATGTCGTTAAACTAACGGAAATGGAAGCTCATTTGCGCATGTAGTGTGACCGCAAGTTTCCAAAACACCCGGTTTCCCCTCTCCAGTCCGCGATGGCTTTTTATGAAAACCTCTGGTTTTGAGATTGTGGGACCTCTGCATGACTGCAAGATTAGAGTTCGACCCAACCCTATCCAAAGGCAAGGTGATTGACCACAAGTGTCAACAAATTTGGGGTGCTTGAAGGATTCAATGAATGGGGAGAATTGCCAGCTCATTGCTTGGGAAGAACCGGCGGTTAGTTACAAATGAACCTGTTGAGTTTAGAAACAACCGGTACAAATTCAAAACTTCAGGAAAATTACTGACCAATTTAGAGGAATTTGTAGACTATTCCTCAATTTAATGAAGAAAAACCGAAAGATGTCAACATGTAACCAATTTATATCTTTAAAATAGGATCTTGACCGATTATGCCCAAAAGTCTCCCCGGACATTGAAGGTATGAGTTGATTTGAAGTCCATGCGATTCACGCCATGCCACACCACGCCCTTGAGGTGGAAGTGAAATTGAATGCCAGCTGATCTGGGAGAGCTCAGTGGAATTATCATATATGAGTGTACCTCTCATCGTCCAACATGAAAACTTGATCCTAAAGGTTTTTTCCGATTCAATTCAAATGCTCTTGAGTAGATTAATTTGGGGTCATTAAAACTACTTCGAGTGTCAAATTGACTTCAAAAATTAATTTTCAAGCTGCGTACTAATATTTCAGGGTTTTTATGTGGAATGAATGAGCTCGGTATACTCATATAAAATAATTTCCCCTTTCCAATAAAGGTATCAAAGAAGTTATATATGTGGGCACAAAAAATACGAGGCCGATAAAATGTTAATCATATTTGGTGGGTATGCCAAGGTGAGGGAGTCTTTGTAAACCTGAGTTGATATATATTTGGGTTGATTCTATTCTAAAGCATTATAATAAGACAATGTTGCCGAGGTATGAAGGTTCTTGCATGGTATATAGATCTAAATGATATTGAAAACAAAATTACCATCAAATACCCATACTCTACTCATATAAAAAGAAGAAGTGACATCCTCATTATAGACACCCGATTGGTTTAAAAAAATGGAGGTACTAAGGTAGATGGGTCTTAAGTGGCTCATTTTTTAAATCAGTCCCCTAGATTTGATTGGTATGTGGTTTGGTGAGGATCAAAGAACAAACATCATAAAAACACATGTTTAAAAGAAAATGAAGTACATCTTCAAATATTAACACCTACTCTACACTTAATAATCAACAAAATTAGGAGGACATATGTATCCAGTTAACAAATCAACAAACATGCACTTCCCAAAAACCATTATGTAAAAATAAGGGAGGTTGGATTTTCAATCTAGTTTTTGCAGATGTTCCATCATAGAATTGCTAATGCAAAAGGTGTTTTGTTGTGTAAATCCAATCGGTAGGAGTTGGAGAACATTGAAAAACGAACCAAATGGCACCCATGCACCTTTGACCAACACTGCTTTAAACCTCTGAAATGTGCTCTAGAGAAGGCAGAAGGTCCAGGTGCTAGGTATGACAAGCATCCTGCTTGTGTACTAATTTCTAAATTTACCTACTCCATCTTTTGGACACTTAGCAAAAGAATGAGAGTCAACGTGCTCTTCATGTTGCCTGATCTCGTCTCCGAGGTGATCTTTCGCGCAATTACTGCTTTTTGCCTTTCTGGTGCTCCAAAAGCTGTAAGTTTCCGCGCTCTCTCAAGCTTGATCTTCTTTCCTTTCACTGTTCCTCATCTCAGAGCTTTGCTTCCATCACCTGAATTTCCAGTTTAAGTTATGTCACTTCAGAGTCCTCTGTGATTGCGGAGGCAAACAAGTGCAGGTATATGGCGGTCTCACAGCAATCCCTCATGGTTGCTGCCATTTTGGCAGTGGTGCTCTTCATAGGTACTGGAACGGCCAAAAGCTCTTACTGCAGTTGTGATGCATATTCAATTCCATCTCAGCTCATCACTTAGTCGCAGTATGAGTATTACAAGAAATATGGAACTGCATCCTGATGATCTTGCTCGTGTCTCATTAACTAAGTTTTTGGGAACGTAGTGATATTCCATGTGCAGAATGTTAGGTTTAGTTGATTAACTAGGTAGTACTACTGCAATGCTGCTCTGTGCGTACTCTCTTGCACATTTCTGGCCATAGTTGCAGTATCTGTGCGAAGAAAAATAGAACCGCAGAGTCCTGGTCATGCTCATGTTCACAATTCGAGTGTTCTGTTACCTACTGAAATTTGTTGAGAAAATCGTCAGGTTTGATTGATTGACTAAGTACTATTCTAGTGCTGCTCTGTGCTGATTACTTGCAAAGGTTCCTATGATGCCCATAAGCATTTGCGCGCATGTGGATCGGTACCAAGATTGTGACCACTAAGTAAGAAAATGTAGAACCGCATCCTGATGATCACGCTACTATTTTGAACATAATTCAAGTGTTGTTGGTACCTACTGAAATTTCTTGACAATGTAAGGTTTCATCGACTGACTAGCACTATTGCAGTGCTGCTCTGTGTTGATCTCTTGCACAGGTTCCTGTGATACCCATAAGCCTTCATGCGCTTGTGATTGTGACCCCTAAGAAAATGTAGAACCGTATCGTGATGATCAAGCTCCTGTTTCATAAAATCAAGTGTTGTAAGTGCCTACCGAAATTCCATGTTCGATTCATTGACAGGTATTGTTACACTGTCCTTGTCTGTGCTGACCTGTTGCACAGGTTCCTGTGATGCCTGGCATAAGCCTTCATGCGCATCTGGGCACCGAGATTGTGACCGCAAGGAGAGCAATGGATGTGAGACAGACATCAACGGCGACGTGATGAACTGTGGCGGTTGCGGTGTCGTGTGCGAAGAGAAAACTAATTTCCTCACTACTTGCAACAAGGGCAAGTGCGAGTACACTGACAAATGTGTGGTCACAGACTGCCTAGTGGAGCCCAACGCTTCCTCCACGTGCAAGTTAGGCAGGTGCAAGTCCATTTGCAATGCCGGATACGCCGACTGCAACAACGGGAAGATCAAAGACGGTTGCGAGACATTTGTCGGCGGAAGTGATGTGATGAACTGTGGCTCTTGCGGTGCCGTGTGCAAGGAAAGACCTGGTTTCTTCACCACCTGCAAACGAGGCAAGTGCGAGTACCAAGACAAGTGTGTCGCTATCAAGTGTGCTACTTATCCGAATTCCAGTACCAATTGCACCGCAGGCAAGTGTATGGTCACCTGTCTGCCCGGATATGGTGATTGCAACAACGATCTGCAGAAGGATGGTTGCGAGGTAGTCTTACAGTCAGACATCCTCAACTGTGGTAAATGTGGCCATGAGTGTCTCAAGCCGCTTCGCAAGTCTGGGACGGAAGCTATATGCAGGTAATTTGGTTGCATTCGTTCTCACATTCAACCTCACATTCAATCTCAATTCACAGTTTAGGGTTGCATGCATTTTGGTACCTGTAATTATGCGAGCGTAGTGGGAAATTTCATTGCAGATACATATTGTGCAATTCTTTTGTTCAACTCTGTGAATTATGTCCCAATGCAATCTACTATCAAACCAAGTCATTGTATTCACAGTTTAGGGATCCATGCATTTTGTACCGGCCATGCGAGCCCAGTGGGAAACTTCATGGACCAGACATTTTGGTGCAATCCTCTTTTGCAACTCTATTGAATCATATCCTACTGGATTCTACTCTCAAACCAGCAAGTCATCAACAGCTGATCGTCATGTGTTGTGTGAATTGCAGCAAGGGCGCATGTGAAATTCAGTGTCAAAAGGGATACGTCAATTACGACAAGCTCAAGAAGGTGTGCAAGAGGAAGAATTACTAAACCACGAATTCGGAACCACCGCTGCTAGATTTCTGGGACAATCTAAATTCGGTAAAGAGCAGGAACATATCACATGTGTGAATGTCGCTGATTGAACCTCGAGTAACTTGAATAAAATTTCAGTTGAATGCAGTGTCTATGCATCATTTCAATAGTACATGCTTATTGCTCCCGCGATTTCCTTTTACACTGTATTCTATCCGTGGCCGAATTGGAACTCTTCTGCTTTTGGAGGTTTAAGACCTAGGTGTGTTCCTGGGCGTGATGCCTGTTTAAATTTGTTCCGAAAATTCAAATGGAACTTGGCAGTTTGGCCAGTCTACAGCTCAATGTCCGCCGATTGCGACAATTACGACAAGATTGAACAAGAACCTGTGAAGTGTGATCAAAGGATGGATAAACCCCGAATGAACCCATCAAGCCACTACGTCTTTTGGAAACCCTAATGTTGGCAAAGGCCAGGAACAAATTATTACATGTAATAACTAAATCGCCAATCAATCACCAATTGGCTTGAATAAAAGTTCAGCTGAAATGCAGTGTCCATGCATGATCATCTCATCAAGAGTGATACATGTGCAAAAGGCTTTGATGTGGATGCTTATAACCTCTAAGATTTTCTTGCACACTTCTAGTCTATCCATGGCTGGGTTGAAACTGTTAGTGTTTTTGGAGTTTTAGGGTGCTCTCTTCAGGATACACTGGTAGCCCTAGACATTCATGTTTGAATTCGTTCCCGAGATTCAAGCGAGACTTGACATTGTGACCAGTCTATAGCTCATGCCCAAAACGATGGGATTCGAGCATCGAAGTGAGTGACCCGTGCTTCAATTTAAGATGCAAGATTTCTTATGTTCCAGCTATGGCTGAGGAATTGGAGTTCAGTTAAGGATACATATTACACGTACTAACTACTGTAGCCGATCAATCATCAATCGACTCGAATAGAGGTCCAGTTGAATACAGTGTCCATGCATAATGATCTCGGACCCTTATAGTTTCTGAGATTTCCTCAATGCACACTTTATTCTATTCATGCACTAGTTAGCCGGGTTGTATTTACAATGTTCTTGTTTTTGGAGGTTTAGGGGTTTCTCACTTCAGGGTTTTCACTCCAGCTAACCTAGACATTCATGCTTTAATCTGTTTTGAGCTTGGAAGGGAGTGATCCGTGCTTTAATGCAAAATTTCTTGAATTCCAGTCGTGGATGAGGAATTGGAGTCCAGATGAAGATGGGGATACTGCCAGCCTTGGACCCACATAGGCACCTGCCCTACTTGCGCTCGGTAGAATCCTTCAGGCATCAACACCCACACGCAGTAATCGCATGGCGACCAATCCACGCCCAAGAATCCGTGGCCCTTCCATACGATGACGTGCGCCGTGCGCTCTTGCCATGTGAAGTTGCACCAGAACAAGATGCTGCCCCAAATGTTTTGGTGGAAGTCGAAGAAATAGTTTTGCTGGTTCCCTAGTACAGAACTGCCCAGGTTGTTGTCCTTGGAGGCGCATTGCAGAGTGATGGCTCCCCCTACCTTGTTGATGATGTTCACCCACAGCTTGCCGGAGGTCGTCTCTTGCGCGCAGATTGGCCTGGCGGAGTTTATAACAATCATGACGACGACGACGACGGCCATGGCAAGGATGGACAGCTGAGCTGATCCGTTCCTTTTGGTTCCGCTCTGGATGATGGACGGATCGGTAGTCCCCTCTGCCATTGTCGGTTGTCGTTCCAGTTTCCTGCAAAGAATTGTGTCACGTCCAAATTTATGTCGCAGAAATTATAAGCATTTTTCAATTGTGAGTTCGCTGTACTAAGGGTGTGCATCATATTTACAGTATGTTTCTGGGAGAGGATTGTGTCAGGTCCATATTCATGTCACAGAAATGATATTAAGCGTTCCACTATAATTGCAACTTGGTGAGAGTATGACAATGTTCACAAAATTGCATCATCAAACACGCAAGCTCGTTCTTGTAACTAGGGTATGCATCCAATATGTCATGTTTCCTGCAACGGATTGTGTCAGGTCCACATTAGTGTCACAGAAAGGATATTAAGCATTCGACTATAATTGCAAGGTTAGAATATGGTGCTTAATGAATTGCTTCATCAAAGTTGCAAGTTCGCTGAACTAAGGGTAATATGCAACCAATATATCCTTCCAAAGACCCCTAGTGGAGAAATCTGGTCCCAGTTGCTCGAGGCATGGGACGATCGGGAATGTCAAGAAAGGTGCAGTTCTGTTTCCTGCACAGGATTGTGTCATGTATGGGAGTAGGCGCAGGAGGTGCAGTATGGATGAGATAGTTTGCAATTTGTTGAGGAACCCTAAATACTTTATATACAGATCTAGCAAGCCCCTAGCATGTTCCCAGATGACCCGCAGGCTTGACTCACACATTTTTTGGAACCCTGAATATTCTCTAGAATCACTCTGGTTTCAGGTGACCCAATTCGCCAATGTCCTAGCATATCCATGTGCCTACTGTCTTTCAAAACCTAATTGGTGTGTGTCCGGTGTCCGTCACAAAACTCTTTGCGACATCTTCAAGATTGTAGTAGTCAAGATCTTCCTGTTGACAAAGGACTAAACAGCATGATGGCTGCTTTCAATCCTCAAAAGACCTTTGCAATATGCTGTACGGATATTCAAGTATTTCTACTGATGCAGTCCGACCCCTGGATATCCAGACAGAAACAGAAGTTCCTGTCCGAAAGAAGTTTCCAGCATCACCACATCAATGATCAGGGCATCATGATAGCCGTGATCAGTGGGGAGGTGTTGCTTTCGGTCTACTTCTTACCCACACCGATGGCTTCCGCAATGACCAAGTTTGGATTCTCCCAAGGAATATTCCTAGCAAACTCTGAATGTAATCTTCGGGTTATGTGCACTATGTTATCTTCGAATATGCCTTGAAATGGAGTCCACTCGAAGTAGAAGAATAAGTACAGAACATGAAAAGTACCGCAGAAGTCCAGGCACAATTTTCCTGTAACTGTACTACATCAGACAAAAGTTTTGTTCCCTTCATAAATCTTCCATTTTATGTCATTTTTGAGCAGATCAGTCCATGACTCATCAAGAGAAGCTTCCAACATTGTCGATATTTGCCGGTCCAACACATTGACCGATCGACAATGTATCTCGAGGTCCAAGCATGGATTTGCAAGATTGGACCAACGTCCGCGCCAACCAGATGTAAAAAGAAGGCAGCACAAGTTTCTTCTTGTCTTTCAGTTGCAGATACTTGGTGTCTGCAATGGCTATATAAGAGAAATGGCTGAGAGATATTACTTACCTTTTTCTCTATCTGTGTTCTTGGGGTTGTCATTGCCGATTTGCCACAACCCTGACCTACTTCACCGGAGACTCTCTGGTGGGTTTCTATTTTAATTAGGCCTAGCTCATGGTTTGTTCTCATTCGATCTTTCGGTGCCTTTGCTTTTCGAGGTTTATGCACATCTTGCATGTTCTTGATGCGCTTGATTGTGTCAGTGCAAGAATGTTGATTTGACAAATATAAATTGATTCATTGCTTGCAGAGGGTTACGAATGAATCTCTGATATCAAGTGGAACACCATTTAGGATCTGTGGCTCTAATGTGGACAATTTTGACTGTCCGATCGCATTGGGGGTTGTCTCACCCAGTTAGAAATTGCAAGTCACGAAGGTTAATTGTGAATTGAAGTTTCAGAGTTGCGGTTGAGATGCAAACATTATGGTGTAGGGGGTCTCACTTGGTGATTCCTAAGGTAGATGGGTCTTTGAAAGGCTCAGCCTGCTTTTCCGGCTAGCCCACTTCTTGTAGGATATGATACACTCGGTTAGTACGAGATGGTTAGCAAGTCCAAGTCAAGGCCGAAGCCACTTTCTTCATGATTTTCGGACCTCACAGGAACATCTCTTTCACTATCAAAGTGAAGAATCTTGTGCTCATCAAATGGTCATATAGGTCCTCTCAATCACGTTGACTGTCAACATTATAGTTATTGACTCTTTTAAACACGTCCTTTTAGAAGTTGTTCTTGCATACATGAATATAGGTGTCTGATTAAGAAAAGTTCATGAATAATGGAAGTTGTCTACCATATATATTTAACTAACTAGCAAATGATTTACAACATGTGCAGATTATCATGGCTCCTATTGTGACAACACTGCTCTCAATGTGTATGATGCTGATCCTAGGACTTTTCCTCCTTGCCAACCATGCCGAAGGCCGGTTGGTGCCCACTCCTTGCTGGCAGACTTCCTCTTGCCCCAAAAAACACTGATAATTCTCGTGCTATGAAGGACGTTGTTCATGCTAATGATCAATTAGCAGCAAAAACAGGGGGCCATGGCATGAATTCCCCATACTTGTTACCTTAGCTCCACAATGGGTATGAATTGAATGTAGTAAACACCTACCTATGCTTTACTTATGCAGTCATCGCTATCCTTGCAAGACAATGTGTGAGAAACTTGCGAGCACATCATTCTTGCAGCTTCAAATAAGACAGTTGAATTAGCTATGCTGAGGAGGCATGCGATGTGGGTTTCACAGAACAAATAAAATTGCATGATATGGTACTGTACTGGTTGGTGAAGGGATGTGTGATGGCAACATTGATTTGAGGTTTCTCTCGCTTGGAATCTAATTTACTAGTGGCTGTTGCTCACAGTGCTTGGTAGACTATGAAGAGAGTCATGTTGCTCCTCCCTTTGATGATAGGGGTCTGTGTATGCTTTTGTAAGTCTACCAATTTGACAGTATGATAACGCTCCATATGCGTTATTATGAACTTAATGATCATCCATTGTAATTTCCTGTTGCATTAATGTTGTGACTTGAGACACCTGCTAATAGAGTTATCCTTTAATTCAAAGGAGTTTGGTAGGGAGTTTTGTAAGAAACTCCCTACTAAACTCCTTTGAATTAAAGGATAACTCTAATAGCTTACCTTGTTTTCGTTGTGAGTTTCTCCCTCATCTAAGAGGGTTACTATGCTTACCACAAAACACACCAAATGTATATAATTTCGGAATCTCTCACATTCCAGCCACATATATAAGCCCAATTGCTGCGAATCTTCAACGTCCTGGATCATCCTTGTCTCTCTCCTTGGAGATTGAGATTTCAAAAGTGAAAAGTGTAGTTGCCCATGGCTTGAGAAAGCAGGAAACGGATACATGAGAAGGAAGGGAGTGCGATAGGCTATTTGAAACTCATGATTTGATGGTGGTTTTCCTCTCCTTCAATTGTTCCCGAGCATGCACTTCAAGAAAATGCAACTAGTAAGAAGAAAATTGGGATAGAGCATGTTCGGTATTACAACCAACTTGAGAAGCATGTAAAGTGAAAGTTACATTGTGTACATCTCAGAAGCTCACACTAAGATTCAAAACATCAGCCTCTCAACTTCACATGATGGTCATTTATTTATTTATTTTTGTCTTTTCTATTAAAATACAATTCAAGGAATGGAAACAATTGAGACGAAGGAAACTTGCACACTTGCACACTTGCATACAGATACACACACCACGAAAAGGTCTTTGTTTTTCAAAGTATAGTTATCTGCAACCCTTGCGATGTTTGGAGTAGGAATTTGAGTTCAATAAGGCTTATCAAGCTGGAATACTGCATGAATACATGTCTCTAGTGGCAAGAACATGGCAGGCACAAGTGAGTGGTCAGAAGAACAGAGAAAAATGTGACTAGGCATCTACAATTTAAATACAATCTTTGCCACTCTGTCAATTAGCTTTTTAAGCTTTTAGTATATTAGGGATAAGTGTTGATTTGGAAATGTTGTAAACAAAAAATTGTTGAACAGACACTCAACTTTATCCCTCAAGCAGTAGCATTCCTAGTGATGGTAGCATGATAAGGAGAGGGAATGTTGTAGACAAGCGTACCTCTCATTCATTCCAACATAGAAGCCATCAAATAATATGCAGCCCAGAGGTTGTTTTTTATATTTGATTTGAGATCGGAATTAGCTTTAAAGACCCCTAATTACTCTACTCAAAGTCATTTGAGATGAATTAGCAACAAACCTATAGGACGCTGAGTTTTTATGTTGGATGGATGAGAGGTACGGTTGTATATGATTATCCCTCTCTCACAATGGCAAGGTCTGCTCTTGTCCCAAGTTACTTGCAAGCTACTCCGAAAGTGTAAAATAATATTTTCACAATCTGAAGACATAGATTGTCAACATTCAAGGAAACTGAAACTTACATCCAGCTCCTGAGATCCAGACGACCCATTGCAAATTTTCAACACATAATACTTTTCAGTTAACCACATTCCAACACTAAATGTCTAACCAAGAATTATACATAGTCAGAGAATTAACGTGCAACTTTGATGAGGCAAATGCTATTACATGGAAGTATAATAAGCACAATCTTGTCCTTCAATGCAGATGTCACTCATTCTTCTAGCTGAATGATTCAAACAGATAAATTCAAAGACAAATTTAAGGGTCATACTAATTGCCGCAAACAACCACAACTTCCTAGATTGCCTCTCATTTGTGAAGCTCAGAGAATTGGACCATCAATAAGGCGTAGGCTTGTGACAGTGCTAGGACAACAATTAGAGCAGGAGAATGGTGTAAGTTTATGCATTTGATGCCTTCTCAAAATGGCTGGGAAAAGGAGCCAGTGGTGAAAAAAGTCTCCATATTCATGTGTGCGTGTAAGTCCTGCATAATACCCACCAGATAAAAATATTTCAGATCACGCCCCTTAGAAGACCACATTGTTTTTGGTATTTAGTGTCACATGTGTAATAATGCCGCTTATCCTATTTCGAGGCGTATGCTAGGTTACACTGCTGACCAACAACTTCATTATTAGTGTCACCCCATGACACTTTGGCATTTAAGTGCACTTACTAATATCTTGGCTTGAGTATGTTCAATATTGTTATGAGGTGTATGCTTATGATACACAATGGCATACAAGTTGCCTAAAGTGTGCACAGATGACACTTGACATTAGTATGCTCAAGAATATCTTCCCCTTGCATACGAAAAAGCAAACACATGACACTTGCCATTAGTATGCTCAATAATATTTTCCCCTTGCATACCAAACCACAAAACTATCATCTCAAGTATCCCAATTTGCTACCCTAAATGCCATAATATATTCATTTTAAAACTTTAGAAAGTTACTAATGATGATGAATAGTATCATATTGACAATTAGCGGATGTGACACTTTAGACCTCTACGCATCTAGCTGAGGCCCTTTGCAAATAGTGCACGTGACACTAAATACCATAAATGGTGTAGCACTCTGATTTGCAAGATGGTAAAAACAGAAGAAACTTTCATGTCCTTTTAAGGTTGGAATCACACAAAAGTCCAGTATTAACCTTCTCAGTTGCAAATCGCTGATAGTCAATTAGACTTGAGGGAGCTTATTTGACACAAATCATTCTTCCAATTACTGACAGAAAGATATGCCATAGAAGAGAAATGGAAATGACGCAATATTCAAATATCAAATGCTTCAGGAACAAAGCATGAGAAACCTTAGAGCTCTTCACCTCAGGCATTTCTCCACTTAAGGCGCCTCATGATCAAAAGATTAACCCCTGCGCCATTGCAACTTCTGTTGCATCAAATAGTGGTGTTACACCTGCAAAAAAACCCACAATGTGCCTCTCAGTTTTCATACACAATGTTTCTAACCATGAATGCCTAAATTTTGAAGTGTCATGCAGCATGTTGTTATTAGTATACTATATGGTACCTTGAATTTTGTATTTTTTTAGTCACATGGGTTTCATAAACTAACAGCAATGCACAACAATACTTGTTGCAAAAGCATGAGTGGAGATGACTTAGCAATTCGGAATTTCCCTATAGTCATTTTTTAGTGAGAAAAAAGGATGCACCTTGCCCTATGCATTTAATCTTAAAATCAAGTTGGGAACAAATTCTTTAGAAATCATAATTCAAGGTCTAATTTGGGATTGATATAACAATTCATCATTTTCTCCTATGCCACTCGAGATATCTCAAAAAAAAGGATTGTATATAATCTAAGAGTCGAGCCTCTATGACTTCGGGAGACAAGGAAAATTGCTCAGAATTTTCCACCTCCTGCATCAAGTGGCTCATAGACTCCACATTGAACGGAAGCTTGTATTGTTGTGTCAGGTTCCGTGCTTTCATATGTTGGTGTAACTCCTGCACAAGAGAGGACACCAAGAGAAAATCAAAGGAAATCCAATTGATTAAAATACTGAACCTGGAATAAGACTAACAAAATAAAATTCGAACAAAAAATTAAACATTTAAACATTGAAAGTAATGAATAATAAAATAATAAAACAAAGGTAAAAATCAATATGTTTTTGAAAGGCAAACATAGTGTTCGAAAAGGTAAAAGGGTTTGAAAAGGTTTGAGTGCAATAGAAGGCAACCATTAAAATCAAAAAGAAGAGAAAAAGTAAAGAGAAGATTTATGACTTAGAGGATAGGATAGTAACAATTAAGATTAGAATAGAAAAAAAAATTGAAAAAAAAATCTAAAAGGCAATCAGCGGTGTTTGAAAAGGTAAAAGGGTTTGAAAAGGCTTAATGTAATAGAAGGTAACAATCAAAATCAAAAAGAAGAGGAGAAAAAAATAGAGAGAAGAGCTATGACTTAGAGAATAGGATAGTAACAAATATAATTAGAATAGAAATAAGATTAGAAACAAATTATTTCTTAAAGTAAGAATAAGAATAAGAATAAGAATAAAATGAAGGTAAATTTTCTTTTTAAAAAAAAGATATGAATGGAGTTTAGAAAGGTTTGAATGCAATAGAAGGTAATCATCAAAATCAAAAGGAAGACATAAAATATAGAGAGAAGAGCTACAACTCAGAGAATAGGATAGTAACAAATAAAATGAACATATTTAAAATTAGAACCTAAAGATAAAAAAGTAACAAAGAATAAAACGAAGGTAAAATTTTACATTGATTTTTTTTCCTTAAAAGGCAAGTAGAGGTGTTTGGAAAGCTTTGAATGCAAGAGAAGATAACCATCAAATCCAAAAAGAAGAGAATTTGAAGAAGAAGAAGAAGAAGAGAAGAGCTACAAATCAGAGAATACAATAGTAAATAATGTTGCCCAAATGTAAGTCCAATAAATTTAAAAGAAGAAGCAAGTGAAAAGATTAAAAAAATTAAAAAAATATATATCCCAAAGGAAAATAGTAAATGTGGAAAAGGGGAAAAAACTACTAGTAGAATATTCATACCCATACAAGACGAGCTCTTGGAGGGCATCTGGAGTTGCCCTCTTTGTCCGTGGTCCAAGTAAATCCTGTTGTGAGAGTTGGCAACACACGGCGAGGTTAAGTACTTCTACTGTACATCCACACATCATAAGACTAAATAATACTAATATGAATAAGTCCATGGCAGCTCGAAGTGCTTCCGAAGGGCTCCTCCTTCAACGTCTTAAGTGCCAGCTGGCCTGCAAGGTCAACGGACAGGCGTCAGCACACATCAGCAGTCCTCACACCTGCCTCCACGTGCTCGCCTCGGAACATTCCTCGGAGCATTCCTCGGAGCATCTCGATCCCATAACACAACGAAAAGGTCCCACCATTTTTTTTTTTTTAAAAACACACATGTATATAACAGCCCTTGCCAAGCTCTCTTACTCTTTGGCTCTCCTTCAGAAACGTGCACACCATCTCGTACCTTGAGTTGCACATCTCTGTTCTCCATCCCTGCACATACGCAACAATCGCCTCCACATCGCCAGTTTTTCCTCATGGTTACGCCCCAACGCTGCCATATCTTCCTGATGTTTACGTTCCTCGGCCATAATCTGGCGATCAATACCCTCGGCGACCTACAGCACAGAGAAAATAACACCGGTTACTTCAACACATAACCATCCAGAAATGCACACAAGAAGGGAGTGACAAAACCCACTTTACTGGAAAGTCCTCAAAGTGACAATCGAATCAGCAGGGGAACTCCTAATCTCCAAATTCTTGCAAAAAGTAAACACATACATTTCTCGGCTCAACTCCTGCCTGCGTTTGCCCAGGAGGATTTCGAGGATCCTGCACAAGTACTGCGCCTCGAACGCCACAGGCAAAGCAAACAGAGCTGGATTCCGGTGCGTCTTTTGGCATCGGTGGCTCCTCCGTCTTCCCGCGGTCGCGGTCGAGACGGTGGACCGAATCTGCAAGGAGGAATTCAACCTGCCAAAATGAGAGTGGAAAAACCGGGACTCATCTCGTTCTGTTTGTCTTGTTCTATCAAAGTGATGTTGTATGCAAATTTCCGGCGTCGACATGAACCCGACATTGTTAACCCTCACAAAAAAAAGTTACAAAAATCCACTAAACCAGCCATTTCTTCAAGCATATCAACACTTAACCGCATATGGACCTCTGGTCTCCTCTGTACACCAAACGAAAAAAAAAAATGCACTGCCCTAATCGTACCTTCGGGGACCTCGGCAGCAGTGGCCTGGTTTACTCCAGCCTCCTGCTGCAAACAATCTGTCTCTGACTCCAGCGCCTGCAGCACAACCTGTTTGAATTCCTCGCTACGAAATTCCTCAAGAAGGCCAGGAACATCGGGATGATCGTCACCGAGAGCCTTGAAGCCAGCAACGTAGAGATCGATCCACTTAACAATCCTCTTAGCCAAGTTCAAATCATCCACAGTCATCCATATCTTCTTTCCTCCAGGTAGTCGCATGTTCACAACAAATTTGTCGCCTCGGCGTATGATGCCCCTCGATCTCTGATCCTCGTCTACGTCCATTCTGGTATTCTCTCTGGGGCCGGAATGCTAGAAATTTTCCCAAAGGATGTACATCTGCTACGCAAGAAGACGACGAAGACAAGAGAAAGGGAATTCATCGAAGAGGTTGGGGTTGTGGGTAGGCGCTCGCCGAAGCGAAGATTGCTGCAGACATGTCTGCTCTTGTGTCTGCACAACTCCACACTCGGGTGTCTGCTGCTGCACTCGCATCACTTCCCACCGACAAGTTCACACGTAGGATTCTAAGGGTCCCAGCCAAGTAAAACTCGACACGTCGGATTTCCAATATACAAGGCTAATCCCGGCCGCTTTTGCTGAGCAAGAGGTCGCTGTGACTCGTTCGTAGGGTAAACGAGGACGAGTTAATTAATTAGGTGAAGGAAGGTGAGCGTGAAGGGTGGTGCGGAAATTAAGTTGAAGGAAGTAGGCCTAATTCGGTTACTCCTCTTGAAGGGATACCTATATTTGAGTGGTGTCAATATGCTTAAGTTGTGGATCTAAGGATGGACACCCAAAACATACAGGTTGTGTTAAAGAGACATTAGACTGTGTGCTCAGTATTATAGGGTTCTAGGATCAATAGTCAATATAACTGGGCGGACCTATATGATTACGTAATAAGAGAGAAAAGCTTGAACACTTTGATAATGAATAAGAACCTCAAATGAGCTCTAAAAATTATGGGGGAAGTTATGGGTGTGATTTGGATTTGCTAGTCATCTTGTACCCATTGTGACTTTTCTAAATGTAAAGTGTCCATTTAAGACCCACTTACTTTAGGTCTAGTACATCAACAACACCTTCTTTCATTTTCATTGGAACCAACAATAATGCGTAAATGCACAAGCCCAATTTTGGGTCAAATGGCCACATTTGAGTCTCCCCTTGACCAATGTTTAATATATGTCTTTTCCTTGGTGTTTGATTTGGAGTTCAAGTCTTTGGGGGGGGGGTCACTAGCGAAAATCATAGAAACAACATGCGATAAAAAAAATAGTGTCTAATATATACATTGTAAATAAAATTTGCAAAAAAAACATACATATAATACAGGGGATGTAAATATAGTGAAACATGTTTGCATGTAAAATACCATCACATATAATGGCCTCTTTTATCTAGTCACTACATGTAAAATAGCGTGGAAATAATTACCAGGGGTATCAGGTCTCGGGGGGGGTAGTGTGTTAAAAAGTTAAGGATATAGGTGTGAACAACCATTATTTTATAGGGGGGTATTGCTTTCAATTCTCTTCTTTCTTTCACATGCTATCATTATGTAGATTTCTACTTTGGGTCAATAGAAAAATGGCTTGCATTACTTATAATTTCAAATTACCTATTATTCCATACCCTATAGTACTTTAAAGATGTCCAGTGCCATTTTTGATACCCTATATTACTCTTAAGCCCAATTATAATTTTTTGCTCCCATGTTTTTAAAATACCCTATCATTTGTTCGCACTTATATTGCTACTCCAACCAATGACTACCCCCCCCCCCCGAGTATCAGGTCTAGGGTAGGGTATGTACTAGTGGATGAAAACAGGTAATTTTTTTTTGAAAAATCTTGGATGGATGACTTTGTAGGCTGGCTAGCTTGAACAATACCGAACCAACGTATCCAATGTGGAGTTAATGTTCTCTACCTACGTGCCGGGAGGGAAAATTTTAGCTCGTTGTTTGAATTACAATCTTCTTTCTAATTTCTTTGGCAGTTAAGTAAAATAGGGTGTTTTTAAATGATTCCCTCAAAAAATTATAACTACTGATAGGGTGTATTAAAATATAAGCATTTATTTTGAATAATACCATCCTTATAATCTTTTCTACAAGGTAAATAGCCCCCTGATAAATAGGTCTTGAGCACATGTGTATGCATTAATATAAGAGGGAGTGACCCCCCCCCCCCCAAGGTTCAAGTCCAAGATTTAACCATACATATTGAAAACCAATCATCCAATTAATCAATCTCATAATTCGAGGTTAATCCAAACCATGTTTTTGTCAAGTGGAGTGTACTTAGTGCAAGCTAGGACAATGATGTAGTCATGTTATATTGATAATTATGTGGTGTAAATGGTGGACAATTGAGGAGGAGGGACCATAAGTGAGGGACTTGGGAGTGCACTCAATGATAGATCATCAAAATAACTGATTGAGTGCTTTTGATCCCCTATTTGAGTTTTGCTATTGATATGGAAAAATTAAGTAGTTCTTAATCCTTGTGCAACTTCTATGATGTGATAGAAGATCATTATATCTATTAAGTGTTGTAAATTTTATCCTACAATTTTGCAAAGAAAAAAATGAGACATTTCGATTCAAACATTCATGCAAGTTTCGACTAGGAAACATGTGGAGTGGGTTGGATGCATGTTTTAAATTTTAAATGATATTTTATATCATATCATTATATAAATTCTTGATCATGTGAACACCAATGAATAGGGTGAACTGACCACTACACTAAATATCCCTATTAGTGTGGGTGGAATTAACGTGGGCCCAAGACCTAAAGTCTTCCCCCAAGCCTTCAATAAGACTTCCCACCAACACATTGAATATTAGTTACAAGACAAAAGTGGCAAAAAACAGAATAATCACCCACACTAATTTTCTTGGAAAAATATTACTATGGCTCACACTATAATTCTCAACTAGAAATTAAACGTGTGATGAAAGCTCATGCGGCCCACACTAATTCTTAGTGTGGGCTCAAGGAAATTACTATGGCCCACATGAATAGGATTATTTAGTGTAGTTACAGTTGCATTGGTTGAGTTGAGAAATTACGAGTTCAAATTGAAGACTTCATTGAAAATTACAGATCCATTTAGTGGAATTTACAGAACATACAGAATAGTCCACAGTTTAAGAAAGGAAAACCGAAAGATGTCAACATGTAACTGGTCGGCCTTGAAAAGCACTAGGATCTGGACTGATTATGCCCCAAAATCTCCAGAGACACTGGCAGACACCATAGGAACATGCATGCTTATATATAACAAGTTATTATTTATGCCAGTGCTCCAAAGTTGAGGGGGGTGAAGTTAAGTTAAGGTACCATTCCCTCATGCAATTGTGGGCGACACTTTTCACCTCCAACTCAACTTAGAACATGAGGTGGTGGTGCTGCTACTGCAGCTCGGGTGAATAATAATTAAGGTTCGATAAATTCAATTGCAGGGCTCCAACATCCCCGGCCCTGCATTGTCCATCAATCAGAGTAAAGGGCCATAACCGGCCGTGGTTCTAGACCTGGTGCAAATCCACTAAGTTAGTGCCTGCAGTCAAAAGGGAACGAGGGAGCACAACTACTTCTTAATTATAACTTAACCATAAA
The DNA here is from genome assembly GCA_950295325.1 of Polytrichum commune. NCBI lineage: Eukaryota > Viridiplantae > Streptophyta > Polytrichopsida > Polytrichales > Polytrichaceae > Polytrichum > Polytrichum commune. Next base: position 2,537,348 of record OX485804.1, read on the forward strand.
CGATGTGTGGAAAAGACATACATGTAAAGCCCACGAGGTCAGACAGGTTTAATCTTGAAAGTGATCTTCTCACGACCCATAAATGGCAGCATGCAGGAGTCTTCTGATGAAAACTCCACCGTAAGTTACACCAGGTGGAATTATGCTTACTCACTCACTTCTTGGAACAGCCGAAAGTCGGTCGGAGTTCTTGGCAGAAAATTGTTTGACTCGCAGATGCTGCATTTACAGCCAAGCAGATGCATGGTAATGTGTGTGTGTGAGTATATATATAGAGAGACACACCTTTGTGTCATCTATCCTTATCCAGTAAAAGGGAAAAAGAAAGAAAAGAAACACCGGTGTTCATGCACCGACGTCACTGTGAGCCTGTTCTCCTTGGTTTAATCATGTTGACCATTATACAAGGTCCAATAAAATTTCGTGATGTGGCCCTAATAGCAAACCAAAATTCTCTTAACATGAGAGAGATGAAGACATATTAACTTGTGAGGCAGATGGTGCTGAAACAATCACTTAAAGCGGGCTAGGCAAAGATACTACTATTGGTTAACCAAGGTTTGAAGTATTCTTGTTAGCAATTGACAAGGGATCCAACGCACCAAAACATGTCTTGTTTGAATTCCAAGTGAAAAAAGTTACAAGGGTTCAATAATTTTATTGGTAGATGCCCCCAAGAGGTGTACTCTTCATAGGAAACCTAAATGACGTGCATGGGTAGCTATGAAATTAAACCCCCTGTATACAAGAAGCCTATAGAGAAAAACAAGTGTATACGTACTAATGGTGGGTTAGAAAATGGACTCATATATTTATTTATACTAAGCTTTTCAATGTGATGCGATAAATGCCTCCACTACATATACAAAATATAAATCTCAAATTATATAAGCATTTATTACATATGAAATCCGCTTTCACCACCCAAGAGAAAATCATTGAACATTTTTCCATCCATAGCGTGTAACTCAATGTTTGCATCAAGCAAACAAAGACAAGAGCACAATAACGTAGCCACAATCCATTAAGAAAAACCGATGAGTGCTCCAAGAACCTCCAATTTGTACAAACCTAGAACCCACATGCAGACCCCAAAACATAGTAATTGTGAAAACGTCACATTCACATGTGACATTTTTTTTCTCCAAGGCCAACTCAATTTCTACTAGTCTTGTGGAGTGCACTTGAACTTTGGAAAAAGATGTAGTTGGCAATACCTTGTGTAGTTGGAAAAACCTACATTGTTTTGTCTAATTAGTGTCGATGGGAAATACATGTGGGCTGGAAATTAGTGTGGCCCACATTAGTTTTTGAGTACTTGCCTTGGTTAAGATCATTTTGGATGAAATTTGTACTACCATCCCAAACACTTCATCCATATATGTTAGGGTTCTTTGTGGTGTGCCATCGGCCAAAAATTAGGTTTGAGCACAAACATGATTTGAGCACAAATTGTAATGTCCTACTTTTCTTTGTTGCCAAGCTTAGCGGAGGAGGAGCCACTTTACACCAACTTAAGTAAGTAGGTATCTATGTTAGCGTTGTACTTTTGGACTTCAACTCATCTTTATTGTTAGGTTGCATTCGTAATTTTGGTCTTTGATAGATACGCATGTCAATTATTGGGGTGTCCGTTGGGATGCCTTAAGTTACTTGATTTTGGTTATCAACATTGCTCATCTTTGATTTTCCAACATTTCCTTGCAAATGTACATGTTCAATCAAGGATAGTTGCAAAATACATTTGGATGAGAAATTGTATTTTTTATTAAAATATGTAAACAAAATAACCCACGCTAATTTCTCACACTAGATATTACGGTGGGCCACTTCAAATTATAATCAAAAAAATAATGTGGGTAATTCAAATTAGTGTGGCTTACACTAATTAGACAAATACACTGAACCTCCAATGGCCAATGACGTGTTGTCATAGACTTCTTTTTTAGTTCATAATTCATTTATTTTGCACGGGTGTGATTGCTCAAATATTTGTAATATGTCAAAATAATATATATCACCTTATGGTAAACTGGTGAACCAGAAAAATCAATTCAGTATAATAATAATAATAATAATATATTTGAAAATAATTATTATACACTATGTGATTTTAAGATAATACAATATATGATGAGGATACAATATTAAAATAATTCATATAGACTATAGTTAGAAACTTATGATAATATGAGTATACCCCATCCATAATGTTGTCCCACAAGTCTAATTCCAAATAACATAGCATCTATTTATACCTCATATTATATTACCTAAAAAATAATATTGGTTTTTATATAACATTTTTTTATATGTTTTATATTCTATCTTCATTGTTTCATTTTGGTTATCTTATGAACACTTGCACTAATCTATCATTAGAATGGCAAAGATAATTTTAAATAATAAGTCACAAAATTATAATATCAATGTTAATGAGGATTTTGTAATGTTTCTGACCTCCAAGTTGATTACGTGCTTCATTGATGGTTTCACTTGCGGAATGAAATCCCAATCAATTGCTTATTTACTTATTGGAAGTGCACATATATATTGGATTTTAGACCTTGAAGGTGAAGTGCACTCAATATGGGATTTGTAGTCAAGTGGCCTTCAAAAATGCAAGGGCAATGTTTTTTTCGAAGTTGGGCGGGATGGGCAACATATTTCGGTTGGGTTCAAAAAAACATTTAGAGGGTTTCCCCAACCCGGATTTGTCACCCGAAAATTTGTGAGGCGGCATTTAATGTCCACCCATATTAATTTCTTAAAAATAACTGGACTAGTAATGATAGGTTGGCAACGCATGATGCACCCACTTGCTTTTATATGAGGCATTTTTTTTAATTTTTTTTATGTCTAACCCCCTTTGTATTCTTGCCTCAAGTATTAGATTCGACTAGGATTATTTTGAACTACTAAAACTTGATATTTTTGAAACCCTTGAGACAAGGAGCCGACGACGTAAGGAAGTGTCTAAAGTGGTTCATCTCATCTGCAAAGATGAATGAACTCTCACTAATGAAAATACATGAGTGCCACGAATCCCTGGCCCCTCCCCATGAGGTGTCCACAATCCATGTGGGATAAATAAACTTGAGAGATGAAGCCCGGTAGTCCTCGTGTATGTATTTGTCCGTATCTTTTTTATAAAAAATTCAAATCGCACTTCTGTTTGTTGGTGGTGGTAGTATGTTTGATTGTCTAAGTTTTCTTGGTGTAACACAACTCCCAAAAAAAGGATTCTTTTTAACACAATCAAGCTCCGAAAATATGTTCATAACACATTTTCTCTTGAAACCCCCTCACTTCTTCAAAATGCTTATTGAAATTCGTTCATTTCTTTTGCACAAATTTTTCAAATCACAAAGATAGTCTTGGATGTAGTACTCTGTTTCATGTACTAACTTTCTCCAGTTGGACACAATTCCAAATAAGTGCATCTTCCTTGTGGAATTGAGGCCCGAAAATGTATTAAGGACATAGACCGAGTTCATAGTTCATAATCTTGCAATTTCATGTTTATCCATATGCTTTGCAATGACCAAGGATGACTTGGAAGTTCAACCTTTCACAAGTACATAAAGGAGGGGTTCAACCTTTTCAAATGTAAATATTAGACAAAAATAATGCCTCTCCCTTCTGTATACTATATACACTAATGCCTCAAGTAAATACCCCTTCTTACATCACATTACTTCATATGTGGTATGAAGAGTGCACCCCTTGTAGATGACCCAAAATTGCAACATGGGCTTGATGTTAAGGTGGTGGACATTCTCAATATCAATATGTACTTATAGTGCAAGAGATTAGGGTGTTGATTTTTGCACCATCTACTTCAATAATTTAACTTACATTTCTCTGTACATCACAACCTTGTAGATTCATATATATCCAAATCAATTTAAATCACATCCAAGTACAACATTGAATCAATGCCTACCAAACACATGGGTACAAATCTAAACTTTTGTTACTATATTTTTTTCATAGACGCAAAACTTGAAATGTTGAATTATGAGTTGAACCAATGTCGATGAATCATTAGCTAAAGGTCTAGTGATAATTTTTGACCATGTATTAACCTATAAAGGGTTTATAACAACACTTACTCAACATCAAACATTGGTCACTAGCATTTAGAGAGGTATCAAAAGGGCATTGGCAAAATCATGCTATCAAGTATGAAATAATAACACGATGCGTGGACCTCAATCATAGAAGCATCTTGGAGGTGGGAAACCGTTGTAGGGGCACACATCAACAATGCACATACATGTGCCAAGTCAAGATGAATGTTGACTTGGTATCATCTTTTATTCTTATTATTATACTATTAGGATATATATAATGAGGGTTTCACAGTTTTTGTTACCAACAATAGGGTATGTGTATGACAATATTTTTGTTTTCAATACCATTCGGATCTATATACCATGGAAAAACGTTCATACTTAGGTAAACTTACCCTAATATCAATGTAATTTAAAATGATATTGACCAAATAATAACGCGAGTATACAAAGATTCATTCACCTTGACACACCCACCAAATATCAATGTCTGATTGGTACTATAATTTGATATCCACATGTAGGTTCTTTATACCATTATTGATGATGATGATTATTACCATACATTCACTTGTATACCGGTCCAACATTGGTCAGGACTCCATGCAGAGTCAATCTTAAATTAAATTTGTAAGCATAGAAGCAGACTTGAGTCTTGTTGCTTCCATGAATTATTGCTTTGATCTTGAACAACGGTTTCGATGGAAATGAATGAGCCATTGCAAAGGGAGAATGAGTGTTGTTGCAGGCTCTAAGTTACACAGCTAGATGCCCATCCTGACCTTGAATGGCTGGGCTGGGTAGTAAAAGTAGAAGCAGTAGGGTTGTGACAAATTATAATCAACTATTTCAACTCCATATATGATGCCAATGATCTTCATGATTGAATAGTCAAAGCAACATTATAACTTACTCGTTCACAGTGTTGTATGATGAATTTAGCTAAGTAGCTTATGCTCTGTTTGCATTCATTTTGTTTCTGCTGCGAAGTCCGAGCTTGTTTGCGATTTGGGTGCAGTAGAAGCTTCATATACTGACATGGGCATAAAAACTTCATTAGGTCGCTCTTTGGAGGATCAGACTGCCTTTGGAAGTTTAGCTTTTAAGTGTCACTCCTAACTGGTGCTCAATCTTTTTGAATTAAACATTCAGATTGAATACCTCCCCGCCCCGGCCCTGCCCCCGTGGTCTTCTTTGCTTTGCTCATTTAAGGCAGACGTGCCTAATTCGGTTACTTATCTTAATCAAATACCTATACTTGAGTGGTATTTGGGTAAGCCTGCATACAAGAACGGACACCAAAAGACACATGTTGAAAAAAGATCGGACTACGAGCTCGAAATTTTTAATCATTTTAGGTTCAATACTCAACAAAATTGGGGGGATTTCTATGACCATTCAATGAGCACGTGAATCTTCGCTTTGATAATGAAAAGATCTTCATATGACTTCCAACATTAATGAGGTAATTTGCTATGGATTCAGTTTAGATTTGCTAATCATCATGCTTTAATTATGTGTTTCATATCCTAGGAGATGTAAGATGGTCGGAAAAAGTAACCATTCAAGACATGTCTACCTTACAGTACGAACATGATCTCCTCACCTTTTGCTAATTTGAAGGTTGAATTTTCTATTTTAATCATTTCTATTGAGTGCGTTATTCTTACATATCCTCTAATTTCAAATGAAGCCGAAGTTGCAAGCTTTACCTCCAAAATACAATATGTACACCATTACTTTGAAAAGGGGCGCAAGGGGTGGGGGGACTGATTGAGACCCACTTTAAATTACACTAGAGCATGAGTTGAGAGCTTTGAACTTGCAACTTTATAGTAGTTTGGTACGTGGAGTTGACAAGCTTTGATTCAAAGTTCAAATTATAAACATGAGCTTCGCCAATCTTCAAGCTCTCATCAATTTGAACAAGTGTAAAGTGATCATGCTTAAAGTGTGATATCAAGGGGTAGTGATACTAACACTACGAGAATTGCGTGGTCATGCCACTAGCAATTTTTGTGTAATTGGGATTGACTTTAAAAAAAATCAAAAATAGTTATTGCAAGAATTGGTAAATCGTCATGATGGAAATGGGGAGTGTCTTCTCCAACATTTATGTGGGAACCATGCAATATTTAAAGGAGATATTATTGATTGAGGCAGCTGAAGGCTTTTCTTGAAGGTAGGCTATGGTGGTGACCATCTTCTTTAGTAGGCATGCGCTCGGTTGAAATTACCATTTGTTAAACTTTCTAGAGAATTGTGCTTTGCTAGTATTATTGGACAATTTGAGCAATTGTTAGTAAAAAAATTGTACTTCCCCTTAGTTAATGTCCCATTTAGTAATGTCAATAGACCTTTTAGTTGTGAATACATGCTATAGGATTGGTTCAAGTGGCCTTGACTAGTGGCATGACCATGCAATTCCCGTGGTGCAAACAAAACAATTTTTCTTGAAGCTCATTCAAGGTTCGGGTCCCATAGAATTAGTTGAGCTTGAATTCTCGACATTCCTAAGCGGGTTTCATGAGGTAGCTTAAGGATTTGACCAAGACCTTGTGGTAGTTGTTCTACAAGATGCAATGTTGAGAACATTTCAATCACAAACCCATTACAAGATGCAATATTTTTTGAAGGTTATGAAGAAACCCCTTTGTTTACCCATGTATTTGAGTCTCTATATGAGTAAGAATTAAGGGGGAAAAGGAAATAAATATACATATATTTAGAGATCAACATCAACTCCTATCAGTGCAAGCATAAATGAAGAGCCTCTTCGCCCACTTGGTATGATCCCTTGTTAGGGCGGACTCTAGACAAAACACCACAATTTCAAATGGAACAAATATATCCGTGACAGAAAATTGTTTTGGGTTGGATGTTTATGGGGATTAAAATTTTTCTTGTGCAAGTAATCAGAATCCCAGGTGTGTAAGCCAACCTCATGAGGGTGCGACTTTCTGGTCAGTAATGACCTCAGTTTCAAGTCCAAGCAAGGCCTCCAAAAGTTAGTGCATACAGGGAAGTGCTCATCCCCTACCCTAATTAATTTGAAAACAATTAAGAGATGTGCATGATGGGAATGTATGTCTAGATTTTGTGAGTCACATGTGTGGAAAATGAACATCACTAGAGGTTATTGCAAATACAAATTTGACGACCATGTCGTTGTGCATTCATGTGTTCTGAGTGTTGTTATGCAAACAGACAAACTTCGACCCATATTCGTCGTGAGAATTGAATCAAGACAACAAACATCACAAAGTTTGAAATTTTATGTAGGTGGCCAATCACTTTCATCTACTACTTGCATCATGTTGCTATTTGCCAACATCGCCAATTAACTGCACGCCTTCACCTTGTGGTGGAAGGACTTTAGATCACACATACAAATGGCATTCCTAATAATTTGTTGAAATGGGTTGTACATGATGTATGATCCTAATTTTGCTAGAGTGCCTCCATAATAAAAATTGTCTTCTTCACTCTTCACCTTCACATTATGTGCCTCCCTCACCTCCTTCCTACTTGACCTCGTGAGACGTATGGAATTATCAAGTCCATCTCTTCTTCTCTACATTCCAATAGGTATGCGCTTCTTCTCAAAACACATCATGAACCTCACTATGTAACCCATCTGCCTTCCCAACACTGGCTCACTTTCCTCTAATTTGTCATGTTCATGCTCAGACATTGAAGGGTAATTCCGAATATGCCTTGTTGTTCTCATTGTTGTCTAGTTTTATGAATGGCTTCTTTTTATGATTGTGCGGCCTCATTGCAATTCACCCATATGAACCTTCATGTCATGTCTATGCTTCAACTCATGCCTAAGAGCAAAGTCAAGACAATATGCATTTTGGAGAATATAAGTCCACCAAATGCAGCAGGCAAAGAAAAGGGCAAAGAATCCAATGAGAAGGACAAGGTCCATTTTGCTCCATTCGTGGACAAATACTTGTCGGAAGTTCCGGAGAATGTGCAGTTGAACTTGGCGCACATGTACAAGTCATATGACTACCACAAGATGTTTGCGTATCTATCTACTCCAGCATTTTGTGAAGCAGTGAAGGTGAAGCATATTCTTCATGCCGCTTCATTGCAGAAATGCGCAAGAGATGGAAAGCCTTCGAAGCTCCACGGGAACGTCATGGACGAGATCAATATCCCGGATCAACGGCTGCGCAAGCACAAAGTGTTGTGGACTCCACCGTGGAGATAATTGACGTCAGTGGTGTACAGGAATCTCCGACCCGTGATGTCCATGTTGGAGCTGCTGAGTCCTCTAGCCCTCATGGGTTTCCATCGAGTTCTCCTCCCCGCGTTGAACAAGCCTCAAATCTCCCCGTCACCCAAGTTGAAGGTAAGATATGTTGTGTATTGTTGATGATGTTCCTCCCACGGGCGAACGCCCGTGGGCCACTGGTCATGCTTTACAATTGTCCTCCATACAGAATTTTGTCATTCCCACGGGTGAACGCCCGTGGGAGAGTTCCCCTTGATCATTTGGTACTGAACACACTGTGTGTGGATGTGTTAACAGGTCAATTGACAGAGGATCAAGTGCTTCCTACGGTACGATATTTTGTCTGACCTAATTGATTGTGTCAGCAAGATTCCATCTTCCATATGTATTACTCATGTCTTACCATACTATTTTTTCATTAGATGAATAAATCTTAGAATGACCCTCAATTTTGTTATCGCCAGATCCTCACCTCTCCAAGTATAGTTGTTCATCGGAGAGAGAAGATATGGTTAGTGTTGGATGTCAACGGGATTCTTGTGAGGTCAGCAAAGTGCGACAATGTCAACACGAGGAAGGCTCTTGAATCGCAACATAGCCCCATGATAAGTGGGGAGGTGGCTCCACTATTTCTCCCATATAGTGTCATCATACCTAGGAAAGGATTGGGACGCTTTCTGCGCTTTGTGCTGTCAAATTTCCATGTTGTTGTGTGGTCGTCGAAGCTTCTGAAGAATCTCAAGCCACTTGTCCAACACTTCTTCAAAGGTTGTAGGCAACCTGAGTTTGTGTTTGGGCAAGAGATGTATCACATTCGGGGCGATGAGAACGGACAAAATCTTCCTAGTCCTGTGAATGTTGATTCAAGCTTCTTCATGAAGGACCTGTGCGCATTTTTTGAGTGGAGCCGGTTGCATCTAGTGCCGCATTCGAAGCAGACTCATAGAACAACATTACTTGTTGATGGCTCCCCTTACAAATGCATCCCGAACCCTCAAGGGAGCTATATAATCTCCCACCATTTTTTGCGAACCAGAGCTTGGATATTCTACATAATTACCTCCAAAACCTCTTGAATTCTCAACAATTTGTACCAGATTTTGTGGGGAGCAACCCTTGTCCATCAGGCCAGAGACCCTTCAATCTAGATTTACCCATTTCACAAATTTATAAGCATGCGTTGGCTAGACATAGCCAACTGGCTCCTGACCGTAGAATTCCAGCGGCGCAGATGTCTATGTAGACACCCGAAGGGCGTCTTCATATAGTGTAGAGGAATTCAAGATGTACATTTCATTGGATTTATGTGGAACTCAAGCTTTATTCGCTTAGCACTTCACTTGATATGTGTTTTGGCGTTGATGTTTTTTCTCATGTAAAGTTGTTCTATCAGCACAGTCATCTAAAACTGTATATATGTGTTGTGTATTGTATATATATAAACATTGGGTATGTACTGTATATATTTAAACACTAGGTACTAGTCTTTGATTGTCCCACGGGCGTTCGCCCGTGGCAAGTCTAATGCTGGTGGCACAATTGTGATAGACCACTTGGACCTGGTTAGCTGCGTTTTGGATCGCTTTGTTTGGTTCCATGGTGTAATATTTTGAGTACGCAGTGGGCTATGTTCCAATTCTGCTGCACTTTTTCAACTTCCCCACGGGCCATCGCCCGTGGGCTCTTGCTCCACACAGTGTCCTTCTTCCATGCAATAACGTCCATGTATCTTGACAACATTCCCCATTGCATACACGTGCCAAGAATCATGTTCCCACTCCACCTCGTCGACAACATGTTTCGGATGCTAATGCGGACTTCGCCGAAGTTTCGTCACCATGTCCTAAGGTAATTCATTTTCAATTAGAATCCCCTCTTGCAGTATTCTCTTCATCCTAGGCGATTTTAATATGAACATGTCATGCTTTTGTCATTGACACAGATGCTGCAATCATGTGATGTTGCGGTTGCTGTTGCGGTTGCGGTAGCGGTGGCGGATGAAGCTCCAGTCGGAAATCAACCCCCTCGGGCGAAGAGACAACTTGCTCTCCAAGCGCCTCACCCCAGTGAGCCCATGGGATCTGGAAACAGTTCTGGATGTTGGAAGTGCGGTTCGCCCAATACTACATCATCTATGTCTGATTACATGGCTGCAAGAGTGAAACAACTTCGAGAAGCCACAATTTTGATGAATGAAAATCTTCATGTAGAAGAGCTAAAGCGCAAGCAAAGGACTGCAACTCAAAGGGAACCCCATGATATAAAATTGAAAAGGATTAAAGATTCATACTCCTATTGTGCTTAAGCGGACCTTTGTGGTTATAGATTTGTGATAACTCAACGTTCAAATGGAACTTCACGGGCGTTCGCCCGTGGTACATTTGTCCATTTTTCTTTCTTTAATATCATGTGCCCACCGTGGTATATATGGTTCAACCATTTATTTTTTGACATATTTGTTGTCATTTGCATGGTGTACTCATGGTAGTGGTCAGATATCATTTGTGTTATCATGTTTGTCATCGCTCGAATCCTGGATGTGTTGTGGAATGTTCCCGCATGTTACACGCGCTGTTGGTTTGTGACGTGCTTTCACCCGTGGATACAAGTATCCCTCTACTTTAAGAAATATTATGTGCCTATTATGGCTTATATGATTTGAGCAATAACTTTTATAGCACATATACGTTGTCATGCGCATTGTTGCTTCTCTGTTGTGATGACCTTCGTTTGGTTAATGAGGCTTGTGGTATGGATTTTCATGCATGTGTTGCGTTGTGTTGGTTTACTCACGGGCGTTCACCCGTGGTTTAGATGTATCCTTCTACTTTGAGTCCAAAGTAATTTGAACATTGTTTATTGAGGCTGCATTGATTAAACCAATAATTTTAGAACACATTTGTTTTCATGCGCATCGTTGCTTTTTAGTTGTCATGACCTTTTTATGTTTAGTGATTCTTGTGTAAAGAATTTTCCGCTTGTGTTGCACGGCATTGGTTGGTCACGGGCTTTCACCCGTGGTTAGGGTTAAACCTAAGTTCTACTTTGTTACGCAATACGCGCCCTTCTAGCATATATGAATCAACTTTGATCTTTGAAACACAGTGTTTTCCTGTCTTCATGACCTTTTGGTTGTTCTCAACATTGTTAATGAAGTTATTTCCACGGGATTTCGCTCGTGAACTACGTTCCCAATGAACGTTCCCAAGGTACGGATTGTCTCATAATGGCCCAATTGGCTCATTTTAGTTAATAAGGCCATAAGAGGGTCGTTGCTGGCTTGCACTATGATGTATGTGCCCTGGAATGATGAATTATGTGATAATTGTGTTGCATTGCATAACTGTTTCTTAATCCATGCATTTTGCAACATGAAAGTCGGTCAATTAAGGAGGCGTTGTTCTTGTGAGAAGGTAGAGATTGCGCCATCTATCCAATTCTATTCAGAACCTAATATTCAAGTAAGAGGAATCACAAGTCAACTTCAATAAAAAATCGCAATATGTCTCGATGTTGGCTGATTAGAGGTTGGTGAAGTATTGACTACATTAGACATGATTTTAGTGTGCCTTGTGCCAATCTACCCCTACATATATACCTTGGACTTTCTAGAATGTAAGATTGGGAAGCTCATTAGCTTGTCGGCAACATTGTGAAAGGGATAAGCACACAACAAGTGTGACAGTCACGACAAAACTGGATCAAGAGGATTAAGGGAGCCAAACCTTAGTCTCAATTATCGCATCATGAGAAAGAGGAATGGAGGTGTTTTCTATACTGAAAATTCTCGTCATTCATCACTCAATTTCCTCTGACATTCTACACCATGTAAGCAGCTATACTCACTACACTAAAATTTGTATTTAGTGTCATCAATTTTATTTGTCTGGTTCAAGACTAATTGTAAACCGCCTGTGTAGTGTCACCAACTTTAACTGTAACCTAAAATCATTTGTCATTCCTTGTAAAAGAAACTGGGCATTCTAGATGTACAATGTTGCAATTACTATCACTTACCAAGTGATTTTTCATCCAAATTTCAATCATCCATGACAATATTTCATTACATAAATGTTAGTATGTAGAATATCCCAAACTTAGTTCCAATAATTGACATTTGAATGAACTCAACTAAGTTGGGATGACACCAGTTGTAAACTCTTTCATGAAAAGTATCATCAGACAAGTTACCATAGTGACATAAAATACCATATGACACTAAATGCAACATTTAGTGTCCTACTCTCATACGAACAGGTGGATGCCACAGCCAAAGGACCCAATTACGTTGCCTCCACAAATTCATACTCCTCTCTTCATTAACAGGCGTTCCAGCCACATCCAACTCGAACAATCTACTACTATTTGAATCAAGAGAAGAGTACATCTTCAATTAGGTTGCCTCTTTACCCATGCACTTTGCCTTGGGACAATCCATATCACAAAAACTGAGGACTTTGTTTATTCATTCATATAGCGGCCGCAACCTAATTGCACATATCAGCTTTGCACTGATATTTACTGTTAGGTTGCCTTTGCGAATAGGTCGTCTCTTCACCCATGCAAATTACCTTTGGTCAAAATCAGATAACAAAAGCTTATCGCTTCGTCTATCAATCTGTATGGCAACAACGGTAAAACTACATATCCTAGTTGAAAATCTTCTAAATAGTCACGACTGCCGATGAATTAGGGTGGAATTACCTAATTGCACATATCAGTATCCAATTTTGCTTTGTTTGGGTCCCAAAAAGGGAGGGTTGTCCCTGCCCACTTGTAAACTTATTCATGAAAAGTGTCATCAGACAAGTTACCATAATGACATAAAATACCATATGACACTAAATACAATATTTAGTGTCCTACTCTCATGCGAACAGGTGGATGCCCCAACCAAAGAACCCAATGATGCTCCCTCGACAAATTCATACTCCTCTCTTCATTCACAGGCGTTCCAGCCATGCCCATCTCGAACAATCTACTAATATTTGAGTCAAGGGAAGAGTACATCCTCTCCTCTTGATTCACATGCGGATTGAAGTTGTCCAATTTTCGTTTCTTTGGATCCCCGAGAGGGGAGGGTTGTGCCTGCCAAGGTGGTTGTGCAATATCATGGCCACGCTTTCTGATTTAATTGGGATTAATAAGAATTAATCAGGATTAATCAAAATTTATTAGACTTATTGCATTCAATCACACTTAACTAGTTTAAATGCGTATGAAAACTTTGTGATAGTAGAAGGTATTAGCTATAAAATATTAAAATGAATCATTAATTTTAGTTCCATTTTAGAATTACAAAGACCCTTTCAATTGTAAGTCACAATAATTATAACCTCAATGCTAATGAGGATTTCGTAATGTTTTTGACTTCCAAGTTAATTACATGTTTTATTGGCGGTTTCACTTTGAAAATGAAATTCGGTCAATTGCTTATTTACTCAATGGAAGTGAACATATATATTGGATTTGGGACCTTGAAAATGAAGTGCACTCAATATGGGATTTGTGGATAAGTGACCTTCAAGAATACAAGGACAATAGTTTTTTCAAAGTCAGGCACGCGGGCAACAGTTTTTGGTCGGGTCTAGAAAATTTGACGAGCGGTTGCCCCTGCCCGAATATTCCTCCCCAGAAAAGTTGGTGGGGGGGGACTTAACGTCCGCCCATGATAAGGAGAGAGGGAATGTTGTAGACAAGCGCACCTCTCATTCATTCCAACATAGAAGCCATCAAATAATATGCAGCCCAAAGGTTGTTTTTTATATTTGATTTGAGATCGGAATTAGCTTTAAAGACCCCTAATTAGTCTACTCAAAGTCATTTGAGATGAATTGGCAACAAACCTATAGGACGCCGAGTTTTTATGTTGGATGGATGAGAGGTACGGTTGTATATGATCATCCCTCTCTCACAATGGCAAGGTCTGCTCTTGTCCCAAGTTACTTGCAACCTACTCCGAAAGTGTAAAATAATATTTTCACAATCTGAAGACAAAGATTGTCAACATTCAAGGAAACTGAAACTTACATCCAGCTCCTGAGATCCAGACGACTCATTGCAAATTTTCAACACATAATACTTTTCAGCTAACCACATTCCAACACTAAATGTCTAACCAAGAATTATACATAGTCAGAGAATTTACGTGCAACTTTGATGAGGCAAATGCTGTTACATGAAAGTATAATAAGCACAGTCTTGTCCTTCAATGCAGATGTCGCTCATTCTTCTAGCTGAATGATTTAAACATATAAAATCAAAGACTAATTTAAAGGTCATACTAATTGCCACAAACAACCACAACTTCCTAGATTGCCTCTCATTTGTGAAGCTCAGAGAATTGGACCATCAATAAGGCGTAGGCTTGTGACAGTGCTAGGACAACAATTAGAGCAGGAGAATGGTGTAAGTTTATGCATTTGATGCTTTCTCAAAATTGCTGGGAAAAGGAGCCAGTGGTGAAAAAAGTCTCCATATTCATGTGTGCGTGTAAGTCCTGCATAACACCCACCAGATAAAAATATTTCAGAACACGCCCCTTAGAAGACTACACTGTTTTTGGTATTTAGTGTGACATGCGTAATAATGTCGCTTATCCTATTTTGAGGCATATGCTAGGTTACACTGATGACCAACAACTTCATTATTAGTGTCACTCCATGACACTTTGGCGTTTAAGTGCACTTACTAATATCTTGGCTTGAGTATGTTCAATATTGTTATGAGGTGTATGCCTATGATACATAATGGTCTACAAGTTGCCTAAAGTGTGCACGGATGACACTTGACATTAGTATGCTCAAGAATATCTTCCCCTTGCATATCAAACCGCAAAACTATCATCTCAAGTATCCCAATTTGCTACACTAAATGGCATAATATCGTTACTCACGTTGACGAATAGTGTCATACTAGCAATTAACAGATGTGACGCTTTCAGACCTGTGTGCAAATAGTGTACGTGACACTAAATACCATAAACAGTGTAGCACTCTGATTTGCAAGGTGGTAGAAACAGAGGAAATTTCCGTGTGTTTTTAAGGTTGGAATCAAACTAATGTCCAATATTAACCTACTCAGTTGCAAGTCGCTGATTTTCAAATTAGACTAAAGGGGACTTATTTGAGACAAATTGTTCTTCCAATTATTGACGAAAAGATATGTCATAGAAGAGAAATGGAAATGAAGCAATATTCATTTATCAAATGCTTCAAGAACAAATGATGAGAGACCTTAGAACCCTCCACCTCGGGCATTTTTCCACCTCACGCTCCTGAGAAATCAAGGACAAAAGCATCGAGCATTGCAAGTTCTTCATTATCAAATGGTGGTGTTACACCTGCAAAAAAACCCACAAATGTAACCTTTTAAAACCACCAAAATACCCTCTGTGCCTCTCACTTTTCATACACAATGCTTCTATCCATGAATGTCTAAATTTCGAAATGTCATGCGGCACGTTGTTATTAGTTGAGAGTATTAGTAAATGCTATATGGCACCTTGAATTTTGTAGTTTTTGTCACGTGGGTTTCATAATCTACCTGCAATGCACAGTAATATTTGATGCAAAAGCATGAGTGGAGATGATTTAGCAATTCGGAATTTCAAGCATGGTCATTTTTAAGCGAGGAAAAAGATGCACCTTGCCTTGTGCATGTAATGTTAGAATCAAGTTGGGAACTATCATTTTAGAAATCACAATTCAAGGTCGAATTGGGGAGTGATATTATAGTTCAATATTTTCTCCTATGCCACTCAAGAGATAACTCAGTGAAGAGGATTGTATATAATCTAAGAGTCGAGCCTTTATGACTTCAGGAGACAAGGATGATTGCTCAGAATTTTCCACCTCTTGCATCAGGTGGCTCATGGACTTCACATTGAATGGAAGCTTGTATTGTTGTGTCAAGTTCCATGCTTTCATATGTTGGTGTAACTCCTGCACAAGAGAGGACACCAAGAGAAAATCAAAGGAAATCCAATTGATTAAAATATTGAACCTGGGATAAGACTAACAAAATAAAATTCGAACAAAAAATTAAACATTTAAACATTGAAAGTAATGAATAATAAAATAATAAAACAAAGGTAAAACCCAATATTTTTTTGAAAGGCAAACATAGTGTTCGACAAGGTAGGGTTTGAAAATGTTTGAGCGCAATAGAAGGCAACCATTAAAATCAAAAAGAAGAGAAAAAGTAAAGAGAAGATTTATGACTTAGAGAATAGGATAGTAACAAATAAGATTAGAATAGAAAAAAAAATTGAAAAAAAATTGAAAAAAAAAATCTGAAAGGCGATCAGCGGTGTTTGAATAGGTAAAAGGGTTTGAAAAGGCTTGAATGCAATAGAAGGTAACAATCAAAATCAAAAAGAAGAGGGGAAAAAAATAGAGAGAAGAGCTATGACTTAGAGAATAGGATAGGAACAAATATAATTAGAATAGAAATAAAATTAGAATCAAATTATTTCTTAAAGTAAGAATAAGAATAAGAATAAGAATAAAATGAAGGTAAATTTTCTTTAAAAAAAAAGGAAATGAATGGAGTTTAAAAAGGTTTGAATGCAATAGAAGGTAATCATCAAAATCAAAAGGAAGATATAAAACTTAGAAAGAAGAGCTACAACTCAGAGAATAGGATAGTAACAAATAAAATGAACTTATTTAAAATTAGAACCTAAAGATAAAAAAGTAACAAAGAATAAAACGAAGGTAAAATTTTACATTGATTTTTTTTCTTAAAAGGCAAGTAGAGGTGTTTGGAAAGGTTTGAATGCAAGAGAAGATAACCATCAAATCCAAAAAGAAGAGAGATTAGAAGAAGAGGAGAAGAGCTACAAATCAGAGAATACAATAGTAAATAATGTTGCCCAAATGTAAGTCCAATAAATTTTAAAGAAGAAGCAAGTGAAAAGATTTAAAATAAATTTAAAATAAATAAATAAATAACCCAAAGGAAAATAGTAAATTTGGAAAAGGGGGAAAAACTACTAATAGAATATTCATACCCATACAGGCCGAGCTCTTGGAGGGCATCTGGAGTTGCCCTCTTCACCCGTGGTCCAAGTAAATCCTGGTCGTGACAGTTAAGTACTTCTATGTCCACACATCATAAGACTAATACTAATAAGAATAAGTCCATGGCAGCTCGAAGTGCTTCCGAAGGGCTCCTCCTTCAACGTCTTAAGTGCCAGCTGGCCTGCAGCATCAACGGACAGGCGTCAGCACACATCAACAGTCCTCACACCTGCCTCCATGTGCTCGCCTCGCAACATTCCCGGCATAACCAGGGAACTTTTCCTGTCAACATCGGCCGACAACGAAAACAAAAAGGTCCCACCATTTCAAAAAAAAAAAACACATGTATATAACAGCCCTTGCCAAGCTCTCTTACTCTTTGGCTCTCCTTCAGGAACATGCACACCATCTCGTACCTTGAGTTGCACATCTCTGTTCTTCATCACTGCACATACGCAACACTCGCCCCAACTCTGCCATTTCTTCCTCATGTTCAATGACCAACTTCTGATGTCTACGTCCCTTGGCCACAATCAGGCGCCCAACAAACTCGGCGAGCTACAGCGCAGAGAAAATTACTCCGGTTACTTCAACACATAACCATCCAGAAATGCACACAAGAAGGGAGTGACAAAACCCACTTCACTGGAAAGTCCTCAAATTGACAATCGAATCGGCAGGAGAACTCCTAATCTCCAAATTCTTGCAAAAAGTAAACACGTACATGTCTCGGATCAACTCCTGCCTGCGTTTGCCTAGGAGGATTTTGAGGATCCTGCACAAGTACTGCACCTCGAACGCCACAGGCAAAGCAAACAGAGCTGGATTCCGGTGCATCTGGTGGCATCGGTGGCTCCTCCGTCTTCCCGCGGTCGCGGTCGAGACGGTGGACCGAATCTGCAAGGAGGAATTCAACCTGCCAAAATGAGAGTGGAAAGACCGGGACTCGTCTCGTTCTGCTTGTCTTGTTCTATCAACGTGATGTTGTATGCAAATCTCCGGCGTCAACATGAACCCGACATTGTTAACCCTTACAAAAAAAATTTACAAAGAAACCCTAAACCAGCCATTTCTTCAAGCATATCAACACTTCACCGTATATGGACCTCTGGTCTCCTCTGTACACCAAACGAAAAAAATAAAATAAGCACTGCCCTAATCGTACCTTCGGGGACCTCGGCGGCAGTGGACTTGTTTACTCCAGCCTCCTGCTGCAAACAATCTGTCTCTGACTCCAGCGCCTGCAGCACAACCTGTTTGAATTCCGCGCTACGAAATTCGTCAAGAAGGCCAGGAACATTGGGATGATCGTCACCGAGAGCCTTGAAGCCAGCAACGTAGAGATCGATTTTCTCAACAATCCTCTTAGCCGAGTTCAAATCATCCACAGTCATCCACATCGTCTTCCTTCCAGGTAGTCGCATGTTCACAACAAATTTGTGGCCTCGGGGTATGATGCCCCTCCGATCCTCGTCTACGTCCATTCTGGTATTCTCTCTGGGGCCGGAATGCTAGAAATTTTTTCAAAACATGTACATCTGCTACGCAAGAAGGCGACGGAGACAAGAGAAAGGAAATTCATCGAGGAGGTTGGGGTTATGGGTAGGCGCTCCCCGAAGCGAAGATTGCTGCAGACATGTCTGCACAACTCCACACTCGGGTGTCTGTTGCCTGCACTCGCATCACTTCCCACCGACAAGTTCACACGACGTAGGATTCTAAGGGTCCCAGCCAAGTAAAACTCGACACGTCGGATTTCGATTATACAAGGATAATCCCCACCGCTTTTGCTGAGCAAGAGGTCGCTGTGACTCGTTCGTAAGGTAAACGAGGACGAGTTAATTAATTAGGTGAAGCAAGGTGAGCGTGAAGGGTGGTGCGGAAATTAAGTTGAAGGAAGTAGGCCTAATTCGGTTACTCCTCTTGAAGGGATACCTATATTTGAATGGTATCAATATGCTTAAGTTGTGGATCTAAGGATGGACACCCAAAACATACAAGTTGTGTTAAAGAGACATTAGACTATGTGCTCAATATTATAGGGTTCTAGGATCAATAGTCAATATAACTGGGCGGACCTATATGATTATTTAATAAGAGAGAAAAGTTTGAACACTTTGATAATGAATAAGAACCTCAAATGAGCTCTAAAAATTATGGGGGTAATTATGGGTGTGATTTGAATATGCTAGTCATCTTGTACCCATTGTGACTTTTCTAAATTTAAAGTGTCCATTTAAGACCCACTTACTCTAGGTCTAGTACGTCAACAACACCTTCTTTCATTTTCACTGGAACCAACAATAATCCGTAAATGGACAAGCCCAATTTTGGGTCAAATGGCCACATTTGAGTCTCCCCTTGACCAATGTTTATATGTCTTTTCCTTGGTGTTTGATTTGGAGTTCAAGTCTTGGGGGGGGGGTCACTAGCGAAAATCATAGAAACAACATGCCATAAAAAAAATAGGGTCTAATATATACATTTTAAATAAAATTTGCAAAAAAAACATACATATAATACACGGGATTTTAAAATAATGAAACATGTTTGCATGTAAAATACCATGGCATATAATGGCCTCTTTTATCTAGTCAATACATGTAAAATAGCGTGGAAACAATTACTAGGGGTAGCAAGTCTAAGGTAGGGTCTGTACTAGTTGATGAAAAGAGGTAAATTTTTTTGCTGAAAAATCTTGGATGGATGACTTTGCAAGCTAGCTAGCTTGAACAATACTGAACCAACATATCCAATGTGGAGTTAATGTTCTCTACCTACGTGCCAGGAGGGAAAATTTCAACACGTTGTTTGAATTGCAATCTTTTTTCTAATTTCTTTGGCAGTATAAGTAAAATAGGGTTTTTTAGATGATTCCCTAAAAATTTATAATTACTGATAAGGTGTATCAAAATACAAGCATTTATTTTGGAAAATACCATCCTTATAATCTTTTCTACAAGGTAAATAGCCCCCTGATAAATAAATCTTGAGTGCATGTGTATGCATTAATATAAGAGGGAGTGACCCCCCCCCCCCAAGGTTCATACATATTGAAATCCAATCATATTGAATCAACCATTTAACCATACATATTGAACCATTTAACCATTTAACCATATTGAATATTTAACCATACATATTGAAATCCAATCATCTAATTAATCAATCTCATAATTCTAGGTTAATCCAAACCATATTTTTGTCAAGTGGAGTGTACTTAGTGCAAGGACAATGATGTAGTCATGTTATATTGATAATTATGTGGTGTAAATGGTGGACAATCGAGGAGGAGGGACCATAAGTGAGGGACTTGGGGTTGCACTCAATGATAGATCATCAGAATTATAACATGATTGAGTGCTTTTGATCCCCTATTTGAGGTCTGCTATTAATATGGAAAAATTAAGTAGTTCATAATCCTTGTGCAACTTCTATGATGTGATAGAAGATCATTATATCTTTTAAGTGTTGTAAATTTTATCCTACAAATTTTCAAAGAAAAAAATGAGACATTTCGATTCAAACATTCATGCAAGTTTCAACTAGGAAACATGTGGAGGGGGTTGGATGCATGTTTTAAATTTTAAATGATATTTTATATCATATCATTATATAAATTCTTGATCATGTGAACACCAATGAATAGGGTGAACCGACCACTACACTAAATATCCCTATTAGTGTGGGTGGAATATTGGTGTGGAATTAACGTGGGCCCAAGACCTAAAGTCTTCCCCCAAGCCTTCAATAAGACTTCCCACCAACACATTCTATATTAGTTACAAGACAAAAGTGGCAAAAAATAGAATAATCATCCACACTAATTTTCTTGGAAAAAAATTACTATGGTTCACACTAATTCTCAACCAGAAATTGAGTGTGTGATGAAAGTTCATGTGGCCCACATTAATTCTCATGATTATAAAACTTAGTGTGGGCTCAAGGAAATTACTATGGCCCGCATGAATAGGATTATTTAGTGTAGTTACAGTTGCATTGGTTGAGTTTGAGAAATTACCGCTTCAAATTCGAGACTTCAAAAATTGCCAATCCATTTAGCGGAATTTACAGAACATACGGAATAGTCCACAGTTTAAGAAAGGAAAACCAAGAGATGTCAACATGTAACCGGTCGGCCTTCGAAAGCACTAGGATCTGGACTGATTATGCCCCAAAATCTCCAGAAACACTGGCAGACACCATAGTAACATGCATGCTTATATATAACAAGTCATTATGCCAGTGCTCCAAAGTTGAGGGGGGTGAAGTTAAGGTACCATTCCCTCATGCAATTGTGGGCGACACTTTTCACCTCCAACTCAACTTAGAACATGTGGTGGTGGTGCTGCTACTGCAGCTTGGGTGAATAATAATTAAGGTTCGATAAATTCAATTGCAGGGCTACAACACCCCCGGCCCTGCATTGTCCATCACTCAGAGTCAAGGGCCATAAAAGGCGGTGGTTCTAGCTAGACCTGGTGCAAATCCACTAAGTTAGTGCCTGCAGTCAAAACGGATCGAGGGAGCACAACTAACTTACTTCTTAATTATAACTTAACCCTAAACGATGTGTGGAAAAGACATCCATGTAAAGCCCACGAGGTCAGACAGGTTTAATCTTGAAAGTGATCTTCTCACAACCCATAAATGGCAGCATGCAGGAGTCTGCTGATGAAAACTCCACCACCGTAAGTACTTACACCAGGTGGAATATTAATGCTTACTCACTCACTTCTTGGAGCAGCCGAAAGTCGGTCGGAGTTCTCGGCAGAAAATTGTTTGACTCGCAGATGCTGCATTTACAGCCAAGCAGATGCATGGTAATGTGTGTGTGTGAGTATATATATATAGACACACCTTTGTGTCATCTATCCTTATCCAGTAAAAGGGAAAAAGAAAGAAAAGAAACACCGGTGTTCATGCACCGACATCACTGTGAGCCTGTTCTCCTTGGTTTAATCATGGTTGACCATTAAACAAGGTCCAATAAAATTTCGTGATGTGGCCCTAATAGCAAACCAAATTTCTCTTAACATGAGAGAGATGAAGACATATTAACTTGTGAGGCAGATGGTGCTGAAACAATCACTTAAAGCGGGCTAGGCAAAGATTATTGGTTAAACAAGGATTGAATTGTTCTTGTTAGCAATTGACAAGGGATCCAACGCACCAAAACATGTCTTGTTTGAATTCCAAGTGAAAAAGTTACAAGGGTTCAAAAGTTTTATTGGTAGATGCCCCCAAGAGGTGCACTCTTCATAGGAAACCTAAATGACGTGCATGGGTGGCTATGAAATTAAACCCCCTGTATACGAGAAGCCTATAGAGAAAAACAAGTGTATACATACTAACGGTGGGTTAGAAAATGGACTCAGATATTTATTTATACTAAGCTTTACAATGTGATGGGATAAATGCCTCCACTACATATACAAAATATAAATCTCAAATTAAATAAGCATTTATTACATATGAAATCCGCTTTCACCACCCAAGAGAAAATCATTGAACATTTTTCCATCCATAGCGTGTAACTCAATGTTTGCATCAAGCAAACAAAGACAAGAGAACAATAACTTAGCCACAATCCATAAGAAAAACCGATGAGTGCTCCAAGAACCTCCAATTTGTACAAACCTAGAACCCACATGCAAACCCCTAAACATAGTAATTATGAAACGTCACATTCACATGTGACATTTTTTTTCTCCAAGGCCAACTCAGTTTCTACTAGTCTTGTGGAGTGCACTTGAACTTTGGAAAAAGATGTAGTTGGCAATAACTTGTGAAGTTGGAAAAAGCTACATTGTTTTGTCTAATTAGTGTGGATGGGAAATACATGTGGGCTGGAAATTAGTGTGGCCCACATTAGTTTTTGAGTACTTGCCTTGGTTAAGATCATTTTGGATGAAATTTGTACTACCATCCCAAACACTTCATCCATATATGTTAGGGTTCTTTGTGGTGTGCCATCGGACAAAAATTAGGTTTGAGCACAAACATGATTTGAGCACAAATTGTAATGTCCTACTTTTCTTTGTTGCCAAGCTTAGCGGAGGAGGAGCCACTTTACACCAACTTAAGTAAGTAGGTATCTATGTTAGCGTTGTACTTTTGGACTTCAACTCATCTTTATTGTTAGGTTGCATTCGTAATTTTGGTCTTTGATAGATACGCATGTCAATTATTGGGGTGTCCGTTGGGATGCCTTAAGTTACTTGATTTTGGTTATCAACATTGCTCATCTTTGATTTTCCAACATTTCCTTGCAAAATTTGTACATGTTCAATCAAGGATAGTTGCAAAATACATTTGGATGAGAATTTGTATTTTGTATCAAAATATGTAAACAAAAAAGCCCACGCTAATTTCTCACACTAGATATTACGGTGGGCCACTTCAAATTATTAAAAAAAAAATGTGGGTAATTCAAAATTAGTGTGGATTACACTAATTAGACAAATACACTGAACCTCCAATGGCCAATTCAAGCCGGCCTTCCTTGTATTGGAGAAAACGGCATATGTGACATTTTTATGAGCCAAGTGACGTTGTCTCGAATACCATGTTCCAACAAGAATGGACAATGTAGTCATTGAGGACTATTTCCATATGACAACAACGAAAGAAAACTTGAATTGGATGAAACTAACACGTCTATTGTCAACTTTTCTCTATACCCTACGGCCCCCTTTTGTACATCTACCTCAACATTCCAAATACCATAGGTTGATAGCCGGTCTGATACAATTGCGTCGAGTTAGTTAAAGTGCCAAAAGTTGGATCAACACTTCCAAACAATACATTTGAAAATCTCAACACTTTTCCTATGACTTTCTCACAATTCCAATTGGTTCACATAACCCCAATCAACATGTTTGAGGTGTCCACATCACACATTGTATTGTTTGTACGTTTAAGTATATAACTCCTCCCCATGGCCAGGGATTCGTGGCACTCAAGTAAAGTCATCCGGTAACCAAAATCGGATGAGTCCATCAAGCAGCTCAGATGGAGCTTACTTTAGTGAAACGCCTCCGAGTTGGCATGTAAGACCTATTTTCTCCCTCATAGCTATTGTGAATTACTAGCTATTTTGTAAATATCAATTAGTTGGCAAGGGGCAATGATGTGGCCTTGGATGCTCTAAGCCTATTTTCTAACCTCCCATGAGTTGTTTCCAAGGCCATTATGTGGCTTTGAATTCCACATGGTTATTTTGATAAATATTACAAGATATCAATGTGTGCAATATATAATTATGACGTGTTGTCATAGACTCTTTTTTTGTTTGTTCACAATTCATTTATTTTGCACGGGTGTGATTGCTCAAATATTTGTAATATGTCAAAATAATATATATCACCTTATGGTAAATTGGTGAACCAAAAAATCAATTCAATATAATAATAATAATAACATGAAATTTATTTGAAAATAATTAGTATACACTATGTGATTTTAAGATAATACAATATATGATGACGATAAAATATTACAATAATTCATATAGACTATAGTTAGAAACTTATGATAATATGAGTATACCCCATTCATAACATTGTCTCACAAGTCTAATTCCAAATAACATACCATTTATTTATACCTCATAATACATTACCTAAAATTAAAATTGATTTTTATATAATAATTGTTTATATTTTATATTATATCTTCATTGTTTTATTTTGGTTATCTCATGAACACTTGCACTAATCTATCATTAGAATGGAAAAGATAATTTTAAATAATAAGTCACAAAATTATAATTTCAATATTAATGAGGATTTTTTAATGTTTCTAACCTCCAAATTAATTACGTGCTTCATTGATGGTTTCACTTGCGAAATGAAATCCCAATCAATTGCTTATTTACTAATTGGAAGTGCACATATATATATATTGGATTTTAGACCTTGAAGGTGAAGTGCACTCAATATGGGATTTGTAGTCAAGTGGCCTTCAAAAATGCAAGGGCAATGTTTTTTTCGAAGTTGGGCGGGATGGGCAACATATTTCGGTCGGGTTCAAAAAAACATTTAGAGGGTTTCCCCAACCCGGATTTGTCACCCCGAAATTTTGTGAGGGAGTATTTAATGTCCACCCATATTAAGAACACTTTATACGCATTCATTTTGTTTCTGCTGCGAAGTCCGAGCTTGTTTGTGATTTGGGTGCAGTAGAAGCTTCATATACTGACATGGGCATAAAAACTTCATCAGGTCACTCTTTGGAGGATCAGACTGCCTTTGGAAGTTTAGCTTTTAAGTGTCACTCCTAACTGGTGCTCAATCTTTTTGAATTAAACATTCAGATTGAATACCTCCCCCCGCCCCGGCCCTGCCCCCGTGGTCTTCTTTGCTTTGCTCATTTAAGGTAGACGTGCCTAATTCGGTTACTTATCTTAATCAAATACCTATACTTGAGTGGTATTTGGGTAAGCCTGCATACAAGAACGGACACCAAAAGACACATGTTGAAAAAAGATCGGACTACGAGCTCAAAATTTTTAATCATTTTAGGTTCATGTATGATGTAGGAGATGTAAGATGGTCGGAAAAAGTAACCATTCAAGACATGTCTACCTTACAGTACGAACATGATCTCCTCACCTTTTGCTAATTTGAAGGTTGAATTTTCTATTTTAATCATTTCTATCGAGTGCGTTATTCTTACATATCCTCTAATTTCAAATGAAGCCGAAGTTGCAAGCTTTACCTCCAAAATACAATATGTACACCATTAGTTTGAAAAGGGGCGCAAGGGGTGGGGGGACTGATTGAGACCCACTTTAAATTACACTAGAGCATGAGTTGAGAGCTTTGAACTTGCAACTTTATAGTAGTTTGGTACGTGGAGTTGACAAGCTTTGATTCAAAGTTCAAATTATAAATATGAGCTTCGCCAATCTTCAAGCTCTCATCAATTTGAACAAGTGTAAAGTGATCATGCTTAAAGTGTGATATCAAGGGGTAGAATGATACTAACACTAAGAGAATTGCGTGGTCATGCCACTAGCAATTTATGTGTAATTGGGATTGACTTTTAAAAAAATTAAAAATAGTTATTGCAAGAATTGGTAAATCGTCATGGTGGAAATGGGAAGTGTCTTCTCCAACATTTATGTGGGAACCATGCAATATTTAATGGAGATATTATTGATTGAGGCAACTGAAGGCTTTTCTTGAAGGTAGGTTATGGTGGTGACCATCTTCTTTAGTAGGCATGCGCTTGGTTGAAATTGCCGCTTGAGGAATATAAGAGCGTCGTTGCTGGCTTGCACTCTGATGTATGTGCCCTGGAATGATGAATTATGTGAGAATTGTGTTGCAGTGCATAATTGTTTCTTAATTCATGCATTTGCGACATGAAAGTCGGTCAATTAAGGAGGCGTTGTTCTTATGAGAAGGTAGAGATTGTGCCATCTATCAAGTTCTATTCAGAACCTAATATTCAAGTCAGAGGAATCACAACTCAACTTCAATAAAAATTTGCAATATGTCTTGATGTTGGCTGAATAGAGGTTGGTGAAGTATTGACTACATTATACAAGATTTTAGTGTGCTTTGTGCCAGTCTACCCCTACATATATATACCTTGGACTTTCTGGAATGTAAGATTGGGAAGCTCATTAGCTTGTCGGCAACATTGTGAAAGGAATAAGCACACAACAAGTGTGACAGTGACGAAGAAACCGGATCAAGAGGATTAAAGGAGCCAAACCTTAGCTTGATATATGGCATGAAGAGAAAGAGGAATGGAGGTGTTTGCTATCCTGAAAATTCTCATCATTCATCACTCAATTTCCTGTGACGTTCTACACCATGTAAGCAGCTATACTCACTACACTAAAATTTGTATTTAGTGTCACCAATTCTATCTGTCTTGCTCAAGACTAATTGTAAACCGCCTGTGTAGTGTAACCAACTTTAACTATAACCTAACATCATTTGTCATTCCTTGTAAAAACATTGGGCATTCTAGATGTACAATGTTGCAATTACTATCACTTACCAAGTGGATTTTCATCCAAATTTCAATCATCCATGACAACATTTCATTACATAAATGCTGGTATGCAAAATATCCCAAACTTAGTTCCAATAATTGACATTTGGATGAACTCAAGTAAGTTGGGATGACACCACTTGTAAACTTATTCATGAAAAGTATCATCAGACAAGTTACCATAGTGACATAAAATACCATATGACACTAAATGCAACATTTAGTGTCCTACTCTCATACGAACAGGTGGATGCCACAGCCAAAGGACCCAATTATGTTGCCTCCACAAATTCATACTCACCTCTTCATTAACAGGCGTTCCAGCCACATCCACTCGAACAATCTACTACTATTTGAATCAAGAGAAGAGTACATCTTCAATTAGGTTACCTCTTTACCCATGCACTTTGCCTTGGGACAAATCCATATCACAAAAACTGAGGACTTTGTTTATTCATCCATATAGCAGCCGTAACCTAATTGCACATATAAGCTTTGCACTGATATTTACTGTTAGGTTGCCTTTGCGAATAGGTCGTCTCTTCACCCATGCAAATTTACCTTTGGTCAAAATCAGATAACAAAAGCTTATCACTTCGTCTATCAATTTGTATGGCAACAACGTTAAAACTACATATCCTCGTTGAATTAGCGTGGAATTACCTAATCGCACATATCAGTATCCAATTTTGGTTTGTTTGGGTCCCAAAAAGGGAGGGTTGTCCCTGCCCACTTGTAAACTATTTCATGAAAAGTGTCATCAGACAAGTTACCATAGTGACATAAAATACCATATGACACTGAATACAATATTTAGTGTCCTACTCTCATGCGAATAGGTGGATGCCCCAACCAAAGAACCCAATGATGCTCCCTCGACAAATTCATACTCCTCTCTTCATTCACAGGCGTTCCAGCCATGCCCATCTCGAACAATCTACTAATATTTGAGTCAAGGGAAGAGTACATCCTCTCCTCTTGATTCACATGCGGATTGAAGTTGTCCAATTTTGCTTTGTTTGGGTCCCCGAAAGGGGAGGGTTGTGCCTGCCAAGGTGGTTGTGCAATTTCATGGCCACGCTTTCTGATTTAATTGGGATTAATAAGAATTAATCAGGATTAATCAAAATTTATTAGACTTATTGCATTCAATCACACTTAACTAGTTTAAATGCGTATGAAAACTTTGTGATAGTAGAAGGTATTAGCTATAAAATATTAAAATGAATCATTAATTTTAGTTCCATTTTAGAATGACAAAGACCCTTTCAATTGTAAGTCACAATAATTATAACCTCAATGCTAATGAGGATTTCGTAATATTTTTGACTTCCAAGTTAATTACATGTTTTATTGGCGGTTTCACTTTGAAAATGAAATTCGGTCAATTGCTTATTTACTCAATGGAAGTGAACATATATATTGGATTTGGGACCTTGAAAATGAAGTGCACTCAATATGGGATTTGTGGATAACTGACCTTCAAGAATACAAGGACAATAGTTATTTCGAAGTCGGGCACGCGGGCAACATTTTTTGGTCGGGTCTAGAAAATATGACGGGTGGCTGCCCTTGCCCGAATATTCCTCCCCCGAAAAGTTGGTGGGGGGGGGGACTTAACGTCCGCCCATGATAAGGAGAGAGGGAATGTTGTAGACAAGCGCACTTCTCATTCATCCCAACATAGAAGCCATCAAATAATATGCAGCCCAAAGGTTGCTTTCTATATTTGATTTGAGATCGGAATTAGCTTTAAAGACCCCTAATTAGTCTACTCAAGGTCGTTTTGAAATGAATTGGCAACAAACCTATAGGACGCCGAGTTTTTATGTTGGATGGATGAGAGGTACGGTTGTGTATGATTATCCCTCTCTCACAATGGCAAGGTCTGCTCTTGTCCCAAGTTACTTGCAAGCTACTCCGAACGTGTAAAATAAAAATTTCACAATCTGAAGACATAGATTGTCAACATTCAAGGAAACTGAAACTTACATCCAGCTCCTGAGATCCAGACGACCCATTGCAAATTTTCAACACATAATACTTTTCAGTTGACCACATTCCAGCACTAAATGTCTAACCAAGATTTATACATAGTCAGAGAATTAACGTGCAACTTTGATGAGGCAAATGCTGTTACATGGAAGTATAATAAGCACAATCTTGTCCTTCAATGCAGATGTCACTCATTCTTCTAGCTGAATGATTCAAACATATAAATTCAAAGACTAATTTAAAGGTCATACTAATTGCCGCAAACAACCCACAACTTCCTAGATTGCCTCTCATTTGTGAAGCTCAGAGAAGTGGACCATCAGTAAGGCGTAGGCTTGTGACAGTGCTAGGACAACAATTAAGAGCAGGAGAATGGTGTAAGTTTATGCATTTGATGCTTTCTCAAAATTGCTGGGAAAAGGAGCCAGTGGTGAAAAAAGTCTCCATATTCATGTGTGCGTGTAAGTCCTGCATAACACCCACCAGATCAAAATATTTCAGATCACGCCCCTTAGAAGACTACACTGTTTTTGGTATTTAGTGTCACATGTGTAATAATGTCGCTTATCCTATTTTGAGGCGTATGCTAGGTTACACTGATGACCAACAACTTCATTATTCGTTTCACCTCATGACACTTTGGCGTTTAAGTGCACTTACTAATATCTTGGCATGAGTATGTTCAATATTGTTATGAGGTGTATGTTTATGATACACAATGGTCTACAAGTTGCCTAAAGTGTGCACAGATGACACTTGACATCAGTATGCTCAATAATATCTTCCCCTTGCATACCAAATCGCAAAACTATCATCTCAAGTATCCCAATTTGCTACACTAAATGCCATAATATGTATATTATTATTTTTAACTTTAGAAAGTCACTCATGCTGACGAATAGTATCATATTGGCAATTAGCAGATGTGACACTTTCAGACCTGTGTGCAAATAGTGTACATGACACTAAATACCATAAACAGTGTAGCACTCTGATTTGCAAGGTGGTAAAAACAGAGGAAATTTCCGTGTGCTTTTAAGGTTGGAATCAAACTAATGTCCAGTATTAACCTACTCAGTTGCAAATCGCTGATTTTCAATTAGACTCAAGGGGACTTATTTGAGACAAATCATTCTTCCAATTACTAACGAAAAGATGTCATAGAAGAGAAATGGAAATGAAGCAATATTCAATTATCAAATGCTTCAGGAACAAAGGATGAGAGACCTTAGAGCCCTCCACCTCGGGCATTTTTCTACCTCACGCTCCTGGGAAATCAAGGACAAAAGCATCGAGCATTGCAAGTTCTTCATTATCAAATGGTAGTGCTACACCTGCAAAAAAACCCCACAAATGTAACCTTTTAAAGCCACCAAAATACTCTCTGTGCCTCTCACTTTTCATACACAATGCTTCTATCCATGAATGCCTAAATTTGGAAGTATCATACAGCACGTTGTTATTAGTTCAGAGTATTAGTAAATACTATATGACACCTTGAATTTTTTTATTTTTTGTCACGTGGGTTTCATAAACTGCCTGCAATGCACAATAACACTAGTTGCAAAAGCATGAGTGGAGATGAATTAGCTATTCGGAATTTCCAGCATGGTCATTTTTAAGTGAGGAAAAAGGATGGACCTTGCCCTGTGCATTTAATGTTAGAATCAAGTTGGGAATTGTTATTTTAGAAATCACAATACAAGGTCTAATTTTGGAGTGATATTACATGACATCATTTTCTCCCATGCCACTCAAGAGATATCTGAGTGAAGAGGATTGTATTGAATCTCAAAGTCGAGCCTCTATGACTTTGGGAGACAAGGAAGATTGCTCATATTTTTCCACCTCTTGCATCCGATGGCTCATGGAGTTCACATTCAATGAAAGCTTGTATGGATGTGTCAAAATTTGTGCTTCCATATGTTGGTGTAACTCCTGCACAAGAGAGGACACCAATAGAAAAATCAAAGGAAATCCAATTGATTAAAATATTAAACTTGGAATAAGCTAACGAAATCAAATTAGAAAAAAATAAACATTTAAATATTGAATAATATTGAATAATATGATAACATAATAATAAAACAAAGGTTAAAATGTGGAGGGAAAAAAATGTTAAAAAAGGAAAACACAGTGTTTGAAAAGGTAAAAGAGTTTGATAAGGTTTGCATGCAATAGAATGTAACCATCAAATTCAAAAAGAAGAGAAGAAGTACAGAGAAGAGCTACGACTTAGAGAATAGGATAGAAGCAAATAAGAATTAGAGTATAAATAAAATTAGAACCAAAAAAATAAAATTAAAAGAATAAAAAGAAGGTAAAAAAAATATAAACAAATTGAAGGCAATCAGTGGTGTTTGAAAAAGTAAAAGGGTTTGAGAAGGTTTGAATGCAATAGAAGGTAATCATCAAAATCAAATGGAAGATATAAAATATAGAGAGAATAGCTACAACTCAGAGAATAGGATAGTAACCAATAAAATTCGAACCAAAAAACAAAAAATTAAAGGTAAAAAAGTACATATCAAAATAAAATGAATAAAATGCAGGTAAATAATGGTAAAACAAAGGTTTTAAAAGGCAATCTGCGGTATTTGAAAAGGTTTGAGTGCAATAGGAGGTAACCATCAAATCCAAAAAGAAAAGAAAAAGACAGAAGAGAAGAGCTACGAATTAGAGAATACGGTAGTAAATAATGTTTCCCAAAGGTAAGTCCAATCAATTTAAGAGGAAGCAAGTCAAAAGATTAAAAAGAAGAAGTAAAGAAAATTATTGAATGTGCAAATTGGGGAACACTACCAATGGAATATTCATACCCATACACACTTTGTGGCCGATATTGGACGAGCTCTTGGAGGGCATCTGGAGTTGCCCTCTTTGTCCGTGGTCCAAGTAAATCCTGTTGTGAGAGTTGGCAACACACGGCGAGGTTAAGTACTTCTACTGTATGTCCAGACCTCATAAGACTAATACTAATATGAATAATAAGTCCATGGCAGCTCCAAGTGCTTCCGTCGGGCTCCTCCTTCAACGTCTTAAGTGCCAGCTGGCCTGCAAGGTCAACGGGCAGGCGTCAGCACACATCAGCATTCCTCACACCTGCCTCCACGTGCTCGCCTCGGAACACTCCCGGCGCTCGGGGTGCAGCACCTATCGGGGTCCGATATAGTATAACCGATATCATGGATTATATCAGAAACAAAAAGTTCCCGCGATTTGAAAAAAAAAAAGGCACCAGTATATAAAGGCCCTTGCCAAGCTCTCTTACTCTTTGGCTCTCCTTCAGAAACCTGCACACCATCTCGTACCTTGAGTTGCACATCTCTGTTCTTCATCCTTGCACATAGGCAACAATCGCCTCAACATCGCCAGTTTTTCCACATGGTTACGCCTCAACGCTGCCATTTCTTCCTCATATTTACGTTTCTCGGCCATAATCAGGCACTCAATAGCCTCGGTGAGCTACAACACAGAGACAATTACACCGGTTACTTCAACACATAACCATCCAGAAATGCACACAAGAAGGGAGTGACAAAACCCACTTTACTGGAAAGTCCTCAAATTGACAATCCAATCAGCAGGGGAACTCCTAATCTCCAAATTCTTGCTAAAAGTAAACACATACATGTCTCAGATCAACTCTTGCCTGCGTTTGCCTAGGAGGATTTCGAGGATCCTGCACAAGTACTGCACCTCGACTGCCACAGGCAGAGCGAACAGAGCTGGATTCCGGTGCGTCTGGTGGCATCGGTGGCTCCTCCGTCTTCCCGCGGTCGAGACGGTGGACCGAATCTGCAAGGAGGAATTCAACCTGCCAAAATGAGAGTGGAAAGACCGGGACTCGTCTCGTTCTGTTTGTCTTGTTCTATCAAAGCGATGTTGTATGCAAATTTCCGGCGTCGACATGAACCCGACATTGTTAACCCTTACAAAAAAAAATTACAAAAAAACCCTAAACCAGCCATTTCTTCAAGCATATCAACACTTAACCGTGTAAGGACCTCTGGTCTCCTCTGGTCTCCTCTGTACACCAAACCCAAAAAAAAGAAAAGAAAAAAAAAGCATTGCCCCAATCGTACCTTTGGGGACCTCGGCGGCAGTGGACTGGTTTACTCCAGCCTCCTGCTGCAAACAATCTGTCTCTGACTCCAGCGCCTGCAGCACAACCTGTTTGAATTCCTCGCTACGAAATTCGACAAGAAGGCCAGGAACATCGGGATGATCGTCACCGAGAGCCTTGAAGGCAGCAACGTAGAGATCGATAGTCTCAACAATCCTCTTAGCCAAGTTCAAATCATCCACAGTCATCCATATCGTCTTCCTTCCAGGTAGTCGCATGTTCACAACAACTTTGCGGCCTCGGCATATGATGCCCCTCCAATCCTCGTCTACGTCCATTTCGGTATTCTCTCTGGGGCCGGAATGCTAGAATTTTTCCCAAGGGATGTGCATCTGCTACGCAAGAAGGCGACGGAGACGAGAGAAAGGAAGTTCATCGAAGAGGTTGGGGTTGTGGGTAGGCGCTCGCCGAAGCGAATATTGCTGCAGACATGTCTGCTCTTGTGTCTGCACATCTCCACACTCGGGTGTCTGCTGCCTGCATTCGCAGCACTTCCCACCGACAAGTTCACACGTAAGATTCTAAGGGTCCCAGCCAAGTAAAACTCGACACGTCGGATGTCGATTATACAAGGATAATCCCGTCCGCTTTTGCTGAGCAAGAGGTCGCTGTGACTCGTTCGCAAGGTAAACGAGGGCGAGTTAATTAATTAGGTGAAGGAAGGTGAGCGTGAAGGGTGGTGCGGAAATTAAGTTGAGGGAAGTAGGCCTAATTCGGTTACTCCTCTTGAAGGGATACCTATATTTGAGTGGTGTCAATATGCTTAAGTTGTGGATCTAAGGATGGACACCCAAACCATACAGGTTGTGTTAAAGAGACATTAGACTATGTGCTCATTACTATAGGGTTCTAGAATCAATAGTCAATATAACTGGGCGGACCTATATGATTACGTAATAAGAGAGAAAAGCTTGAGCACTTTGATAATGAATAAGAACCTCAAATGAGCTCTAAAAATTATGGGGGAAATTATGGGTGTGATTTGGATTTGCTAGTCATCTTGTACCCATTGTGACTTTTCTAAATGTAAAGTGTCCATTTAAGACCCACTTACTCTAGGTCTAGTACGTCAACAACACCTTCTTTCATTTTCACTGGCACCAACAATAATCCGTAAATGCACAAGCCCAATTTTGGGTCAAATGGTCACATTTGAGTCTCCCCTTGACCAATGTTTATATGTCTTTTCCTTGGTGTTTGATTTGGAGTTCAAGTCTTGGGGGGGGGGGGGTCACTAGCAAAAATCATAGAAACAACATGCCATAAAAAAAATAGGGTCTAATATATACATTGTAAATAAAATTTGCAAAAAAACATACATATAATACATGGGATGTAAATATAGTGAAACATGTTTGCATGTAAAATACCATCACATATGATGGCCTCTTTTATCTAGTCAGTACAGGTAAAATAACGTGGAAACAATTACTAGGGGTAGCAGGTATAGGATAGGATTTGTACTAGTGGATGAAAACACGTAATTTTTTGTTGAAAAATCTTGGATGGATGACTTTGCAAGCTGGCTAGCTTGAACAATACTGAACCAACGTATCCAATGTGGATTTAATGTTCTCTACCTACGTGCCAGGAGGGAAATTTTCAATACATTGTTTGAATTGCAATCTTCTTTCTAATTTCTTTGGCAGTATAAGTAAAATAGGGTGTTTTTAGATAATTCCCTAAAAATATTATAATTACTGATAGGGTGTATTAAAATACAAGCATTTATTTTGAAAAATACCATCCTTATAATCTTTTCTACGAGGTAAATAGCCCCCTCATAAATGAGTCTTTAGTGCATGTGTATGCATTAATACAAGAGGGAGTGACGCCCCGAGGTTGAAGTCCAAGATTTAACCATACATATTGAAAACCAATCATCCAATTAATCAATCTCATAATTCGAGGTTAATCCAAACCATGTTTTTGTCAAGTGGAGTCTACTTAGTGCAAGGACAACGATGTAGTCATGTTATATTGATAATTATGTGGTGTAAATGGTGGACAATTTGGGAGGAGGGACCATAAGTGAGGGACTTGCCCGGGTACGCAACTCCCGTATTATATGGTCTTGATTATAATCACTTATAATGCGTTTTAGTCCAATATTGAGTGATACAATTTGTTTTAATGTAGGAAACCCTTGTAGCCCATCTAACAAGGAATCCAAAAATGTAATTATATATAGGAAATGAATATTTTTTGAAGCATACAATTGCATTAAAAACCTAATTATATGATTTAAAAAAAATACAAGTACCATAGGTCAAACTACCCAACTTTTTGGACTTTTTAATAAAATTTTAACATTGTGAATGAATTATAATTTTAATGGGAGGCAACTCTTCGTGGCTTATAATTTTAATGGGAGGCTTAATAAATATGCAACCCAACTTTGTTTTCATCTCATTTTATTTAATTTGGTCTTCACCCAACTTTTTGATCATTTTAATTTGATATAATTTTTACAAAAGCCGTCCTCTAAGCCGTTTTAAGTACGATGCCCCCTGCGTATAATATGGGAGTTGCGTACCCGGGGGGACTTGGGGGTGCACTCAATGATGGATCATCAAAATAACATGATTGAGTGCTTTTGATCCCCTATTTGAGATTTGCTATTGATATGGAAAAATTAAGTAGTTCTTAAACCTTGTGCAACTTCTATGATGTGATAGAAGATCATTATATCTTTTAAGTGTTGTAAATTTTATCCTACAAATTTTCAAAGAAAAAAATGAGACATTTTGATTCAAACATTCATGCAAGTTTCGACAAGGAAACATGTGGAGGGGGTTGGATGCATGTTTTAAATTTTAAATGATATTTTATATCATATCATTATATAAATTCTTGATCATGTGAACACCAATGAATAGGGTGAACCGACCACTACACTAAATATCCCTATTAGTGTGGGTGGAATATTGGTGTGGAATTAACATGGGCCCAAGACCTAAAGTCTTCCCCCAAGCCTTCAATAAGACTTCCCACCAACACATTGAATATTAGTTACAAGACAAAAGTGACAAAAAACAGAATAATCACCCACACTAGTTTTCTTGGAAAAATATTACTATGGCTCACAGTATAATTCTCAACTAGAAATTGAGCGTGTGATGAAAGTTCATGCGGCCCACACTAATTCTCATGATTATAAATCTTAGTGTGGGCTCAAGGAAATTACTATGGCCCACATGAATAGGATTATTTAGTGGAGTTACAGTTGAATGGGTTGAGTTCGAGAAATTACCAATTCAAATTCAAGACTTTATTGAAAATTACTTCATTGAAAATTACCAATCCATTTAGCGGAATTTACAGAACATACAGAGTAGTCCACAGTTTAAGAAAGGAAAACCGAAAGATGTCAGCATGTAACCGGTCGGCCTTCGAAAACACTAGGATCTGCACTGATTATGCCCAAAATCTCCAGCGACACTGGCAGACACCATAGTAACATGCATGCTTATATATCACAAGTTATTATTTATGCCAGTGCTCCAAAGTTGAGGGGGGTGAAGTTAAGTTAAGGTACCATTCCCTCATGCAATTGTGGGCGACACTTTTCACCTCCAACTCAACTTAGAACATGAGGTGGTGCTGCTTGGGTGAATAATAATTAAATTCAAATGCAGGGCTACAACATCCCCGGCCCTGCATTGTCCATCACTCAGAGTCAAGGGCCATAAACGGCCGTGGTTCTAGACGGCTAGGGTGAACCAGCAGCTACACTCGTACCATCGGGGGATGTTAATTAATTATAATTAATTAGTCTTACTTTATTGGCTCTGTCTGTAGGACAGAGACTATGCATCAACTTCTTCGTTTCAAGAGCAAATTTCCTAACCACTTTGTGTTCACACTTGGACGTTACTTGTTCTTGTTATTTTGGTCCACTTTATGTAATGTGGATGTTAACTCTATATATATATAAGTGCTCCCTAAAATGCATTGAAAGAAATCTAGTTAACTATAGTTAATTTGGCAGTTCTTGGTTATTTATTTTTAAAATTTCGGGTGATAAATGAGTAGCTTCAATCCTTGACCTGTATTTGAGAAGAAGGTGCACAAAATCCAAGAAAGGTTTGGTATAGTGAATAGCCATGGATTGGCGTAAGCAAAATAATCAGCTACAATTGTAGTCTTTCATAGCAAAGGACAGAGCCTCACGGTTCTACCGTTTTCTTGTTTGGTAAGCACACTTTTCTGATTTATTTGGGCTTAAATAGGATTCATCAGAATTAATTAGACTTAATGACATTAAATCACACTTAATTGGTTTGAATGTGTATGAATACTTGTGAAAGTAGGCGGCGTTATTAAAATATTATAAAATATACATACTAAATCAGCACACTAAATTTAAGTGTCATTTTAGAATGACAGAGAGAATTTCAAATGGTAAGTCAAAAAAATTATAACTTCAATGTTAATGAGGATTTTGTAATTTTATTTGACCTCCAAGTTGATTACATGCTTCATTGATGGTTTCACTTCCGGAATGAAATCCCAATGAATTGCTTATTTACTAATTGGAAGTGCACATATATATTGGATTTTAGACCTTGAAGGCGAAGTGCACTCAATATGGGATTTGTAGTCAAGCGGGCTTCCCCATAAAGAAGGATGAAGTTTTCAGTGTCATCCGCGAGGCCTTCATCCCCCGAAGGTACGAGTGTAGCTGCTGGTTCACCCTACCCGGTTCTAGACCTGGTGCAAATCCACTAAGTTAGTGCCTGCAGTCAAAACGGATCGAGGGAGCACAACTAACTTACTTCTTAATTATAACTTAACCCTAAACGATGTGTGGAAAAGACATCCATCTAAAGCCCACGAGGTCAGACAGGTTTAATCTTGAAAGTGATCTTCTCACAACCCATAAATGGCAGCATGCAGGAGTCTGCTGATGAAAACTACTCCACCGTAAGTACTTACACCAGGTGGAATATTAATGCTTACTCACTCACTTCTTGGCCAATACCACTTGGCTTATTGTTAACTTTTTCTCTATACCCTAGGGCCCCCTTTTGTACATCTACCTTAACCTCAACATTCCAAATACCATAGGTTGATAGCCGGTCTGATACAATTACGTTGAGTTAGTTAAAGTGCCAAAAGTTGGTTCGACACTTGCAAACAATACATTTGAAAATCTCAACACTTTTCCTATGACTTTCTCACAATTCCAATTAGTTCACATATCCCCAATCAACATGTTTGAGGTGTCCACATCACACATTGTATTGTTTGTACGTTTAAGTATATAACTCCTCCCCATGAGGTGTCCACAATCCATGTGGGATAGGTAAACTTGAGAGATGAAGCCCAGTAGTCCTCGTGTATGTGTTTGTCCGCATCTTTTTTATAAAAACTTCAAATCGCACTTCTGTTTGTTGGTGGTGGTAGTATGTTTGATTGTCTAAGTTTTCTTGGTGTAAAACAACTCCCAAAAAAAGGATTCTTTTTAACACAATCAAGCTCCGAAAATATGTTCATAACACATTTTCTCTTGAAACCCCCTCACTTCTTGAAAATGCTTATTGAAATTCGTTCATTTCATTGCACAAATTTTTAAAATCACAAAGTTAATTAGTCTTGGATGTAGTACTTTGTTTCATGTACTAACTTTCTCTAGTTGGACACAATTCCAAATAAGTGCATCTTCCTTGTGGAATTTAGGCCCGAAAATGTATTAAGGACATAGACCAAGTTCTCAGTACATAATCTTGCAATTTCATGTTTACCCATAGTATGCTTTGCGATAACCGAGGATGACTTGGAATATAATGTGAACCCCTTCTTTATGTAGTGCCTTAAAATGGATTGTTAACACTATATAAGCTTGTGTATAGTGAGAATTTACCATATTTGGCAAAATCGTAAGGTGAATTAAAGTTGACAAAATCTGTCTACTTTTTTCAAAATAATTTGACATTTATTTCCAAGATTATTTTGTGCCGGAGCAGCTATTAGCCTTTTCAAATGTAAATATTAGACAAAAATAATGCCTCTCCCTTCTGTATACTATATACACTAATGCCTCAAGTAAATACCCCTTCTTACATCACATTAGTTTATATGTGGTATGAGGAGTGCACCCCTCGTAGATGACCCAAAATTGCAACATGGGCTTGATGTTAAGGTGGTGGACATTCTCAATATCAATATGCACTTATAGTGCAAGAGATTAGGGTGTTGATTTTTGCACCATCTACTTCAATAAACTTACATTTATCTCTACATCACAACCTTGTAGATTCATATATATATATAACATCCAAGTACAACATTGAATCAATGCCTACGAAACACATGGGTACAAATCTAAACTTTTGTTACTATATTTTTTTTTCATAGACGCAAAACTTAGGTAAACTTGCCCTAATATCAATGTAATTTAGAATGGTATTGACCAAATAATAACGCGAGTATACAAAGATTCATTCACCTTGACACACCCACCAAATATCAATGTTTGATTGGTACTATCATTTGATATCCACAGGTAGGTTCTTTGATACCATTATCGATGATGATGATGATTTTACCATACATTCACTTGTATACCGGTCCAACATTGGTCAGGACTCCATGCAGAGTCAATCTTAAATTAAATTTGTAAGCATAGAAGCAGACTTGAGTCTTGTTGCTTCCATGAATTATTGCTTTGATCTTGAACAACGGTTTCAATGGAAATGAATGAGCCATTGCAAAGGGAGAATGAGTGTTGTTGCAGGCTCTAAGTTTTACACAGCTAGATGCCGATCCTGACCTTGAATGGCTGGGCTGGGTAGTAAAAGTAGAAGCAGTAGGGTTGTGACAAATTATAATCAACTATTTCAACTCCATACATGATGCCAATGATCTTCATGATTGAATAGTCAAAGCAACATTATAACTTACTCATTCACAGTGTTGTATGATGAATTTAGCTAAGTAGCTTATGCTCTGTTCACATTCATTTTGTTTCTGCTGGGAAGTCCGAGCTTGTTTGTGATTTGGGTGCAGTAGAAGCTTCATAAGGTAGGGGTGGTTATTTCCGTCCAAATTTCAGATGTGCCTAGTTGGGATGTTGAAACTATTTTTTTATAAATTTTGAGCGCTCTGCAAAGCTGGTGCAAGAGCAACTATGAAAAAATAAAAGTTTTCCAGCATGTTTGTGATTTCCTACAAATTTTTAAAGGTAACCTTGTAGAATGACCAACACTTGCACATAGGGTACGTGGTATATCCACAGGGTGGATTTCTAAAACCGACCGCTGGCAGCCAATGAAATGTTGGCAGCATTGTGAACGGTAAAAGCACCTAGAAAGGTGCTTCCGACATAGGGGTCGACTTTAGGACCCGCACGGAAATTGCCACCCCTACCTTATACTGACATGGGCATAAAAACTTCATTAGGTCACTCTTTGGAGGATCAGACTGCCTTTGGAAGTTTAGCTTTTAAGTGTCACTCATAATTGGTGCTCAATCTTTTTGAATTAAACATTCAGATTGAATACCTCCCCCCGCCCCGGCCCTGCCCCCGTGGTCTTCTTTGCTTTGCTCATTTAAGGTAGACGTGCCTAATTTGGTTACTTATCTTAATCGAATATCAATATTTGAGTGGTATTTGGGTAAGCCTGCATACAAGAACGGACACCAAAAGACACATGTTGAAAAAAAATCGGACTACGTGCTCGAAAATTTTAATCATTTTAGGTTCATGTAAGATGTAGGAGATGTAAGATGGTCGGAAAAAGTAACCATTCAAGACATGTCTACCTTACAATACGAACATGATCTCCTCACCTTTTGCTAATTTGAAGGTTGAATTTACTGTTTTTTATAATTTCTATTGAGTGCGTTATTCTTACATCTCCTCTAATTTCAAATGAAGCCGAAGTTGCAAGCTTTACCTCCAAAATACAATATGTACACCATTAGTTTGAAAAGGGGCGCAAGGGGTGGGGGGACTGATTGAGACCCACTTTAAATTACACTAGAGCATGAGTTGAGAGCTTTGAACTTGCAACTTTATAGTAGTTTGGTACGTGGAGTTGACAAGCTTTGATTCAAAGTTCAAATTATAAATATGAGCTTCGCCAATCTTCAAGCTCTCATCAATTTGAACAAGTGTAAAGTGATCATGCTTAAAGTGTGATATCAAGGGGTAGAATGATACTAACACTAAGAGAATTGCGTGGTCATGCCACTAGCAATTTATGTGTAATTGGGATTGACTTTTTAAAAAATTAAAAAATAGTTATTGCAAGAATTGGTAAATCGTCATGATGGAAATGGGGAGTGTCTTCTCCAACATTTATGTGGGAACCATGCAATATTTAATGGAGATATTATTGATTGAGGCAGCTGAAGGTTTTTCTTGAAGGTAGGTTATGGTGGTGACCATCTTCTTTAGTAGGCATGCGCTTGGTTGAAATTACCACTTGTTAAAATTTCTAGAGAATTGTGCTTTGCTAGTATTATTGGACAATTTCAGCAATTGTTAGTAAAAAAATTGCACTTCCCCTTAGTTAATGTCCCATTTAGTAGTGTCAATAGACCTTTTAGTTTGTGAATACATGCTATAGGATTGGTTCAAGTGGCCTTGACTAGTGGCATGACCATGCAATTCCCGTGGTGCAAACAAAACAATTTTTCTTGATGCTCATTCAAGGCTTGGGTCCCATAGAAT
The DNA here is from genome assembly GCA_950295325.1 of Polytrichum commune. Taxonomy (NCBI): domain Eukaryota; kingdom Viridiplantae; phylum Streptophyta; class Polytrichopsida; order Polytrichales; family Polytrichaceae; genus Polytrichum; species Polytrichum commune. Next base: position 2,579,505 of record OX485804.1, read on the forward strand.
TAGTTGAGCTTGAACTCTCGACATTCCTAAGCGGCTTTCATGAGGTAGCTTAAGGATTTGACCAAGACCTTGTGGTAGTTGTTCTACAAGATGCAATGTTGAGAACATTTCAATCACAAACCCATTACAAGATGCAATATTTTTTGAAGGTTATGAAGAAGCCCCTTTGTTTACCCATGTATTTGAGTCTCTATATGAGTAGGAATTAAGGGGGAAAAAGGAAATAAATATACATATATTTAGAGATCAACATCAACTCCTATCAGTGCAAGCATAAATGAAGAGCCTCTTCACCCACTTGCCATGATCCCTTGTCAAGGCGGACTCTAGACAAAACACCACAGTAACAAATGGAACAAATATATCTGTGACAAAAAATTGTTTTGTGTTGGATGTTTATGGGGATTAAATTTTTTCTTGTGGAAGTAATCAAAATCTCAAGTGTGTAGGCCAAGCTCATGAGGGTGCGAGTTTCTGGTCAGTAATGACCTAAGTTTACAGACCGAGCGAGGCCTCCAAAAGTTAGTGCATACAAGATAGTGCTCATCCCCTACCCTAATTTATTTGGAATAATTAAGGGATGTGCATGATGGGAATTCTTCTCTAGGTTTTGTGAGTCACATGTGTGGAAAATGAACATCACTAGAGGTTATTGCAAATACAAATTTGACGACCATGTCGTTGTGCATTCATATGTTTTGAGTGTTGTTATGCAAACAGACAAACTTCGACCCATATTCGTCGTGAGAATTGAATCAAGACAACAAACATCACAAAGTTTGAAATTTTATGTAGGTGGCCAATCACTTTCATCTACTACTTGCATCATGTTGCTATTTGCCAACATCGTCAATTAACTGCACGCCTTCACCTTGTGGTGGAAGGACTTTAGATCACATATACAAATGGCATTCCTAATAATTTGTTGAAATGGGTTGTACATGATGTATGATCCTAATTTTGCTAGAGTGCCTCCATAATAAAAATTGTCTTCTTCACTCTTCACCTTCACATTATGCGCCTCCCTCACCTCCTTCCTACTTGACCTCGTGAGACTTATGGAATTATCAAGTCCATCTCTTCTTCTCTACATTCCAATAGGCATGCACTTCTTCTCAAAACACATCATGAACCTCACTATGTAACCCATCTGCCTTCCCAACACTGGATCACTTTCCTCTAATTTGTCAAGTTCATGCTTAGATATTGAAGGGTAATTCCGAATATGCCTTGTTGTTCTCATTGTTGTCTAGTTTTATGAATGGCTTCTTTTTATGATTGTGCGGCCTCATTGCAATTCACCCATATGAACCTTCATGCCATGTCTATGCTTCAACTCATGCCTAAGAGCAAAGTCAAGACAATATGCATTTTGGAGAATATAAGAGGGCCGTTGCTGGCTTGCACTATGATGTATATGCCCTGGAATGATGAATTACGTGAGAATTAGGTTGCATTGCACAACTGTTTCTTAATTCATGCATTTGCGACATGAAAGTCGGTCAATTAAGGAGGCGTTGTTCTTGTGAGAAGGTAGAGATTGTGCCATCTATCGAGTTCTATTCAAAACCTAATATTCAAGTCAGAGGAATCACAAGTTAACTTCAATAAAAATTCGCAATATGTCTCGATGTTGGCTAATTAGAGGTTGGTGAAGTATTGACTACATTATACATGATTTTAGTGTGCCTTGTGCCAGTCTACCCCTACATATATATACCTTGGACTTTCTAGAATGTAAGATTGGGAAGCTCATTAGCTTGTCGGCAACATCGTGAAAGGAATAAGCACACAGCAAGTGTGACAGTCACGACGAAACTGGATCAAAAGCATTAAGGGAGCCAAACCTTAGTCTCAATTATCGCATCAAGAGAAAGAGGAATGGAGGTGTTTGCTATACTGAAAATTCTCATCATTCATCACTCAATTTCCTCTGACGTTCTACACCATGTTAGCAGCTATACTCACTACACTAAAATTTGTATTTAGTGTCACCAATTCTATTTGTCTTGCTCAAGACTAATTGTAAACCGCCTGTGAAGTGTAACCAACTTTAACTGTAACCTAACATCATTTGTCATTCCTTGTAAAAACATTGGGCATTCTAGATGTACAATGTTGCAATTACTATCACTTACCAAGTGGATTTTCATCCAAATTTCAATCATCCATGACAACATTTCATTACATAAATGTTGGTATGCAAAATATCCCAAACTTAGTTCCAATAATTGACATTTGGATGAAATCAAGAAAGTTGGGATGACACCACTTGTAAACTTATTCATGAAAAGTGTCATCGGACAAGTTACCATAGTGACATAAAATACCATATGACACTAAATGCAATATTTAGTGTCCTACTCTCATACGAACAGGTGGATGCCACAGCCAAAGGACCCGATTACGTTGCCTCCACAAATTCATTCTCCTCTCTTCATTAACAGGCGTTCCAGCCACATCCAACTCAAACAATCTACTACTATTTGAATCAAGAGAAGAGTACATCTTCAATTAGGTTGCCTCTTTACCCATGCACTTTGCCTTGGGACAAATCCATATCACAAAAATTGAGGACTTTGTTTATTCATTCATATAGCGGCCGCAACCTAATTGCACATATCAGCTTTGCACTCATATTTACTGTTAGGTTGCCTTTGCGAATAGGTCGTCTCTTCGCCCATGTAAATTACCTTTGGTCAAAATCAGATAACAAAAGCTTATCGCTTCCTCTATCAATCTGGATGGCAACAACGGTAAAACTACATATCCTCGTTGAAATTTTTCTAAATAGTGACGACTGCCGATGAATTAGCGTGGCATTACCTAATTGCACATATCAGTATCGTTGGATTTGTGCAATTTTGTTTGTTTGGGTCCCCAATAGGGAGGGTTGTGCCTGCCAAGGTGGTTGTGCTATACCATGGCGACGCTTGTAGCCTCGGACAGCAAGCTGCCCTGTGAGCCCACACCCGAAATAAATTGGATTAATATCATGATGCTCGATGAGCCTCGTATCAGATATTAAACTGATAAGAACAGATACTACACTTGATCTTAGCCAAAAGGCCAAGAAAGGTATGCCTCCTAACGCTTCAACTTCCCATTATAAACTCCGCCTCTGCCCTCCATCGCACCTCCTGTCAAGTATGGGACAATCCAGTCCATTTCTTTTGCAATATCCATCACTACTCATAAACTTCTCCACAGAGGCCTGCTTCAAACTGCAGCCAACAATCTCCAAGGCAGGTCTTTTTATCACCGTGGCTATTACATACATCTAATACAAATGAGAAATGTACCAACTTGTAGCTATAAATTCTGAATCTTTAATTCTCAGAACCTGAACAGAAAAGCTAATGGCACACGCATTCCAGGCGCTTGCAAACCCAATTATGCCAGAAACCATCAGATTGTTCGACCTTCCAGACCTCGATACACATATTTCGCAAGTACGTCCAGTGACCCAATTCAGAATGCCAGAACCTCACCAACAGCTGGTGAGCACCTCCTGCCACATTGGAAGTCAACCAATGGCCATGGCTGTGCAGTTCTAACACCTCAAGCATCGGACCACCTTTCATTCTTCTGAGAGCTCAAACCCTAAACCCTCCTTGGTCCCACCCCAAGCCCTCCTTGGTCCCAAGAGAACACATCTTTACCATTTCATTCATTTCATTTTGTTTTTCTCACACGGGATAGGACTAGAAGGTTTAGAATCATGGATCGAAATAATTTCGTTCAATTCTGCAACTTGAGGTGTCTTTGCATCGCTAATTCAAGTGCGACTTGTTGTTGTGTACCTGCTTCTTTCTGCTAGATTGGATGTGACATGTCTTTATTATTTTCTCTCTGATTACATTGATTCCTACAGGATTGCAATAAGCTTTGGCACCGTAGCAGCTCTTGTGGTGTCCAAATTGTAGTGTCAACTTATGCATACTTAGCCCATCGTCTAATGGAATACTCGTTCCTCTAAAATACCGAACTAGAAAGGAGCGTGCTTCACATTGATTCGAAAATACATGAGTGCAAATTTGTTCACCAAGTTGAAATTGTTATATGTAAAAGAACCCTTTGATTTGTGGCCCTTGTGGATATGGAAACACAGATAGACTTATCTATCGGCCCAGTACTTCCACCTGCTGCTAAGGTGTGCTCAATGCTTGACTTGGAGAGGTGAATGTCGTCCGACTCGTCCCTGCTGTTTCCTAAACAGATCGTCCTGCGAGAGAAATCACCATTGACAGAGGCACTGTGATTGTTTAGTTGTTGTTGGTGAAGGTGAAAGTTTTCTTTGTCATTCCAGAGACGGTCTCCACAAATGTCACTTGTATGAGCTGCTTCTTCATTGCTATGCACTCGCGTTGTCGAAAAGCTCGATCTCTGGCTTGTTCTTGTCTAGAGATCTCCATGCATTTAGTAGCTTTTGGGAGCCAGGACAGGCCGTCATGCATTAGGAAGCCAATATTGAACTACCAGCACTCGTGTCGTGATTTATTCCTGTCTGTTGCTAAATTTGTTTGCTTTAATTTTGTGTGAGATAAGCGGAGTCCGCAGAAAGGGGCTATGAGGTGGTCTCGATCTCGAACTCTTCTTAAAATTTCGTAAAGATGCTTCGTTGAGAGAAAAGCAGCAGTCGTGATGAAACGAAAACGCAAACTCAAGTGTTTCTTGTTTAACACTACAGCAATCGCTAATCTCTCAACGCTCCTCTCATCAATACATTAGTTCCAATAATTCGATGTTATGCTCATGCTAACAGGCGGATGCTATAGCGAAAGAGTAGGCAAAGCACTCATTTGTGTTCTTTCTCTCAACTACTTCGACTGGATAATCTTGCAATCTTCTTTCGTAAGTGCGCCGGTCACGAAAATTTCATACTATTTGAATGGAAAGAAAAAGAAATGCTGTCAAAGAAATAGTGCAATTGCATGGCGCGGCGACATTCGCAGGCTGAGACAGCAAGTTGGGTAATGATCCCACACCCGAAAGAAATTGGATTAATATTATGAGGCTCGATGAGCCTCATACCAGATATTAATCGGATGAGAATAGGTACTACACTTCATCTTAGCCGAAAGGCCGAGAGAGGTACACTTTCACACCCTTCAACTTCCCATTATATACCCACTCCCCTCCTCCCTACCTTGTCATCCTGAGAAGTATGGGACAATCAAGTCAATCCCCATGCACACATCCCTCTTATTACCATTGTTGTGCAAGTCCACAAATGGTTCTGTTCTATAAGTATGCAGCCTCATTTTGACTCACTTAACCGGACCTTTTGTGCCATGGCTATACTTCATTTCTACACATGAGCAATGTTAAGACAAATCTGGATTTGTAGTATGTAAGAGTGGAAAAGGGGATGGCGTGCTGTTTCTGATTTTACTATTATGTATTGTTGTGGCCATGAAGTAGTCACCCATCAACCAAAATTGCTGGGAGGTCGCAACTACCAAGATGTGTGAACCTCGAAAGCGGGATTGCTCTGGTAAACTATAATGATGAAATATTGGAATTGAGACAAGCCTCAATACGGTTGGTGCCTAGACCTTGCTCGTAGCGACTCCATTGGCGCGAGTATACTCATCCTCCTGCTCACCAATTACACGAACACATCACTGACGAGGCACTCTCTTGGAGAAGGCCATAGCCATGCAAACATCTTGCTGGCCACATGCTCCGAGTTCTCCATATAACTCTTCTCCAGCTACAAAATAGTCCATGATAGGATTGAATTAGCAGTCTGCAGATGTTCGCAGTGATATCTCTGGTTTTATGAAAGACAGTCGGGGGTAGTTGGACATACCTTTCACCTATAGTCAAGATGTTGAGCATCGTGAAGTAAAAATTGTTTTTTCCCTAAACAGAACTTTCCCATTTATGTCTGAAGTTCTTCTACGTTTGTGTGTGTTGCATTTTCTTCTCTTTGTTTCAGTCACATTAATAGAGTTATCCGTAAAGTGAGCTGAAGAGAGGGTTTTGGGCCTAGATTTGAGAAAATTGTGTGACAGGCCCTAAAAGTGGAGCAGGTGTCTGTAGCTATAAAAAAACACAGGCACAAATCTTTTGAGGGACCGGAAATGGTGAAAAAAAAAATTGCTCCTGTGTTGCGAGCGCGCCCCGGGAATTTAGCGTCGCTTTGTCAGAGGGCCCTCTCTTGTTTCGCTAATTATGTCAACAAAGAAGATCCACTGACAAGGCGGGGCGAAAGTCATAAATAAAGGCAATTGAATTATTAGGAACAATTTCGGCAATTAGGTATGTCCCTAATTTTAGGTCACACATTGCAGACAAGGGGACTTGCCCCCCCCCCCCTCCTGCCCCATGCTTGTTATATGTTGGGAATCTTCAAGCCCACTTATTTCAGGGTTTTCAAGAGGCTCCTCAACTTACACAATAAACACCTGAAAATAGGCCCATACAAAATGAATACTATGTGTTGTGGGCCAGACGCCTGTTTTAGTCTCTGAAAAACTCTTAATTTCTTTTGACGAATAGGCGGACCCCGATTCTCTCATCCAAAAACAAGCAGACCAGCTCTGACCCTAAACCCTGGCCTTCTGTATTATGCCCCGGAATTCTAGAGCCTTACTTTGCGTTTCCATGGGTTTGTGTGAATAGTGCACTCAAAATCTGTCAAAACACCAGCTTACTTTACGGATAACTCAAATGGGTGAAGGTAATCAAAGTGGATCTTATTTTAGTACCAATAAGGAGGTTGGTTACCGCGTACTACAAACTCTCTCGGCCCCCTTGATTCCCACCTTGCCATTCTAATTTCAGTAGAAGCGGCACATACAGTTTCACTCGGCACAATCTTTGCGTTTCTAGCCCAATTGTAGGGTTTGTCATACCTTTTCCAAGTCAGGTGAATGACGGTTCATCTCATCACATGCCTAATGAAATATTCAATATACTGTATTATTAAAGTCTTTCATAATTACCTACTTTCAACATCTTGCAAATCTGTGTATTCAGTTCAATTATTAGTTCACTATCATTACAAAACAAGTTGTGTAAATGACCAAAATGATGTCCCTCATATCTAGCAAGAGAACTGTATTTATGTGAATGTTCAAAATATAACTGCACAAAATTCCAGTAAGAGCTGCACAACTTTGGAAAAAGTGCAGACTTCGGGCACAACTAATGAGTTATATGCAAAACCCATTCAACTTAGAGGAAACTACCACTCATTTTCAACCAAAAATCGCAGTATGTCATGATTAGCCTGACTAGAGTCTAGTGTAGGAACGGCCACATTATACATGAGCTCAAAGTGGGCTTGTGCAAGTCCACCCCTGCCTGTATACCTGACCCTCTTACAAAGTGAGATCCGGAAGCTCATCAGCTTGTTCAAGACGTTGTGTAAGGAATAGACTGACAACAAGTGCGACATCATGAAGGAAATTGGATCATGTGGATTACGGCATGCAAATCTTAGCCTGAAAAACAATCAAGAGATTAGGAATGGAGATAATTATCTAAAATCAACTCAGTCTCAAGCGGTTTAATACTCTTCTAGGACATTTTACACCATGTAAGGAGTCATTCAATATTACTCTCATCCTTACAAGCAAGTGCCATAGCCAAAGAAAGGAGGCCAAAGACCCACTTGTGGTGAATCTCTCAATTGTTTCGGCTAATTCATTTCCATTCACATGTATGACGACGATGTCCAACTCAAAATTTTAGTGTTGCTTGATTCAAACTTAGAAGTACACCTTGCTCTCTTGCATCACATTCAAATTGATATAGTCCAGTTTTGGTTTATTTGGATCCCCGACATGGAGGGTTGTGCCTACCAAGGAAGTAGTGCAATACCATGGCATGCAACGCTCACAAGCTCATACAACAAGTTGCCAGATGAACCCACCCCTTAAAGAAATTAGATTAATATCATGAAGCTCAATGAGCCTTGTATCATATATATATTAAACTAATAAGAAATGATATTACACTTGATCTTAGCCAAAAGTCCAAGAAAAGGTATGCCTCTTCACTCTTCAACTTCTCATAATACACCACGCCTACTCCCTACTTACATCCTAAAGAGTATGGGACAATCAAGTCCATATTTCTTTTTATATCCAACACTACTCATGGACTGCTTCTCAAGACACAACCATGAACCTCACGGTGCAACCTATTTGCCTTCCACACATTGCTTCAATTTATTTAGAATTTGTCAACTTCTTCCTCAAACATTGAAGCGAAATGTAGTAAAAACAATTGTCGATTTCTAGAATAAAAGAGTTGGAGAAGGGTACCCATGTGTTGTTGTTGCCTTGTATCATGTATGTGCCTCGGGGGGGGGGGGGGTACACTCATTGTCTCTCAAGCAGTACTTGAAGGAGTGAAGAAAAGATGGATAAAAAAATCAAATCGGCTAAAACATTGACCATCAAGATTTGATATTTTGGAAGGGTCTGTAGGATGCGCTGCAAAATTGGCAACATATGGATTAAGTATCGTCAACTAATTGATCTCTAGAACTGGCCTTCTAATACATGAATAAGGCTATGTTGGTATCAAAATAAGAATGAATCAATATATATGGACCTACGATTTGACAAATCGTTTGATGTTAGAGTTAGAAACCACTATTGCATTGGTTATAATAACTTATATTGTAGAAACAAATTTATATGAGTTACGACCAATGAATGAATGAGTGTTCAACAACTATATCAATGATAAATAAATATGTCTTGCTAAGAGTAATTTAGCCATATTTCCAATATGGCCTTTCTAGTGTATACATATGATTGAGCTCTATATGATTTATTTGTTTTTCACTTGCCTATGTATATGAGGGAACATCCAACTACAAATTGTACGTATATCATTTTTTAAAGCATAAAAATCTTGTATATTAGGGGTATTAATTTCAGGGTCATGCACGCACGTGATTCCTGGTTCTAGCATTGAGTGCATCCCCCCTTTGTATGTGCCTAGGAGTGATGAATCATTTGAGGATTGTCTTTGCATCACACATCTGTATTTTAATCAATTCCGTTACAACATGGTCACCGTGTAGAGTTTCACTTAATTAACAAAAAGTTGCACACCTTGTGAAAAGGCAAAGACTATGTCATCTTTTAAGTAATGTTTCAAACCTATGAACTTAGAGGAGACCATGAACCATCTTCAACCAATATTTGCAATATGTCCAGATAGGCTAACTATAGTAAGGGTGAAGTATTGACTACATTCTACATGATATCAAAGTGGTATGTGATAGTAATGAACGGACAACATGAGGATCAAAAGGATTAAGAGAACCAAATCTTAGCCAGAAATAACGTATCATAAGAAAAGAAATGGAGACAAGTGTTGTAAAGACAATTCTTAAATGATCCATCATTTCCAAGACACATGATTCATTCAACAAGACAACAACGACACATGATTCCCTTCTCCTCTTGTGACTTTCTACCATGCAAGAAGTCCATACTTAATATTACTCTTTTGCAAACATGCGGATGTCATAGCCAAAGAGAGGAGGCAAAGAACCCATTTGCATTCATTCTCAGGTGCTTCAACAAACTCATCTTCCTCTCTTCACTCACATTTGCATCAGCCACGTCCACTTCCACAAAATCATATTATTTGCATCAAACAAAGAACACATGTCAGTCTGATGATTTGTCCGATTTAAGTTGGTTTGGATCCCAAAATGGGAGGGATGTGCCTGCCAAGGAGGTAGTGCAATACCATGGCGACGCTCGCAAGCTCCGACAGCAAGCTGTCATATGAGCCCACACCCTAAAGAAATTAGATTAATATCATGAGGCTCGATGAACCTCGTATCAGATATTAAACTGATAAGAACAGATACTACACTTGATCTTAGCCAAAAGGCCGAGAAAGGTATGCCTCTTCACACTTCGACTTCGCATTATAAACTCCGCCTCTGCCCTCCATTGCAGCTTCTGACAAGTATGGGACAACTCGGTCCATCTCTTCTTCTCTATCCATCACCGGTCACGGACTTCTTCCCAAGAGTAACAACCCTCTTATTATCATCGTTGTGCGGTTTCACGAATGGCTCCTTTTTAATAATTATGCAGCCTCATTTTGACTCACTTAATTGAACCTTTGTGCCAAGGTTATACTTCAATTCCTACACATGAGCAATGTGAAGGCAATTCTCAAATTGTCGAATGTAAGAGTGGAGAAGGGTAAGACGTGCTGTTGGTGACTTGTATTATTATGTATTGTTGTTACAACGAATTAAGTCACCCTGCATTAGCCGAGATTGCTGACAACCTGAAACTGCCGAGATGCGTTAATCTCGATAGCTGGATTGCTCCGTTGAACTGTAATGAATTGCCACCAAGCACCGGGGATGATGTTTGTTCTTCTGTCGATTTCTCTTTCTTCATCCTCACCGCACAGACTCGGCCGGTGCTCATCCACTCCATGCTGGCAACGACTGGACTGTGTGGATCCTCACCCTCCTGTACCAGGAATCACGATCTTCGAGCGCTTGGTTCCCACCTCGTGTTGGCAAGACCTTAATTGCCGAGAGGATCCTCATCTTCCTGCACCCCAATTACATTCACATATGACTGATAAGGGACTCTCTCGGAGGAGGCATTGGTCGATGCAGACATCCTGCTGGTCACATTTACCCTAACTCCCATGTAACTCTTCTCCACTTACCGAATACTAATATGTAGTGCATGATAGGGTTGATTTTGCAGTTCACAGATGTTGGAAGTGAGATCTCTGCTTCTGCTAAAAGATATCCATGGTAGTTGGAGATGCCTTTCACGTGTAGTGAAGATGCTAAGCATCGTGCAATGAAGATTGTTTTCCCAGAAACAGAAATTTTTCATTCATGTTCAAAGTTCTTCTGCGTTTGTGTGTGTTGTATTTCTTCACAGTTCTAGGTGTTGGGATACCCTTTCGAAGTCAGGTGAAGGATGGTTCATCTCATCACATGCCTAACGAATTATTCGATATAATATATTATTAAGGTCTTTCGTAATAACCTACTTTCAACATCTTGGAAGCCTGTGTATTCGGTGCAATTGTTAGTTCACTATCATTCCTGAACAATTCGTGAAAACGACCACAACGATACCTCTCGTCTGTAGCAAGGGTCCCGTATTTATATGAATTCCAGTGCTTCCTTGCACCAGCATGGTATATAGCCTAGCTGGACTCGCTGGAAATGAGTGGGTTCAAGAGTTAGGAGATGGTGCAGGAGTACTTCTTACTCAAGCTGCTCTGAAATCATTTGAAAATTTATCTTTGCACTGAACAACTGTTTCTAAATTCTTGCCTTTACGACATGATCACTGTGCTCAGTTTTACTCAATCAAGAGGTGCACAACTTTCGAAAAGGTCAAGACTTCGGGCATCTATTGACATCTGATTAAACCCTATTCAACTTAGCGGAAACTAAGTACCACTGAGCGTCGATTAAATTTCGCAGTATGTCTTGATTGACTTACTAGAGTCTTGTGAAGCATTGACTGCATTGGACATGATTTCAAAGTCTACCCCTGCATATTACACCTTCGATAAATTTTTATAACATGAGATCAGGAAGCTCGTGCATCATCCTGTTCTTGACATTGCGAAAAGGAATAGGCAGACAGCAAAGTGCGACAGTCACAAAGAAGATGGATCAAGAGGATCAAGACAGCCAAATCTTAGCCTGAATAACGCACCAAGAGGAAAGAGTTGGAGATGATTCTTGTAAGCGACAATTCTCAAATGATTCATCACTTCAAGGCACACATGAAACAATTCAGCAACGGCACCTGGTAATGGCCTTTCTCCACTCTGGCATTGTACACCATATAAGCAGTCATATCAATACTCTCCTGCTAAGAGGCAAAGCACCAATTTGTGTTAATCCTCTCTAGGGCTTCGACTGATTAACTTTCTTTACTTCATTCACGATTCACGAGTGTCAACCATTCCATGTCCACCTCCAAAAACATTTTACTTTTCGAATCAAACAAAGAGTCCCTCCAAACTTTCAGAGTAACTGAAATTGTCCAATTTTGGTTTATTTGGGTTCCCGACAGGGAGGGTTGTGCATGTCAAGGAAGTTGTGCAATACCACAGGACGCTCACAAGCTCGGACAACAAGCTGCCGGATGAGCCCACACCCAGAAGAAATTAGATTAATATCATAGAAGCTCAATGAGCCTCATATCAAATATTAAACTAATAAGACCAAATACTACACTTGATCTTAGCCAAAAGACCGAGAAAGGTATGCTTCTTCCCACTTCAACTTCCCATTATGGAACGATCAAGTATTCCCTACCGTCGACCTCCTCAATGTATGGCACAATCATATCCATCTCCGCTACTCTGTATCCAACTCGGCTGGGGATTCGTGGCACTCAAGTAAAATCATCCATCCAAGATATCGTGGATGAAGTGGCTCCAATAAAAAAAAAGCCCCCCTATGGGGTTGAGGGCCGATTCATTCGAATGTGACGTCACTAGACTAATTCGGGGCCTTTGACTCTATTTCCGGAATCAAATTGCCCCAAAATAGCCATTTAGATGATTCTTGTGTTTTTTTCATCCGCACGGATGATTTTACTTGAGTGCCACGAATCCCCGGCCATCCAACTCTGCTAAGTAATGCTCTTCTCCACACCTAACCCTACTTCATAGTGCACCCAACAATCTCCTCTCCAGATCTTTGTGCTATGTCAATGTTGATGACGTACAACTGATATAATCAAGGCAAGCAGATCTAATTCAAATTATCATCTTAAACGGCTACCTATATTTGAATGGTGTCTGGTAAGGTGCAAATCTAAGAACAGAGACACCGAAACACACATGTTACGAACTTCATAACGCATTAATTGTGTATTTCATATCCTATGTGAAGTGGAGACACAGAAGAAAAAAGTGTTCATTGAGAACCCAATTACCTTAAGCAATGTGATTACTCCTCCATCTTGCCCTTCCCCACACAAATGTACTCGGTGATGGGGATTGCCTAGTGAAATGAGGGTTTTCTTTTCTTTTCTTTTTTGGCACAAATTAAAAATCCAATTGCAAAGAGAACGAAATACAACCAACCCGGCCGAAACAACGCAACCCGAGTGGAAATCAAGAAATAATGCTCATCTAAGGCCTATCATGTGTGATGAGGCGTTGATAACATAATGCTCAAGCTCTTGAAGTGCGTGTATGCATTGAAGACATCCATGCAGTTTATAAAGGACACGGAACCTAAAATAGAGTCCTAAAATTGATTTGAACTAATTAAAACATTCATAATTAATGTGCATAAAGTCACAAATAAATAAATAAATAGAACCTGCCACATAGACATTCATTAAATTGGTATTTAAAGAATTTATATGGATAAAAATTTTGAGTATATGTATCATGCAATAACCTTCGTATCATGATGTCAGTATTTTAAATTTTTATGATATTAACCAAATTATTTACTTAGGTATACAAAGATCATGTCATCTAGTGATGCCCATCAAGTATTGATACTTGATCGAAATTACAAATCCGATATCGATCAAGGTGGTCATGATTTGATATCAAACATTCACTTAATATTTATGATTCCAACATTGGCACATTGAACCACCTAAGCTAAAACGATCCTTTGGGGAGGGGAGGAATAAATAATAGACTTATCTAAGAAAATATCTTCTTTAAAGCATTTGAGCATGGGCCCTATGTGAGCCCTTTATAACATCACACCAATTTCTTCAATACACCAGGATGTGAACCCCCGACAATCTCTTGAGATAATTTTTTATATAGGATGTACATGGGTCCAACATAAAGTTGAAAGCCCCATTGAACTTTGACATGGTCTTAATGCCTTGTCATCTTATCCGACAAATAGGTGGCATGAAATTCATGCCAGAAAAATGTGGCCCAATGGCTCATTTGTTCTCTAGAGTTGTTATTTGTTTCCACCGAAGTTTGGTCGGTAGTTGGTTGTTTTGCATCCAAGACTTTTCACATTAGGTAAGTGTTTAATGTTCAAGGGTGGACTCTTCCTTGGAAACCTAAATGACGTGCATGGGTCATTGTGAAATTACCCCCCCCCCCCCACCACCACCCCCGTATACAAGAAGTTTACAGACAAAAAAAAATGTATACCTACTAACAACATGCTAAAAATTGGACCCATGTATTTATACTGGGCTTTTCAATTTAATGTGATAAATGCCTCCACTGCATATACAAACTATACATCGTGAATGAAACAATCTTTTACTACATATAAAATCTACTTTCACTTTTCAAAGAGAAAGTGATTAAAGGTTTTTTCATCTATAGCATGTAACTCAACGATTGTATCAAACAACATAAATAAGAGCACAATAATTTAATCACAATTTAGAGAGCAAAACTAAAGGAAGCCCATGAGAGCTCCAAGAGCCTCTAGTTTGTAAAAAACCTAGAACTCAATTACAAACACTAACAAGAAGGCATGTGGTACTTATTGAGGACTGTGATCATATGAAAACAATGGATGAAAATGTGAAGTGGATGAAACTAACACGTCTATTGTGAACTTTTTCTCTAGACCTTAGGGGCCCCTTTTGCACATCTACCTCTACTTTGTAGAATTTAATAGCCTTTTTAGATGTACATACTAGAGAAACAGTACCGTAGCTCTCTAGCAACTTGGGCAGAAACCATTTAATTTTAAAGGTTCCTAAATTTATGAGAAATTCATTTCGTTGAGTGTCCAAAAAAAATGAAATAACATTCAAAGAGTGCCTAAAACCACAATAATACAAATGACATTTACTAGAATCCAACAAAGTAGCATCAAATCAAAGCAAAATTTGTTGCCAAGCAAAACCTTGACATACAAGTAAAAGACAAACTTTAGGGTAAGGAATGTTGGTTATGGAAAGTGTTTAGGTTAATTATAGCTGCCATAGATGAAATTAGGAAAACCATCCATGAATTATGGAATTAACTTGGATGAATGTAAAATGTATTTTGAATTTTGAATTTCTTTTTGAATTTACCCAAATTTTTAATATCATTTTCTAGACTGCCTAACTTACTTTCGCACTTTGATTAAATATTAGGCAGAAAGGTGCCCAAGCTACTAGAGAGCTACAGTATCTCTCCCTTGTGTATACTATGTATGTGAATGCCTCAAATAATACCCCTTCTTACACTCACATCAGTTCGTACATGGTATGAAGAGTCCACCCCCTGGGTTCATTGCATGCTTGGAGTCGATGTGGAGGTTTGAAGGATAAAATATTCTATATTGGTTCATGATGGGCCAACCTCGTTTTAGCACCTCTTGGCATGTCCAAATGAGTTGGGCCCTCAATGAACCAATGTAGGAAGTTCTCCTACAAACCTCCACACCGACTTTAAAACATGCTTTACAAACTTAACAAACACGAAAAGTATTATATGCATAATGACCAACTCCTAACCAAAACTTCAATTGAATTGAAGGATAACTCTAATGTAACTTATATGAAAATGTCAACTCATTGAGCACTTTGTACACTACTTAGATGATTTAGAGCAATATACTCGAAGATAACAAATCTTCTAGTTTGCTTTTGTGAAACTACACCATATGTATGTTCCAATTGGAATAGTGCACGTAATGCCAAATGGGCCAATTTAGTTATGGACATTTATTACACTTTTCACCAAAGTTTATTCAAGAAGTAATATTGAAGCCCATTGTGTGACATCTTGAGGCCCATACTTATCAGCCTCTCAAATCATCAAGGGTCAAGGTCAATGCACTTATTGTGCATACTTTTCACATTTCACAATATACAAAATTGTAAATCTACATGGACCCTTTAGCAAATCCAAGCAACAAACATGTAAAATTTGACCTAATTTAAATTTGGAGTCATTGTGAAATTCTTCTAAACGTTTGAAATGACATTCATAGATGACTTAAAATTTATTGTATTCAGATATGTACATTTTGAAATATTTGGATTTGTACCTATATATTAGAAACCATTATAGGCCATTGTCTAGATGATGTGTACCTACATTTGTCATTTCAAAGTTCATAACTTGTTGAGCCTTTTTTATTAAAAAATAACAAAACACACACACACACACAAACACATTTTCCCAATCAAGCATGTACAATCAAACAATTTTCATGGGCAAAGTATCCATTTAATCATGGTATTTAATGCCACTCAACCATGAAAACATGAAAGACACTTATTGTATAAGAAGAAGAAGAACTCCGGTCTCCAAAGGAGGCCGGAGCAAATAGAGTATATATTTGTAAAACATCCTTGGCCATGCCCTAAAGGATAATGACGTTAGATGTGAAACTACTTCATAACTTAGGTATGTTGGAGAGCCAACCATTGATCAAAGCCGCAAACTCTAATATAAACCAGGGCAAAGTTTATGGACGTCGTTTAACAAATATGAATTCGATAAACAAGTAATCACTTAGTGCATATTATTCATATTTAGTGTACATGAGATTGCTCCTCGAAAGAGGACCGGAGTTTCTATCTATCTATCTGTACATGAGATTGCCATGATTAACATTGTAGAGCACATCACCAAACATCTTACTCGAAACATTTGTGTGTGCATTTAGACGTGAGATTTTTTGTGCACTCCAATTGGAAAGGCTCACTTTATAGTGTCACTTCCAAGAGACCGATTTGGAGCTTCAATTTTTAGTGAGGAATTGTGGGCTTGAAATTGAATGAACTCATGTTGCCTATGAGACGAGGATAGTAAAATAGAGGAGAGAATCAAAAGCGGCTAGAATGGGAATCTCGATCGAAAAAAACAAATCCCTTGAGAACCTCTAGGTGTACTAAGTATACAACATTCTTCATGGACACATCCCTTTCAAAAGCATTCCATCACTTTGTCCCATGACTTGTTGCTCCCAAGGCAAGCCCGGAGTCAAATGCATACTAAAAATGCTTATTGTTAGCAAAACCCAACCAACAAGAATAGTCTCTCACAAAAGACTAGCCAACCATCAAGGATATTTCAAGCGACATCTCTTAAAGTCGTCCAAGAATGCCATTTTATAGAGGTCTCTACGTTTGTTGGATTGGTACCGTTTTTATTAAATAGCATTCAAGGATGTATCTATGCTGAGGATATCACATTTTTTGGATACCAATAGGGTATGGGTATTTGACGGTATTTTGTTTTCGATGACATTCGGGTATATATCACATGCAAGGACCTCTGTACCGAGGTAAAACCCTACTACTATCAGTATGATTTAGAATGGTATTGATCCAAATAATAACTAAGGTATAGAAAGATTCTCTCACCTTGATATGCCCATCAAATATCCATATTTGATTGGTATTACAATTTCGATACCCACAAGTAGGTTCTTTGATGCCATTACTGATGTTAACCAAAAATAGTGTTGCAACTACTTATCAAGCAAAACACATATCTACAAGCTTGGGAAAAATGTTGCAACTTAAGCCTATTACAAATTAAGTTATAAGAGTGTTTAGTTACAACGTTAGTTGCCTTCAAACTAACATGCTGCATATTAACCAGGGACCGTATTAATCTTCAAACTCCTTAGAATTCTCGTGTTTTTGTGTCACTTTTTATTTTATCCTTTTGTTGTAGCATCACGTATTGTTTATGTTATGGTAATATTGACCCACAGTAATTAAGTGTGAAAAAAAATTCATGTGGCTCATGCCAAGAAAATTGGTAAGAAAAGGTTTTGCTAGAAAGTAATGTGACCCACAATTTTTTGTGTAGTGTTTGTTGTCGTAAATTTGACGATGAATCGTGTGACCCACACTTATATCCATAGTGTGGTTTGTATAGGGTTTGTAGAACTTGAATTTACTTTGAAGTAGCACCCAAGATCCCAAAGACGTTTTGTACAATACATCCCTCTTTGGTGTGCGCACGTATCATTTGGTCAAAATATGTTTCCTACACTATGTAGTTTAAGTCATTCAAATGCAATATGATAAAGTGGTTTATTGTGTATGATTGAATATTATGTGACATCATAATAAGTATGTTTTTTTTTGCATGAATTGAAAATTCAATTGTAAGAAAAGGAACCAAAATACAACCAACATGGACGAACGAACGCAACCTGAGTGGAAATCGAGAAATAATGCCCAACTTCGATAACAAGTAATCAAGTCAGTTGTAGAATACACTTCATGTACACAACAAATCCTCGAATTTTGTTGGTTGGCTATGTAAAAACACATGCAAGGTTGCTTGTTCAAGATTGAACATGTTATTTAGGTAATTGGATGTTAAACAAAGACTTTTGATCCCTCTCTGCAACAATTATATTGTCATTCTCAAACAAGGTTCCGAGGACTTGTAAATATGAAAGCTATCATGATTTGGCATGCATTGACAACTTGAGAATGACATTTATGGGTAGTTGTGCCTAAAACATGTGACTGCCTCACTATGCCATTCAACGTATCACACAACCTCCATAAGCTATGTGGCCCTTACGTGATCACTCTTTTCAAAACAACACCTATATTTGATATATAAGATACAACATATGCTTAAGAACGATAAAACAAGACATGTGATGTGATGAGATCAAAGCATGTGCTCAAAATATAGACAATATTACAAATGCAATATTTAGCACAATTAGGAGGGCTTACTATATGTGTTTCTTTAAAGAAACGAATACTCCTCATTTATACATCTTACAATGTTTGCGCATCTACTCAAATTTTGAAAGTTTGAAAGAACAATCTTTTTTCATTACAATTGGGTGCAAGCATGGTAAAGGGGACCATAAATTTGCTTCAGTTTACCAAAACCATAATTGTTTTGGTCAAAGGCCTAAAGGTAGTAGCAAAGTGTTGTTTAAATTGGGATTATTTATTTATTTTTATGATGACCTCTATTGTTTGTTCAATACTCAAATGTAGAATATCAAGTTGAGATCTTAAAAACGTATCATTTAAAGTGATGCTCAAAAGCAAATGCTTGAATCTCATTTTGGATGTAAATTTCATGACCTTAAATACTTTGAAGTTGGAAATCTTTCATATTCTTTAAATTCATTATCTACTCGAGGGCACCATCAATTTAATGTAATGTTGTCGTATTTGAACAAATTTTAGATAGTTCCTTGCTCAATATCGCCTACTTGCACACCCCTTACACCGTCCTCTAAAATATGTAGACTTCTCTTGGAATTTTTTTGTCATCATAAATTATTTGGCTTTGTATATTAAATTTTATTAAATCTCTATGAATTTTTCCTTCGCAAAATTCAAAAGTTAGTGGAAAGTATTGAATCACTGTCACTTAACACTAGACACATATCACGAGTTCACTTTACCGTGCTTGCACCCAATTTCTATTTGTATAAGATAATTTGCATTATCATGGATGATCCAACGGTAATATTCAAATTTGTAGAGTTGAAAATGTCCATGTTAGGCACACAATTAATATATGAGTGGTCAACAAGGATGTTTGCGGTTATCAATGGACACCAATAACAACACATATCAGGATGAGAGTAGAGCTTGTGCTTGCAGTAAAGACATGAATGTAAGTTTAGTGTTTAACACACTTGAGTTGGTTTGCAAATTCACTTAAAGATTATATATATATATATATATATATATATATATATATCTTCACTTTGACCTCTACATCTCAACGTCGATGTTAACATGTGTAGAGAGCTGACTTTCCAAAACTTTTACAAAGTTTGAACTTCCTCTTTTCATAGGCCAAATCCTTCAACCTCTTCTTCATTGCAATACAAGGGTGGGTGGGTGAGAATTTCCACGAGACTCTTTTTTATTTCGTTTGCATCTTATTATTTGGTAACTTAATGATAGCTTGCATAATAGAGTTGTTTGCAATTATGCCTAATTGGATGTGTTGTACAATATAAACAAGTTGTCTCATAGATTAAGTTGCTTCGCAAGAATGTGTACCTTACTTAGGGTTTCTGCTATCAAATGATATCCAACAACAAAGGTTTGATTTTTATTGTCCCATACCTTGGAAGTTTCAATCAACTATCTTTTTGCGTCACCTCAAAGTACTCATAGCTAATCCACCACGCGTATGGAGTACTTACAAGGGAAATGTTCCTAGTAACTTCAACCAATATAGATGCATAAAATGTCATAATCACAATACATCATTGTAACGAAGTTGTGAATGGCATGCCTCACATGTGCCCATGCAACCAACCAACAAAACATTTGAGGATTAGTTACGTACATGAGGTAAATAACAACAAGACCCAGTTGTCATTCATGTTGCACACACTTTATCCATTTCAAATGCATTGTAGTATTTCAAATTACAACATTCATTGCAAAACGACATATGAGTGTTCAAACCTATTCCTTGGCCATGATTGGGTTACTCCAAGTAGAATACTCCTCTTGGTGATTAGCCCTAGTTTCTCTAACTTTTAGCACGTACCCTAAGGAGTATACACAAAGCCAACCACACCTCTCACTTGCGTGAATGATAAGAAGGAGGCTCATTTTAGGGTTAAGGGTTTATGTTGGAGTTCTTACCTATGGTAAGTTTTCGCAAACCCTCTTTTTACCGTGGGTTAGAGATGTGGGTCACGGTTGTAACTATGGTTATTTTGCTCTATCCATTTACATCCCTATTACATTCACTTCATGGTAAGTATGAATTCTTTCCATTTATGTAGACTTAGAGTCTCCTAAGCATATAGTTGTCTATTTATAAAGAGGATAATTGCTAGGTAGATTAATGTAAGAGTTTAAAATCAAAATTTAAGTGGCATGGCATTGAGAGAGAGAGAGAGAGAGAGAGCTTCTAAAATTAGCATGAATGAGGTTTAGGGTCTAGGGTTGATCATAGCTGCAAGCTCATGTGTGAACCCAAGATGGGTCAATTGAGATTGCTCCTTTGTCGGCACCGCATGCCATGAGTTCAAATTTCAAATGACAATTTACATGTTTGCAATTGCGAATTGGACAACACAATACCCACTTTGATTTAATAATCCAAATAATTGTAGAGACGAAAGTGCATGCAACATGACCACATACCTTAGCAAAAGCATCTATGTGGAATTGCACCGGAAATGTACATACATAAGGAGTGTGTCTGCAATGAAGGAGCTCAAACCTATAGTTAGCGGTTGTGGGGGGACGACGTTTTGGGAACTTTGAGATAGTGACTCATGTTTCCTGCACCAACTAACATAATTTACGCGCTTTCCACCACCGCACTCCCTCCAAGTAATTTCAAGCCCCACGCACCATCTGTGAGCAAAGAATGCTAATGCTACAAGACAATCAACATGATGGGGCTAATGAAAGCAGTTTGGCCTATGTACTAATCAAAGTGTCATGCAATTTTTTGAAGCACTACAAGATTAAGTGGAATTTCCAACAAGTCATTTAAAAAGAATCCCAATGTAAGAGTACATTGGTACAAGACAAACTATATTTTCTTACACGACGTGCTAATTAAACCACAACTACTATACCGACAATTTTGGTCATCTCATTTGAACTCATTTATATACTAATATTGAAATAATACCATTTTGTCCCCCTTAGAAAGCGTATAAAGTTATAAAACAAAGTCACCCATGCACAATCATGTGTGGGTGTGAGGTTGGTCTAAGCTCTAGGAGGTAAGGTGCCTTCACACAATAAGTCTCATGCTCACACCTCCAAGCCAATAAGGCAAGTATGTCATAGTTGTTGTTGTGCTACTAGGTAAATGTCAAAAAGTAATCCTTTTACAATCAAAACATCTAAATAAATTTCAAACCATCATGATTTCACATTCACTACTTTTATGACATGTGAAGCTACTTGAAAGTGATCAACTTCTCTCTTGCCGCAATGTCCATAAGAAAGTGACAAAAACGAGGTCAAGCAAGTATGTTTTCCTAAATGGTCATGTCCAAAAAACCACGTGTTTTTCTCACACGTCTTGCCTTCATACCTTATTGAATTACTCAAGTTTCAGTTAGAAAATAAATATCCCATCTTTTTGAGTAGATGGTATCACCAAACTCTTTTGCAATTTGGAAAAAGAAAAAAGAAAAAAGCATTAAATTTTGGGATGAAAGTACCTACACTTGAATGAATTCAAAAGTGCCATCCTTCATCCTCCCTTCAATAATATGAATGTAAATAGCTTCTTCTCTTCATAAGATCGTTTTTTGTATTCCTTATAACCTTCAAACATAATCCAGGGATGTACCACTTACCGCCAACAACTCATAACATTTTAAACATGAACCTCTTTGCAGTAGGTTGGGACATCCCATGGTCATATTCTCATGGCCCACATGAACAAATGCAGAGCGCTTGATAATGTTGTGCTCGAGGAGACGACGAAAAGCTATGAGGACTAATAACTTGTGGGAATAGTGATTGGCCGCCCTTGGACTTCATCCATCCATCCACCCACCCATCCATCCATCCATCCGTTCGGAGGAGGGGTTGACCTGGATTCTGGGACTCCTTTTAGCCACCACCACCCAAACAACCTCTTGCTGCCACTTCGCTGAATCTCTCCCATGCTTTGCGTGTGGCTTTCTTATTTTCCGCTTTCCCAGTTCTTCCTACTGCACCCGACCTCACTTTATGATCACTTGGGATGGATATAAGAATCTAGCTGGCTTAGTAACGGTGGATGAGAATGTGAGGAAACGGTGAAGCATTCATCCTCTCCAAGCGACTTATGGAACATTATGGTGAGGAAATGTGGGTGATAAAGGCGGAAAGGGTGAATTAATCAACTTCTTTGAGCAAGTTATGGAACATTATTGGCTTGCCTCTTACAAGGATGGCGTGGTGATGCTATTTTAGGATTGATATCCGCACATGGAGGGATAGTAAACTTTTCATCCGTTGCTGAAACAGTCCACTCAGAACTTTCATCCACGCAGTAGAGGTAATCCTTTTTCCTCCCATTCCCAAAGAACAGTGGGTAACTTGTGTATCCATCAACACGCCGTGTAAAGAAGATGAACATTTTTAAGTTTCATCCAGAAATAGTAAATCCATCCACACTCTTTCCCAAAACCAGACCAAGTACATCTCGTGACTTGTTTGCAAAGGATGGATGACTCACGAGTCCAGCACATTGTCATCCACCACCTGTCACTACACAACGATCGTAGTTGGCTTGGGATTTCGGGGTGTCCATGTAAAACTCATCCATCGTGGATGAAGGGACTCTAGTAAAAACAAGTCCCCTGCAAGGTTATGAGTCATCTCATTCCAACTAGACTACATTACACTAATTTGGAGTCTTTGATACTATTCTCGAAGTCAACTTATATAAAATTAATCAATTTGTAATAATCAACCGCATTTTCACCTACGTAATGGATGAGTTTGCATAGACACCATGAATCCCTACCCTAGTTAGTGAGGTTTAAACTTTGGATTTTGTGACCTGAACCAAAATTCACAAATCTACAGAATACACACCAGCCCAGTTCTGCTGTCCCTTATTGTGGGTGAACCCCTGTTGACCCTGTAAAATCCACAGAAAACGTAGATCTTAGCACCCATTCATGTAAAATTTTGGTGAATTACTCCCTGTTTGTGTAGAATCTACGTTGTTGGTAGACCTGGGGCGAGTTCTCTAGTCCTTGTTGTGAGTGAATCTCACGTAGGCCTGGCACCCGTTCGTTTTGGTGGATCTCTGCGCGTTTCTGTAATCTACGGCCCTCCTAGATATTAGACCCGCTCTCTTGTCTGTGTTACGGGTTGAATCTTTGACGGCACTGTGAAATCCATGCACAGTGTAGATTTATGAACGGGGAGAAGGACCGCTAGTTACAGATGAATTAGTTGAGTTTGAGAAACAACCGGATCAAATTCAAGACTTTAGTCGCTGATCGATCTAGAAACTTAAAAAATATTCTTCACTTTAACAAAGATAAACCGAAAGATGTCAACATGTAACCGGTTGGTCTCAGAAACACTAAACTCTCGACCGATTAAAGCCCATAATTCTCCCCGGACACTGGTGTAGTTTCTGGCACCGGTTTATGTGTTGGTGATGAATCTCTGAGCTGGTGTTCCTATAGTCTGTGAAATTCCTAGACATGAGGTGTGTTCTCTTGTCTGTGATGGCACTTGTGAAATCCACGCGATATGTAAATCTGGCAGCAGTTTGTGTTATGGTGAGGCTCTGCTGCGTTTTCTGAATCTACAGATGCTGTACATATGGGACCACATCCCTTGCCGATGTCTGGGTGAATCTATCTGGTGGCCTTGCTTGTCCATTGTGGCGGAGCAACCACGGATTAGGAGGGTTCTGATCTCCATTGCCTGTGTCGGTGCTCATACATAACTTGCATATTTTACCGGATATTATAGTTCACACAACTTGGAGCTGAGTCAAGATTCTATGAGTTTGGTGCGAGTGATGCCCGGTCTGCACCGACGTTTTCGTCTGATTCCATCCGTGAAATTGTTGGGGATTATGTTGAGAGATAGATGTTAGCCCACCACTTTTCACACAATTACAGCCGGAGATGCCGACGGATGGTGCCATAAGTTGGCCAGTGTGATTGGCCCCTGGGGGAAGGATTTCCGGCAAGTGTGCAGACAACGGTGGATGTTCTTGTAGGAAGCATGTAGTGTGGGGTTGGTCAGGTTATAAGCTCTGCTCAAGGCTTCAAGTTGCTCCTACCAAAACAGAGTAAAAAGTTTGATTGCTAATTTTCACAAAAAGTTTGAAAGACGTAACACACACTCAGGAGTCAACTCTCTTTGAAGTCGGTGTGTCCAGAAATTCGGTGAAAGGCAATCGGTAGGTGCTGCTACTTTCTGAACAAGCTTTCCAACACAGGGACCCTACCACCATCTCACTTATCTAGGAGAATGGTAGATGTAATACTTTCGACAGTGATATCATCTACACCAGACCTAGATTTTGAATATAGGTGTTGAACTTCGCTCCTCTTGCACAAGTGTTGATTTTTGAACCCGTCAAATATCTGTCAAGTGCATGTCACACCCGTCAAATATCTGTCAAGTGCATGTCACACCCGTCAAATGTGCATCGTGTATATATTTGGGTTTGTAATTTTGGACATTTGGGGTTTGTGACGGGTGCAAAAACCAACCCTACGGCCTTGCACATTTTCATTCAAATGGTAACAAACCTCACAACTTCAAAGTATGTAGCGTTGACCATCTCGAATCTCACTGAAGTGTCATGTCCTCGTTGGACATGAGCACGTCAATTATAGACTATATCATGCTATCCTTGCAACATGGTCATCACTACATCATATAGCATACACATGTTGTCTTGCTACATGTTGTACTAGGGTTCCTCATGTACAATATCTAGTTCATGGTTTATGAAGCCTAGTGTCACTTACTAGTTTGTAGTTACGTAATGTCGTATCTTCTTACTTAATATGTAAGGTTCTTCAAAGCAAAGTCATTTATGTTATGTAGTGTTCACACTACACTATACATTTGTTTACAGTGCGGCCCACATTATTCATAGCCAACTGACGTGAATGATTTTGCAATCACCAAGGTGGCCACCCTAAAAGGTGTCGTGGAACACTCGTTACTATAAGATGAGTCATGGGGGCCATTCAAAATTAACATGGCACATCCATATTAATGCCACATTAGATTCAATATACAATGTACCTACCTTTTTGTACGTTGTTAGTACGTAGAAGCCAAAGGGTCATTTACACTATAGGTGGTTGTGGTTGTGGTTGTTCTTGTAGTTTACTTTCTATGGTTTCGTGGCCGTGGAAAGGTGTCATAATTGCTAACCATCACCACAACCACCTTCTTCCTCATCACCCCCACTACTCTGCATTAGTAATGTTTGTACTCATGTGACATCATTAAAGAGCTTCACCAAGGTTTGGGGAAATTTTTGAGGTGGCTACCATTTTAACACTACAATTTGAGGTCCACAAGGATAACATCACTTTCATCTTTTTTTGAGGCGAAGACATTTAAGGCAATAATAGATTGTGATTTAGAAGACCGACCCCATCATCAACCACAACCACAAAGGATTCTCATAAAATAAGCTTGAATGAGAAACAATCGTACATGTGATTGATTGCGACAGTTGACCACATCCACTACCATGACAAAGAGAGGGGAGAATTATCGCATACGAGCATACAATTCATCCATCCATCATTATGAAATAGTATGCAACCCAGAGGTTAGTATTCGTAGTTGATATTCACATCTAAATTAGTTTCAAAGACCCTGAATGAGTATAGAGGCAACCAAATGAGACGAATCAACAACAAGCTTGTTATAGGAGGTCAAGTCTTACACTTGATGGATGAGAGGTATAATGCTCATATGTAATAATTCCCTCCCTCCTACCACAACCACCTTCGTAGGACTCATGGATTGCAACATCTACATAAATTCATCCATCATGAACGAAGGGGCTCTAGTAAGAAAGACAAGTCCCCACAAGGTTGAAGGCCGATTCATTTAAATTGAGCTCCACTACACTAACTTGGGGTCTCTGATGCCATTTCTACAGCCAAATTCTCTTAAAAAAACACGCATTTACATGATAATATACAATTCATTGCGATTTTCACCTTCTCAATAGTTGAAGGTTACATAAACACCACGAATCCATAGCCCCTTTGTAGTGTAAACAACCCTTGAGACGTATAGTTGTAAGTCAACTTCGGATTATGTGATTTCAAATAGCGAGTGACACCAAATACTCCCAAAAGTGCACATATATATATACACACACACACTACATGGATAACCATCTGCATCTCACCTCCCAGATTCTTTGAGCTCTGGCAGGATTCAGCAAGCGTGCTGACTGGGCGACGATGGAATCCAAAGAAGAAGAAAAAATATTAAGTGGGATAAAGTGGACATGCGCTGCCACGTGGCTGCTGCACAAGAAGGGCCGGGTGAGTCATCCCAGGCAAGGCCAGCGTGTGCATGCGGCGCGGTGACCGAGCTGGCAACTTGTTTCACCCCACCAACAGTTTATTAGACTATTTTTGTTCAAGTCCAACACACAGAAAGAGGATCCTCTGTGTTTTGGCAATGATCAATGAAAGGGGGGGGGGGGGGGGGGGCATTCAAAATAGAAAGGAAGAAGTGGGTAGGTACATAAGGGGGCATTAGGGTTTAGAGCATGATCACACATTGTACACGAAACACAGTGCTCAAAATTGAAGCCCTCATATGAATTTCATTTTGAAGGGCTCTGAAATTTCAGCATTGCAATTGAAGGGCATATCTAAATATAGGATGTCAATGGAAAATTTTCAAAGAAATATAAAACTTATATTAAAATTATGCATGATTTGCATGGTACATGCTTCTAGTACAATGAAATAATGGAGAATCAACTATCTAACTCCACCTCTTGAAGTGACAATGCCCTATGCTTGTTGGTTACTGTAGCGGTTTTCCAAGTGTCAAAAATGCCATTCCAATCCATGAATTCAACTCCCAAACTGTTTAGGCTAACCCTCATCAATGCATCAAGTGTGTCAAGGTTTAGGCATGTTCTCCTTTCGCTCTTAACCCAATTCTGCTTTGAAAAACCACGCTCATAAACATCAGTGCTAGTAGGGATCACAAGTATGGCTTGCCATAGCGACATTAGGGTTGGCCAATTGATCTTAAACTCTCGGTCACGGCCACAAAAAACCCAATCTTCATGCATACTTTAGTGTTGACAAGCTAAAGATAACATCTCCACAAATTCGAGCAACTCCGCATTGGCTTGATCAACAAGAACAAAGCTTCACTTGAAATGTGTCACCAACCAGTTCAACCATTGCTCAGTTAAAGTGCCTCGATCCAATGCATCCATGGGATAGTGTTTTGGGCTGAAAAGCCTGGCCGCATTAAAAATGGGCAAGTCGGGGAAGCAATCATTTAGTGAGTCAATAACCTTTTGGACGTATAGTATACCAAGGGTGATGCAATCCTCCAACGAGCCCCCTACATCACACCCGTGCATAGAGTCATAGTGCAAAGTATGCATTTTCTCACAACCAAACCTATCAACATACAATTCCCATCTGGACTAATTCCCATCTGGATTTGAGATCTGGAGCCCAAAGTTAGACAGCCGGAGTTAAACGGCTACTTGAGATGATGAACAATACTTGAAGGGTACTATTTATCCGACACTTCAAGTGAAGGGAGCACTTAGACATGAGGATTATGTTTTGAAGGGTATTTTTTGAAGTCCCAAAACCCATTTGAAGGGCACTGAAGACTTCAATTTTGAGCACTGATGAAACACCAACACAAAGGGGTGCTACATCGGCTTAAACTATTTTGGAGGGGAGTACATGCAATCTTGGTATATGTCTCAGACGTTCACTCTGTATGAGCTTCATAAATTGTGGGTCCCATGGTCAAATATTGTATTTAGTGTCACCAATTCTATTTGTCTTGCTTAATACTATGTGTAAACCACTCATGTTGTGTCACCAACATTAAATGTAGATCTAACAATATTTTTCATTTTTTGTATGAAGTTGAGGGCATCATAGGTTTACAATGTTGCAATTACTATCACTTGCTATGTGATTTTTCATTCAAATTATGATCATCCATGACAATATCTCATTACATAATTGTTAGGATACATAATATGCCAAACTTTGGTTCACTGATTGGCATGAATTGCATTCAAATTTTAATCATTCAGGACAATACTTGTACACTTATTCATAAGAAGTGTCATTCGAAAGTTATCATGGTGACATTAGAATATCAGGTGACATTAGAATATCAGGTGACACTAAATACATTTTTAGTGTAATTTATTGCAATATGAGGTGAGCATTTGCCAAAAATGCCACCGTGGATATTGTGGGTGAAGCAATGCTGGGATTATTTGAGGTGGGAAGGAAGACTTTACTTGAATTGTTATTTCAAGTGTTGCCAAGCGGCAACTGTTACAACTTGCGATTCCCATATTCGGAAGGTGGCAAGGGTAGCCGCCATACTAAGGATTACCATTATATCATTAGGGATTGATTGCCTCTTCACATGCCATTGCCTTAAAGATAGAGATTGAGGCATCAAAATCAAAGAATTTGAAGTAGGAAAGGTGATGATCAATGAGATGCCAATGTTCAAGGGAAAGAAAAAAAATTATTGATGTCATTTGAAGGTTGCAAGATCACCATTGCTTTGTGACTTTTGTTTGGAATCTTTTTCTTCAAATCCTAAGCTAGACTTCCAAATGTCATGCATTGGTCGATAATAGTTTATGTAGATTGTGGTAGTGAAAGTCGAAGTGTCTCTTACCTTCAAAAAGTCAAGATTGCATGTTGAGGAATCACAACTTTTTGGCTAAAAACATATGTCCCAAAATTCAACATGTTGCAAGTTTGTTGAACTAAGCCATGAGTTAAAGAGATTGCATACATTGTGAAAGAGAAAGTGCTTCATAAAGTTTGTAATAATTAAGACAAATATACTAGGAACTTCATTGACAATTGAAGGTTGCTTGATTACTTATTTGCATCACGAATTTTGTTTGAATCTCATGATATTCTTAATGTGTTCAATTGTCATTGTGCATTAAATTGTGATATAATGGTTGCAACATAACATTATTCACATCCATAACAATGTTATGTGGGACTGACAATGTCTACACCGTTGAAGTACATAAACGGTGTAGATATTTAGGGGTTCAAACTACAATGACCTTCCCTACACCATAGTGTTATATATATATATACATTGACTATACAATGACATAGGAGTAATAAGAAGTCACGTATGTTAGTCCATAGTAGTGGCGTGGTACTTGAGGTGCTTCACCATGTAAGAGGAAGCAACCAAAGAAGAAGACTTGAAAACCAGAGTCTGTAAATGCCTTGACCTGAACTTATGCATGGATGTGAGTAAGTACATACTACACTAAACATGATATTTAGTATCACTTACTATTTGGAAATTACAAAATGCTATATTTATTTACTTTATATCTCATATTTGATCAACAAATGTCAAATTGATTGTATGGAAATTATAGAACATTTACAACTTTAATTAGTAAAAAAAACAACATTAATAATAAAAAGATATAGTATTGTGTAACTTCAAATAATAAGTGACATTGAATATCATTTTCAGCGTAGTAAGTAGGATATTTATTGCTAACTTAGGGTGGGTTTACATTAGGTCCGGAAACTTGAGGTCCAAGACATTCGTTAAAGGACCTTCCTTCCGGACTCAAGGTTTGACCCCCAAGATTGAAGATTGGTTTCTCAAATTAGAATAAGTATCTTCTCTAGCTGCAACCACTAGGATTTGTCAGGAAAGCAATGTCACATTATCATCAACCAATGTTTTCATACCTTGGACCTCAACCCTAAACCAATAGGATTGTTTTAATTTTACAATTTCTTTAACATTGGCCCTTGGTACAAACCACCTTCAGTACCTACTGATGGCCAAGGCTAAACGTCTTGCTCTGTAAGTTGGGAGCCATGAACAAGGGGGGGGGGTTCAAGTTACATACCGGACTTGTCTTCCCTACGTGGTCTCCCTTTGGGGAGTGAGATATCCTCCACATCCTACTCAACAAACACATGTTATGGCATGCATTACCCCCACCTACCAACCCCGTAATATCACGCCAAGGCAACTCACACAGGGAGTCCAAATTACAAACCAGATTTGATCCTCCCAATGACCATTCCCCTACATGGTCTCCCCTTGGCGATATCCTCCACATCTTACTCAGTAGAACATGATGTTTCAGGGGTATTATCCTTCCAGCAAGTAATTCCCCCCTCCCCTCCCCTCCCCTCCCCTCCCCTCAACCCCGTAACACGTTACTTGAACAATCAAGACGGTAACCTCCTACTTACTACATTTGATTATCCCAAAATGATACGTGTTACTATTCCGAGTTACGCAATGCTATAAGTATTTAACGAGGCTGTGCTATTTCACGAAACAAAGTCTTGTAGGTCCTATAATGTCCGAACAACCTATGGAACTTTTGTTAGTAAAAATTGAACTCCTAAGTAAGGCGTTGTTGCATTCCGAATAGCTAGCACCATGCACTGGTTGGGGCACTCTCTCTCTCAGTGTGCTGGTCTTTAGTTGTGGTGGTGGTGGTGGGGGGGGGGGGTTAAGGGAGTTTAGTTAATCGATGGGCTGCTTCTGCGCATGGTGGGGTGGGGGAGTGGTGGCCATGTTGGCGGAGGAGCAGGGAGGGGAAGGAGGAGAAGTCAAGGGAAGGGAAGGGGAGGGAGGGAAGGAAGGAAGGAGCGGGGAGGGAGGAAGAGGGTGGAGAGGATTCAGTCTGCACGTGCAATTTCCCTCATCTGCTGCATCCTTCGCTCGGGAGTCGCGGGGGGGTGGGGGGGGGGGGAGTAGTCGTCTGCAGGCAGGCAGGGGAACTTGGTGGAAGCATTTGAGGCGGGGATCGGGAGAGACCTGGGCGCCCATCTCGCTCCCGTCACCCACCCACCAATTACGGGTCCATCCCGCTCACTTCCTCGTCTGGCCTTGGAGCCTTGCGCCGCGCTCTTTCTTCATCCACATTAATGTCGAGGTGAGCTCCCACAGGGCGGGAGTGTCTGTGCTTCAAGTTACTGCTCTCTAATTTAATTTCTTTAATTTTTCTTCCTTCATCCCTCCCTTGGTTCGTCGGTTCCCTGTGTGGATCTGCGCGCAGAGAGAGAGAGAGAGAGAGAGAGAGAGAGAGTCTTTTTGTCGCGGACTGTGGAGGTTTATTAACAAGTGTTGGTGGATAGCAGGAGCGACGGAGGAGGGGTGGTATTAGGTCCTGTGAGAACAGAGAGGGGGAAGAAAGCAGAGGAGGAGGACGAGTGGGGCGCGGGAGTGGAGTCAATTGAGGACGTAATACCGTGGATGGCGCGCAAGCCCAAGAAGAAACTCACCATGGGGCAAGATCCTGCACACGAGGAGGAGCAGGAAGAGGTAGAAGAAGAGGAGGACAAGGTAGAAGAGGAGGATGAAGATGAGGAGGAGTACGAGGAGGCGGTTTACGAAGAAATGATGGAGTTATCGCCAATGTCATCGTCGCCAGAAAGCTCACCGCCATCTTCCCCACCTCCGCCTCCCATCCGATACGAGCCCTTGCCATCCCCTGTGCCTTCCCGCGACGACAATGTGTCGAACAAGCTTGTGCGGGTTTACGCGGACGGCATTTACGACCTCTTTCATTTCGGCCACGCCCGCTCGCTGGAGCAAGCAAAGAAATCGTACGCCCCTTCTCCACTCTGTCCCTATTTTAATATTTTTTCTAATCGATTTCTTTAGCTCCCTTTGAGTAAATCTGGGGGAGAGAGCGATCGACAGAGTCTTCTAGCTTACCCTGATTTGATCAGCTACCCAGTTCGCAAGTGCCGGGGAGAAATCGTGGTTCTCCAAGAGGTTCGTGTGTGCTACTTAGTTGATACATACTCCTGGCATGTTCGGAATTGCCAAAATCTGATCGCCAACTATCAATTTCAACCTTAAACATCCAACCTGTGAGTTGATTTTTTAATAATTAGAATTAATTAAAAAGAGATAGTAAGGTCTCCTCCATATCCGCTCTAGAGGTTTAGGAAGGTGATCGATTTTGTTTTCTGGTTACCAATTGATCTTGTCAGCAGCAAGGCTATCCCAAGAGGGGTTAATTGACCTACGGCAGTTTGTGCTTTGTACGCCCCATTATTTTTTCCTCATATTAAGTTTTTACTCGATTTCCTTAGCTCTCTTGCTTCACCCTGATTTGATCAGCTACCAGATCGCTTTGCCTGAAACTTCCAAAGTGGTGGGGAGAACTTGTGGCTTTCCGACAGGTTCATTTTTTCTACTGAGTGGATGCTTCAGAATTGTCAAAAATTGATCACTAACCATCAAATTCAACCTTTAACATTTAAACTGTGGGTGGATTTTTATTTTTATTTTCCCCTTTCCTTCCATAATGTGAAGACCTCCTTTTTATCCACTGTATAGCATTAGGAAGGCTTACAGTTTTTGTTCTTGTTTTATGGTTACCAATCAATGTTAGCAGCAAGGCTTAACTCCAAGAGGGTTATATTCACCTATGGCAGTGTGGGTTTTGTGCCATTTATCTTTATTTTATTCTGTTGTCTTCCCATGGAAGGTGAGTCCTCAGTTCCTGTGTTATACAGCCAGGTCTGGCTACGGTGATGGTTTTCTACAGATGGTTTTAGTGGTTTTCTTTGAATATACTGTCATGGCTGTGTCAAACTAGAGTCCATTTTTTTGCTTGTAAGTTAATGTTATTAGGAATTTCATCAAAAGAAAGGTTAACGTTAACTTTAGGGTGATCTGCGAGAATGAAGCAGCGCTATTCTATTTACTTTCATTTTCAAAAACTAAGAATTTGGATTGAGTTTATTATAGCGAGGTACAGGTCATATTTGTTCAAGTTTTGGTTTTAGATGCTGAGGGGCATCTATGTCTGTCTACCAGAAGTAGAGTGGAGATTGCGTTTGCTGAACGTATTCCAGTAAGCTACATCATCCCTTTCATTCACATAAGAAAGATACAGAGAAGAGTACTTGAGTAGGGGTTTCTTGAAACTATTCAGCAAGGCATGGTTATTCAGAATATTTGTTTGTTTATATTTTGCAGGTTCTTAAATGTCTATCTTTTGGTAGGTTGCTGCAGCGATGCCCTCACCCACAAGCATAAAGGGAAAACAGTTATGAATGAGGCTGAGCGTTACGAGTCACTTCGGCATTGCAAGTCAGTCTCTGCCTACTTACAACATATTAACATTAGTACATGGACTCCTTGCTGACATGCTCAAAGTTACTCAATGAGAGCTTGTTATGGGTCATGTTAATAGTTAATAGAAGTCATCCCTGACTGAAGTCTATTCTGCGGGACAATGCATAGTGTAAGATTATAGTGAGTTACATATCCCCATTCAGATAGATAATAAAATGTAAGAATCTTTTCAGATAGATTGTGCATTATATGCAGTGGCAATGTTTTGAGAAGTTGTATTGGCAGTCCTGCTATGCCTTTCGTTAACACTAGCTGGGGTTCCTCATTTTGCATTCCATATGGGAAGAATCTCCCAGGATAAGAGCACAATTTCTGGAGGTCAGATTGGGGAATTTAAGTGTTAAACCAATAAATTTAGGGGCTAGGCAAACACTTCATGAAAGAATGAAGCTTTGATTTTATTTATTTATTATTATTATTTTTCTTGACTCAAGCATTATTTATGCAGGTGGGTTGATGAGGTGGTTGAAGACGCGCCCTGGGTGATCACACAAGAGTTCCTTGATAAGCATAAAATTGATTACGTTGCTCATGATGCTCTCCCGTATGTGACTGCAGTAACCTCTGTTTGATTGCAATTTTTTGACCAGTGAGGGACATGCTTTGTCAGTGATTGAGTTAGGTGATCATGGAACTGCCTTACTTATACAATTACTTCATGAAAATAACTTAATCACTTAAGATGAAGCTAGGATGAGACCTAGCTTCATCTTAAATCTGTGTTGAGATTAATATGCAGATAAAATATTGTCTTTTAGAGGGGTGAAATGACAGCGATAGGGTTGGTGGTGTGCTGACAGATATGCTGATGCTTCTGGGGCAGGCAAGGATGTCTATGAGTTTGTAAGTCTCATCCTAACTAATAGCCTCCTTAATCTTTGTGGTCAATGTATATTCATTGAATTTTGTGAGGTATTCAAGGTGGTGATAAAACTAAAGTAACTATTGTCATTACTATGTAAGTAAAACTTGGACATAATGCAACATTCATTCATATACCTCACTTTGCTTAGAAAGTTTGAGTGACATCATCCTAAATTCAGAAGGAAATTGGAGAAGAGCTAGCCAAATTGAAGGAATCATTCACAGAATATCATTAATTTAGAATGTGAATTAAGAATCTGGCTGAATATTGCCAAATCTATTTGCACTGCTCGTGGTGGCTCTTTTTCTGTTTATAGAATTGTTTGTATGATAGTCAGTATTTGTGGGTACACCCAAGATATCCTGAGGAATGTCAAATTTTTGTAGCCATCTGGCCAGTGGCCAGTACTTTTGGTGGAACTAACATGGAGTATCTTGTTCTGGACCCAACACAGTTTTGTTAGTCATGTGCAAGTCAGTCGAAATTAAAGAAGATGCTCTTGTTGTAAGCAAAGCTCACGAGGGATGTTAGGTGTCCTCCGGACAGTTATTAGGATTCGAATTGATAGATACCTTGATCTTTTTTTCTAATTTCTACTAATCGCATCTGTGCAATCTGACTTCCAACAGGTGAAAGCTGCAGGGAGGTTCAAAGAGACAAAGAGGACTGATGGGATTTCAACCTCTGATTTGATCATGCGCATTGTTAAAGATTACAATGAATATGTTATGCGGAACCTTGCTCGTGGATATACACGCAAGGACCTTGGTGTCAGTTATGTGAAGGTCGGTACTGCCATATAGCTCTTCCCAGTTGTCCTGTTCGAAACTGCTTTCCATGAGATCTCTTTTGTTTAGGAAGATAACAAATAGGATATTGTGCGAAGAATCTGATTGCTAACAATGTCTCTTCTAACAGGAAAAGCAATTACGGGTAGGTATGGGAATTAACAAGTTGCGGCAAAAAGTCAAGGAGCAACAGGAACGTGTTGGCCAAAAGGTATATTTGAGAAATTTGTACTTTGGGTGTAGAGGATTGTACACTAAATGTCATCAATGCCATCGATTTGCTGATATGCTCTAGCTTGACACTTGCCACCACCAATGATTGTGGAAGGTTGTAGTGATCACTAAGTTGGAGAACCTACTTAAGTTTTTCTTTGTGAATGCTACCATATTCCAGTCATGTTTAGTCAAATCTGCTCTTATGGAGCGATTAGTAGTATTACATATACTTCATTCTTTTCAATTCGTGTTTGTTAAAAGGTAGAGGGGTTCTAAATGGTCCACTTCTCCTAGAATATGAAATATCCAATTAGTACGAGATGTTTAGCAAATCCAAATTGAGGATGTAGCTGCTTTCCTCATAATTTTTGGAGTTCATATCTTATTCATTTTCAAAATGGAGATTCTTGTGCTCATTAAATAGTCATATAGCTCCCCCCCACCCCCTGATTTTATTGACTGTTGACCTAGAATGGTCATCATATTTTGAGCACACAGTCCAATCTCACTTAAACACATGTCTTTATGGTATCTGCTCTTGGAAGCCACACCAAACCACATACCACTCAAATATAGTTGTCTGATCACAATAAGTAACTGAATTAGGCACATCTACCTTACAGCACATGAATTAACTTTTGGTGTGCATGCAGCTGAATACGGTGGCCACTGCAAAAGACTTGACCGAGTGGGTAGAAAATGCAGACCGTTGGGTTAGTGGATTTTTGGAAAAGTTTGAAGAAGGATGTCATGTGATGGTGAGTTTTCATACACGTTTGAACCTCTTATGTATGTAATTATTTCAATTGTTAAGAGTTAAAATCAAGCTTTTTGGCATAAATGCACTCTTTTGTTGGGAGTTGGTCTTGTATGATTTCCATTGGTTGTTTTGCATGCAACATGAAATAATTTCTGTCACTTGTGGTGCATGGTTGAATGTTGTGTTCGAATTTGAATGAAGAGCAACCTATTTTGGTTCATTGAGGGCCAAAATTATTTTACCACCTCTTGGCATGCCAAAATGAGTTGAATACTCAATGAACCAATATAGAATGTTCTTGTTCAAACGTCCACATTACCTCCAAGCATGCACCCAAAAATTACCTAACATAGAAGGTGTTGTATGCAAAACAACCAACTCCCAGCCAAAAGTCGTGTTGAGTTAGTGGATGACTCTTATGTCTGTCTGTTTTGTTTGTTTGCATCTGTAATCTACTAGATCGCTAGGAGCCAGAAAGAAGTGGTTTTGTTGAATTTTTTCTGTACACTATTTAGAGAATTTATTATGTTTATCAGTTTGATTTCTAATACCATCAACCTTTCTTTGAAACCAGGAATTGCAAATCAGACAACAAATCCAAAAGGGTTTATTGATGCAGCAAGCCCAGATGAAGAGGTTGCAGACTGACAAGTCTCTGATCAATGGCAGTGTAAAGTCTCCTGGGAATGTGAAGAGGGGACATTCATTACCGTCATTATTCTGAGACACATGCTTCTAAGCAGTGTCCAAATTGTACCATTACAAGAATTCAGACTCTTGAAAATCAAGATGATCCTTAGTGTGGCCACTTTTATCCTAATTAGTAGGTGACAGAGTTTCCATCAGTCTGATACTTTTAAAATTTTGTTCCCAGCTGTCAAAAATTTGAGTACTTTCTTTGCCTCGTTTACACATCCTAGATAGGTATGCACCTTCTATGTTCCAGAAACTGCTATGCCAAGTAATTTTTTTCTTTTCTCCATCGGTCTGAGTACTCGTCTGTCCTATGACTGTGTCTCTCATGTGCAACAACATTTTTACTGACCGTGTAACTTTGTTCAGATTCAAGTAGTTAACTCATTGGCAGACACTACAGATCAAGGTATCTATCAATTGATAGACACTACAGAGAGCCCTCTACGGCATACCCAATATACATAATGCCATTTTTTGGTTATTTCTACTGTGATAGTGCACTTTGTGTTTGAACTCAACTTTGATGAATGACATCAATTATAGAAAGAGTTGCAACTTCAAGCCCTTGAGCTGCACATGTATTTCCATCTGATTGACCTATGACAATGCACACTTTCTCAAACTTGACGAAGGTGCTGAAAAAGTGTGGGTACATATTTTAAATGGGCATTGTCAAAGTAGAAATTGGGATGTAAGTAACTTAGTATGGTATGTGGAGGTCGGACTTCAACACGGGGTGTTGAATTACTTGTTATTGGGACTACAATCATTTCCAACACCTTAGTAATTTCAAAGCATGTCTTGACTGGTCACTGCTCTTTTGCTTGTGAGGCATCACATCTATTTCGATACAACTTGTTTAGTGTCTATCAATCATCATGCATGAAGACTTTATGTGTAATTGCTCTCCAAATTTGCATGCAAATTCATTGTACCTCCTTGGCTATCCCCTTCATTTCAAACTACACTAAATAGTTTTATTAGTGTGGGTGGAAAATTAGCGTGGTGAAAATTAACGTGGGCTGCACTAATTTTCTAGTCAAGACAAATATAATGTGGGTCCAAGACCTGGTTTTTTTCCCCTAAGTCTTCATGAAGATCGTTGAGTAACACAATAAATATTAGTTATAGGGAAAAAGCAACACAAAATAAAATAATCACCCACACAAATTATGTTCTACTAGCATAAGAACGTGGGTTGAAAATCAATATGGTCCATGCTAATTCTCATTATATGGTCCATGAGAATTAGTTTGGGCTCTAAAAAATTACTTTGGCCCACATAATAAAATAGTAGGACTATTTAGTGCACTTGTCAAATAATGGACTTGCCATGGTCTTCAACATATATTAGGTATTTCCATCTACACTCTCTAGCACAATTCCATTTACCTTTTTAGAGTGCTAATCTCCCAAAGTTATGTAACCTGTTGATAAGTGAAGGTAGCACCCACATCTCGTAGGATATGAAACACACAATTATTGCAAGATGATTAGCAAATCCACTTGTGCCCATGCTAGCCATTTGCCTCATGGCTTTTGGAGTTTATGTAAATTCTTATTCATGATCAGAGTTATGATTTTCGTGCTCATTATGGTCATATAGGTCCCCTTAAATCATGTTGACTATTGAGCCTAGAATGGTAGCATACTTTGAACATGTTGTCCAATCTCTTTTCAACACGTCTATTCGGTATCCATTTGTAGTCCACACCTAACCACATAGGTGCCACTTAAATAAACGTGTCCAAATTATTTCTATGTTGGATTAACACACGTCTACCTTACAACAAGTCCCTAGGTTCCTCACTCAGTTAGCTTGCCTTATCGTTGTTAGCATGTATGTGCTACTTAAATAAATGTGTCCAAATTATTTATATGTTGGATAAACACACGTTCACCTTACAACAAGTCCTTAGGTTCCTCACTCAGTTAGCTTGCTTGATCATTGTCAGCATGTATGATAGTTTCTCAAAGTACAAATGTGGTAGGGTGTTGTCTAGTTAGACACAAAATAATTATACTTTCCACGTGTTGTATTCATCACGTTGATGCATAGTCCCCTACACGGATATTACCTCTCGGATCCTTGGAGCTTTGAGTGTTGAACCAAACATCATCTAGGTACTCACTCACTTTGAACTTTATATTATTGAATGTTCTTTCTTGTCCTTGCTATCATGGACTAGATAACCAACCAAAGAAGAGTGGATGACAAGTTGTGGAGTGGCGAATCATCCACCTACTCGACTTGGTTATCATTCATAACCAATCAACTTATGAACAAAATTTGAGAATTATAGAATGATATTACACCACACCACTCCCTCACAATGCAATTCATTGAATTTGTGTATTGTAATGACCAATTTCCAGATGTTATTGATGCACAAAAACATGCCAAATACAATGCTCTTATCCCCATCTATAAAGCCTAGGATGTAATACCCCCCCCTCTCCCCCCTCATCATCATAGCACGTATTTGCAACACTATACACTGACCCTCCGTTGACCTCTTCCACGACTAGAAATCCCCCAACATTAAACATAAAACACTCATGAAACACATTTCCCTCAATGCCAACAAAAAAATAGTAGAACCATGAGGCTTTGTCCTTTATTATGAAAGACTACAACTGTAGTTGTCTACTTTGCTCATGCCAGCCCATGAATATTTATTATACCTATAACCATACCTTTCTTAGATTTTGTGCACTTTCTTCTCAAATGCAGGTCAAGAACTGAAGCTACTCATTTATCACCCAAAATTTTTAAAATAAATAATTAACAACTCCCAAAATAATTATAGTTAAGTAGATTTTTTTCAATACATTTTAGGGAGCAACTATAATTAACTATATAACTATATATAAAACTATAGTTAACATCCACATTCTATAAATTGGACCAAAAATAGCAAGATCAAGTAACATCCAAGTGTGAACGCAAAGTGATTAGGGAAATTGCTCTTGAAACAGAGAAGTTGATGCATAGTCTCTGTCCTACAGACAATGCCAATAAATACCTCACCTCACATGATTCTTAATAATCGAAAACTGGAAGAACACCACTCCCCAATCCCTCTTGATGAAAAGGGGACACCCCAATTATTCCAACATTCCACGAGCCACCTATTGGAAAATAGGCATTACACCAACTCTCTCTTACATATCCTTACGGCGATGTAACGAAGATGGGCAATGGATGAACTTCATGTTGACTAAAGCCAACACTCTTTTTCTTTCTGCATTTCCATGGATGAAAATTTGTGACGGGTTCTGATAACCTTTCTGCTTTTGGATGAACATGTGGTTGTGCAGAGCTCGTGTGTGTTTTTGCAAAAGCAATAAGATTCAGATGCACTCTGAGCCTAATTTCTGTCAAGAGAAGATTTTACACGTGTCGTACCCTCATTGATGAAGGCCATGGTGAATTACACGTGGAAATTAATCTTTGTGATGAGTTCTCAGTGTTCATCATCCTGCGGTAAGCTTATGTATCGCTCTGGCCAAGTTTGTATTGTTGTATTGTTCCTCCTCGTCCTTCAAGCTGCGATGCAGAAATTGTGTTCTGTATCTTAAGCTTAAGTACTTCTGATGAGATGCGATCTGCTCCCTGGTTGCATCGGGGGCTGGAAAAAGGGTAGTTAGCCTAATTTTCCGGCTTCTGGGACGCATCGCCCTTTTTGCAGCATCCAGGAAACAGGGGACAATATTGCATGGGGCAGGTCGGCCGGCCGCAGAGGAAAAAGGGGAAATTATCATACGGACAAACAATCAACCAAGCAAGCAGTCAGATAAGGTTAACTCCAAATCACAAGAACTCACATCACTTTGCCATCTATAAGTTGAAACGAGTCTAGTATGTGAGCTTGTGAGTAAAGTTCCAATGTGCACAGGAGAAAGTAAGCAGGTGAAATCGTTGTTCAAAAGGAAGGAGAAGCAAAAAGGAAGGATGTTCATATTATGACCTCCAAGGATTGAAGTCAACGGATTCGACAGGAGACCTGCCTGCACCTTTTCTGATGCACTCGGAGGATCGGAATGAGCCACATGTAAACCGTGCCATGCATCAACGTTGTTGCGGAGCCTCACATAATTGTTCGCCCAACTGATGTGCGTGCCAAAAACACACTACTTATTTTATGATGGTTTATTTGGGAAATACAATATGATTCGGAATATACCTAATAATTTTGGTCTCTTCGCTAACCTGGTCACAGCATCATACTGCAGTGCTTTGCAGAATAGGTTTGTGTGGACTCAACTTAAACTTAGTTTCAAGCTTCTTCTTCTTCTTCACTGTTCTTCTGCAGCAGGAAACTTAACGTAAATTATTACTTGGTGAAGGTGGAAATCAGTAGCGGAGAGGATCTTGCATTTGTCTCCTTGGAGTTGCAGGAGCGTTGTGTGAGAAGTGTGCATTTCGAAGTTCGTGCTTTTTTGTTTTTTGTTTCCTTTGTTTTCTTTTTCTGTGGAGCTTACCGGAGAATTATCACAACGAAAAGAGGGGTTTCAATTCCTGCCAACTGACAGGAGTGGAATCTAACACCTGGAGGTCGTCCGGGTCCCACCTGCTGCTACTGCTTTGTCGGGCGCGTATTCAATGTGTTATAGCTTCTGACATTAGGTTGTCGGAATTTTTTTGAAGGCAGTTGGACATACTGTTGTCGGTTGTGCGTTCGGAAGGTTATCCGGGTTGCGAATTTCCGGTAGCAGACTTATATTGTGCACAGGTTAACGTTTCGGCTCCGGCCAGTCTAACGGAGACCGAAGTGAGTGCCAATTTTCATCATCTAATAAGGTATATATTCTAATCTCTCTCTCTGCTGTTTAGGTGCCTTTTGTCCCTTTTACTAGCGGCTATGAACCTTTGGTGATTGCTGAGACGATTCCAGTACTTACACGGTTTGCAGCCCATGAACACTGTTGATTCTGTTGAGGGTTTGCGCATACAACAGTGCCTGTTCATTTCTTCTAGTTTGTGAGAGAGAATTCGTGTTATCTTCGAAACCCTCGCAATCCTGTAGGTGTGAAACTCTTCTTTTGAATTTCAACGAGAAACTCTTTCTAAATTTCAACTCTTCTGCATTTTGTTTTAATCTTGTAGAGGTTTTTCTTTTGTTGCCGACTCCATTCTCCGCTCGATTGATTGAAGTAGTAGGTCTGGGGACTTGGATAATTGAATTAGTTCGGAGTGTGCTTACTGCTTACCTTCAAGGAAGGCTTGGGTTGTTCTCATCATCGGTAGTGCCTGTTCACTTCTTCTAGTGTGTGAGAGAAATTACGTGTCATCTTCGAAACCCTCGCAATCTTGTCGGTGTGAAGTTCTTGAATCCTTTGCGCATTCTCCTTCCGAATTTCAACGAGATTCTCTTTCTAAATTTCAACTCTACTGCATTTTGTTCTAATCTTGTAGAGGTTTGCTCTTGTTGCTGA
Organism: Polytrichum commune; assembly: GCA_950295325.1. NCBI lineage: Eukaryota > Viridiplantae > Streptophyta > Polytrichopsida > Polytrichales > Polytrichaceae > Polytrichum > Polytrichum commune. The sequence goes on from OX485804.1 coordinate 2,622,045, forward strand.
CTCCATTCTCCGCTCGATTAATTGAAGTAGTGGTCTGGAGACTTGGAGAATTAAGTTCCGAGCGTGGTTACCCTCAACGAAGGCTTGTTTTGTTGTCTTCATCAGCATCTGCCGCCATGGTGGCCGGGCTGAGGGCCATGGAAAAGGGAGTCTCTGTGCAAAGACGAATACAGTTTCAACGAGCAGCCGAGGAGGATGAAAAAGAGAAAGAGAGAGAAAGAGATTCCGAAGTTGTGGAAGCTGCTGCAGGATCCGGAGAAGAGAGGATATCCTTAGAGGTGGCAGGGATGGCATTACCATCTGAGATCATCGAGAGAATACTTTCTCTCCTTCCTCCCCGGTGTATATTCAAGCTGCGCTCGGTTTCTAAGAAGTGGAACCTAACCCTATCCTCACATCCCTTTCTGAAGACATGCGTGCAAGAGTCTATTGGCCAGCCGATGCTCTTTACTTTCACGGACCATTGGAGCCGGAAAGTCGCAGCCTGGAGTTCCAAAACAAAGAAATGGTCAGATTTTTCCTTAGCCTTTATACCGAACCTCACAGCCGTCGAGGCCAGCGCTGGAGGGCTGGTCTTGTGCTCCAACTTGGTGGGAAACTCCAACGGCTTTTCGGAGGACGGTATTGTTGTGTGTAATCCAGCAACGAAAGCGTGGACACAATTACCTCAACCTTCATCGTCTCCGTCCACCCCTGCATCCGCAATGGCCATGAAGATTGTGCAAAACTCTGGTGGGCTAGGGTTTCATGTGATCCGCTCAATTTCACATCCTGGTGATCATGGAGGCAATCATTTCTCGTTGCTGGAAGCTTACAGCTCAGATACTCGTATGTGGACAATTGTAGGCAAAATTCGGCACTGTGAGCTGGTTTCCATATTGTGGTGTAGAGATACTTTGTATTGCTTGAACACATCTCGGCCGCACATGCTTGTGAGCTCGAGGCTGGATAATTGTCAGTGGCGAAGGTTTGACCTGCCTCCGGTAAGAGTTGATCTCCCCAGGTTGATAGAGTGGAAGGGGAACGTCCTGCTTACCGGTGTGTGCGCGGGTACAAATGAGCTCAATGTGTGGATACTTAACCCTATCACACTGGAATGGACCGCAATTGCAAAAGGCATGAACGCCTGGGTGATGGATACTGGCGATGAGCGTGCACGCCTGACGACTGTGGGGTGTGGCGATTACATCATCTTCATCGGGGAGCTTGCTATGAAGTACAACATGAATATGCTTGCACTTCACATCCCCATGAAGAAGTGGGGGTTTCTCCCTGCATGTCCGTCCTCCGAGCGGGGGGATGGGGTTGGGAGACCTTCCTTCTGGTCATGCAACCCCTCCTTCAGCACACCTTTCTAATGTGAGTGGTGTGCCATGAGAGGCACCAACCGCAGTTTTCTGCCTTCACATTTATCAGACTTCGTCATGTGCAGATGGCGGGAAGCGATGACTAGCGCAAATGTGGATTGAGTATGTGTTGTGCTGATGATTATGGACCACCTTGCCATCTGACATCTGAGAATAATCTGCAGTGGCTGGTGGATTGGAGAAAGATACCTGACTGTTGCAGTTGGGCAATTTTCTTGAAGGCGTGTTATATAGTAGCAGGTGACTGGATTTGAATTCCTTATTTCAGGTCCTGCAAGCTTCACCGCACTTTTCTACTTTTTGTTGTTGAGAAATCTGGATAAAAGCAACACCGGGTGCTAGAATAGGAGGACACGGTTTCTTCAATGATGTCTCTGAGCTTGCTGTTTTCTAGAGGAAGTTTCTTGAGGTGGAACCAACCAGGTGCTAACCCTAAAACACTGTAAGTTTTGTAATTAATTTGACTGGACACGAGCAGCTTCTTTGTAATGAAATGTCACACCTGACCTGCTTGCGGAGGCGAGTGCTTGTACAATTAGTAGGAGTAATGGAGATTGTAGTGATTGCTGCAGCCTGACATAAGAGAAATGTGACCACAATGCATGGCATTCTGCCAAGAACATCAGTTCAGTATGGATGTCAAAGGTACACGATGCAATTTCTTAATAATTTCTTGTTTTCTGTTAATTTCTGAAAGATACTAGCTCAATATCGCTCCACAATAATGTTCAGAATATTGAGCCCTCATTTGCTTACTTTAGAATCTTTTTTCTTGCAGTTTTCTGGATATTGCAATCGTTGAACTGCAGTAATGTTTTGACGAAATAGCAGGGAGAGAAGGAACTGTAAAAGAGTTTGGACAAGCTCAAACCTTTTAATAATAATTTGTCCATGTGAGCTCCAAAGGTTCGTCTAAGGTTCTGGGCCATTAGGTTGCCGGTGGTATTAATTAATACGCTGTGTGTTCACCTGCTTTGGGCAGGAAGTATATGGTATCATCAAATGGTAGGTAGAGCAATCATCGACACAACAGCTGGTCCGTTGGCAGCAACATTGCTGATAGTTCCATATGACTCGTGCTGCTCTTGGAAGTTAGCTTGCCCCACTCTTGCAACAAACTGAACTTTGCTAAATTGCAGATACTACATCAGGTTTGCAACTAAGACTATATCTTGATGAACACACATTTGAGAGGGGAGAAGCCATGGGATGACGGAATGAATGCTAGGACGTGCACTCAAAGTTCTGGAAGGGTTTAATGTGTATTCAGGTCTTGAGTGCGTACCAGCAACTTGTATACCAAGAGAACACCAGTGCTTCATATCTTCTGTTATCTTCTGATTTTAACTCAACCTCTGCTTATGTCACCTCTGCTTCCAATAGCGAACTTCCCTTAACAATATTCCATACAAATCTAGAGAGAGATATCTTTGCAGATGTGTAACATATTGGAAAACCACACAAAAATGAGTAAATTCTACATTCCCTCCCCTCCCTTCATTCCTTCTTTGTTATTCTCCCCTCCCCTTTCCCTCATTTACATGGTGTTCAAGTCTGTACTTCATGAAATGCTCACATCTCGAGAGACATTTCGACAATTTGGTTGCTTCAAGTTCATACCATCCTTGCAACAAGTTTTCATTGGTCTATACTATTTCTGATTTAAAAAAATCATTTCTCATCATAACAATAAGATTTGTGTTTATGATGAATGTCAGAGTAATTACACACATGATTTTGTAGCAAAACTTGCAGAATGTTTTACCCTCCCTCCTCACCACGGCCTTTGAGGATATTGAAAACTCACCTCTGGATTTCTGTGCCCTTTTACTGTGGAGTCTCGTGTGATACTGCCACAGTGATTGGGGAGATTTTTGGGCATAATCGGTTGAGATCCCAGTGTTTGCAAGTCCAACCAGTTACATGTCGACATTCTGGTTTTCCTTTATTAAATTGGGGTATATTCTATAAATCCCTCTAAAATGATCGGTAAGTTTCCTGCATTCTTGAACTTCAACCAGTTATTTCTCAAACTCAACCGGTTCATTTGTAACTAACTGCCGGTTCTCCCGATCATTATACTGCCATTGAGCACTGCAGAATTACCAAGAATCTCCGTTTATGTGCGTGCAGGAATCCTACTTTCTGGGCTCCCATAGCTTCTCCAAAACTTGGGAAGAGGCATCTCATTTTCCATTAATAGTTGTAGGAATCAGCTACACTAAATGTACCCATTAGTGAGGGTGATACTAAATTTCTTTATGCTATGAATTAATGCCACCAAAAGATCTTAGATCTAAGACTAGGAAGCATTGTTCATCTCGGCACTTGGCATTATTCACTTAAAGTCTCGGCACTTGGCACTATTCACTAACAAGCATGTGGCGCACTAGTCACAAACATGCACTAATTTTCTTGAGATTTATGTTCAATGAGCATAAAATTTACCGTAGTCATGCATTTAGTGTCATTCAATAGCAACTTTAGCCCTTAATAACTTTGAGATTTGGCTAGATTGTGCGTGCAACTTGAATTAGTACCACCTTCACTATTTGGCTTATTTATGTAGTTAGCTTAGTTGACGCATGGCATTTTAGAACTATGTAAGAACATCATTGACACTTTGGAACTCAAATGTACTTCATTAATATGAAGTTGCAAAGACCACTCATGTAAAATTACAATTACATTCACAAAGTTAGAGATACATTCATGTAACCATTTGACTTGCATTTCATAATTAAATCGGAAAATCTCGGAACCCAAAATATACTAGCCTCTTAGGTGTTGTTTACACCATGGACTATGAAGTCGTCCCAAGGCCTTGTAAAATTTGGGATTGGATGTTGAATTCGATTAAAACCAATTCGGTTTACACCAAGGAAAAAATGTTAGATAGACCATGCAATTTGAATCCCCAAAATATATATTTTAGGACCTACATTATTCATTGACACGGTCCAACAAGTTTTGCGATGGGAGAGGCAAAAAAAATGCTATGATAAAAAAATTAGGGGCCCATAACAAAGAAATGTTATTATAATAAAATTATAATGTAAGTTTTCTTGGGGGCTATAAATAAAATGGCGAATCTTTCTATTATTATATATTGACATTATATATATATCACAACAAAAAATGCCATTATTTGTAGCATTCCTTCATATTTTTTGCATCTTTGTTTTGACATGGTTTGCTTAGTGGAACATCGTTTTTTTTCAAAACATGGAGGGATAAATTGTTGATATGAAATCATGTAAAGAGTCATAAGGAAAGTGATCACAAAATTTACAATTGATGCAAGAAATGACAACTTCAATTTTCAAGAAGTATCAAATATTGATTTCTTAATGCTGCATGATCATAATGTGCCCTCTTTATATTTTAGTGCATCTCATCTTTCAATAACACCCATGTTTATTTGTCAAAGAGGACAATTAGAGCACTGATTTAAATTGTTGGAGCTAGAATCTTACAAGAAAAAGAAGAAATAGTAGAAACAACAAAAAAATAAGTTGTTGGAAAAAAGCGTCTAATAAAAGAAAGAAAGAAAAAAGATGAAAAAAACCGACAAGAAGGATGTAATTCAGGTTTGGTGATTTTGGTGGAGAAAAAGAGAATATTGCAAGAATCAAGTGATATATATATATATTTTTAATCTTATTTCTATTTGAGGAGAGATGGACGAAGAATTTACAAAAGCATCAAAGAAACACACGGGGGGATCACACCCCCTTACATTTCATAACCACGTGCGATAAAAGTTTGCTACCCTATATTACATGCCATAGATAATTTTTAAAATTATGATATTTTTTCTACATACACATAACCATTGATAATATCTTTTGCATATTTTTTTGAAATTTTTAGTCATCTTCATTTTTTGTAGTAATTTGTTTAGTTCAATGTTGCGTCATTCTAGTTAGAAACGGTATGTTTTATAAAAAAAACAAATCATCAAATTTGGTTACCAATTTTTACTATGTAATAGATACTATGTATATCTACTCATGAAAAAAAAATCATAAACTTTTGAACCATTTTGGTGATTCTTTATGTAAAAAGTAGATTTTGTTTTATCGCACGTGGTGTTCAACTTGACAATGAAGTGCACCCCCCGTGAAGAAACAAAGTTAAAATTCAAAACATGGGTCAATTTTTTTTTACAAAAAATGAATGTAGCAAATGAGGGTGAATGATGTTATATGAGATTGTATGTGGGTCATATGATGAGGCTGTAGAAGATGCTAATAGATTGTTGTATAGAAGAGAATATGAATAGGTAAGGATGGAAAACATGAGATTGACTACAGTAGTGGTTAAAGGAAGGAGGAAGAAAGACGTTTTTCTCTAAAACCTTTCATCCTCCGTCTTCAAATCATTTGTTCATCTTTCTTTCCTTACTTACTCATATTGCTTTTACATACAATATTTTTAATTTTTTGTATATTTTTTAACATTCACCAAATTCAAATTTTTTTGCTTGTTTTTTTGAGTTTTTTATTATATTTTTTAATGTTTCATATAAATGTAAATTTTAAAATTCAATTAAAAATTCAAATGGTGGTTGCAATAAAAAAACTTCAACCGTTTTTGGGTATCACACAAGAAAAAATAGAATTTAATTTTCAAAGAATATATGATTGACAAGAGGGCTAATGAGGTTTTAAAAAATGATAGAAACAAGAATGTAGGTGATTCAATGAAATAAATAAATAATATGATAGCACGACAAGTATACATAACCAAATCTTTGCAAGTGCTACAAGCTATGAAAAAAATATCATTTCTATACCTACTTCATGTCAACCAATTATTGCTATAATACCAACTACTCTATCATCAATTATTGCAACAGAAAGTAAGAAAAAGAAATTAATAGAAAATTAAAAAAATCTAGAATATTTTATTAGAAATTATGGGGCTCTTCTTACATTATTCCAAGAATCTATAAATTATTTGATAAACATAAATAAAAACTTTGCTGCTCTTCTAGTTAAATTCTAATTATTCTTCTACATTATCTGTCTCACTGATACTGTCTGTTTCTGTGATATTGGGATTTTTTCGTGGCCTGTACTCTCATAAAATTTTGGCTAGTTCTTCATACATCACGTAGAATAATAATAATAATAATAATAATATTTTCTATACCAATTATTTTATCTACAATTGGAGCATCTTTTCTAGCTACAATCAATCTTTTCACTTCAGCAAGTCTAGTTCATTTTCCCTATAATTCACTACCTTCTCATATTTCTCCCTCGTCAACATTTTTAGTTAATTTAGTTTATGCTTCAACAATCCATTTTTATTTAATCCCTTCATTGTTCATAATGTACAAATTATAAAATTTTATGTAAGGGTACAATATTAGTCTTTTCCGCCATGAGCCAAAACATAAATATGTGATCCAACTTATTATCCCTATGATGCAAGGTATGCCATACAACTACTCAAACCTTAAAGCTAAAACCCTAAACTGCGATTCACTTGGAGTTTGTACAAAATTGATTTAAGGTGCTTCATAACAACTTTACAAATCTCCTATACTATTTTTGACAATATACTCTTTTGGACTCCTTATGAGTCTCTTATGCTTTGCAATTCATTACTATTGCCCAACTTATGCAATTTCATTACTACCTTCTCTTGCATTGACATAATAACCCTAAAATGGGTACTTTTGTTCTTTCAAAGAGGGGCCCAATCTCTCATACAAAAACTTGAATGTAATGTATTTTACTCGAGTTCATTTCCTAGACTCTTCCTCCATCCATGAACTCAACAACAAATGCTCTACACTTCCGTACATCCGTTCTTGATTCCATATGCTCGTCTCTTTATCAACCATACTCTCTTAAACCAAGCTCAAAATTGCAAACTTCTATTCTCCTTGCAAAATCAATGCTTGAAAGTCCATAACATGCCTTACAAGCATGTTAAAAGACATGTATAATCCTAAGACCAAAAATTATCCTCTTTTTCATTGGTAGCATGCTTGTTGAAATTCAAGGTGAAAACAAATGAAAACAAGAAGATAAGAGAAGTGAAGAGAAATGAAGACAAGAGAAGACAAGAGATTGGCCAAACTTGAATTTTTTTTTAAACTACCATTTTTGGGCACATATTAAAAGAATCAGCACATTTACTTTTTGGTGCTCGGTCCACATTCGGTTTACACGTAGTGAGGGACCTAAATGCTTTGTAAATTGATTTTTAAAAATATCATACCATGAAAGTTGGACCATCAAGTCAGATCATGGAAAAAAACCATCTCTCACGGTTTGACTTCATGGCCCATGGTGTAAACCTGCCCTCAGTTGTAAACTGTTTGAAGCCTGAACTCAATATTTGGACACTCTTTGTATCTGGTGCATCAAAATGCTATTCAATTATAGTTGCTAAGTCTATTAGCAAAATCTTGAGATTAGTGCGACTCTCCAAATTCAAAATGAAGGTTCATGTACCTCTTTGACATTCTATATTCTTGCCCATAACATTATTTAGGCAGCTAGCCTGTGACAAGCTCAAACAACACCACATCAAATTAAAGCTATAATACAAACCATTTTTGTCAATCAACTTTTGAGTTGAGAAATTAGTTGGATCCAGATGACCCTGCGCATGTTATGTTGACTTGTCAATGAGTTTAGACCTCCTCAATGGATGAACTCAAACCTAGAAACACTTCAACAATCAAGTCTTACAAACTTATATATTTGCTACTTCTATTTACTGGATGTATTATTATTATTATTATTAGTTCATCAACCTAGCCGATTTTGTGATATTACACATGCGATTGATGTTGTTGCGTAAAGGAATTGAAGATGACCAAGCAATTGGCTAGTACCTATTGTTAAACATGAAATGACAACTTGTCACTGACTGTCTACCAAAAGATGAAAAGAATGTTCCAAATTGTTCAAAAACTGCCTGCTTTGAGAGTTAACCAAAATCAGCCAACTTGCATCAAATCATGGGTTTATTCCATAAAAATACGGAGAGTGGTACAATGTGCAGGGTAGCAACAAGTTTGTATGAAATCTTCATCAAGAATGTGCAAGCGCACGTGTGTGTGTGTGTGTGTAGATTAGAGATCCACCTGATCGAGGGGTTCATATGAACTAATTCCCCATGCGGTGGCAACGACTTGTTGGTTAATTAGAGCAATGGATCGAAACTAACTTGTGTCCATAACATTCTGCAGCATCAACACAACTCTTCACCCTTTTTTTCATCTCAGTATAGAGTACACCTGCCAATTTTCCGACTTCCCTCCCCACTTTCAGCTTTCTCCATAACTTAACCCGAGATTGTCCCAGTTTGTTGGATGCATTCTGTTCCACAATTCTAGCCACAGTGAGTTCGTTGAGATAGTTTCTATGCATACAACTAGTAGCCCACCCATCATAACATTATTAAGCAGTGTCCGTTCGTTCATGTGCACCCTGAGAATATAAATCTGGGATGCCCCAACATAGTGCAAGGAGACTCATATTAAGTTTGAATCTGCACTAGGTCGGGGCATCCCATGGGTATATTCTCAGGGCACACATGAACGAACACACATTGCTAAATAATTTTATGATGCTCATTCTATGTTATTCTATCTGATTGTAGACAGAGATAGAGCTCTAGAATGATGCACTGCGTTCAGCATGCATACTCCGAACTGTTGCGGATTGAATCACAGTTGCATTCTGCACTGACTGAGTGAAGAGTTCCTCATTCCTTAACATCTTCTTAAGCTTCTGTTGAGTATAAAATCCTTTACAGTTGAATTGAAGCCGTCCCAGAAAGTGCGCGCCATTTTCACTCTGAAGATCTGGATCTACATAATCGAAACCTGTTCATTCTAGCTGGATATCAAATTCTAGTATTATTACCTACAAAAGAGTGAGCTGTACACACTGTTAGGTTTAAGGCTAGTTATCAACACTTGAGGAGTTGATATTTACACTGGTGGGGGTTTGGAGTTCAAAAGCTTATAGTAATGTGAGAATGTTGCTTTAAAGGTGTGTTGATATCGATCAACACATGTGTGTTGAATACATAAAATACCATAGGTGGACCTCTTTCCTTTGGCAACTTGTAGTTATTTGCTATCTTGGGAGCCTGAAAAATAGCCTTTCATTTATATCTCTTTCTATGGGCATGACAATAAATGATCTATGTAACTTACCCGACTGCGTTTCAATATTAACTTACAGGGTTTTCTTTTTTGCATACTCTTGCCATGTGTTAAATTTTGGTTGTAAAAAATAAATTGCTTATTACTCTGTATATATCTATGAAATTTGGCATGGGCTACTTTTTCAAATTCTAGTATAGAGTTGTTACTTCTAACATTATATTTGACACGTCATCCTGGGTGCGTGATGGCAATTGATTACTGGACTGCTTGTACCCAATGCAATAATTGTTTTTGAATCTTTTGATAGGTTATGATTATTTGGTACATGAGGCCTATTTTACTACTACTATGTTGATTTAGTGACACGTATAGGCAGAGGAAAAGGCTGAATTAGTAGGGGGTGTTTGGGTTGATGCCAATCCAAAGCAAACTTTAATAAGCGGTGAGCGTGAGCTTTTGGATAGAAAGGAGGAGATGGAGGAATTGAGCAGGAGCACAAGCTAGAAGGCTGGATCATTTCTCCAAGTCGTCACCTCTTCATAGCTCGTCTCTTGTCTTGCCATTGTCTTTGTTTTTCATCGCCGTAGCCTTTGCTAGAAGAAAGATGGGTTCCACTGGTCCCCTGTGCTAGTTGTGCATGGCCATCCCTTAGCATCTAAATGCAAGTTGATGCATGTCGGGATCCACTCTGTCCATCACTGCAAGCCGGCTAATAGGTCATTTCGTGTGAACAAGAATCACGAGGTCGTGAGGATGACTAATTAGGATCATGATGAAATCATGGGATGGCCAGAACACGCGGCTAAATAATTTGCAACGTCGAGCATGCGGCTTTCAATTTGTTGCGATGATTCAAATCTTCTATGGAGTAAGCTTCACCCATGAAGCTTTGCTAGGGATAGCAGGAGTGACCCCGGTGTTGAGTGCCGTGATCATGTACCACTGAGGTGGAGCAACATTAGCATTCGGAGGCGACGCCACTGTCACATGGTAATTACCACCCACGGATGTGGTTGTGATGTTGCCAATGACGCGCAGGACGAGCATCCGTTGGTGCATGGAGTTTGTGTGCGTCGTGAATGAGGGCGCGTACAAGCTGATCTGCACCGACGTTGGTGGCGTTGAACTGCTGAAGGCCACGACGTAATTTGTCGTGTTGAGCCGCATGGGTGCTAACTGCCGCCCACCTGTTATGGAAAATCTGACGGAATTGAATTGGACGTTCAAATAGTAGGGGGAATACTTCTCGAGGCGGAGCTCCGTGGGAAATCGGACGCCTAACGACCCGGGGAGGCGGTACTGGAACTGGTCATTGCCGCCGCCGACAAGCACCGTTCCATCCGACTGCACGACGGCGCTCGAGTGGTAGACTCGCGCGATTGTGGTGGGAGATTGCACCGTGAACCTGCGAGTCGCGAAGTTGTACAACCAGGGCCTTAGCTCGGGGTTCCGGGCCATGTTGTAGCCCGCGATCCCGTTCTGGACGCCGTTGATGATGAGAAGCTCCCCCGTGGGTAGGATCAGCCCGTCGTTCATGCACCTCGGCCCCGGCATCTTCTTCACCGCCCAGGTCGGAGTGGCGTCGTAGGGTTTGATACGCCCGCACGTGTCCAGAGCCTTGGTGAAATTGAGCAGCAGGCCGAGCGTGTAGCTACCCAGCGGCCCGCCGCCGCACACCATAATCTCCACGTTCGTGAAGTTGGAGGCGGCCGTGAGCGGAAGCAGCACCGAGGTTCCCGAGTACGGGTAGGTGCGAGGGTCCATTCCGAAGTTGGGCATGTCCTTCACCACCTTGTTGGTCCTGTAGTTGAAGATCTGCCAGGAGAAGACAAACTTGATATTAGGTGCTTGAATCGGTCGATCAACCGTTGTAGGTCGGGGAAACGAGAGTTTAAAGATGCACCGAACAGAAATTATTCTGACAGGGGAACGTTGCTCGATTCCTGCCGCTATGAGGAGATTCTTGACAACTGTAAACGTGCTTTAACAAGATCCTAACAACTGATATTCTTTGCCCACTCTTCGTCCGGTCAAAGTCGAAGAATAAATGTGAATTCCAAGGACCCACTTCCTAATTGGCGAACAATGTCACGACATAAACAAACAAAAAACAAACAAATTGACTCTAACCTGGGAGTAGACGTTGGCGTAAATGAAGAGGTTGCCGTCCGGCAGCAAATGCAGGAAAGGGTACCAGTTGTTCCAGGTGCCAATCTCATTCGACTTTTTCTGCAACAATGGCAACGTCACAGGTTTCGTGGTCGATCGGGGATAAAACTCGTAGCTGGGCTGGAACGCCCCACCGACCAGGATGATGTTCCCCGTGGGCAAGATCTGCGCAGTGGTGTACCACCTCTTCACAAACAAATAGTTCATCTTCTCACTCCAATCATCACTCGGTCCAGGCCCAATGAACCGCACCGTGTTGTTCCCTTCCTTGTCCCCGCCCATCTGCACTAGATTGCCGTTCGCAAGGAACGCAGCCGAGCTGCAGAATGGGTCACTGAAGATGGACAGAGGGCGGATCGCATCGGTGAGGGAATCATACTCCGTTGAGTGCGCGGTGCAGTCATGTTTCAGTGATTGCTCGTAAGGGTTGTCCCTGCATGTGCCATTTGGCATGTTGATCTGGGTTTTGCCTGCATTCGTTCGGTCATAGATGATAACTTTGTCTGTGTAGGCGGTTGTCATGTGGAGGGCGCATACGCCTCCCTTCTGGACTACCACCCTCCAGGAGTCCAGCAGGGCTGCCGAGTGTGCAGGGGTGATGAAGCTGCTGCTACCATTGAGCATTAGAATTGTGGTCACCAAGCAGAGATTCACGAGAAACTTAGTACCCCTAGCTTTAGGGGTCCCCATCGCCATATTCGTGGCTGTACTTTTGATCCTCAGCTTAAACCCTGCACAATGCACATCTCAAAATAGATCCAGTGGTCAGTGTCGTTACATTTCCTGCTTCAGGGTGTCATGTCTACAATGCTGATGGTTCAACATCTAGTTTTTTGTTTTTTTAGAGACAAATGAAATGGACCGTTATTTCACAGCCAAAAAACAAACAAGGTCACGAACTCGGAACTGAGAAACTAAAATGATCTCGAACAGGATATGAATATGCAGTAGAAGTCCTCATGACCAGATTTACTTTGATTAGATTTGATAGCTCTAGATTAGTTTGTACAAAGTCTAGAGGATTATCCCGAAAGTCTCAAAGGAAATCGGTTACTGCAGTTCTTAAATCTAGGTGATACTAGCTGACCCTGTACTAACAGTAGTACTATGCCTTAACAATTATCTGGGTATTATAACCAAGTTCCCAGATGTCGACACATGACCATAACAACTGCACATATATATATATATATATATATATATACACTTCGAGGTGCCTGTAGCTTGGTGAACATTCATAGGGAGTGCAAGGCACGGTACACTGTCGACGACATTTGCAGTACCTGATTATTTCTTCTAGGTGATACTAGCTGAATCATCCTGCAGTAGTACTATTCCTAAACAACTCCCTGGGTACTATAACCAAGTTGACAGATGTCGACACATGAACGCAACAACGGCTTATATACTTCGAATTAGTGCCAGCTTGCCGGTGAAGGTTAATAGTTGGGAGTGCAGACATGATGTTCAAGCTCATGTCTACAACGTTTTGCGCCTGGAGCAGCCTCCAATGATCAGTAAGGCAAAATTCTTTGATTGATACAGATTTTGGTCTTACTCGATCATCAGTGTCTGCACCAGCTGCTCCAACTTTAAGACTAGAGCTGCGAGCGAGCCTAAAGCTAGCTAGACTGATCTTAAACCAGCCGCCAGACCTAACCTTCCTCAAGTATGGGGTCCTCGAATGATGGCTACGCCGGCAACGATAGATATCGTCCCCACCAGAAGGACCTTTTAAGGAACGTCTAGCTAACTACTTAACACCAACGATTTAAACAAAACTAGAACAACGCATTCATGGATATAAGACAGCAGCAAGGCTCACAAGGCAACAGTCGCATTAGTGATCAGTGATCACATTACCCCTGACACACTGGTGCAAGTCGAAATCCGCCGCAATCCTAGCTGGTGGGGATGAACTTTGTTAGCCTGATCGACGTAGAAGCAGGAGAAGATATTGAAGCACATTGATGTTTATATGATGATCCTGATTCCCGTGGACAAGATGAACAACGGCACTCAGAGGCTACCCACCACTGGAGAATCTTGATGCTTCAATGAGCAGTAAACTCCCCCTCTTGGCTAAAGCTCGCAGCTTTTAGTCCCTTAGCTTCTAAAGTGCAATGTGCAAAGTCAATGCCCAGATATAATAAGCCTTGTGTGCGAAGCACCGCTACTTATTTAGTAAAGCCTACCTGGGGCGATCAACCGGGGTGCTGGCCAACTACACTAAATATGGTATTTAGCTTCACCTACTACTTGGAATTACGCAATGCTATATCCATTTACTGTATATCTCATATTTTACCAACAGATGTCTAATTGGTAGTTTGGACATTATAGAACATTCATAAATTTGCTTGGTAAGAAATGACATCAATAGTAAAAAGATATAGCACTGTGTACATTCAAATAGTAAATGACATTAAAAATCATATTTAGCCGTAGTGAGGTGGATTCTATTTCCAGACGATACAGAATTCAATACATCCTGCCTATCATTTGTTTCCGCAGCACTTCCAGTAGGGCCGGATCTTCATGACCCAACCAAATCTTCATGCAAGCTATGTCGACTGTGCAGTTTGCAAATACAGTGTCCGAATTCCTCATGGGCTGCACTGGCATGGCTCATCCAAACAGATCATTCTGAACAAGTGGGCTCCGAAGTATTGCTGCTTCTGGTACCTTGGTTATGGAAGTATCCGCAGGGTTAAGGTGGAGAGCAGGCCTAATATGGAATATTCATCCTGAAGCGGTCAGTATGTTCAAGGATAGACAGAAGTACAGTCCACCCTCGATAAATGTTACACTTATAAACGTTAACTCATTATATTTGTTAACAAAATCGTACTCCCCTCATATTGCTAACTAGAATGTTAACTATGTTAAATGTTAACAATAATTTACTCCCCTCTTTGTTAATTTGCCACTTATAAATGTTAACCTACGAAATACATCCAATACTGTGTGATGAAATCCATTACATTGACTCACAACCTTTCAAAGTGGCAAAAGCCACCAAATTTGACTTTTGTGATCAAATTATTCATTTAGACTATATTGATTCTTATTTTGTTTCATAAAAATAAAAGATTGATTTGATACATATATTTTATATATGATAATTTTGCAAAACTCTCCCTCCATAATTGTAATGAATTTATATTTGTTAAGCATTCAAAATGCTCCCTTTATAACTGTTACAATGTTAACTCGCTATAAATGTTAGGAAAATTTTACTCCTGGACCAGAGCCTAACATTTATAGAGGGTGGACTGTATAGGTTCATGTATATTCATTCTAGTATCTAGAAGTTACATAAATCTAGGATGATCGTGCGCCTGCATAATTCAATTTGGCTAGGGGACTTCTTAATAGATTGCAGGAGGAGTGGTGGGAGTATTTATTGGATTTGGAAGATTGCCAAAACACCCTACAAGGCCAATGGAGACTCGAAAAAAGAGAGATTGGTGGGCTCTCTTGGGTGCATCCGATGGAATCAAACCACCCCCCTCCAAGTAAAGATCCTAGTAAGTATGGTGAACTATGCTAACATTTGGTGCTCTAGTATTCCTATCCACTTTTCTAGTGTTGGTGGTGTGGAAATTGGTGTGGGTTGTTGGGCTCTTGGTTTCTTTTCGTGGTAGTACAACAAATTTAAAGTTTTAAGACCCAATTACACGCCTTAAGTCGGGTTTTTTGTATTTGTTTGGTACACATATTACACTCCGATAGTTGAAGAGTGGATAATTTGTACTCAAAAATTGTCCCTCCCATTGGTGTAATCCGCAGAGTGGAGACAAACACTTCTATGGATTCTAGTGGTAAGGTTGTCTCAGGGTAATTGTTACCTCCTACAAAATTAATCCTTTACCATGCTTTGGCATTGAAGTCTCTCCTAATGCCACTTATTGATAACTAAAGACAAAATAGAGCCCCCAAAAATAATTTATTGTAGTTTAGTAGTTATAGTTTAGTAGAAAATAATAGCTTAAAACTACAACCAAAGCGACTACTCCCAACTATACCTCGTATTGTAGCCAGACAAGTAATTGCAGACTGTTGTGAACGTTAGCAACACACCTTTCTTCCTCCTTATCCCTAAAAAATAGACCCAATACAATTAAACTATGACCATGAACCACTGAATTAATTTGGTGGTTGTGTGTAAATGCACCTCTCCTCTAAGTTTCATGAAGTGGGATGTTTCTAGATTCTTGGATTTAAGGGGGACAAACCTATTAGTACGGACACTCTAAGACTTCCTAAAGTGGCCAACATCTTCGACCATGTAAGTTCATGTGACCTATTGTAGTTTGAGATGCAATCAATGAGGAGAACCGACTGCTAGTTACAAATGAACTAGGGAGGACATTAAGTACCCCCCCACGAACTTTTTTTTGGGGGGGGGGGGGGATATTCTGTTAGGGGCAGCCGCCCGACATTTTTTCTGCACCCGACCGAAAACTGTTGCCCGCCCGATTTCGAAAAAACTATTGTACTTGCATTTTTGAAGGCTACTTGTCCACAAATCCCATATTGAGTGCACTTCATTTTCAAGGTCTCAAATCCAATATATATGTTCACTTCCATTGAGTAAATAAGCAATTGACTAGATTCATTTCCAAAGTGAAACCGCCAATAAAGCATGTAATTAACTTGGATGTCAAAAATATTAAAGAATTCTCATTAGCACTGAGGTTATAATTTTTGTCACTTACAATTCAAAGGGACTTTTTCATTCTAAAATGAAACTAAAATTAATGATTTATTTTGTATTTTTGAATAGTTTAATATAATATATAATATATAATATAGTTAATACCTTCTACTATCACAAAGTTTTCATATGCATTTAAACTAGTTAAGTAAGACTGAATGCAACTAAGTCTAATATATTCTGATTAATCCTAATTAAGCCCAATTAAATCAGAAAATATGCGTACCAAATTAATTAATCCTAATTAATCATAAATTATATTTACTGGAGTTAATTCAATTTAAATCATGATTAATTCCAGTAAGTACATTTTATAATTAATTAGGGTTAATTAATTTGGTACGCATATTTTCTGATTTAATTGGGCTTAATTAGGATTAATTAGGATTAAGCAGAAATTATTAGACTTAGTTGCATTCAATCTTACTTAACTATTTTAAATGCGTATGAAAACTTTGTGATAGTAGAAGGTATTAAATATATATTAGATATAAAATATTATATTAGATATAAAATATTGATATATAAAATAAATAAAATATATTTTAGTTTCATTTTAGAATGACAAAGTCCCTTTGAATTGTAAGTGACAAAAATTATAACCTCAGTGCTAATGACGATTTTGTAATATTTTTGACATCCAAGTTAATTACATGCTTTATTGGCGGTTTCACTTTGGAAATGAATCTAGTCAATTGCTTATTTACTCAATGGAAGTGAACATATATATTGGATTTGATACCTTGAAAATGAAGTGCACTTAATATGGGATTTGTGGACAAGTAGCCTTCAAAACTGCAAGTACAATAGTTTTTTTGAAATCGGGCGGGCGAGCAGCAGTTTTCGGTCGGGTGCAGAAAAAATGTCGGGCGGCTGCCCCTGACAGAATATTCCCCCCAAAAAAGTTCGTGGGGGGTTACTTAACATCCTCCATGAACTAGTAGACAGTCTTGAAATGACTTCAGGAGAGTTACTGATCATGTCAGAGAAATTTAGAGAATATACCTCAAATTTTAAAGAAAAACTGAAAGATGTCAACATGTAACTGTTGACTTAGAAACAATATCTAGGATCTTGACCGATTATGCCCTAAATCTCCGTGGGTACTGTTGAGATGCAAATCTAGGACAATAGTAGCTTTGTATAATTGGCTGGGCGGCTTCTTCGTGGGAAGCATTGTGCAGGTTTGACAAAGTTTTTGCAAGTTTTCCACTTTTGACATGCAAAAAACTCGTTAAAGAAAAATGCACGTCATACACGTACTGTAACTTGTGAAGAAAAAAAGACACACGTCAATTGATACGCTAGAAATTGAAATGACACGTAATACTAGGCAACTTAAGTACTATAAACCGCAGCTCAAGTATCTGGAAAACATAACCCATAACAGTGGAAGAACTTTCTACATTCATTTAGTACATACTTAAGTTCATACTTGTTCTAGTAATTTCCTTTGTAACCGGGAAGGCTCTATAGTTGAGACGGTGATAAGAGAGGTGGCTTTTTCGAGACACTGTCATGACCTGCTTACTACAATGCATGCGGACGTTATTGAAATTATTCAGAGATGAAGAGCCGCATTGGTATGAGATCATGTGCTCTTTTAAATTCCATTCTTACTTGAACTTGCTTGTTGATGTTTTACAAGTCTTAGAGTTGAATAAATTGAATATCAAATTTCAATATGATATGGTTGATATCACAATTATTAGTGCAACCATCGATATCACTATTTCAATTTTATCATATCATTTTTTATCCGGGAATGGACCTCTGTTTGGTCATACAAGCAAGAATTTGGGAAAATCCTTGAGGAAATATGCACAAAATCTTCAATTGTTATGAAAACAATACATGAAATCGTATTATTCATGCATTCAATTTGACAATTGATGGGCCTCATGAACTACAACAATGCATATTATTGGGTGCATCTTATAAGCAAAGAGTTGTTCGGCATGCTTTGAATGATCGTTTCCCAAACCTTCAAATATTCAATGCAGCCAATTTTTTTAACCCTCGTAAATATCCAAGCAAAGATAGTGACCGAATCACAAATACCTAATTGTAGCTCAAAAGGGTATTGTTGAAGTTTCAATACATTGAAGAAGAAAGTGACATGTGTAAGGGAGAACTCCTGGAATTTACAGAACACTTCGACATGAGTGTGAGAACAAAACGATATTTGACGCTTGGCACATATGTGGTAGCAATTTGGAATGGCACACAAATTAGCCTCAACTTATCCAACTTTGGCTAAAAAGTATAATCATTTCATCAAGTATAGTTATTTGTGAAAGATGATTTTCCAAACAAAATACAATCAAAAGCCACTTACAAAGTAAGTTGAATTTAAAGACCCTTTGATGCTCTTATACGGGTCTCTCTTTGTGGGCTGGAAGTGGATGCAATGGATCGAGCCACCATCTTCAACATTTGGAGAAACATGCGAGACCAAAGGATACTTACGCTCAATTGATAGCGTCTACCATGATTGACATTCATGTCACCTAACATATACCTTATATCCTTGAACTTGAATGCATCACATATGGTTGGAACCATGCAAAAAGTAAATTGTTGACCATGAAAACCATCAAAATATCAAAATCATGCATGCATGTTCAATTTGAATGCATAGAATATCAAATTGGTGACTGGTCCACTTTATATATGGGTTTATCTCCACCTAGGGCCCCATTAATTATAAGTATAGAGTTCATATTTTCTTAGGACTTCTCCTAAGAATTGGCTTTCAAAGTTCTTGCTGATGTTTGTCTACACTCTTGTAATCAACATAAGTCTCACTACATCATTTTCAAGTTTGTAGTTGTGGCACTACAAATTCCATAAAATTTTCTTAAATGTGACTGATAGAATACAATGTGCCATATTGATGGTAAGCACATTGTTGTGAAACACAATGCGGTTTTTTCTTGGCAAGAAACCTTACAACATAGTAGGTTTAGCATGGCATTAGGCTTTAGCATTCTATGACAATTTCAAAGAATAGCTTACACTATATATGATAAACAACTTAGCACTTTTCAGCTTAGCAAGAAGTACAACACTTAATTAATTAATGTTCCTTGTCTACACATGGAGATCTCAACTGGATGTCATTTTGACGAAATGTGGTTACATTTTGACTTGTATTAACCCTAGGGTGGCAACATGCTTATTCTCTCAATGAATTCGGCCTTGTTGCAAAGAACTCAAGAAAGATGAATCTAGTGGTATCTTAATTGTTATAATTGACCTTTGTTTTCCCATAGAAAATGGTCAATGAGAGAGGAATGAGGACATTCATTATGCATGGGTCTTAAGATATAATAAGAGTTTTAAAAACCTTATTAAATAAGAACATCCTTGTTTAGTCCTTGTTATATCTCACTTATTATAGCATTTTCAAGCTTTGTTATGAACTTGTTATCAATGACCCTGCTTATTATACAGGTGTTGCCGCACCTGGGTGTCACGTTGGCATTTCGAAATGGTGTGTGAGTATCTTTTCAACTGTTAGTTTTTGGACATGAGTTGGGCTTTGACTTGATCTGCAGCAGTAGACTTTCACTGAGGCAAGAGCCTGGAGTTTTGTCCTCACCATGTTTTCCTGCCAACCCAGCCATGCCTTGTGTTTTATTTTGTATGAGCCAGTATTTCTTAAATAATATGGAGCTAGCTTACTTAGGATCATGTAGCCAATTCCAACAGCTATCCACTGGAGTTGTTAATTGGAAATTGCATCATATATATATGCAATCAGGACAGGCTTTCAAAGTTGATCAGAATTAGAAATTGCAAAAGAATCGGAATTCAAACACATCAGCATAACGTGTTGACATTTTATAGCCATTCACAATAGCATATTTTGCTTTGTGATTATTGGTTTTGGATCTCTTGGTGTTGAACTTTGACACACGTACATTATATAAATCAAGCCTATTGAAGTGAGTAGTTCTGGGAATCTGTCAAGTGGCCAATGCAATTGGATATGTGAATTTTGGACTTTATATCAATTTGATCAGTTTTGAAACTTAAGATACACAATGGATTTGACTGGTTACATAGGGCCATGCAAAATGCAGGGTGGGTGGTGCCAAGCGGTTTGAATTTGCTCTATTTGAGCCCATGGGTTGCATTCTTGATCCATAGAATGATATGTTAGAATTGCACAATCAATACCTCGAAGATAGGAGCCATTTTAGACCACTAACCACTTGTGGATTTAAATACCTTAGAAAGAAGTCTCATGTTGCATGTGTGTGTTGAACACAATCGTCTTAAGATTGAACCATATTTCCTCCATGTACTCTCATGATGATGGTCACCAAGATAGTGTACCACATACAATATGCTGTCATGATTTGAGGGCCTAAAATAACCAAACTAAACAAGTATCAGCTGCTTTCTAGGTTACTTTAGGCTCAATGACTCGCATACTAAAATGTGCCTATACTATTGGCTGAGTATTTCCTATTCCTAAGCAGAAAATATTGAACACTTTATAAACAGACTTAAAAGGATCTAGTTGGCTCTCAAGCAGAAACATGCAACATGGAGGTTTGGACAACCACATGATCAAATGAGACAATCCCATATCTTAAAATGCAAGAACCAAGTCTCATATTCAGTTAAAGAATGCACGTCACATGTCTAGACTTGACTGAGCTAAGGAAAACCTTATGTGAGCCCCAGGACAGTATTAATGGTCCCAATAATATTCACAGGTCGCCCTTCATACATATTGGAAATGCATTCCTGTGCATGCTCCTTAGCTTCCCGTGTTCTCTTTAATGCTAGCTCCTGTTCAAAAGGCAGACAGGAGAGAATTATGAGGATGGGATCAAAGCTCCCAGCAATCAAAAACCTCATTTACAAACCATGTGAACTACAGACTGGTTACATTAAATGAGAACTGTGTCAAATCTGCATCAGGAAAATGTAAGCAAGTCCCATCCCAAGGGGTTAGGATAACAAACAGGTATAGCCATAGTCAGGATGGTACAATGATGCATACTTGAGTAGAATCCTCACAAACCAGTTATTCTTTTACTTTCCTCCAAAAATAAATCACTAAGCAGAAATCTGTTTTACTTGCATTTCAAGTGTACAACTACAAGACTAGCCACCCTGCCCATTAACCTTCTACTCAGAAGTACTTCACAAAGAACACAATATCCTGTAAAGAATCCTTACAGATGATAGTAACTGAGATACAAAAAGTTATAGGGGGTGGATACTGTTCCAGAGACCAAGGAGTTACATGTTCAAGTGAATCCCAAAATACAAAAGAAGAGGGGACCCAAAGGACTAGATGCAAGTTCTTACCTGCTTTGGCCATAATAAGGTTAAGGTTTGCCGCAGCTCAGCTCGTTTTTGACACAGATCCCTTGAACTCGCCAACAGCTTTGTCTCACTCTCCTTCTTTGACAGCAATGATGAGTGTAATCTATCCAAGAACCTGTAATACCCAGAATTTGTTCATACAGATGATAACCCATGCTACAAATATCTAATACCATATCGATTCGGAAAATCAGGAGCTGTGAAGTCTGCGACCAAAAACATACCTTGAAGATGTGACAAGCAAGCTAAGGTCTCGGGTCTTTTGTGCAGTGAGCAAATCCAGAGCAGCAGTAACATGCAGAGCCATTTCAAGCAATGCATCTGTACTGTGCTGAAAACAGGCTGCTGGTGCAATGGCCTGCACCTGATTCTGTAAAGATGCACTGTCTTGCCGTCCCAACTCTTCAATCCTTTGCTTCACAAATGCTTTCAGCTGCCAATCAAGTCCTCCATCAAAAATCTAGTGGCTAAATACCCTACATGACTATCAGTTTTGTACATAATTAATTCTACCCATGAATGCCAAATTTTGAAGTGTCATGTGTCATGTGTCATGTGCTCATCGACTAAGTGGTTATAAATCCTGTGTGGCACCTTGAAACTTCGTCACATGGGTGTCCGAAACTGTCCAGTAATGTACGGTATATGTTTTCTCTGAGGTGAATGACTATCCACCCGTACCCATTTATAATGTCACCTAAGACTAACCAAGCAGAAGACATGTACATTGTTGAAGCAAACAGGAGAAGATGACAAGGATCTACAGTTCTAGATTTTGCTACAATCATCTTTATTCCAATGACCTACAAACCAAAAAAGAAGTAAACATTTCTCTAAATGACAAGTTCCTGCTGACAAGCACAGGAAAAAGTGCCAACAAGACAATTGCCTCAAATAGAAGGTCGCCTAAGATTAACCAGGCAGAAGACATATACATTGTTGAAACAAACAGGAGATAGTGAGAAGTATCCTCATTTCTAGCCTTTGCTACAATTATCTTCTATCCAGTACATACTCTTTCCAGAAAAAGTATACATTTCTCTACACAGGAAACAGTGCCAGCAAGACAACTTACCTCAAATAAGTCATTCAACAACATGTTTCTGTACTCTGTCTCCAGGAATCGCCCTACATCTCCCATCCCTTGTTCAATCTTTGAGCTTGACTTCAAGGGCAAAGAGTTCTCTACCTGTTCTTGATCCAGTCCACTCTCATCCAAATCTATATCCCAGTTAATTTCACCACCAGTATCACCACCTTGACCCACAGCGGAACTATCTTGTTGCAGAACATCAAATTCAGACTCGGGAGTTTGCGCTGTCAAATCTCCAAGATCCCAGACAATACCTGATTCTAAATTACTAGTTTCCTCGGCTGCCATAGGTTCATTCGGAACCATATCAATGCCCCAATCAATGCCACTACTTTCTTCCACCTCAACATTCATGTCACTAGCACCGACCCCTTCAATACCCCAATTTATTTGATCAGTATTATCAACATCAACTACAGCTGTGTTGCTATTGTCTTGTTGATCAAAATCCCAGACAATAGCAGTAGGGCTTCCAATTTTCCCATTATCATTATCATCAATCTTGTTTTCAGTGTCAATTGCAATTTTGTCCCCGTCGATGGATGTCTCTATCCTAGGTTCAGCACTTTCTAGTTCACACTTCACTTCAGATGGGGCAAGAATAGTTGGTGGGTTATCACGAAGCTCGTGGAGTGTTGGTAGTATGGCTTTAGACTCCGCCTGTTCACATGTAATTAAAATCAATAAGTCATCTCAAGGAAATAAAGACTGAAGCAGAAGTGGATAAATAAACAGCATTATTAAGCATCTATTAAGTTCTCTTTCTATTCTAGCTTCAAGAAAAATTTAAGAATCAAGGTCCTTGACTACATGCATGAATGCCAAGTATTTCAAGTGGCAAGCTCTCACTAGTTGACACCTCCTTGTTACCTATCTTCGGAGTCAGACAAAGCCCCCATCTACCAAGACTCAACTCAAAAACCTTGCCAAATAGAATCTCACCGAGTGTATACTCTCCAAGATGCTCATCTAGGGAGAACACCCACTACACCACTTCAGGATGCTATGTAAGTTCCATTTAACTGAATAAACCCCCATATTCAATCAAAGTAATCCACAATTTTAAAAATCTTAGCAGAACAGATCTACTGTCTCAATCAAGAATGTAGTGTTAACCTCAGCTTCAACATCTGCACAGGACACAAAAGCCTGGTAAAGCTCCAATGATTCACCCACGCTCTTGTTGCATACTGCTTTGACAACCTCCATAAAGACAGAAGGAAGCACTTTCCCAAGAGCTATCAGTTCGGCTCGGACATCCTTTCCCTGCATTCAGCTATAGTCAGCAGAGTTTCCATTGCATGTACCTAAAGGTGGAAATTTTATACATAGTGGTAAGTAAAACTCAATTCCACAATGCATTAGGTAAGATTTGAATCAGTAAGAATTAGAGCAGAATACAGAATGAAACTGTGTCACCATGCATATCAAAAGCTACCTTAACTTCCAAAATTTGGAATGCATCTTCTGGTTCTATGCAGGAATATTCTGAAGTAGAGTTGAGTAATCTATAGGATGGCCTCAACTGTTCACTTCTTGGTTGAGGCAGTACAAGTCACTCTTCTTAATTGAACACCTATATTTGAGGGGTGTATGGCAAGGCTTCTACTTGAAGTGAACACCAACAAGACATGTGTCACAATGAGATTGGACAATGTGCTCAAAATATAGACACCATTCTAGGTTCAATAGTCACCACAATTGGGAGGGCCTTTGTGACCTTTTAGTTTAAAGACAATGAGGATATTCACTTTGATCTCTTATAACTTTTGCATCTCGACTCTGATCCTGAAGCTTAAAATGAAAAAAAATTCAATTTGCAATTGCTAACTGGACGAGCCAATTCTCTTTCCGATCGAATGGCTGAATTTCTTTGTGGAGTTGGAAGTGCCCACATAGAGTTGCACACCTTAGTGTTGGCAGGCTTCTGTAATCATAACGCTTGATCTAATTCTTAGAATGACTTCCTTCTGGCATGATAACCTTCGCAGCATTGGATGATCAAGTGACAATAGTGTGCCTCACCAGAACCTTGCATTCAGGCAAAATTCGTTTCATGTGTAGGTATATACTGAAAGAAATCACTGACCTCGATCCCAAGTTCCTGACAAGCCTGTTGATATTTCACCGCTGCTGAAGCTGCACTCCTTTTGAACTCGGATTCTTTCCTCTCCATGTCAGTCAACTGCTGTTGAATTTTTGCTAGTTGCTTTTTTTGGTATGGACTTTAAAAGACAAAAACAAATATGGCCTCAGAGAAATGGCCAACAACACATTGAAATGGAAAGCATCACCAAATCACACAATGATCTACAATCCTCTCCTTCAAGTCCTTATTCATTCAAAGGCACTTCAAACTAGAGCTTAAGGACCTGTAACCATTGAAATCCAAAAATCTCTCATTGGGGGAAATGCTGAGACAGTCCCACTTCACTTTGCACTAGAGCTTGAGGCCTAAGGCATTACAGGGGTGTGAATAAATGAAAAACCTACATGGAGTCCTACATGGCATGAAATGGATAATGTGTCATGGCTACTAGAGTGTGCGTCAAGAAAACCTCAAAGGTGTGGGTTCAACACAAACGCGGGAGACCATGACACTCCAAAATCTCACAGCCCTTGATTTATTATAACTTATTGTGTAGAATGAACCACATGAATAGGATGGTAATGAAAAATCATACAGTTCAGAGCCTGGTCGCGTATGTCTTCACACTACACTAGAAGGCCTATTACCACACAAAATTCAATTTCAATATTCCACAATACATCCTTTGGATGAATTTCAAGGGCCATCATAATTTCATGGTCACAGCCCTTGGTCATCGTATAAACCGGCTCTCAGCAGGAGTGCATGGAATTTGAGTGAAAAAAGAAGTGGAGAGGATGAATGTACATACATCTCATAATCTGTGAACTGCACCATCAGTTGTGCAGCTTCTCCAAGGTTTAGGAGCTCCTTCTCATAAGCCCGTACTATGGCATCCCACTCACCCTGTCCCATGATAACATCACTTCACACAGATTCTAAAGAGGAAGATCATAAATGAGGAACACCACAAAAAGCCAAGATCAATGTTGCAACTCCAAGGATATTTCACCCAAAAAAACCTTTGCCTATCCTTGACCTCATGATTCAACGGCATTGAAATAGGCCACTTACAGCGATTCCAGAGAGGCGACCAAAGAAGTTGCGAGAATCGGGATTGGATTGCACCAACAAATCTCTGATGCGTCTTGCTTCCAAATAACCAATGCCTGAACCCTCACCCCTATTTACTTTCTGCGGTAATTCTCCTCTAGCTAAGCAACTATGCATTCCAATTCTCCATCATTACCCAAATATTTAAATCCAGGTTTGTTTCAAGAGGGATATTCAATCATGTGCACGTTTCCAAACAATCTCCTCCCTACCTGTCGCACCTCCAGCCAAACCCTTATACATGATTTCTAAAGAGCAAAACCAAGATCCTCAGCATACAATTCATCATGTGAGAGTACACTTAAGTCATGCCATAGAATTTCAGGAGTTACCTCCTATAGACCTCAGAATGGAATTTTACTTACTTTCTAGATCGCAAGTTTGCAGCCATGGGTCAATTTCGACAGGGAGGGTGGAGAAAGCGGTTGCAATTCGCGCTCGCAAGGACGCAACCTTTTTCCTCCAATCCGCAGGCATTTTCTTACGATCCACCAGCCAATCTGTTCCATCCCAACAAGATGCATGCCACAAGTTTTTCCTTCAGCCCTAAGCTTTATACCCAAAACCCAATCAAATATGTTCCACTCTCACTCCAACGTAATTCCCATCGGGAAGAGATTATGTCCTCCACTCGAAGTTTCTTAGGGTGAACCACACATTCAAACACATCATCTCATTCAGAAAATGTCATATGGTCCAAGAAATTGCTTACCAAGTTCTTCAATGATGTGCATAATCTCTTCCCGATTACGTTAGATAATGGCCATTGGGTGGGTTGGCGGCCAGGTCCACCCGATGGCCATTGTGTAGTACAAGAAGCAAGCTACAATTTTTTCCTTCATCTTAACACCCAAAATCCCAACAAGCCAACAAACCTCATAAAACGTAACGAGTTGATTATACTTCAACTATCCAGAGACTCACAAAACGTGGTTGACTCGTGCTTAATTCCCAGAACCCAAACAAGCCAACAATCCCCATAAAACCCAACAGGTTGATTTCACTTCAACTATCCACAAAACCTAAAAAACCCTAAGGAAATTGGGGTTTACTCCAAATTGTTGCCCGCGAACACACAAAAGGACATGAAAGAACCTGCGAGCTTGGAGTACGTAATGTCGATGGGCAGCAGCGAAACTGGATCCGCCGGCGTTGCGCCCGTGTGCTGGTCCATTGCGGAACCCTGGCAAATCGTAAAACAGCTTGCGAGCACAAATCGGAGAGCCTTGCCTCTTCTTTGCAAGACTAAGTTAGATTGTAGTATGACTACCTATCACATCATCATTTCTGTCGTTTCTGCTATCACCATGCAAAGCCCTGCTTATTTCATCACCGCCGAAACTCCTCGCTCCCAGAGCACCTAACTTCCAAGCACAAATCCACAAGCTCATTTCGCGCAAGTGCGTGTCTCTTGTATCAGCATCTGATCTTTCTCTGTACACGTTTCTGTTTGTGTGAAATCCTTCTTCGCCATGGTCGGAGTCCGGACCATGTTTTTGGTCTCCTTCCACGTTCTCTCTTCTTCCTTCACCTAACTTTCCTTCCCAAACACTTTTTCTTTTCTTTTGTTTGACCTCTAAAGGACCATAAGATCATATTTGGCTTTTCGCACATTTTTGATTTGGTGCACAGACTGTTTTGAAGCCAGATATTGATTTATAGACATTTGGGATCGGAGTCGGTCTTCCAAGGTCTTATCTTCTGACCAAAATAAAATCATTTGATGATGGTTTTTTATTTTTTATCTATCAAAAAAATGTTCATATCTTGGTTTTTTGGACACTTTTTGGAGGTGTTTTCAAGTCAAGGCAAGTAAATATGGATAGGTCCAATCAAAATTAAAATGGACTAAAAAATTTGGAACAAATATATAACTTGTTTCTAATCTTCTGATCATATTTGAATGATTGGGAAATGTGTTTTCATGGAATAAATTCTCAAAGCAACCCATATTTGACATGTGCCCAAAGCAAGCCTAGGGAACCATAGTAAATAAACTCCCAAAGTGAACTTTTCTTTTTGTAGATTGGATAAACTCACGTGCATCATGAGTTTAGAAGAAAAAAGGTCACCTCGAGAATAATAACACAACCATCAAGAATGCAACACCAACCAAAAACTAGACTCAGACACCTCTTGGATTATTGCACCATTGAGATTTCACGGCCTAGTAATCTCGATGGTCAAAATACTCTCAAATGATATGAGAGTGAAATATCAATGCCCTCAATATTGCTATATCCAATCCACTAAATATGGGTCACAAAAAATGCTAATTTAGAGAGGGGTAATTCACATGTAGACATTGAGTTTCTTATAGGGTAGGCCCATAAATAAGTGTTTGACATGCAGGATTATTTGGTGTTGCATACATAAGTTTTCATTTGTCATTGCATTCATAAATAATCATATGTATGAGAGAACTCCGTAAAATCATGGCGGTGACATGCATAGGACATAGGAATCCCCTTCATAAACAATATGGTCTACTATAATCCTTCAACAATGCCAATGTCGATAATTTGAGAGCTTAGAATCTTGAGGGTGCATGTAACTCACACCAAAGGCATGGGAAGCCTCACTATGGATTTGCAACTCATAACCCTTCAAACATCATTTCTCATTGGTTGAAAGAATATGTTGCACTCCACTCTCAAGACTATCAAAAGCCTTTTTCCAAGACTACCACTTTTACAAGACCTTTACAATTCTACATTATTAATACATCCCTCTGTATCAGTTCATGTCAACATTTTTCCTTGACCCTACTCTCAAGTCTATTACAAATCCAATCTTTACCTTATTCCTATTCTTATAATAAATGAAATATCTATCTATCTATCTATCTACTTATCTATAACAAAAATTGAGAACCCCATCTTACATTAGGATCCCCCTTTAGGAATTTCCAATATTGGTAAAGGCATGAAATAACAGTTTCACAATTTTGGTTTCAATTTTTTGGGGCAGACTAAGAGTGAGTTTCCATGTAGGCTGCTCACCCACTAGATTCCAAATAATAATGGGTTGGAGGTGTTCTCATGCAGATTAACCAAAATGTAGACACATATAATATTTAACACTTGAAATAAAATAGTTGATTGGCAGACACAAACACCAGCCCACCAGATTCCATGTACATTTTGTCCTTATTCCCACTAGAATATGATGGACGAGCGGCCTACATGGAAACTCACCTTGAGATTATTGTGGTATGTCCTATAGGCCCTATTCCACCTCCCAAGACATGGAAGTAGGGGTGTGCTCATGCTTGTGTCTTAGCTTCTCTCGAAATTCCAAATGTGGATGACAGTTTCAGGTTTTAACTCTTAAACATACTGTATACTTCTTTCTGCACATCTGACCGCCAAGATGTGCAGGCCTGAAGATCGACGGCCTCTGGTGAACTTCGAGGAAGCATAGTTGGTGATACCGGCAACAACAGGTCACCGAAACAACCCAGCCGGTCATGTTCATCTCCCTCAGCACAGGAGACGATGGGAAGAAAGTGCAGGTATGGGGCCAAGAAAGCGTTGTCATGATCTTTGCATTGCCATAATGTGAAGTATTGGAGGTCTTTCACACCTTTCAAAATTTTCTGCAAGGAGGGTTAGGGCCAGAGAAATTACTCTAGAAGGTATCAGGCAAATTTGATTTCCAGACGTTTGTGGACTGAAGGAGAAATATAGGTTTGAAACAACTTTGGTGCAAGCAGTGTTGTGTGACCGTTGAACTGAAGATCTGGAAAGTGGGGGGTTCATATGGATCCTGCATTTGTGAAAATGGCTTGTGAAGGTATGGAAAGATATGGAGAGCTTGCCTAAACCTCTGGTGCCTTCTTCTTGACTAATGTTGGAACAACATTTGCAAGTTCATGCTTCTTGAATAGCACCAGCCGAGGGTAAACGTTCAAGCATCCTCCTGCAAAAAAGAGTATGGAAGTCAGCACTTTCCTCTCTGAAAGAAATCAAAGTACCCAACATCAAATGCCGAAATTCTTCTGTGGACCTACTTTTTGGAAACCATCCATCGGAATGCATCATCCCAGCTCAGAGAAATTGCATTTAAAAGAAGCAAACAGGAAGCAGCACTGAATCAAGTATATCACTCACTGCCCTGTTTGATGCCCCCCTCCCCCCTATTTGTTTGATGGTTTATCTGCACGTCCAAGTGTGGAGGCAGTTGATAACGTCACTGGTGGTTCCCTGCAGCCCAGAATCTGACCTCAAATTGCAGCTGCTTACTGATTAGCCTCCTTAAAGTATTGGGCTTTCAAGAGGGTTTTTCGTTTGAGGTCACGGATCAGTGCAAGCCTTCAAGGTTCTTGGTTTATTAGGTACCAAGGCAGGTAGTTGCTCGAGCCTTCTTTTTCTTTTTCCCGCAGCCTGGACTACATTTCAATCACGGGAATTAGTATCCTAAAATCTTCAACTTTTCATGTATTGAAATTGGACCACATGTCGAGAATGTGACCAAATGGCTTAGTGAGATACTTACGGTTATTATTTGACCTCTCCAAATCTGCTTCCAAGGATAGCACATTATTCTTAAAGGCGCCCAAGTTCGTTTTCCAGTTTCTCTGCAGTATTTCATGCTCCTGTTTTTGAGCCCCAGGGTCATCCATGCTGAGCCTCCTAATCATGAAAAATTAAGTATTGAGAAACCTGTCTTTGTGGAAGTCATCTCTTCCGTGCTCGCTGCAATAATTTAGTTGCGGTCAGATTGCTTCCATAACCTCTGCGCACATCGATATTGAAATCTCTTGCCATTCATATAGGGTAGGCTCAAATGTAGAGACGAACTCACTAAACTCATCTCCAGAATTTGTTAGGTTGCACCAGAAATCGTTCACGTTGATAAATAACTCTAGTCTGATGATGTTTTTTTGGTTATTCAGTTTACTGGGATGTGGAGCTGATCAACTGCTCGTCCTTACTTGTTCTTGATTCCTGCAAGTCTGACATGCTCACATAACCACTAATTAAGCTCTGCAGTATGGAAGACCTGGCCTCCTTCATACAGTCCATGAGCGAGAAGTATGGGCTTCTCGACACTGCAGGCAACAAGATTGGGAGTACCACGAGCCACCGACTCATGCATACTGCGGACACGCATCAGGGCATCGAGCAGGAGGAAGATTTGGGGCTGGACACGAATTGGGAGTGTTTGTCGACGTTTCTGAACAGCAATATTGATCAGGTGGATCATGAACCCAGTAAGCACGAAGTGCGCAAGAAGTCACAGACGTCGAAGCGCATTAAGCTTGCAAGGAAGCTCTTGCAGGAGCAGTCAAGCCAGGAGGAGGGTGATGATGATGACGATGAGGAAAATGAGTCGGCCTCGTCTGCGAGGACCAGCATGAAGACATCGGACCTGCTCCACAATGCTTCGTTCTTAGACGAACTCCAAAACCCAAGTTTATCAGACGACCTGCGCAGCACAGGGATGACGCATGGGCGCACCTCGTCAGACTCGGTGGACAAGGAGAACGATCACTGCAGCGGCCAGTCTTCCCTTCTCGTGCAGGAGTTTCTCACCAATGCAGGCGAGGATCTGGACGAAGTGGAATTCGCTCAGGAGATGGGCATCCAGCCACAGAAAGATTCTGACGCGAGGTCATGGCAAACCTCCCAGCTCTGGTTCCAGGATTACTGCTCTGCGAAACAAAGTGCTGCAGCAAAAAATAGCTTTTCGGAAAGACCATTGGGTGGAGAAGCGCCCAAGGCTCATGGTCCAGCAGATCATCACTTCAAGGTTCGAGGATTTAACTTGGCACATGATATCCTTCTTTCGAGTGGGAGCTCAACTTCGCCAGGGACGGAGCTCGACAGCCAGGTTGCAGAGGACTGCCATTCAGCCGCAGCTTCCGATTGCGGAGCTCCTGCTGCTTCTGCTGCTACTGCAGTGGCTTGCGGGTCAAGATGTGAAACACCTGATGATTTTGCAGCTGCGGTTGAGAGTGTTGAAAGGGGAAGGGAGAGCGCTGTGCTCGTGAACGCTAGGGTTGACAGGATGCTGGAGGACGACGGTGCAAGTCACCGTGGTGCTGTGGTGCGTCACAGCGCCACGCATGTGTCAGAGGAGAATGGTGGGGGTACTTCTTCCAGTGGTCGGATTGTGCACGAAGAGTTTTTTGCAGATGTTAGGGTGAAGGACTTGAGTAATGGATCACTAGTCTCGGTGGCGAGGCAATGCTCCAGCTCCAGAGTTGCGGATATCGATGAGGCCAGTAAATTGCTCCTGGTTCAGCTTGACAAGAGCAGATCACTGCTCGGGCCGTCCACACCGAACTCCTCCTCCATGCGTCGGTCTCCTTCGTTGCAGCAGACTACTCGACCTCGGCAACCTGCAGCTGCACGGGATCCAGGTGGTAGCAACTCTCCCCTTAACCTACACAACGGTATCTAAGTCACTTCTCATGCTTCTGAGGGAATTGATGATTTGCTATTTCACAAAGAGGAGAAACATGCTTAGAAAGAGGGCATTGAGAGGAACCCAATAACTGCTCTTCATAGTGTTGAAAGTGCTTATGACACGGAAGCAGCTCCAAACCAGGCTCTAAGGACGCTTACCTCTGCGGGTGCTACAGATATTTGCCATTCCGGGGGTGGTCTTGACGAAGTCCAAGGTTGCAGGTCCGAAGAGGATCAGGGCGTGTCACCACGAAGCCAAAGGACACGAATGTCTCCGGTTTCGGTTGATCCTGCGACAGCTGCACCCAAGGGTCAGCAAGAGTACGACGAGTCTAAGAGTAATGGACGCTCATCAATATCGAGATGTCACGAAGAAGAGTATGACTCAAGGAATCGATCTCCAACGTGCCAGCAAGATGACTTTGTAGCGAGAGCTTTTCCAAGAGATCGGCTGCAAGCTGATCCTAATTCATCAGGAAGACATCAACAAAATCATCATCAGTCAGGAAGAGCTAATCTCCCAAGATCTGAGAACCATGATGATGCAGCGAGGGCCTCACCAAGGCATCCTGAGTATGAAGGGAAGCGAGTATCACCGGGTCATCAAGTAGAGGAATATTATGACGTATGGAGATATTCCTCAGGATATGAGCAGGATGATCATAGTAGAGCATCACCGAGCCATCAGCATGAAAGGGTGGATCATGGTGGGAGAAAATCCTCTTCACGGAAGCATTTAAACCATGTCCGGGAGGATCCAGAAGTTGAGGTAAATAGTGGGTATGAAGTAAAAGGACCTTCCTCAAGGAACCAACTGCAAGATATTGATCGGAGGAGGATATCATTTCGGGATTCGCAAGCAAAGCATAGTCCAGAACCCCGACATGCGGTACCTGCAGACCATGTGCGGAGCCCATCCTCGGAAGATCCGGATGATTCACCCGGGAGCCACATACAAAGTTATGGGCGAGGAATAGGAATGCTATCAAGTGATAAGCACAGCAATGGGATCCATGAAAGACAAGACTTTGAGGCTGGAAATGGCGCAATAGGACACCCAAAAAACTGCCACAAAGATGAGAAATTCTTTACAACACATGTGAATGAAAGTGCAAATTACTACCACGACAACGCGAAACCTTGGGAGAAGGCTTGGAATGAATTGGAAGAAGAAAGAGGAGTAGAAGAAGAAGAGGAATTAAGGCGGCCTGTTGAATCAAACAATCCTGTCGAATGCCACTCTAAGTGGGAACGAATCAGTGACCTGTTGTGTCAAAATGGGTTTCCACCTGTTCGGAGCCCGAGTTCAACTTCTGAGTTCGAGGAGGAGATTTACCTCGTCCTTTCGGAAATCGTCACCAATTATGAGCGCCGCGAGAAGCTCGTTCAGGTATTGTATTTCAATTGGATCTTCAGATCTTGTGCGTGTTCCATACACTGTTTTTCTCTCGCTCAATGAAGATGGGTTGCCAGACCACCACATGGTGTGCTTCGACACAGCTTCAAAACCTGTGGGGTAGGTATTCTCATCAATTTCAAGTGCATCGCACAAGATAAACCTGAAAATATGCCAAATGCTTAAAGTAAAAGTGCATGCCCTCCTTCGCCTTGATTGCCGCATTGGATAACTGATATATGCAATCGAGCTGGCCAGCTGATTCCACTCTAATTATTACTCGTTAGAAACAAGAACTCAGACCATTACTTTAGTTTGTGAACGATGGAATTGGACTGGAATTCTTCGGCAAGTACCACTAAGCTGAAAAGTTGATGTGATTAGGCGCTTTTGGAGGAAAGCGAGGATTTACGGCAAGGCGAGGAGCGCCTCCATAGCCATATGCAACAGTTGGAGAGCGAGAGGGATGAGATGAAGCAGAATTTGGCGGCCTGTGAACAGCGTGCAGAAGTTGCATCTGAAACGGCAGAGCGTAACTGTGCAGCATTGCGGCGGGATTGCCAAAAGCTGGAATCCTCCAACGCCAATCTGATGCAACGCTGCAGGTACACAAGTTTGTCCTGCATCCCCTTCGCCAGAATCTCACTACCCCGGATCTCATTGTCCTAGTACCAATTGCTCTATTGATAGTAAATTTCGCTTGTCATGTTTACGACGTCGACAATTTCCCGGACATGTCTGCAGAAAGATAGCTAGCCGGTCCTCAATCTTATGTACCCAAAACATTGTACATGTCAGAACATTTGCCCTAAGTTATCCCCGAGTTTTATGTTACAATGTGACGAACTTCCTGGACTTATTAGAAGGTTAGAATGCTTGGCCTGAGTCAGCGACTGACTCGTGAGTTCTCCATTTTGGGGGCCTGTGCATGTCACCAAGAGAGGAAGTTCTATCAACAACGAGAGAAAATCTGACCATTCCAATAACCAGGAAAACCTTGACGCATTAGATTATCGCCTACTCTGGCGTTCCTAAAACGCTTCTTTATAGTCTCGAACGGTGTTCTCCTGTTTCCATTCGACGCTTGCCATTACATGTCTTGAGTTGGGGTCTCTTGGGTGTTGGGGACAAAGAAACAGCCAGCTTGAGCATGCATGCCGGGCAAAAGAGCGCACTCTGCAGAAGCTGCAAGACAAGGTGCGCGTATCCATGGAAAAGGTGTGTAATTCAGAGTAGGAAACGACTGAAACTAATTAATCACGAGTTTTGGACTGTATATGGGTGGAGTAGTTTGATAAAATCTGGTCATTGAAAAGGTCGTATAAGACTGCATTTCAAATTCGTCTTCTTAGATACAAATCAGAAAGGTTTTGACGCATGACACAGACGATTAGGTTCAGACGACATCTTCTTGATTGATCGCCAAATTCCAAATTCGTCTAATGTGGAAATCAATCAAGCCTTCAATTTTCTAGCAGTTAGGAATCAATATTCTTTTCATGTACCAGGAAGAGCGTCATCGCACCAACGATAAGGAAGCGTACGAGAAGCTTAAGCACAAAGTTGCTGCAGCCCAGCGAACAAACGGCGAAGCTTTGGAGCCCAACTTCTTGCAGCGAGACTTAAAACCCGCCCAAATCGTGAGCTTCCTATTTATTCTTCCCAGTTAACCAGAGGCAGTGCGAATGCTGTCTCCAATCAACACGATTTCTAAGAAGAATTATGAAACCCAAGCCATGCATGCTAATTTGTGAATAGCACCCCAATTCTTGTTGTTGTTTTTAGAAAGTACCCGGGTTCTGGATGGATATTGCAAGATTCGAGGATACCCTAGTGTCCAAGATCTGAAAGTGTGCTCTTAGGGAGCACTCGCTGGAACTGGCTCGGTTATTCATGTATACACCTTTGAGGAAAGCATTGAAAGACCTTATTAATGGTGGGACATTGACAGGTAGGAGTTTATGAGAGACAAAAGGTGGCCCTGGAGAACGAGATAGCAACTCTTCGGGCTGAGAATGGACAATTGTGTCGCGACTTGTGTGAGAAGGAGAATTTAATATTGAACAAGGTGCTCGGGACGGAAGAGACCAAGAAGGCTTTTGAAATGCTCAACCGAAAACAACAGTCACAGGTTTGTGTCATCTACATTTGTACATGTCTTCGCTTCCGTTGATGTGATGGTTTTTGGAAATTGTCTACTGTCACCTCAGGATGACCAAGAATTTCCAAATATCTGCAGAACATGGGCTTTGCCGAACTGATTGCCTTCATCCTATAGGGGCAAAAGATGAGAGAATGATCTGGTTCAAGTCTTAGGTTACATAACCCATAAAAAGAGATACATAAGTGCTAACAGGGTATGCGTGTGCTCTACCTCTTACTGAAATACGAATGTTGAAAATCGCGCAGCAATTGGAGGAGAAGGAGAAGGAGATTCGTCGTTTGCAGGAGGAATTGAAAGCACGGCCACCAGTGGAAGTGCTCGAAGAGCGCTTTCGTGTTGCCTCCTACCAATTGAAGGAGCCACATGTAGAGTTCCCTTTCTTCTTCAAAGCCTATGTCTTGCCTCCTCTGTCGTTTTGATTCACCCTTCAAAAGTAAGAAGATTTGACTGACATTCGTAAATCAGAAAAGCTCACGAGTTCACTAACATCCAATACAGGCTGGAAAAAAAAATTTAACAGTGCAACCATGGCTAATCTCAAATGTGGACTACTTACCTCTGTTTGGTGACCGATGGATCAGCAGCATCTCCGCAATGACCATCGACGAAACATTGGCTCCCTGGAAAGGATTTTGCAGCAAATATGTCAGCTCCTTGAGCTCGACGAACCTGGCTCTATCCTGGTAAGAACATACACATCCTCCATTAGATTTTTCATACAGGGCCTTCATTTTCTTACAGCCAACTATGCGAGACATACATTGGGCTTACACGGGGCATTGAGATGAGTCATTATAAGCACAAAGCTTATCCAAGAAGTTGCACCGCAGGAAACTTTGGAGAGTTTGTTATTGCTCGTGTCAGCAGTCCCGCGCATGGAACAGTTTGTGGGCGATGTCTGTAACATTATTTTCATTGAAGGACAAAATTGGATTCTCTCCAGGTATGTTCCCTTCACACTGTTTACAATTCTGTCATCTACGCAAACTATTATACATATTGTTAGGTAGTTCAGCTGCTCCTTATGTTAGAATAAGCTTCATAATGGTGAGAATACCTGAGACCTCAACTCGATATTCCCTGGTAAGTAAATAGAAGGGCTGTATAGGTCAATATCTCTAAGGGCTGTAAGCTGCCACTTAGCAACCAGTACCTGAGCACATCTGCAACAACCAGTAATCGGCTATGTGGTGGTTGGGTGCAGCAATGGTGAAGACGAGGTCTCGAGGACACCGGATGCAGTGCCAGGAATTCTGCAAACCTGGCTCCAAAAGCTTGAAGCCTCCTCAGAGCTTCTTACATTCAAAGTATGTACGATGGCCTTAGGAAAATCTTAGATTTGTTATCCCTCATTATCATAGTATAAAGCAATTTATCTGTACAGACTTTTAGAAGGATACCACCAGAAGAACAGCCAGGGCAGCTCGATCCAACACCAACACCGAACCTTTGACCACCCAAATGAAAGGGGGCGGCCTCAATTTAGAAAACAGATCTAGGACATTCAAGGATCTCTCATTAATGAAAGTTTCAATGAATCAGATCTTTGGAGCTCCTAGATTTGCGTTCTAAAATGAAGCCCCTCCCATTGGTTGGTCATAGGTTTGGTGTTGGTGTTGAGTTGAGCTACCTTAACGTTCAAGATAACCTTCAAATTAAAATTAAAATGTGAATCAAGGAATCGCCTTGTGGGTATAGAGTGACATGCATCACTTGTATTAGGCACTCAAGGGAGGAGCTGGTGTCAGAGGCTTGAAGCTCGTCCAGCCGATCTCCAGAACCTTTCGCACGAACTATAGTTGCACACATACACTGACAATATGAAATGGATCACTATTCCCCCATTCCTCCTTCTGAGCCTGGTAAAAGAGACTCAAAGAACTCTTAAATTCTCCTTGGCAGGAGTCTATAATGAGGATGCTATGGGAGAGGGATGAGAAAAGTGCACACTCAGCGCCTAAGATGAGCAACCAAGCTGCACTAGAGTGTGTCAAGAACCTTATTGACGTTGAGAACGACTACCTTCTCTCCAAAGCATCGTACAGGTGGGTTACGCTTCGAGATACATATGGCAATTAACAAATGAGACTAATTCGAAGAACCAAGCAGCCTACTTTCATCCATCCTATTAGTAAGTTTGATAGCTATTGACCTTGTCATTGTGACTAGCCTACTAGTAACACATAAATTGCATGTAAGTAGCACTCCGGGTTTCAAAAATAACAAGACATATTTCATGGGGATGGACTTGTCAGGGATGCGGATGCTATTGTGAAGGCTGAGCCAGAAAAGCTACTCCACCGAGTTCTTGACCATTTTCAGGTGTTTTCTATCACTCCAAGCACAAACTGCTTTCAGTTTTTTGTAAACTTTCAGAGTTCTGAAGCTAATGTAGATCATTTAGCAAGTGTGATTCCATTAAGAATCATAGCTCTTCTTGCAATCGACTGCAACTGCCCTGAGATGTAGTGACTTACCCTCAATTTGTTGGTGCAAGTAACAGATGTTGTTTGAGGTCCCACAGCTGGAGGGAGTGATGGCTGTGATGAATTCAGTTTACATCCAGTGCTCAGAATATCACAATTTTGCAAGGGCATTGTGCTCCATGCTTGGGCTGGAGAAGGAAGCAGGGCCCAACACCATCATTTCTGCTGTCAACTCCATCCTCTCTAGCAGGATGATGTGATGTGGAGAATACACATAAAAGTATTGCTCAAGACATCGTGATTGTGTTTCTTGAAGTACTGTAGCAGGGTTCTGGCTGTGTGAAATAATCCCTAAAAGTCATGACCTACAAATAGAAACTGCAGAACACACAACTGCCAGAATACCCTGAAAGCCTCTCCCAAGGAGATACAAATTGTTTTCTGTCAAGGTCCTCATTTCAGATGCGAATCAGAGAAATTTATGAATGGTGAACCTTCTGTGTGCAAGAAACATGTCAGGAACTAACCAGTGAAATTGTGCCCAAAACGTCCACAACACTAGGTGCATTCTAGGAAAACTAAACTCCGAAAACTTCTGGTCTCAAATCTGATTGGAATCCACACTTACCATGACTGCACATCACAACACTGTCTCAAGTATTCTCCATGAGGCCTGTTCTCATGATCTTGATTCCTTCCCTTCGCAGAAAGGCAGATTCATGAGTGGCCTACTTTGCACAAATTGTACACAAACAACACCAATGCTTTGCCTGCAACAAACTGGGAGGCTTATGCAAGACAGCTAAGGCATCCCAAGAGGTCAGCCACACCTCCTACTTGCCAATTATCATCAACTAGGTGTCTCAGTATCCAGATATTGAATGATAATTGGAGACAGGAATATGTGTGCTGACCTCTTGAGATGCCTTTAGCTGCATGTTGTGCAACAGCAGCCCAATTTGCTGCATAAAAAGCATTGTTGCTGTTTATGTGTACAATCTGAGCAGATGGAAACATTTAAAATGACAGCAAGTGAAGAGTACAGGAGTAGGCAGTTTCCTTACCATGAGAACTAGGTTTTGTTGGGGACGATGATCTTATGGTAACAGAAACTCACTCGTCAACTAAAAAAGTATTCAGAGTAAGCAGGCTATGAAAAGAACCAGAGGGTTTGGAAGAGATCTCTTATAAAGGATAGAATTATCACAGGCAAGAGAATTATGTACTGCTGCAGCAGAATTCCTCTAGATCACTCTGACAATGGTATATCACATAAGGTCAAAGCAAGAAAACTGCTGGAAAAACATTGAACTGACTTCAAAAGTCTCACTTTCTGCAAATACATTGCTATCAATACAAGAAAATGTATGCAGATATATATTATGACTGCAAACAATAACTGCATGTGCTCTCTGTTGATGTGGTAACATTACCAGAAATTTTGTAATTTGCCACCTTATCCCTAGAGGCACTTGTAATGACACAGAATATTATACAATTTAACAAGTCACCTTTATCTAACCAGCCCTTCCTGGTATATCATTACAGCACCCAAGTCCATCTTCATGTGATCTGGATCATCAGCACAACACTTAATGGAGGCACTTGATGTAGACCTAAGTGCAATCCTTTGTAACCTGCAGGACAGAGTTGCCTGCACTACTTCAACGAAGTTCCTGCCTCTGTCACTCACTAGGTTTTCTTTCTACTTGATACATAGCTCATATCTTCTCTTAGAATATTTGCTGCTGGGGAATCTCTGTACAGAGGCTGTTGCCGCTGTGGCACTCAAATGTACATTTTCCTCAACAATATGGCTATATGAACCATCTATATATCGTACAACCACCTGTTTGACATCTGCCTTCAACTGCATATGAAAAAGACTTCGACAACAACAGTGTTCATTATCCACCACGGATCTTTCTTGTACAAGTGTACACCATGATGCTGCTCCACTTGATGTCTTGATAGTACGGCCATTTGACATTGTCAACCCAGCAACATCCGCTCAAAATGATGAACTGGAAATGGAATTCTATCTAAAAAAGTCAAACCTACTAGGGATAGTACTAAAAAGATGCTAATTAGAATCTCAAGAACCTGGGACAGGTAGACTGTCTATGATGAAGAAATGGCCTCACTACACTATAAAGGTGTCTAGGATGTCAATGGCGTCACTACACTATAAAGGTGACTTGTATCAAGGAGGTCACCACTGTCTCTAAAGACATTGACTTCACCAAAATATCCACGTGCCATGATCTCATGTTCATCCCCATCGTTGGAATATCTGTTGGCCTTACGTAGTTGATTTCCTTGTCATGCTTTTGGGCATCCACTTGAGAGGGTCACTAACTTTGACATCCACAATACAAAGAGTTGTCTATCTTTCTTGATTAAAGACACCATCTTTGGATAGAATATGAAAACCATTGACTAATAAGGAAAAACTGCAAGGACAATGCTATTGGCATACGGATCGCAAGGTTAATCAACGGGGCTAGGAACAAGACTGAACCAGCCATTGACAGGGTCCGTTCTAGGTCCTGCCATGGGTATAAACGGCAGGAGATTTTGCTGTTGTTGCTGCTGCTCAGTACCACTCTCCATCAGATGCAAAGAGCCTTCACTTGCAGATCTCATCAAGCCTGGCCCCAAGCCTTTCCCGAGTTTATTTGACACCTGCCCAGCTGGAATGTCATGAGTTTCCTCTTTCAGATTGCCCTCATCCCAGCTGCTTGCTGAAGAGGTTGATTTGCTGATTGACTGAGGAGCCGAGTTGGTACTTGCAAGATCCTGTGTGTTTGTCGCCAAGCTTGAACAAACGCCATTCTTGCTCCCCAGTAAAGATGCTGCTGCCACAGCTGCACCAGTAGCTGCAGATTTCAATTCAGTATTTTCCTGCTCCCCTTGCTCTTCCTTCTCCTTGGGAAGGAAAAGGGAATTAGGGGCCAAAGGACCTTGATTCAACTTTCTTGTTCGATGCAATGATGGGGCAGACTTACCTGCTGATGTGTCTCCACACTCAGGTGGCCATCCTTGTAGACTATCTCTTATTTGTTGGATCTCCCAAACTCGCCAACTAGCTGCAGCTGCTGCCATTCCAGTCGCCACAGACTCCTTGTGTTGGAGTTCGCACTGTTGTTTATGTTGCTCCTCACTTTGTAACTTCTGCAGCTTCAGTTCCGCTATCTCAGCCTGCATCCACCAGCATGTAGAACATTGAGAAGCTTTCAGCTGGTGATACTCATAGCATGTTGTCCATATTAGATTAGTGCAATTGCTTTGCGAGTCCCAGGTGCGACCAGTTGCGAATCCTCTACACCTATAGCCACAAATTTCTACCCAACAAGATGGATCCTTTGTATCTGGTTCATGTGTAAAAGAAAGAATACAATTCAAAATACAATTATTTATTTCACACTGTAGATTAGAGGTCACGCAAAACTACAAGACCTAATTTCCTAACAGTGTGGACCTCAAAGATATTGAGGTCTGCTTTGAGATCATTTTTTCCGAGCTTCATTTCAGCTTTACAATTTGATCAGGTCAAGTGGTTTCTATACAATCATCACTCATGAAAAACTTCCTCACAAGATGTATCACAGTTCAAATATCCTTTCGCAAAGAGTGCCATTCAGATTAAATCAACAAATGTCCTCAGTTGTTTTCAAACAGCAAAACATACTCAAATTACAATGATCAGATACATAAAGGCCGCCTACCCGTGCAGCTTCAAGAGCCTTCCCCTGTGTCGCAACAAGTGCTTTCAAATCCCGTATGCAAACCTCCATCTCAGCCTTTGCAGTCTCAGCATGCACTCGTGCCAGGACTTGGACGTCTAACGCTTGTGTCAATTCTACCACCTGCCATGAGTTGTTCCTCACATTCCCTAATCCACGTGCAGATACCAACAGTTCAAGCTCCCTCACCTTCAAAGACATCCAACAAAAAGTTAAATATCATTTATCAGTGTAAGGACACAAGGAGCTTAATGGATCACACTTCTTGACTGCCACTTCACACTACTATGCCCTGTTTCTGATGACTGATTGCTCTATAGACAAGTTCCCTGGGTGTGGGATTTTTGTGAATAAGACCAAGACTCCACGTGCACCTTAAACCAACCAAAGTTGAGGTGGGCCAGCTTGAACCTCAACTACCAGAACAGGTTAGAGTGTTACAGTTGTGAAGCATTGAGGGCTGGAACTAGACCGTGCATATTCAAAAGGGCCCCTGCACAACTACTAGACCAATAATGCCAGAAAACAAGATAGATATATCTGGGGAGAAAATTCTTGATTTCATGAGCTT
The DNA here is from genome assembly GCA_950295325.1 of Polytrichum commune. Classification (NCBI taxonomy): domain Eukaryota; kingdom Viridiplantae; phylum Streptophyta; class Polytrichopsida; order Polytrichales; family Polytrichaceae; genus Polytrichum; species Polytrichum commune. The sequence goes on from OX485804.1 coordinate 2,664,804, forward strand.
TCCGCGAACAACCACAATGAGCTTTGAAATAGTTTTCCAAAGGAGTAATCAATTACACATCTACAGAGAAGCTACAAAACTCTAATTAAAGGCGGCACATAGCTGTGGATGAAGTACCTTTTTCTTATCAACACGAGCAGCTTGTTGTGTCCGCTCCAGCTCTTGCTCAATTCGCTGCACACGATTTGACAAATTCTCTTCTGTGATGATGGTTGTCTCTAGTGGAGTTTCAACCAAAACAGCCTTCCATGTGTCCTCTGTCTTGGCCTCTGAAAGTGAAGTTCTTATATCCGTTTTGATGTGGAGCGTCATGTCTATACCATCTCCAGCAGAGCAATTTCTACTTTGACCTGGTTGTACCGAGGACAATGAATCACTCTCCGTAACTTCATTCTCTTTCAGGCTCTTAGTTTTCCCTTCAGTCTGATTATTTCTTTGACCAATATTCAGCTTCCTGTCTGCTGCATTGTCTCCACTTGAACTGTCAACGCTTTTCAATGATTTTAATGACAGCAGCCCATTCAATCCCCCTTGAGGCCTTGCTTGCAAGTCTTGAGGCTTTATACTAGATGCAGGAGTTATTAGCCGTGGATGATGTTGATGGCTGCCCTTCCCGTCAACTTTTATCCAGTTATCCATGTTGTCAGAACCGTCCTCTGGAGGTGAAAAAAGCCCAGTACCTCCTGGACTACTTATGCCACTGGTCGTGTCAGATGTAAATCCTTCACTGACTTGTCTCTCAGTCTTGGGAGAACCCCAAAGTGAGTTGTTTCCTTCACTGGCTCCGCCATTGCACTGATCCAAATTTTTCTGAGTAGCAATATCTTCTTCAGGTCTCACACAAGGACTTACCAGAGCTTGGTCATTGTCAACCTCCAGCGTGCTTACCTCAGCTTCTGACTCAGATGATGAGCATGTATCTGTTGCTTTAGACTCTTTCGTGATTACTCTCGTGAGCTCTTGTCTACAAGTCTCATTTTTTTGCACTAATTCCTTCTTCTTCTTCCCTTTTTTCTTCAAGCGGGCTTGTCGTGTATTTGATTTTTTTGATGTAGACTTGGATTCATTCGTATCTTGTGCAAAAAGGTTGAGGAGCTCTTCTTGCCGCAATGCAACTTCCAACTCCAGCTGCTTCCATCTTTCATCCTGTTCTCAAATCACAAAGTCTGCTTCTTGGTATCCAAGTCTTCTATTATTGACAACAAAGGTTGGAAAAACTAGTTTGCTGGCAAGCTGAACCATGAAATGTATCTTGGGTTGACTGAAGACATGGAGTACAAAAACAATGAATATGAAGAAACTTACCAATAGCTTAGCAGCCAGACTTCCTTTTGGAGCTTCTTGAAGTGGAGTTCGGCCCCTACGACATTTTCTTGTGACATCTGCATCTTTTTCCAGCAATATTCGTCTATGGAGACAGATAAGACACACCAAATACACCATTCAGAGTTCAAACTCCCTAGTCTCCTACACAAGTGTGGGAGCCTCATTAAGGAAAACCAAAGACACCAACGTTGTCACAATGGGAGCCTTTACAACGTGATATTTCAAACGCTTATGAAAAGCATGCCTTTTTATGACCTTGGGAATGTGTTCACTACCTAGTTGACTATTTTGGGTAAGATACCCAGTAATCTTCACAAATTAGCTGGAAGAGTAAGGCGCAGGGTCTCAAACTCCCTAATGCTTGCCAGTTGCATTAAATTTGGTTCAAATTTCCTGATCAGTGCTCATACATTGAGATTTTGAAATCAGAAACAAATGGCAGCTCATAGTATATAAGTTACGATTCAAGATGTCTTACAAACAGTCTACTGAATTATGGCGGGCTCCGTGATGGAGGGCTGTGCAACCATCTCCATCAGCAGCATTAACATCAGCCCCACCCACCAACAATGCCTTTGTTGCTTCTATGCAGTTGCGACTAACAGAATGCATTAACGCAGTTTTGCCCTCTGATGTTTTTGCATCCACTTGCGCACCAGCCTGAAAAGTGTGGCACAGACATCATAAAACCATATTCTAACTCAAGTAACTGCATTCATAATATCTTAACTTCCTCATTTCACATGCAATGGGCTCAAATCCCATGTAAATATCAGATGTTCTCAATATTGCAGCAGGTTCTACAAAAGTGAGGCATGGACTCACTTGAATAAGAACTTGAGTGCAAGGTGCATTGCGACCTTCAGCAGCAGCAATAAGAGGTGTAACACCTCCATGAGATCTTGAATCAACTGCTGCTCCGTGACTTAGAAGAACTTTCAAGCACTCAGTGTGCCCATTGTATGCCTGCTTGCCATCAAAACAGAGTGAACCATGCACATAAAGTTTGAGGAAAGCTCTTGAATATGGATTACATAGATAACCAAGTGCGTCCACAACAACACAAGAGATTCTCAGCTTATGTTGGAACAGTATACTGATGCCACTTGCAAAAAACTTTGTTGGTATTATAATCTGCGGCTTTGCCACATACTAAACTGTGTGGCTACCTTATGACATATCACTCTCCTCAGATACTCTAAGAAACTTAATTCATCCTACAACTCACAAACAGCCAGGAAGAGTAATCACCTTAAACTCAATTTTATCAAGTCCAACAAGTTTATCAGATTCTACCAAGTAGGTCATTAGCTGTTCTCCAAGCTAGATTTCTCCATACAATGGATTGTGAGGTATTTCATTACCGCTGCAATGAGTGCTGTAACTCCTACACGATCTTTTAGATCTGCCTGAGCTCCATGCTTTAGTAGCAATTGCACACATCTGTTACAAGCCCCAACAAGACACCCCACGTAGGTAGGGTCAGGAATTTCTCGATCTTAGATCTCGATCTAGCCATCAGCTATTTCCATATGCTCTGAGAATTTTGAGAAACATATTGCACAGAGGTTAATGAATGCCTTTGACGCCCTAGGAGGAGCCAGAAAGGTAAATTCCATATCCTGATCCTAACTGGAGTTCATCAAAAATAAGATCCAGCTCTACCTCTCTAGATTGACGTACTTATTATTTTGATATAGAAAACAACGAAAGTGAGCGTTGCAGTGTTTATTCATCTTATTGCAGAAAGTTGAGGATTTCAATGTGTCCACTAAGCTGTCTGATCAGCATTCTAAAGAGGACCTTGTAGATTACAAATGCATATCATTCAATGTGCTCCATAGATTTCAAGTTTCTTACTTTGCAGACCCACTGTCAGCAGCTGCCAAGAGGGGTGTAGCACCATCTGGGTCATGGGCATCAACTTCAGCGCCACTTGACAGCAACAGCTCAGCCACGTCCACATGGCCCCCTCTGCAGGCCACTGCAAGGTATGCCTAGATAAGATTCTCTTTCACTTAAAAACATAGTTTCTTGGAACTTTAATACTACATTTTCTCCTGCAAGAGGTTATTCAACACAACATACTCGATGCACAGAAAACGGCAGGCACAGGAGGATTCTAATAGTATACACAAGCAGAAATTACTGTTGATATTGCAGTAGAGGAGACAAAGGCAGGAAGATAAAAGTATCTCAGAAGTTGCTACCTGAGAGTGCACTCCCAAGGGTTTTGGGGCACAAAACCTTCTTTGGTAGGGCAGACGTGCTTCTATTATCCTTTGATAGTGAGGACTCTTCAAGGTCACCCACAGCAGCAGCATCTCCTAACTTCTCAGCTTTGGACCGCTTCTCAAACAGCTTCTGCGCTTTCTCCCGTGTAGCATTACTTTCTTTCTCTTTAGCTTCAGCATCAGCCAAACGTTGTATTGTTGCTTCAATATCCCCGCGAGGGATTTTTAACATATCTTGCCCTTCACTCACACCATCACGTATCTCGAGGGCCAGTTCTCGTGGGGTTCGCCCAGTTCGTTCACGGCATAACACACTTGCACCTGACAAAGAAGGAGCTCTGTGTCAACTAGTCGCATTGCTGTTAAGTTCTCAGTCAGAAATTATTATGAAATTGATTCTAACTGCTGTTCAGCTGACGACCTTCGTAATGTAAAACGTTCCCAACAAACAGTCAGCTTCTCGCACAAGAAAGGAGATTCCTTTCGGACACAGGCAGCTTTAATTCCCAATACAACTAACAAAGAAGAAAAATTACAGGCGTGAAAATACAAATACATGAACAATACTACTAGGTCAAGTCTTCCAAAACTGCTCATACTTGAAGAAAGAGTTACCATGCTTTAAGAGAAGTTCAATACAATGGCCCCGACCATACCCAGCCGCCATATGCATGGCAGTAAATCCATCCTTATCAGGTATTTCCACATCTGCGCCAGCTTCTAACAACAGACGTGCACACTCTCCTGAGGCCATTCCACAAGCAAAGTGCAGAGCAGTTCGGCCCTTCTCATCCCGTGCATTCACACCCCTGGCGCGGGACTCCATGAATGTCATAGCGGCTGCAGCAGTTGAGGTAGTTGATTTGTTCGCCTGACCGTGCTGACTTCCAAGTCCTGAACCTAATGAACCATTTTTTTCTAAGTACACAAGGAGACGACAAACCTAACACACATAAATGAAGACCGACACCAACCCGCAAGTTTTACTTGTTCTTGACACGAAGGAAAATGGTGAAAATTTTGAGCAGCGTCATTAGATCCCGTACTCAAGCCCCAGAAGTGCGCTACAGATACAATCATTGCAAGATTTTAATGTCATCACCGTCTCTAAATTCTTGAAGCAAATACTGCAAGCTGAATAATTGAGAATGTTGTGAAGTAAGAAAATATTCTAGACAATGATATTCTTACATCTTCCGATTCTAAATGTAGACACAATTATAGCAGTCGCCTAGATTCCTGAAACTTGAAGCCACAATGTCCTTCGCAACACATTGGACACTCCATATGTATCTTATGCCTGTTGAACTCAGCCAAAAGTGTGGCAGAATCGTGCTGCTGCATCCTATATATTTATTAGAAAGTGTAAGTTAAAGAAACTGTGCTCCATCTGAACATTTTTTCTTCCTCCAACAATCTTCAAAACTTTAAACCCTTGACCAGCAATACCTTGACGACAGGTAACTTCAATATCACTTTTCCATCAGATTCTGCCACATCATGACTGCAATTGATCCGACGCTTGGCTAAGTTTTATGTCTTGTATATACCAGGACAAGTCATGCTAATTTTTGCAGCTGTAATTCTATACGGCAGCTGAATCGGAATTGAGCACCCGTCGGTTTGTAAACTCAACAATTGTGCGTAGTTAATCGCTAATATAGCGAGTACGCAAAAAGATTTACTGAATCTTCTTCAACAATTTTGTACCAATGTTGTCAAAGCGACGAGGTATCAGCAGCGTTTGCAGAGAAACAAAAGTCAGCTGATGCAAGAGCAATTGTAATAGCCTAAAAGACGACCAACCCTGCCCTGCTGCTGCCGACAAATCGCAAAAATATGAAGAACGCAATGAACCAAAACGAACTACACGGGCCAGACATTGTACTATCCACACTAAGACAAATAGGGAAGGAGGAAGGGAGCGAGAACAACACTAGAAGGGAGCGTCCGTGCTCGACATTTCATCGGATGGAACAAAGCATGTAGTTTCCAAGAACAATTGCAGCTGCCAATTTCCAGAAAACATTCTCGAATTGATGACGACGACGACCTCAAAGACAGACCAGGCAGTCAGAAGTCTTTTTGATGATACTGACTACTAAAATTCAAAGAGGTCACCGTATGGCAGTCTAGTATGCCAGAATTGTTCAGAGAAGACTTGTAACTACGCTTCGCTCAAGTGAGCTCATTGAAGAAAAAGAAACGAAGTAAGGGAGTAAAGCAAGGAGAGAGAGAGAGAGAGAAAGGGACCTAATCCAAGACCAAGAGGTGGCATGGTAGTTTGCAATGTCGCTTGGTAGGGGGATTCCTCTGCACTTCCATTCTCCTCCTCCTTCTTCATTGCTCTTCGACGGCATGCGGTACGCAACATCAATTACTGCACGTACCAAGACTGCTCCCAAAGCCAGACTCGCCAACTCTCACATTATTGCACACCATTTGTTAAAATTTCCACTCCACACAACCATCACTTCCTCCCTGAATTCCGCCGCAGAAGCTTCACCGCAATCCTACTACTGGGGGGAAGGATTTGCGAAATCCGTATTACAGCATCAACTCCATCTCCTTCCCCGAACACGCGCCATACCCGCGTCTCCCGACCACTTCAAACAAAATAATCAAACAAAATCACAAACAAATTTAATATGTGCCATATCTGCGACCAACGCCTCTTCAAGCCCCGATGCAAGTTTCGATCGAACACGAGAACCGAAGCGCACATACAAAATTCTACGGTTTCTCCGACCTAGCAACCGGGTCTGTACCCTTCCAGATACGCGGAGCCCTCCACCGTATGCCGTATTTTGTGTAGATATGCATTTCGTATCGTATGTCGGGCACTGGGTTTTGATGAGAGAGGGGAGGCCCATAATTAATGTGTAGTGTCATCCAGAATAATATACGACAGTCATCCAAACCCAAAGGTACGTTCATCCACACAGGTAGATAACCTTCAGTACATGAGAAAGTGCAATGTTGATCTTCCATATGACTGTCCTCACATGTAGCATTACGGAGACCTCTACAGTAGAGGCACTTATAGCCGATCACTTAAGAGATTCCGTTCCAGATCTCGAGAAGTATAAGGCGGTGCAAATTTTTCCCGTGTAGGAAGATAGAAAATCAGGAGAATTGTTTAAAAATTGGTAATTTTGTTCCTTGGATTGAAATTACTTTGAATGTTTGTAGTCAAAAGTTGGCCCGACCATATTACCAATGTCTATAGATTGCCATAACCGCTCATTCCTCCTCACTCTAGCACTCAAAACTAGGACATGTGTCATGGCACTATTGGTTCCAGCCTTATCACAATTATGTCCCAACCAAATTGGAATTTCAGTCCCAGCCTGGTCAAAATTCTCGTATCGTATAGACTGCCAATGGGATTCTGTTTGGGAATAGGCGCCTCCACTATAGCATCATGCCGCATATTTTCAAGTGAAATATAACAAAGTATAGTAGAACCACTTGTTTTTTATTAAGGCCCCATCAGGAATCTATAGGTGTCATAATTTCGATAAGATTGGGATTGCTTTCAATAATCTCTTTTCGTGTGTGGTTTAAATAAGGTTCCAAATTTCACGGTTTCTAAGGTCTAGTTCCCATGCAGGCCGCTTGCCCACCAGATTCTAGTGGAAATGTAAATGTCACCAAGTGGAATCTACATTTCCACTAGAATTTGGTGATCTCCCAACTTCAATTATGGTATCACCAGGGAATCGATAGTATCATGACACATGTCGCCGGTTTTGAGTGCTAAAGTGAGGAGGAATTCATCTCAAAATGAGCGGTTATGATAGACTCTAGGCAATGGTAATGTGTTTGGGCCAACTTTTGGCTTCAAAACTTCATAGTAATCTCAATTTAAGGAATAAAATTATTGAAATGTTTGCAGTCCTCCTGATTTCTATCCTCCTAGATGGGAAAATTTTCCAAGGTTATATATTGTAAAACACTAGTCTAGAGATGTATTGTCCCAAGTCATTGAAATCCATGCATTTGAATTAATGTCCTCAGTCATTGCCACAGGGTCCCCGCACTGTCCACCCAACATCTTGTTGTCAACAACAAGCCATTTAGAATTATTGGGTGTCAACATGAGGTTTTGGTTGCCAATTGCCCATAAAAGACCACAACCATATATCTATGGGTGACAACCATAATGATTTATTTATGCATTTTCACATCATGAGTTGCAATGAACAAGTCGCAACAAATGGTTATAATGGACAAGTTTTCTTCTAGTGATAGCTTAGTCCAAGAGAGGAAGCCCCTTGAAAACCTCAGTCCAAGTATAGCGCAAACACCAATTTTGAACCCTTTGCACAACACAAGGACTCAAAGTTGGGAAAGGGTTACTGAACGCATTCACCTCTTCTCCACTAATCAAGCTACATCGAATAGTATGCCATTTGCGTGGGTTGAAAAATAGTATTACTAGTCACATCAAGTGGGCCATTCTAATTCGGAATGTTTATTTTGAGCATGGATCCCCATTCATGAATGGGGATAATAATATACTATTTTGAATAATATTTGAAACTATTTATAATTTACTTTACTTTCTATTATTGTTCTTAGCAAACTAAATTACAAATAGATGAATGTTGGTCACATCCATGGTGATGTTTGGTGCAGTCAAATTAGAGGACTAGCAATTTGTGACACCAACGATGGGTTTGTCATCTTTTAGATTCAACCCCTAACTTTATAGTCCAAATCCACATCCACTCAAGGACCCTTCATTGCATAGAGAGGTTCGATTGTCCCAATGTGAGGGTCAAGGGACTGACCATTTTGTGAGCTTCCTATCCAATTAGGGTTAATGGGGGAGGAAAAGATTTTAAGCTTTGAGCCTTTACAAGAGCATCCACAACCATGGAGACCTAAGGTATGTGTGGTGTTAAGTGGTTAGTTTTTTTATAGTGGAACTACCTATACTACTCCAAATTGCATAGCCGATTACTTCTATGGCTTAGTGAATCGGCTAGGAGAAGTGAGGAAAATTCTGATTTGAATTCGGATCCCGATTCATAAAATTTTGCAATTGTTTGAAGTGTAGATTGTGTCATTCTTAAAATGGCAACCTAGACTAGTCCAGAGTGAGTCGAAACCAAGCTGAAGGCCACTTCACACACGAGACTGAGAGCCTATGACCATTTCACTTCGAGCACTCTCATTGGTGGAAAAGGTGGAGCCGGTCCAAGTTCGCTTCACACTATGCTTGAGGGACCAACGGAGTATGTGAATGCAAGATGCATGTAAAGTCTACATGGAGTCCTACATGGCATCGATTGGATCGTGTTTCATGGTCACTTGGACTATTTTCAAAAATCACCTTTTGGAAGTAGGCCTAACACGAAACTGGGGGACCATGGCATTCCGAATGCTCATAACCGTTGATTTCTTCTGTTTTATCATGTGTGAGGACCCGCATGAATAGAAATTCGTTGAAGTAGCATTTGGTTGAGGGCCCGGTCACATTTGACTTCACACTACACTTGGGGTAGGTGACCACACTACGTGATTTTGGAAGTGGATTTGGGACGGCCTTTCAACACTTTCTTTTGGGCTCTCACAATATCATGGTCACGGCTTTTGGCTCGTGTGTGAAGTGGCCCTCAATGAGGTCCACCATGCTTTTGACATTGGATATGGTTAGTATGCAATATGCACAGACGTTATTTTGTCCAATTGCAGTTATCTGAACCCTTCGGAATGCAGGCCTTATAAATGTAAATAGGAAATTATCCAACTTTATCTAAACTTTGTCTGGCAACACAACATTATCATTTTGCAAGCTAGGACTGCAAACTTTTTGTATAGTTTTATTCCATAAACTGGAATTACCGTGAATTTTTGAAGCCAAAAGTTGACCCGGACATATTACCAATTGTTTAGAGTTTATCGCAACCGCTTGTTTAAATTGCTCATTCCTCCTCACATTAGCGCTCTAAACCATGACACATGTCATGGCACTATTGATTCCGGCCTTATCAAAATTGAGTCCCAACCTGATCAAAATTACCTTACCCTACAAATTGACGATGAGGTCATGGTCGGGAATAGGCGCCTCTACTATACAATTAGGTGTACAGTTTGGATTTTGCATGGACGTTTGTGGATTCGGTGATCGTGCCCATCAAAATCGTGAGTGAGACTACAAAGCAGTTTGATGTGTTTGCATCTTCTCTTTTCAAACGTGATTCTTTACACATGGCTACTTATCCTACTGACCGTTAATTATAACCAAGACCCACCACTTAAAACCTACATTAAAAATGATAATTTAGTGTCACCAATTCTAATTGTCTTGCTCAATACTAATTACAAACCAAGGTTTAGTGTCACCAACACTAAATGTTGACCCAACATTATTGTCATTTCTTATAATTTTTTGGGGGGATTATAGATTTACAATGTTGCTATTACTATCACTTCCCAAGTGATTTTTCATTCAAGTTTCAATCATCCATGACAGTATTTCATTGCAAGTCGATGAGAAGAGAAGGTATGGTTTTGACCAATGGATGAACTTGTCCATCATCCATGGCAATATTTGCTCACTCTTTCATAAGAGGCGTCATCCAAAAAGTTACCATAGTGACATAAAACACCATACGACACAAAATATCATATGCAGTGTAGTTATAGGGCACGTAACATTATTAAGTAGGGATGCATTCATTCATGTACGCCTTGAGAATATAACCATGGGGTGCCCCAACCTACTGCAAGGAGATTGAAGATGAAATTTGAATTCGCACTAGGCTGGGGCATCCCATGGATATATTCTTATGGCCCACTTGAACGAACATACATTGCTTAATAATGTTATGCACCAAATGAAGAAAATTGTCAAATAACACCCACATTCCTTAATATGGTACTCGGTTAGCTCCATGGAAGTTTGCGCTAGTAGTGTGGGAAGATTCAAAATGAAGTGTTGGAGGTGCACTCTATTTGGGATACGTGTGGGATAAGGTAGGTGAGCTTTCCATGGTCAATGTTGATTAGGTAGTATATATGCCATTTCACCTTCTTAAAGTGAAGGTCAAAATGGCATCATGGTTACACTCTTTTCTAAAATGTTTATATTGCATCTTTGTCTTTGAGTTGGCCACTCTAATTGCTTAAACCCTCGAGGTGGGGGGTTAGTGCAGTTTACAAATGACGTGCAACATAATATAGGGAGGATTAAATACATTTGAAATAAAGTTTGTAAAAGAATTTTAGACATGTCCACTAAAAGTAGACAATCCCAACACAAGTAAAGTAGACAGGTTTGAAAATGTGGGCCATTACTTTTTAGTAGATTTGATATAGGGGTTTAGGATCCTAGGGTTTAAGGTCTAATGTGTAAACACATGGGAGTCATTGTTCTCGTTCTAGGATTGTATTATGTGTTTAAATAATGTTGTTGTGTTTTGCAATATGATCCTCAAGCACAGGTTTTCTACAATGGCTTGAATGGAACCATGCTTGAAATAATATGTATGGACAAGGCTTTTGTTTGTATGCAATGGAAGATGAACATGGATTACTTCTCATTAATGAAAAGGAATATAGACTATAATAATTTGCATTGGCATAAGAAATATACATAATAGTAGGGTGCAAACAAATAGGTTAGTTAAGAGAATTAAGTGTGAGCCCATTAATCTCGGGGGGGGGGGGGGGGGGGGGGGTAGCACGGGGGGATCACACCCCCTTACATTTCATAACCACGTGCGATAAAAGTTTGCTACCCTATATTACATGCCATAGATAATTTTTAAAATTATGATATTTTTTCTACATACACATAACCATTGATAATATCTTTTGTATATTTTTTTGAAATTTTTAGTCATCTTCATTTTTTGTAGTAATTTGTTTAGTTCAATGTTGCGTCATTCTAGTTAGAAACGGTATGTTTTATAAAAAAAAACAAATCATCAAATTTGGTTACCAATTTTTACTATGTAATAGATACTATGTATATCTACTCATGAAAAAAAAATCATAAACTTTTGAACCATTTTGGTGATGCTTTATGTGAAAAGTAGATTTTGTTTTATCGCACGTGGTGTTCAACTTGACAATGAAGTGCACCCCCCGTGGGGGGTAGTCATTGGTTGGAGTAGCAATATACGTGCGAACAAATGATCGGGTATTTTAAAAACATGGGGGCAAGAAAATATAAATGGACTTAAGAGTAATATAGGGTATCAAAAATGGCACTGGGCATCTTTAAAGTACTATAGGGTATGGAATAATAGGTAATTTGGAATTATAAGTAATGCAAGCCATTTTTCTATTAACCCAAAGTAGAAATTTACATAATAATAGCATGTGAAAAAAAAATTGAAAGTAATACCCCCCCATAAAATAGTGGTTGTTCGCACCTATATCCTTAACTTTTTAACACACTGCCCCCCCCCCCCCCGAGCCATTAATCCTATCATGTTCAAGGGTGTTGGAGGGTAAGATGTATAACTTCCTTTAAGAAGGTGGCCTATTGGTTTTGTTTGTTTTTTACAAATATATATATAATATTCAAGAAATTTAAAATAAAATATGTATTGGCATAAATTTGAACATGTTCGCCCTATTGTGTTAGATCCCCTTCATCTCAATTTTCAAAACACCCCCTTTTGACCTTTAAGGTATGAGGAATGCCTGAGGTCATTTTACATCTTGAATATGGAGTGAGGGTCTTAGAGCACATGCTTTGTATCAAAAAAACCGGTCGAGCCATGGAGTGGTGAGTCAGTTATCGGACATAACCCTCTCTTCCAACCTAAATCAAGACCCTTACATTGTGGAGATCTACAGTTCTCTTAAAGAGTGTGTGTTGGAGAGGGTTATGACACTTAACCACCTTCATTCTTTCCAATAATCTTGCACCATGCGGTAATGAAAGTGACATGAGAGGGTTATGAATTGGTTAGGCAAGAATGGACAGAGGAAGCACTTTGCTCAAGGCGGGGTTGGGCTTCGTTTTCAACTTTATAAAATGGTAATAGCCATTTGGCTTGAGGGTAGGCAACCTTGTACAAATAGGCAACCACATGGGCTTTCATGTATCTAGCTTCTAGAGTACGTTGTGCGCTAGCACCATTCCAATTTTATCTTCAAGCCGGAGAGCCTCTACAAGTGCCACAACACTTTGTACAACCAAAATTATATCATTGAGTAGTCATGATTATTCTCTTTTGCTATTTAACAACATAAGTAGCATTCTTCAGTTGGGTTTGGTGGGGCCAACACCTAGCCACTTAGATGCTTGCACAAACCAAAAAAACTCGAATATTGGCCAATTTTGAGACCAAATTTGAATACGAAGGGGTTTATAATTCAATTTAAACATCACAAAATAATGTCTAGGAAACATATAACAAATTTGGGAATAGTGACTAGTGATTAGACTTGTGTCAAGGCCCAACTAGGCTTATGCTATGAACATACTAAGGCCATTCTTGAATGTTATGAAGTGGTATGCAAGTGCCACAACACCTTGTACAAACAAAATTATGCCATTGAGTAGTCATGTTATGAAGTTCCAATTTCGTCATCTCATGACCTAACGTAGGCATACCCAAGATCAACACATAACCTAAAAGCAACACTATGATGTACCAACATCCAGTCTACATTTGAAGCCCCCTAACATACAATTGTGGCATATAGTGTTGTTTTTAGGTTCAATATTGTGTTTGATTATATGTACCTTATTGCAAGGACATCTTGGGCTTTTCAGTGCATGCATTACTATCTCATGGAGTAAAAAGAGAGACATTTTGTTGTTGTTGTATGTTTGTTTCCTTACACACCAAGCCTTATTATTATTATTATTATTATTATTATTAATAATTTTTGTTTTTGAAAAGTATTAGGTTTGGCTACATGTTGAGTTTAGAAGCAATGAAGGTGTTGAGCTTGTGATTTTTTGTGAAGTTTAGGGTGACTACATTTAGATGAATTAAAGGGAGTATTTGGCAATTGCACATAACCTATGTGTTAATTTGGGTGGTGACATTTAATTGTAAATGGAAGAAATCTAAGGTTACATGTATACTTTCATAAGGTGAACAATGGCCCCACATCTTAAATAGTAAGCAAACAAGTGGCCCCGTGTCTATATTTGCACTATAGATGTAGCCACACACATCACAAACTAAAGGGGAAGTTGGCTATATATTGGAACTGAACAAACCCATTGAAATTGATAGCACAAAATAAATTGCATCGGCCCCTTAATCCTCTAGAAGTTTTGGAATCCAAAGTTCAACTAAGGTAGAGGGTGCTTAAACCAACACTTTAAGCTATTGCACATACATATGGCTATGTGGTTGATATATAAAATATATATTCATATTAGCCTTTGGGCTAAACATAGGTATCAAGAAAGAAAAAATATTTTTAGTCTCAATTGATCATTCGATGAATATTCAAAGTCAAAACTACTAGCTTCCTTAAACCAATATATAGGACCTGTGTATGGCAACCTCACATATGATGAGGACCCCACCTTCATTGCCTAGAACCAACACAACATAGTTGGGTACTAGACCCAAACTACATCAAAGCCCAAGTAGTAATGGTATGCAAAGCCACACGGCTACCTCCATGATCCCTCCCGGTTCGCTTGCAAAACCATCACCTTGCATCCCGGGAACCGACCCCCTTGCATCCCGGGAAAAGACCCTTTTGTGCTTTGTGGGCCTACCTTCTTGGCGTTGTGAATAGAATGACTAGAATAGGCATTGACAAGCCACCCTAATCCCACCTTGAACCAACCCGAGATAGAGTGGAGCCCGTTACATACCCTACTTGAAGGTCATGGAGGCCGCTATGAGGTGGCACCACTAATGGCACCTAAAACCGTCACCCCGTGGCTAGACACTCCTACACCGCCGGGTACCGTTCAAGGTTGTAGAGTGTTGGCAATTGGGAGGCGTTTATAGGTGTTGGTTTTGGATGGGGTGTTGGTTTTAGCACCCTCTACCTTAGTTTGCAAATGTATGAGAAGATCAACATGCACATATCATACATTTCAAGCCCTTAGCAATATCTTAGGCTGCCAAACCTCTAAAACATCAATGTGCACATTGCACCAACTTGCACACATACAAAATGATCAATATTGAAACATCATACACTCGAAATATCTAGTGCAGTTCTACACCCCAAAAGATTGGACCATCCCACTTAAACAAGAGAATATACCAAAATGAACATCATTTCTTAATAAGAATACTCATATAATCATACATACAAATACAAATAAGCACAAAAGGAGGTTGGCCTTTGCATGAACAAAATTTCATCAAAGGGTCCAAAGTCTGACGCAGCTAGTGGGTATTAATCTCTCCTACTATTCAATTTCAACTATCAATTCCATACCATCGGAATTCCACTCCTCCAATTATGAATAAAAAACCTCATCATACGTAGGTGTATCCTTTATCAAAACACCTTCACTTCATATGGTAAACAACAATCATCAACATTCCACTCCAGGTATTAACATACAATTACACATAAGAGTCATCCTTATTCTCAATTTTAGAAATTCATTACTTCAAGAATCCAAATCACTCAATTCATAACATTACTCAGTTGATGAGGGGGTTCACTTGAGGATAATGGGCTTGGGTGAGGCCCACCACCCATCCCGGTGTCTATGGCGGGTTTCTCAACAAATCACTTTTTGTGTCATGGGCTATCTTGAATTTTTGCTAGAACACCCAACAACAGTCATGGACTTGGTCACATTTGAATGACTAGGCTCCTAACGACTAGACACCTAAGGATTAATTATGCCTAAACTAATATGTATTGGAACAATCTATGCATCATAGAAATCGTCGGCTCCAAGTTGTGGTTGGGAAGCAATGGTCTCACATGAGTGGAGGGTAGCAAGGTTGGCTTTCATTGGGATTTTGGCTTCCTGAAACTTTAAAATCAATTTTCTTTACTTTGGAGGAAGTGCAACTGGGCCCCATCTAGGTGTGCACCCTAGCACCTAAAAATAACCTAGTTGTATAGTCACCGGGCTAGGCTATGACCCGGGACCTACTAATCATGGCTAAACATGTTTATATTTCCTTTTGGTATGGACAGTTGGCAGCCAAATATGCTTGTATTTGCAATGCATGTCCGAGGGTCCCACATAACAATTGATAACTATCTGAGGCCCAAACCACACGGGAGGAACTCCAATGAGTTGGATGAATAGCATTGGTTCAAATGAGCAAGTGGTTGCCACATGAGGGGAAGTATGGGGAGTGGCAACAATGACTTTTTAGCTTCGGATTTTGCTTTGGATCTTGCTTCGGGATCTACTTGGCAATAAAGTAGAGTAACATGGCACAATAAATGTAGTTCGCAACTACCGGGCACTAGTGCCCGGAAGTCCCACAATATAAGGAGAAAAATGAGGAAAAGGAGACTTTTCTTGGGCAAGGTGCCACGTTGGAGGAAGTTGTGAAACTTCCGGTGCCTCTCGTGTGGGAAGGGCCTGAGTAATGTTATGTACTTCCCAGTCTATTGCCTTCTCGGACCTATGTCTATCTACCTGATCTCAATCACTGAGTATTGGTGATACTTTTATAATCCATAGTGGTATTGCATCCGCGAGTTTAATGTGTAATACTAGTACATTATAATCATGTAATTTGAGTCGCTGCCCCAGGACGGCATTGTACACAATCCAAAGACTCATCTCTCAAAGATGCCTGTCATAAAAGTGGGGTGTTGATCTGCGGCACTCTCGACATGAATAACTAAAAAAAGAAATTGTCACTGGTGTGTAATCAGTCAGAGATAGAAAGGTCACTGCAACCGCCCTGAATGCATGGGCCTGAGAAGAAAGGCTCATCTGACATGGATGACTCTTAAATGGTTGCTTTTTCCAACTAGACCACTTCTCCTAGGATATGAAACACGCTATTAGTACGAAATGGTTAACAAATCCAAATCGAGGTTGTAGCTGCTTTCTTTATAATTTTGGAGCTCATATGAATATCTAATTCATTACCAAAAGTGAAGATTCTCACGCTCATTAAATGGTTAATATACAATTGCCCCCAATTCTGTTGACTATGGAACCTAGAATGGTTCTCATATTTTGATTCACAAGATGTGCATATGACAGCAATTTTATGTCACGAAATCAACACACTTGCATTTCAATGTCAATCTCAGTGAGACCCAAGTAGCTTAGATCCCATGAGAAAAGATGTGGAAACCGACATCGCGGAAGCTTCCACAATCCAAAGATGTTTGACATAGAGATGCACAAGAAGGTGGTGTATGTTACCAAAAACATGACGAAAAATAATTAACATGCCTACATTTGAATGTCAAACTGTGTGAAGTTCTAATGGATTGGAACTCATGTGAAACTGACTCTCCACTTACCCAGGGCAAAGACAAGATGAACACCTTCAGGAACTGGCAGAGGAGCACACCTCGACTGGTGACTGAGATGTCAAGGAGTTCCACAGGTAACATGGCAGGTAACTTTTCGATGAGCACTGAAAGGATCAGGAACTGCATGTTTGTCTTTTCAGCTTCAGCCATGTGGATTGATCACGAGCAGCACCCTCTCCCACTGAATCTTCTAATTTCGTCACCCTGGTGTATACACGCAGCGCAGTGAATTTATAATCAGAAACCGTAAAATAAAGAATCAAGAGAGTTAATGGATCCAGAGCTTTTCGAGGTTACATCACTCAATACAAAGTAATATCAAACTAGAAATCTCAATAGAAAACAAGTCACACATGATGAGGTTGTAGCCAAATGGTGGCAAACCATTTCACCAGTTGGAGCTATTCACAACAATCTGCATAGAGAAAGTCAACTAGCTAAGACATCCCCATTCACATTCATCATCAGTTCTCGACAGTGGCTTCTTGTCTTGAGTTTCTGCTATATCTCTAGTGTTCAGGAGGTATCACCTGAAAGTGTGCACAGCTTCTTCGGAGAGTCCAGGCGGTCCACCAGAAGAGGCAGTTCTGCATCATACATCTGAAAGTTCCATGGATTCAAGTGAGTTCATCCTCTGAAACTCTCGAGCAGGCTTGCAAGTTTGACCTTTCTGGGCTACTTTGCTTTCTCTTCAAAAATCGCTGCTTGTGTGTCCTGTTTCTTTTTGCCCCTTTCTACATCTTGTATGAATGTGTAAGTTGAGAGCACTCATGTATACTTTTCATTTGCAAATGTTGCCCTTGGATCATTTAAAAGTTAAAATTCCACAAGTACAAGTGCTCCACATAAGTCACTTTGTAAAAAAATCTTGAATTGTATTGAACAGAGAAGATGCTGAAGTTTTGAATGATCTGCCAATTGTTTTCATGAATGTCCGGTTTTAAGTTCATTCAAAGAGAATTTAAGGGCGTTTTTCTACCAAGACCATGTCTAACAGAATCACTGTAAAACGATTGTCTCAATTATCTGCTTTCAAAGTTTCTGGGGCCAACGCCTCATGCTCGTCGCACCCATAAAATTTATACATAATAATCATAAATATTTTTTGGCCACTAACTAGAGAGAGAGAGAGAATCCTGTAAAGTCCTCGGTGACTCGACTTCTGAGGGTCTCAAAGGGATGAACAATGAAGTAATTAGTGAGCAATGAAGGTTTTGAAAACAGTCGGGCTTTGTGGGCAGGATGAGCATCCGGCTTTGCTCTCAGTAATTTTAGAGTGATCGTTGGAATCACTTTTAGATAATGCAATGTGGCCATGAATTTTTCAATGGTATCGCAGTTTAGTGGATGTGAGACCACACTATTAATTAAATAGATTGTACTTACACTTAAGAGATTTAACGTGTCATGGTCTGCTGCAAATTTTATTAGGCATACTGGAAAGAAACAGCGATTTCTAGTAAATTGCAAAAACTTTATCTATCATGGCAATGTAGGATCCAAGTATACTTGGTGACACGACATCCACAGTATCATTAGTTGAAATGAGTGTTACAAGTAGCTGGGGGCCAAAATCCACACTATTTGTAAAATCTACCCTAAATAATGAATATGTGTGTCTTTCAAACAGTTCAGTAATTGCACATTTTTTGCTTCTTCTAATTTAGTTTTCTTGAAAGGTGAGTCCCAGATTCATTCTAGCATCCAACTTTAAATTGGGAGAAAAATCAGATACATTAATCAATCCCGGGAATGTTGCATCTCTGGCTTCATTTTGGTGTTAGCTATGTATGATGTGCGAAAATAATCACCAGGAAATCTGAAGTAAGGGGGTGAAATAGAATCTTAAAATAAAACAGAAAGAAAATTTGTTGTTTGGGTTAGGTCGTCTAAGAGAATTTCCTTGTTTATAGCAAAGTCCGGGCACCATCCTGGCCTATATAGAAGGTCAAAGGCCGTTACTTGTGGCTCTTGCATTCCTAGCGACTTCTTTTGCCCTAGAGTTTTCTGATTGTCTGTTCAGTTTTTACTTAACATCGATACCTTATACATTGACTTTGTCTCTCCAGAGTAGGTTGCATGTGATGGAGATATCAAGTCGAGGATGCATGCGACGTTTTTTTCTGTCATCAATATTGAACCATCAAACCTGAATGAGTTCCACTGTGAACATGTGGTCCTACTGGGAATCCTAAAAGTTCCTTATATATCGGGATTCATATTTTAGAGTCCAAGTGGCTTGGTGTGCAAGATGCAGAAGCTTGGATTGGTAGTGTGAAAGTGAAAAAAATCCCTTTTCGTGTCCCAGTAAGTGGACTTTGGGGTTGAAATTACAAGCTGGCTCACCTGGGGCCTGCTAACTGGGTCGGAAATGATTTTTCAGGGTTTTATGTTCATAATAGGGTTTGCTGAGAACATCCCCACTCCATAAGGATGAAGTTGTGGTATGCCCGATCTCTAGTTTCTCTCCTATTACAAATTAAGCTTAGGTGTGCTGTCCCCGGCCACAAGCCTGGGACACCACACCTAGTTTTGCGATTGGAGGAGGTTGAGACACATTCAGGTGGGTCCGAGATGACCTCAAAACTACCGGACGATGGTGGAGAGATACCCAAATCTCAAGGAAGAGGTTGGCGGTTCGAATCCCGGCTGTGAAATCTCCTCTCTACTTGACGGAAATCTTGCCAGGTGGTCAACCGCCTCCTGTGCTTTGGCGTTCGCCTATCGGCCTTCTGTCTCAAAAGAAGAAGAAGACACATTCAGGTAGATATGTGTTAGTCACTTTTCTCAGTGCACCCACCTCTCAAAGAATATGAAACCCTGCAATTGATACAAGGTGATTAGCAAATCCAAATGTGCTTGTACTCATTTGTGTCGTAATTTTTGGAGCTCATATTAATATCTGATTCACTATCATAGTGGCAATTCTCATGCGAATATTGCCTCCGGTCTTGTGATGATTACTTTAAAACGTACTTTCAATTGCTAGCATGTGAAGTATTGAACTTACACACACAGATGCACATGCATATGGTCATTCTCTCTACAGCTCCAGAGAAAATGGACATTTTAAATTATGAGATTGTATTAAGCTACATGAATAGGGATTATATATGTATTGGCTAATTAATATTTCTCTTGCAGTTTGTTATGTCTTTAGTGTATTACTGGCTTATAATGATAATGTCTTCTATTTTGCAGTGTAACTCTGTAGGACAACTATTCCACATTACATCAGATTGTGGCACATAAGAATGGTGATTTAGCCATTGGACATCTCATTGAGCTGATTCAATCCTTCCTCAAAATTTTCAAGTTTATCCGCTACAAATTTGCGTCAACTTAGCATTTTAATGTTGTCAAGTAGTGCATGAAAGTTACAACGTAACGAGATGGATGGATGTGTCACTTGCAATTCCTTGAATGGATACAAAGTATATTGTATTTCCTTGTTACAATTTTCTTGTATTGGCATAGCCCATTACTGGACTGTTTGTAGGTCAGTAAATAAATATGACTTCATGTGCTGTTGCTGTATATATTTGTGCTCAATGTGAACATATTAATTCAGGGCCATGTAGAGATGGGAAAATTCAGTCTTTGTTTGAAATATAAAATGTTAGTGTAACGTGTCGCATGTTACAATCTTTTTACTGCATTTTTATTCTATTTCCTCTTTAGTTGTGACAGGGCGAAGTATATTTGTGTGTAATCGCTTTGTCACCTATGGCGGGCATGGCTGTTTTGTTTATGGCCATTGACTTGCATTGCCGTTTGCAGAATATGGACCGCCGGCCACGAGTGCCCGCACCAGAAGAGGACGAGATGACATACTACGTCAACATGGACTCTGCCGGCTGGCTGGAGCAACACGTGAGGAGGTGTGTGTATATCGAGTTGAAGCTAGAGTGCGTCCGCAACCGCTCACGGGATGTCGGAAAGGCCAGAGATGATTGGTTGTATTTATACTGCAGAGGATTTTTTCCCAATTAGTTACGGCTTAACAATCACCGCATTGCAGGTTTAGCATGTGGACCCGTTCATTCAAATGGCTTAAGGTGGGAACTCCTTGTCTACCCCAATTTAAAGACCGCGAAACAAGGCAAAGATCTGAAGGTTACTTTGCAACGTGGTAATGGTGAAGTGTGGGTCAACCTCCACGATAATGCAGTCTTGTTGGAATTGAAAAACGCAGTTTACCCTCCCCTCGGAGCGACAGTGCATGAGCGCTGGTTTATGGAGCCTACAATCGAGACCTTGAAGGCTTGCCCAACCCCAGCAACAGAATGTCGGTCGCACCCTAAACCAAGGACGTCACTCCCTCGTAGGCCTAATACCGCCGCGCCATCAACCTTCGTCGACCTACAAGACGACAATAATGTCGATGACGAGCATGAAGTAGCCCCTCCCCGAACCAACAAGCGTTCTTATGCTGAGATGGCGGAGGAACACCAAGTTTTTCGGAGAACCCATATGAAACGAAACCCTTAACACGGGCGGCAGAGTGTTAATGGAGATCGGGCCACACCGAACTCAATACGAGCTGCGCATCCACCAAAAGTTGGCCGCGAAGGACCTCCTCCCCATCCCATTCGCGTGACATCAATTGCAACTCGTAGTCCTTCGCCAAACATGGATGTCTTTCTGCCTGTTCGCTCTCCTGCTGTAAATGTGCCGCCCGATGTACCTCTACCATCTGCTATCCCTTCAGATGATATGGTATTGGAGCTTCGAAGGGATCGACATACTCTCCACATGCGAGCCGTAAACGCAACGCGGGGGTCCGTGAAGATGGACAACCCTAAACCAGCTTTGAGGCCCCCAGTACAACCTCCGGGGTTATTCCATTTGATGGCATGTGGTTTGTTGACGTTTGATTTGGAGTGTGGTGAATTTCAGGCCTTTGAGGATGAGATGCAGAAATAGAACAATGACCCCGCATTTACGGACACGATGTTTGCGGTTTATGACAGATTTTATTCTCCTTCGTATCAGGTACAAGTGTTGTGTTTTTCGTAACAATGGCTCATGTGGTTTAGGAGACTGCTCACCGTGTCGTGATGTGGACCGGCTACTAGTTAAAATTTAGGCATTTTTATATGTTATTATTATTTAAAAATAAAGATTGATATGATGATCTAAGTTAGTTGTTTAAATTGAGAACCGGTCTTAAGTTTAAGACCGAGTGACTTGGTAGAAGGATGTAGTAGGTAGGATTTGCGAATGATAGGATTTACTGGCGGTGGCCGTTATCTAACCACCTAGGGACTCTAGAAGGCCTAATCCAAATTTTCCTATTGGCATGCCGAATAAGCCTTTAATCCAAAACTTTCATATTTCTAGCGGGATAAGCATTTTAGAAGCCTTTAACCCAAAGGTCTCCGATTAGTTAACCGTTTAGAGGTTCTAAAAGTCATTGTCCCAAAGGTATGCTATGGGCCGAAGGGGGCAAAGTAGAAGAATATTTAAGGGGTGTTAGAAGGATGTTGAGGCGAGAAGTTAGCATTTGAAGTTCATACTTGTATAAACTTGGAGAAACTTTGAACATTTTGAGATAAAAAAATGTTTAAGAAGCTCTACTATACTTGAGGGTGTAGGAGTCAGAGTTTTAGGTAGAATAGATTGCACTAAGTGCACTATTTGTATTGTTTTATTAGTTATGAAGTGAGCAGAATTTTGGAGTGAAGAATTTTATAAATTGTGGATGATTGGCGTGTACGATTGAGATGAAAATCTGAGAGAATATTCCTTGTGAGATATAAGTGTTGAGGTAAAAATTTAAAAACTTCAGTCTTTCGGAAAAAAAAAGTTGTAAGAAATTGAAGTGAAGAGTGTCTAGAAACAAAGGCAACTAAGAGAACAAGGTTAGAAAATATAGATCTTTTAGAATATTATAGCAATGGCTACAAAAATTGGACACTACCTTTTGATCTTTCATATCTATAGTGTGTAAAAATTTGAGGGTGATTGGACTTAAATGTTAGAAGTTATAAGAGTTTTAATAACCGGATGTTATAACACAACATTTATGCTAGGAAGGTAGTGTTAGTAAATCATGCATAACTTTTTGGTTTAAGCTGTGTTTGTGCTACATTTTGGTGTGTGAACTTTTAGTAAGGTATTCAATAAGTGTACCAAGTTTCATTTGAAGTGTGTGAGTTAGTTGAAAATTATGCTATTCTGAAGTATGTTAGAACAACATTGAGAGGAATTTATAAGAAGGGTGTAGGAGAAAGGGAAAATACTAGAAACATTTTAAACACTACCATAAAAAGAAGCCCATGCTTACCGGATAGTATACAATCCTCTTGACAGCGGAATGCCGTTCATATTTTGTCTCTGTTATGTGTTTGTAACATGTGTTCAGGGTACTACTGTCCTTCTAACATGACATGGTCATTTTGATGCAGGCCAAACCAGAAGTAACAACAGCAATCACGCAGATAGTCGCGGATGTTATTAGCAAGATTCATGACGCCCCCGTTGTAGCCATAGATATTATTGCTATAGTCGCTTATGTCCAGGACATATTTCTGAGGCGGGAGGCGGTGAAACAACGATAACAATGGAAGGACGACCGTCAAAAAAAGATTGGCAAAGCTATTGCCAAGGCCATGAAGCAATGAGATGACGATAATTACCCGCGCATGCTGCAAGCTACTTGGAGTTGGCACTTTTTTTATCCCTTCTTTGTAACCAATCTTATTTGCGCCACCTTCAGACTTGCATACTGTGTTTTTGCAACATTCTCATGTGAGAAGGGTCTACCCTATGCCTTGGTCCGTTCTTCTTCTTCGTTCTTTTTTGAAGTTTTACACCTATTGCCCCTCTACTATCGCACCCTTGGGACGGGCTCACTGATGCGAACGTTACGAAGTGGCTGAAGCTCGCGGAAATAGTCGGTGGATTCGGCTCACATGCTTGGCAAGTGGCAACGGCGTATTTAAAAGAAGAAGGTTTCATCTTATTTGCAGGAGCTAGGCCGGTGGATTCACATAAGCAATGGGTTGCAGATGTGCAGTGTGACGGATTCGTATGCACATAGTGTGTGATTTTGTGTGATGTTTCCTATACTTTCTTCTAGATTGTCTATGGTTGACATGAGATCTAAGAGATGTGAAGAGCGAGATTTCAACAGGTGAGTTGCTCCTCAACAAGAATTGATCTTCCCACCTAGGAGGGATAGAGACTATAGGCATGTGTTTCCAACATGCTCTGATACCATGTAGAAACCTAAGCAGTATTCACTGCTCGGAACGAAACAATTCATTTATTCTGAGGAAGACGATGGTATTTATACAAGTGAGGACCTCGATTTCTTGAGGTAACCCTAAAATAAATGGATAACCCTAAGGTAAATATGTTGATGTTAACCGGACACTCTGTGAACTAATAAGTGTGCATAGTGGTTTCAACAGACTCGCCGCTCCTTGTATCTACCACACGTAGAAACACATCAAATCATCAGCATTCCTGTTCCTGGAAATGAGCTGCGAAGACGACTCGCAACTCCGTTGGTCGTCTGCAATTGATAACCCCGAAACAGATGATCTTGGCAAAAGGAGGGAATTCCTCAACTACACCACCCAAATCTCTCTTACTCTAAGAACACAGAATTCATCTCAAATCCCAGGTCAGCCTGCTCATATGCTCCATAATGTAGATAAAATAACCCGTCACATCCTACTCCTGCTTCAATCTCCAACTACTGCACATGATATAGTGCAATCACTGAACATTAGTCATCTGTCACACGAAAATGTACATCCATTGTCGAACATTATTCAGCCGTGCATCTGAGTTCCGTGGACCAGGAATCGCAGGGGCTTGAGTACGGGATCCTAATTACGCTGCTCCAGTTGTTCACATTTTTCCATGGTTCTCGCAGGTTGGAGTCCATCTTCTTTGATGTATATTTGGTCAGTGGTCTCCTTGTGTAGTTAGAGAAAATGGTTCATTAGGTTCGGGACTTGGGAGCTAGCGCAAATAGGCGATCAAATCAACTACCCGAACTGCTGGAGCCGCTATGGCATTCTTTCTTCTGACCTAGTACTACTGTTGATGCGTTTTTATAATTTTTCATAGCTGTACTTTTCCATCTTTGCTGGTTGCGTGGGGCATTTGATTAAGCTGCCTGTCTCCCAAAGGGATCTCCTTTCTTGTGCAAGGAGCTGACTGTTAGTTAAAAAACGTTTCACGTAATGAAAGTTGTCAGCTGAATGGCACTTAAGAGGTAGATATATCTTAAATGGTTACTGTTTCTGACTACACACTTATCCTAGGATATGAAACATGCAATTAGTAAGAGTTGGTTGTTGAATCCAAATTGAGACTGTAGCCACAATCCTAATAATTCTTGGAGCTCGTAAGAATATCTTATTCATATTGATCAAAGTGACCAAAATAATCATGGTGCCAGTGTTTGTTCTATGCAGTCAAACTAGCGAGTCTGCACTTTGTCACATTCACACAATAGGGTCCATCACCTTCAAATTCAACCTCTAACCCATCCTCCAATAAAGACTCCATTTCATGCTGTGGTTGGACTGTCCAAATGGCATGGTCAAGGGACCGACCATTTTGCAAGCTTCGTATTCAAGGGGAGAGGGGGGACAAGTACATCTGCACCCTTGGAGACCAAATTTGGTGCTCAATTTGCACCATGAAGGTTTCCGCTACGGTGTACGTGGATTCAAGTTTGAAGATTCAAAATAAAGTGTAGTCCGAGGCACAAGCTCTAGAGTCTAATTTGGATTCATGTGGGAGAAGGTAGGCAAGTTTTCCGTAGTCAATGTTGATTAGTACATGCACTTTTATCTACAGTGAAGGTCACAATGACATTCATGTCACATGGTTACGCCCTTTCCTAGATTGTTTGCTTTGAGCTCAACCATTTCTAAACTAGCTACTTGGACCTTTTGCAGAAGCCATCTTGTTGGTGATCTCCACAAATGATAGCCATCGTTTGTGGATACGAACGATCTGCATAAAAACAAACCAACAAAATATTGTCTCCTTTAGCATCACATTTCAAAATCCAATTGTTCGTCCAACCTTCTTCATGCCTAGTTGACAACATGGTTACAATATTTGACAAAGGTTAAGGATGAAGCATTGGGATATTAAAACAAAGATCGATTAACCTTAAAGGTCCAAGAGGTGCATTCTGGACTTGAGGATGTTGTATGGAGGTGTTTTAGATGACTCCTTGCTATTTAAAGCTGAAAATGTCGAAAATAGTCCCATCCAAAGTTTATCCATTTATCAATTGCATTCCTCCAACTAGAGCTAACATGTATGAAGTACAATCTCGGATTTGGGCCTATACAAATGAGCAAAATTCAAATACATATTGCATACATCTTATTGTTGTCAAATATGGCCAAGTTTTCACTTCCTATTGGTAGCAGGTTTTGCTAAGTATAATATCAATATCATTGAATAGATTAAAGTTGATTGTTACCCATACATGTTTCAAGCTTGTAGAAACTATCATGTCAACCATAGAAAGATTATCAATGCCTTTAAGGTTCTTCGAAATCAACCAACCACTCTGGAGACAAGAAAAACTAAAATTTGTTGTTGACATGACTTCATCTTTACAATTCTAAAATGAATTATCTAGTCATTTCAACCTTCATGTTTACACAGTATGATTGTATTTCTTTATTGATCTTTCAAACTATGTTGTACATAAGTTAGTTTTGAAGCTTGGGACACAATTTCATTAAAAAAATGTCTTGTTGTGCATTTTCATAAACATTTGTGATAAAAAACATTTTGCATGAATTTCTAGCATGTCAAGATGTTAAAATTAGGTTTCATCCATTTGATATCCATCCTAAAGTGATTTGTAACAACTAGTCCTTAAATGTAAGAAAAAATAAACATCATTGTTATCACCAACATGAACCTCTTAATCCCATCATGTTTAAAGATTTCCCCTTGTTACAAGGTAAGGCATTGTGCCTTCCTTTCAAAAGGTGGGCTCTTGAGGGTTTCCTTTTTTATGTAAGCAACTTATAATCATTGAAAGTATTTCACTTAACAATTTTTGGCATAGTGTGCCTTCGCTCTTTGTCAGAAGTAAGTGCTCCCATAATCCAAAAAGCAATCCTGATAGAGAAAGTTTTTAGCCTACATCTGAAACACTTAGTGACCAACATCTACATCTTCGGGAATCAGTCAGAGTGTTTCGCATATGTTTCACTAAAATGTGAAAGAGAGTGCACAATACTCTCTCTTATAATGTTATGGCCCTTAAGTCATCTAAATTTTAAAAAGAACACCCTTGACGTTTAAGGGTTGATGTTTAGAAGGGGGCCTCGTACCTCTGAATATGCAGTGAGGGTCTCAGAGCACAGGCTCTGAATTGGTGGGGCGAGAATAGACGGAGGAATCACTTTGCTCAAGGCAGGTTGGGCTATATTTCCAAGGTAAAAGAATGGCAACACCCATTTGGCTTGAGGGAAGGCAAACTCAGACAAATACGCAGCTGCATGGTCTTCCTGTGTTTGGCTTCCAGAGTACTTTTCTAACGCTATGTCTAGTTCATCTTCATGCCGGAGTGCCTCTGCAAGTGCCACAACATCCTGTAGAAACATATTATGCCATTAAATAGCCATGTCCTAGGCTTTTGCTACAACTTGAAACTTAGGCTACTGCAATTGTTCATCATCTCCTAACCTAAGGTAGGCATACTCAAAACAAACACATAACCTAAAACCAACACTATGATGTAACAACACCTGTCATAAGTTTGAAGTCCCTGAATGTACAATTGTAGTAGATAGTGTTGATTTTAGGTACAACATTGCTTAAATTGAATATTGCAAGGACATCTTGGATTTCAGGGCATGCATTATTATGTCACGGAGTAGAAAGAAAGACTATAACCTTCTGGATGTTTGTTTTCCTACACACCTTTGCACTGAAATACTCAAAACACAATCAAGACATAATAACCTATGCATTTGAACAATTGAGCTTGGGATTTTGGTTCATGACACCTACCATGGGGGTGCTTAAAAAACCTGCCCCTCCCATGTTTATCATTATTCACTCCAACTGGGTCCCCACTAGAATAAATCACGGTCTTTGTAAATTGACCTCGATTTATTGGTCAATTTGGCTTAAAATTGAAACCATGCCCTATACAATGCTTATGTGCATTTTCACTCTCCCCCCATGGTAGGTGTCACGAAACTTTTCCTCTAAGTATACAAGGGTGTTCACGGAGACTTGACCTGTTTGCATGGCTCAATTCCATAGAAATCTTCCACCTCTAAGTAGATTAGGTAAGTGGCCCTATTATGGGGCATTCCAACTCCACACATTTTGGCCATTGGATTAGATCGGAATCGTCCCATCCATTAGACATTGTGAATCACAAAGATTGACATTTCAAGTGTCACAATCGGAGTTGAGATGCAAACGTTTTAAGAGGTGAAAATGGCGATCCTCTTTCCCCTTGAACAATCACATAGACCCTCCCAATTGTGTTACCTATCAAACCTAGAATGGTGTCTATACTTTTAGCACATAGTTCAATCACTGTTCGAAATGTCTTCTTTTTAGTGTCCCGTCACTAACTTCCAAAGGGTGGTGTACATAATGTAATTATCCTATACTACATGTATGAATCTTCTGTAACAATTTGCTTCCTAGTATTACAATGTGACATATAAAATAAACAAGCATAGAACAATGATGTAATTAGTACAACATTAATTCAATGATTATGGATAGCCCTTTCTGGTGTGATAACAAAAAGGATAGAAATTTGTTGAGGATCTATACTCAAATCAGTCTACTATGTCTTCTCTTACTACTCTTCGGCGAAAAATCTCCAGTGAGTGACCTAAAGTTTTCAAATTAGAATATTCGATTACAGATTCCACTACATTTGATGAACGAATTCGTCAAATTGCTTCACTACAGTTTTAGAAAGTAAATGAAATCTCAAGATATTATAAGGCCTACATATAGATCAAGTTTTGATTGTATGCAAAATTTGAGTAGAATAGGCTCCACTTTGATCTTGAGAGCCATCTTGGTGACTTTAAAAATATGAAAAAATTACATTTGTAGGAAGGAGTGCAAGACCTGCAGAGAGGAATTGCAACCCTGGCCAAGTGCATTGGACATGGCATGAGCCGCATCGCCCAGCAATACAGCCTGCCCATTTGCGTCATGGAATCTGCTACAGAACACCTGTCCATAGAACCAACTTTCAGAGTCCAGAGCATTATAGCATGTTACTATACACATAATGAGCACATAATTTGCAAGACGTTAGAGGAGAAGTTAATGATAGGTTGTAAACTTAGAGGCAAATGAATACATTTTCATACATTATGCAGAACTTGAACTATATATTCCTATTATACTATCAATCTGAGTAAACAGTCTAGCCTCTAGATGAGGACCCTGTGGTTATATTGTTATATATCATAAAATTTCAATTGATTATTTGACAACCTGCTTTTCCATATTTGCAGTAATTTATATACTCAAGAATTTTTTTGGGTCTTCTCTATACATCTATACTGATAGTTTCGAGTTCATGATGGTATTGAATCTATAATAAGGTGTAGTACAACATGATAATCATGTATTTTAATCAAATGAGTTGACGTCCCCAGGTGGCATTGTACACATTCCAATGACTCCTCAGACCCAAGTGCAAAAGGTTTAAAACTCGCTCACCACTGTCTAAGATGAAAGTGGACAATCTGTATAGTAGAATGCCTATCGTGTCTTACTCTTGCCTCAGCCTCAGTGCCCTTACACACAGGAAAGCCCGACTCAAGAGGCTTTCTACTACATAACACAATCATGGTTTTCCTCCCTGTGCAACCCGTTTTCCTGCTTGGTGCATTCCAACAGTGGAATTAAACTGCAGGCTGGACGAGTGCATT
Organism: Polytrichum commune; assembly: GCA_950295325.1. Lineage (NCBI taxonomy): Eukaryota > Viridiplantae > Streptophyta > Polytrichopsida > Polytrichales > Polytrichaceae > Polytrichum > Polytrichum commune. Next base: position 2,694,706 of record OX485804.1, read on the forward strand.
CCACGCAATGGAATGCACTGCTACGTATGGGGGTGCATTTATGGTGTATAAAGGGGCTGATGATGACAAAGGGCCAAAAACAACAATGTGTTATGCATTCACCAGATGGTCACTGGTACCTAATCAGTCTGAGATTGAATAGAAAGGCCACCCAATCACCTTGTATGCGTGGGCATGAGAAGAAAGGTGTGGGTTAGAGGCTGAGCAGGACCTTCATTGAGGAAGTGGGACGCTGGTTGATAAACGCTTCAGCAGCTTCAATGGGGACTTTTAGAGGGGGCATGTACTTCTCCATATACGCTTTGAGCTACAGCACGCCAGGATTGGTATCAACACATTAGCATATCTGTCACTGGAAAAGACAGCACCTGTCGGTTTCCTCTGAAGGATACAAAAACTTACCAGTGCTATATTATGGCTCTAATCACTGTGCCATTCTTGCAGAGAAGTCATGCAGGAAACCTTGAAAATCTTTATGTTCTTCTTAGAGATTCACAAGAAAATGATATGTGTATCTATATATATATCAAAACAATACTATGTAACACAATACTATGTAGCTGCATTTGAATGTCAATCTCGATAAGATTCAAATGTCTCAGAACAACATAAAAAAATGTTCAAACTGACAACCAGGAAGCTGTCAAACCCCGAATTACAATTGTCTTCATAGAGATTCACAAGAAGGTGATATATATATGTTACAGCAATTTTATATCCCCAAATTAATGGACCTGCATTTCAATGTTGATCTCAGTAAGACCCAAAAAACTTGGATCCCATGAGAAAAGATGTGCAAACTGACATCACGGACTCGAGCTTCGAAAATCCAAAGATGTTCATAGAGATTCACAAAGAGGTGGTGATATATATATTACAACAATTTTATGTAACACAATGAACATACCTGCATTTATATGTCAATGTTCATGAAATTCAAAGGGCTCGGTACCCATGTGAACGGAATGTTGTGACTGACACCCCAATAACCCAAGGGAAAGACTAGGTGAACACCTTCAGGAACTAGAAGAGGTGCACACCTCAGCTGGTGACTTGATGTCAAGGAGCTCCGCAGGTGACGTGGCAGGTGACCATTCTATGAGCACTGACATTCCATTCCCAGGGGTTGGAAAGCACGAGAAGCGCAAGCTTGTCTTTTCAGTTGTACCCGAGAAAGGAAGCTTCAGCCATGTCGATTGATCACGAGCAGCACCCTCACTCACTGAATCCTCTTTGGTCACTCTGCAACTCATGCCAATCAAATCAATGTCAGAAGAATCATGTGATCTCACAAGTAGGGTTCTTATTCTACGAGTGTTGAACAATTGCTAAAGATACATCTGGTTCTTCGAAATGTATCCTTGTGATTATTGCTGTTCAAACAACACTTACAGATAAAGGTACCCAGATAAAATAAGAATCAAGAGGAGATAGTCAATCCAAAGCTTTTAGAATTACACTCAAAACAGAGCAATTACAAGGAAGTGATCAGAAACTATAAAGAAAAATGAAAAGAAATTGCTCATGCGGTAGTAACCAAATAGTGGCAAGCCATTTGACCAGTTGGGGCCATCCACATTAATCTATCTGGATGGAAGAAGCCACCTTCCACGACATCCCTACTGACTTCAGGATCAGTTCATGTTGTCTTGAGTTTCTGCCAGATCTCCAGAGGCAACAGGAAGGTTCAAACAAATTGTAGTATGGCATGTATACTAAGACCACATGGTTTCAACATAAGGAAAACCAGGAGAGAGACACTACAAAACACCTGAAGTAGCAGGTAAAACAGAAGCCAAAAGTTTAATTTATTCGAGAGAACACCCTGATTTTGCTAAGAGGGCTTTGACAACCTCTCCTTAGGAGGACTCCAAAGCCTTGGTAAATTAGTACATGAACTCATCACCACTCACCTAAAAGCGTGCACAGCTGCTTCGCAGAGTTCGGGGGGTCGTGGGACATAGAGAACCTTGAAGGTATACGGCATGTTGGTTTGTTGGTAATCGAAGCCTCGTTGACGTATGAATTCGTTGCGTACAATAGACCTTGCACCATCGGCTGCTACCAAAAGATTGTAGGGCACCGGTTTGTCCCATTTGTCTTCAAATGAAACTGTGTGGCTCTTGAAGTCAGCTCCTGCACACCTCGCATTGAAGTGGACCTGGACAGAAGCATCATACGGCTCCGAAAGTGAGATGGGGATTTTTTTTTATTAGAGCACTAGAAAAGGAGGAAAAGACAATTTCCTATTGGTCGTCGGTTCACTTAACCATGTGATTCACCACAGGGAGGAAGCACCATCTACAGGAGAACTCGAACCGACATGTGGATAGTTGCCCATAACGAGTAGGCAAAATGGCTCCCAAGTAGGTTAGTCACCGCGACACTTAGATGCTTAAGAGATGGAAGGTGGTTCTTCGCACACGTATAAGAGAACAACCTTCTTCAAGAGGACTTCTTTTTTGCACTGAGTGGAAAACATAAGTCCTCTTGAAGAAGGTTGCTCTCTTACATACGTGATTGCGCATTTCCGCCTTTGAGTTCTTATGCATTGAAGTGTTGTGGTGGCTAACCTCCTTGGGAATCATTTTCCCTATCCACATGAAGCATTCCTTTGGCCACACAGCTCAAGTGCAAACTTGTGAAGTTTGCAATTGAACCATGTGGCCAAGGAAATTTCACTTGTGTAATGCCATGGATCCCTTGTTTGTTTCCTATTGCTAAATCTTTTGAATATCGGAGAGGGGCAATAAATCAAGTTTCTTCGACATCAACTTGCACCCAATTCTCAGCTCGGCCTGATCCCGGGATTGAAAAACATACAGACAGGTGGACAAGATGATGATGATGCTTTACGGTGAAGTAGGAAACCCACCTGTAACTGCTTCTTGGAGTGGCGGGTCTCGAGCTCTTGAACGAGTGTGGCAGCCAGTGCTCTCTGATTGATGAGCAGAGACGGCTTACCTGGGTTCCTCTTCAAGGCGATGGCTCGCTTGCCCGCGTGCAGTACGAATTGCGAGGTAGGCATGCCACATTTCTCGACTTTTTCCCATAAACCCTCCACCCTTTTGATAGCGTCCTGCCCACGCGCGCTCAATCCCACGCAGTATTGCCGCTCCTTGTATCTACCACACGCAGAGACACATCAAATCATCAGCATTCCTGTTCCTGGAAATGAGTTGCGAAGACGACTCGCAACTCCGTTGCTCGTCTGCAGTTGATAACCCGGAAACAGATGATCTTGGCAAAGAAGGGGGTAAGGGGCAAAAGGAGGGGAATTCCTCGACTACGCCTTGTATCAATGGAAGTTGATCAAGTAAGAGTAGTTGTAGTTATGATAATCAATGCACCTGCTTATCCTTCAAAATACAACCAAAATAAACTACAACCAACCACCGCCGTTGTTGTGCACATAGTTGTGTGTAATGCAGCTGTGAACCCCAGAACAGAGGATTTTGGTAAAGAGGGGAGAAAAGAGGGGAATTCTTCAAGATCTCCTTGTATCAATGGTAGTTGATGAAATAAGAGTAGGTCTAGTTGCGGTTATCACATATGCACACCTTCTTATCCCTCCTTGCCCCTTAAAAAACAGAGCCAAAACAAACTACAACCATCCACCACTGACGGTGGTTGCGCTTGTGTGTAATTTGGTTGTAATTGCGTGTAAAATGCTTGCGAATTTCAAAACAGAGGATCTTGGCAAAGAGGGGAAAATAGATGTGAACTCCTCAACTTCGCCTTGTATCGATGGTTGTTGATAAAGGATGACCAGTTGGGATTGTGGTTGTCAACATTGCGTGACCTTCTCATCCCTCGTTATTCCTCAAAAATAGTGCCACAGAATGTGGACTACACCCATCACCCACCATGGGTTGTAGTTGTATGTGATGCAATGCAATTGCTAACCCCAAACAGAGGATCTTGGCAAGGGAAAAATAGGTGTATCTTTCAACTACGCCTTGTATCAATCCTAATTCTTGGAGGGAGAGGCATTGTGGTTGCAATTCTCATCAATGCACTTTCTTATCCTTCCTTTTCCCTCCGAAACACAGCCAAAGAAAGTAAACTTCAACCATCACTCAGTTGCGAACCGCACAATACAGAATTAAGCCAAAGCGAGAGGGGGGGAGAAGAATGAATTTGGTATTTCTGGAACTGAAGGCGGGTATGTATGTGTTCCTGCATCCTCTCTTCAACTTACGGGGCCAGAGGGATGCGCGGGTCGTTGCGAGCTTCGAAGATGCGGATAGGCAGAAGCTGAGGCTTGGGGGGTTGGGATTGCAACAGCAAGTGTGCCAGCAACAGCCCAGCAGGCCCGGCTCCCACAATCACCGTCCCAGCTGCACCCGCCTCCGCCATTGCTTCCTTCTCCTCAAAAACAACTCTTGTTAATATAAGTCACTGCAATCTCAATTTTCCAAAAACTCAAATCCGCCAAATTCCCCAAGTTTCTATCCGCTACTTCACCACCACTAATTGACCAACCTGTACTTTCTCAAACCACAGATTCTTCACCACCCAAATCTCTCTTACTCTAAGAACACAGTATTCTTCCCAAACGCCAAACCGGCTTGCTCATATGCTCCATAATGTCCAAAAAAAAGGTCCCGCCACATGTGCGGCCGCCTACTCCTGCTTCAATCTCCACCAGAGTTTTTCTTCAAACGCTAATGACCTCCAACTGCCGACTGCCCTCCGAACCCAACACCTGTAGATGGAAACCATACTTCAGTGGACCCAAGGTTTTCTCAAGAATCCACGAAAGTTATGGCAATGATAAAGTGCAGTGGATGAGGTGGACAAGCATTTCCATTACCTACGTCTGCATACATGCCGCTGTTGATCATGAGCCATGGCGTCACCGTTGCTGGCATCGAACAACCTACACAGTAGAATCTAGGATTGCAACTAACTGCCAACATCAGTGTCCGGGGAGATTTTTGGGCATAATCGGTCCAAATCCTAGTGTTTCCAAGTCCAACCGGTTACACGGTGTGATCTTTCGGTTTGTCTTCAATAGTTTGAGGTTCTCCCCGTTCATTGGCCAACATTCGGTGGCTTCAGGTAGTCAAAAGCTGGAGCAGTGACAGGAAATCTTCATCATTCTTCTTATTATTTCTCTACAAGGAATGGTTGCACGAGTTCCGAATAGCTTGCGAACGCAATCGGCGCTTAGGCCTCCCTTTACACTAATAAATTACTTTTATAAAGCTTAGAGGGGTTGAGAGCTCAAAGATGGAGAGCTTCAAGAGAGGAGCCTTCTCGTTGGCGGAAAGGAGCCTCTTACTCATGCATGTTCACACATGTCCATTTTATACTCGAGCTTTCAACTTGGGTGATTCGGTCTTTTGAGTAGGCTTATAACACTTACGATATTTATAGGACAATGTTCATAGTGGGGTGCAATGTGATATTCACGGGTACCGTCCGAAAGTGGAAACCCAAGGATAATGTTCAAAAATCTCACATCGCACAACACGATGGATATTCTTCTGCATTAACCATTCTGGATATTTTTACAGACATTTGTGCATTATATGTGCCACAATAAACGTGATGTGTTATGACATGCTATAATGCATTGTCCATCCCTACCTTTCTTTGTTGATAACATTACGCTCTATAGTGATCAGAAATCAGCAAGGGAATCTATCCAAAATAATGTATGTGTGCCTAGAAATAAAACCAGCTTTAAAGTAACACCTACATTTCATCTTTGAAGTGTCAACAAATGAGTGTGGTGGCACATTGAGTAAGCCAAAGATAATAACCACTAATCATAAGTGGCATCAAGTACAAAAATAACACCACTTTGATCATGTATAGTGGCAGTGTAAGATGGATGTAAGAAATGGTTTAAAAAGAGCGTCAAATTTGGCCAAACATAGTGGCCAAGATTTATTTTGGTTTTATGCATATTTGTATGTTGGTTGCATAATGCACAATGAAGAATGCAACTTGGTTTCTTTCTTTTTATACCAATTTAAAATTGACGATAGGATGCAATTATGTTCTAAGAATTGGAGGTAGGTCATAAGGGAGGAGCTATCATGGTTGATATGTTGGTGACAACACAAGTTGCATATGTGACATGTGATGCAAAGTTGGTCTTGACCTTCCAAACCATGTTGGTTCATTGGTTTTTTTGACTCTTTTTTCAAGTTTTTGTTTTAAAGGGAAAAAATCACATTGCTATTTTTGGTGCAATTTGGCCTCATAAAGCCAAAAAAACATTAATAATGGTTCATTTGGGATCTACCTGCTTAACGACGCAATGTAAAAGGGGTCTCACAAAAGGTGAACAATGCCCTCATTTAATTGAAGAGTCTCACATCACTAGAAGGAATCATGTCCAAATCAACCCTACAGGGTAGCAAGAATTTCACTGTAAAAGGGCACTGGTATGCGGTGGTAGTAGTCCGTCGGTGCAATCTTGATGGCCTAGTTAAAAGCCAGGTGATGCACCCAATAATGCTCTTTTCAACCCCTTGGGGCTTCTGTGGGTGATGATCCCCATCCTAAGTGTTTACAATTTTTGTGCGTTGAGGAACCATCTCTGCAGTGACTCCAATTGCCCCATTTGGCTTGGGTGACCTAATTCATGGCTCCAGCTTTGGTGTCAAGAGAAGGGTCGCACTTTCTGGGGAAAGTCCTAGTCGTGGCTCTTTTCGCCTTGGATCGTGGAATCAATGAATGTCTCTCATCAATAGCATCTCACTGTCAAAACAACAATCTCCTCCTATATGCATAAGAGAACAACTTTACACATAACAAGTCATCGGTGTGCGCAGAATAAGAAATGCACTTTTCAGTTCATGGATAATATTAGTGCATTGTAATTAATTGTGATTAGTCAATAGGATGCCACATTAGCAATATTATCCACCTAGGCAATTACCCTTACAAGATGCCACGTCATCACGGTGTTCACGAGGTAACTAACTAACGAAGAGTTCTTCTGGAACCTTCCAACCTCTGCCTCCGAGGTCTCATGCACCAAGAGCACAAAGAGTAGTAGCTGTAGCAAGTAAATGTTATCAGTTGGTTGTACACAATAGAGTTATAGAGTTCTCAAGCAGATAGACAGTTTTCTTGTATGTTTACTTGGACGATGCAATAAAGAACTATTGTTCCACCATTACTCTGTGTACACTTGAGATAGATTGTGCTTGATCAAACCTATTGAGTCTACAGATAACACTTGCAACTTGGCTTCCTTGAAGAGGCTCACAATTTGGCACTACTGCAAGTAAGACTGGGAGAATTCGCCCAAACATGGATGGACTTTTCTTTGCAATACCTGCCAAACTGCATCACAAACCATCTCAAACAGATTACACAGGTTGCCCTAGATTACATGGATATGCCAACAAAGTTCAGATGACAAAAAGAAAAGAAAAAAATATTCCAACCATCAAGAAAAGTCTAGCTGGCTAATACCTAATTTGTAGCTACCTGTCTATAATGACCAAGTAGACTTTTAACACAATCACATTAATCAGCATATGAACTTGTGCTTTGCTTGTCTTTGAATTTCTTAGAGCCGCCAACAACCACCATGACTTTTGAGTCTTCTAGAATTGCCAAGAATAATAATGTTGTACATTGGTGGATCTCTTGAAGCTGTCTCAACGCCTCACCATCCACCCCTTGAGCTCACACACATATTGAAATCAGCCCACTAACAATTGCAAATGCAGAACTCTGACAGCATTGCTAAAAAGGCTCAGGAGGGGAAAAAAGGCAAAGAAGGCTAAAATTCCAGCTTTCCATAAGATTGCGAGTAGTTGACTTTCCAAATCAACACATAACCTTAATATGTTCGTTACAATGCATGAAACATACTCCAATTCCTTACCAACCAGCATCTTAGACTGCATCTGCCCACAAAATGTACACAACAAACACTTCACATATATAGATTATGAAACCTGAAATAATAACAACATATTTTATTGCGAAGTTCATGTGTCCAACATGAATGCCTCATACATGATCATACTTGTGCACCTACTTGTACTACTTATTCAAAAATATTAACCCCGTATTATTTATTCTAAACTTTTCGAACCACTGCCCTTTCCTTCGCGAGCGCCTTCCCTCGTGCGTTCGAGGTTGGTTTCTTTCTCGACGTAGTCGCAGGTTTTATGGCCTTTGCCAGAGGCGAGATTAAAGCACAGTCTAAGGCTGGTGACGTGGATCCCCCCGCCCCCTTGCCCGCAGGTGCTGCCTCTACGTTTGTGGTTGGCAACTGCACGTTGTTCGACAACGGGCCTTCCGCGTTGAGGACCAAACGCGGGGAGCTTCGTGCTTTCACTACCTCCTTACTCTGACTTCCAGAGTTCACTCGCATATAGTAGCAAGTGCACTCTGCGCCTTCAGGTTCGCTGAGTGAAGGAGGGGGATGGACTGTGTTTCCAGGGCTCGCGTTCGCTGCAGGGGTCTTGCCTGCATCCACCTTCGAATTCTGGTGCATATTCTCTTGGAAATGTTTCAAGTTGGAAACCAATGTGTCAGTCAGCGCTCTCATATTGGAGTTCAACATTGCCAACTCGGAGATAAGAGCGGTAAAATCCAGCCGGGAGGGGCCGCAATCCAAAAACTTGCCGTCCAGTGCTTCAAGACGCCTGGCCATGCTTGCGGTGTTGTGCTGTAAACAATGTTGTTAGAAAACATTGTTGTTTTAAGGATATGTCACGACTGACCCGGTGGCTATGACCCCCTCTTGGCCATCATCTCCTTCTAAATACTCATGCTCACACAACAATTACATATGAAGACAACCGGTTGATATCATAGAAGAAATAACAAGAAAGGTAGTTAATCTAAAGCTTTCGGAGTTACATAGTAAAAAAAAAGCAATAATAAGGTTACAAACCCAACAAACTCAAATGCAATAGAAATCGCATCAAACATGCGACACAACTTTCCTCTGCATTGAATTCATCAGTTCCCAATGACAGTGGATCATTGTCTTGACTTTCTGGTACTAATCTCCAGATGCACTGGAAATAACTCAAGCCAATTGTTGTAAAGCACAGGGTGAGTGTTTATTGAAAGCCACATTATCACCGATTACATGAGCCAATTTAAATGCATGAAGAGACAATGCAGTATCTTCTTAGCCTGACATATTAAAGCACTGAATGACAAACACAAATAACCATTATAGATACCCAAGGTTTCCAAGAAAGACGATACCAATCCAATGCTTATACAACATCCTTATTCTATTAATAAAGGAAAAACCACAACATATCCCTGTTTATTCATCCATGTGATATCAAATTGAAATAAATCTATAGGCATATAGGAGAACATAGAATAAAAATGGGAGTGAATAGCCAACTTAGTGGTCATGAAGCCTAGACAAATTGAAGTTGCAAATGTTGAGAAATTTCACCTTAACTTTGAGGACCAGATTTAATTATATGATGCCATATTGTTTTCAACATCATGAATTAGTGTGAATTCTAATCAAGAGACGATGCTTACTGATTGACCATTACTTAACAACGGTTGAGTTTTCTCTTTGTATTTCAAGTGTGAAACACATAAATTTTCTGGAATTTGCACCTGGTCCTTGACATGTGCAACTGAAGTAAGGTAGGTATGCCTAATTGGGTTTCTAATCTTACAAAGACACCTATATTTGAGAGGTGTATGGTGGGTGTGAAGCTAAGAAATGTGTTGAAACGAGATTGAACTACAAGCTCAACATTTTAGACATAATAGTCAACATAATTGGGTGGAACTATGCAATCATTTAATAGCTCCAAGAATCCCCACTTTGACAATGAACAAAAAATTCACATGAGCTCTGAAAATCATGGGGAAAGGGGCTACGGGCGCGACTTGGATTTGCGAATAATCTCACCCTAATTGCATGTTTTATATCCTATAAGAACTGGCTGCAGAGAGAAAAGTGTCCATTTTGAGACCTGATTACCTTATTAGACCTGATGTTGGACAGATAAAAAGTTGAAACAAGTTGCTTCTAAGAATGATGCACAAAATATGCAAGTACACCACATATGTAACCACTAAAAAAGGAGAAACTAATTACAGATTTTGACTCACCCTGGAGAACGTTCACCGAGGGAAAATTTGTGGCCAAACCAGTTCACTGTGAATTGAGCTGGTGGTTCTGAACTTGACAAGTCAAAAATAATTTGGGATGCCTCTTTTTGATTGTTAGCCAGTAAGATGGTTGAGCATCATTGAGCCTTCAGTTGTAGGTACCAGGTGCAACAAAAACGCACTTGTTGTTGCAAACTCTACAAATGGATCTCTGATCGACTTGCAATGAGTTTCTTCACATCAAGTGCATCATTGTTGGATCACGTCTGTAGGACAAATGTAATGGAGCTCAAGCCTGCCCGTAATCAAGAATTGACTACATTACTACCTTCACATGGACTCAGCGAGAAAATTGAGTTCAAAAATCAAGCCTCCCCTGATTTAGTTATGGTAAATGCGAGTTTGTTGATTTCTAAACTGAATATTTACATGGACCCCCCAGGAACTGGACAACCTCATTTAGGTTACAAAGAAGTTAGTGTAGGAAGGTAGAGTAGAACAGTGTCCAGTGGTTACCGGCACATCCTCCGATGTTGTTGTAGTTTGTGTTGCCACCGACCCTACCTTCGACACCTTCCCAAACTCCGGTGAGGTCCAATATGTCTTCAACCTATCTCACACAAGCGGTTGCTCTTTTGGGGGGCACTCACGGTCAGGTCACGTTGTGTATAGTTTGTGTAGACGGGAGCGCTCCGCCTTCATGCACCTGGACACCGCTTTCTTGAAACTGTCATCCGAAATTGGGTGTCCAATGTATTCAAATTCGGATTCCACTTCTTTGCGCAGGCTGGCGTAGTCCTCTGCGTTTTGGTCTTGCACCTTTATGATGGACACATCCAAAAATATGATGCACAACGCTCTCAAGACCTCCAAGAATCTGGATCCAGCTCTACCAGATTCATTTGGTCTTCCTGCGCTATTACACTCAATTCTAAATGATTTTTGCCCCTGTGCAATCCTATCAGCCTCTTCTTTCTCATAAACATGCTGCATACGGCGGCATCCCTTCTTGGGCGGCAATGCTGGCTGTGCACTATCCTCTACATTTGCCATGCTCTTCGTTGCGGAGGACTCTGGATTGAAAGACTCAAAGCTATAGACATCCTTAACAATATTTGATGTGGATGGGGGTTGTCGTTCCTTACCGTGGGCCGGTACTCGCACCGGCCCCGTTGAGGCCAGAGGGTATGGTTGTAGAGTGCTTGCGGATGGAGGCATTAAGGGGGGAACATTGCCGATAGCAGGTTGGTTGTCCACATACTGAATGGGCGCCCTGCCGTGGCCATGGTGCTCGCCCTCCTGGTACATGCTCCGTCGTTGCGGGTGTTGAACTTGATAGCCGTCCCTATCAATGTAAACCTGGTCCATTATGTGTCCGCGGTCACGAGAATATCGCAGCCGCAGCACGTTTGGTATTGGAATTGGCACTCTGCCTCCCCATGGTCCGACACGCTGAGAATTGTATGACATTCCATCGTCCTGCCAATGCGGTGCATTGAAAGTCCCATCCTGCCAGTTTTGTGTGTGTGCTCCGACAACATAACTGTCTTTATCATAGTCGTTGTCATCTTGGCTCCACTGGACAGTTGGCGGCCATCTTGCACGCAAAGGGTGGGTTTAGGAGAGGTGCGGCTCCGCCCATCTTTCTCCCCCCTCCATGCTACGCCCGTGCGGTGGCGGCCTCATGTTGCGAAAAAACTCTACTCGCATGGACTGGTTAGGCACCCCATTATCTGTCCCATGAAACTCGTATGCATCCAGTCTTGCACATTTTTCTCCCGGTGCATGTACATTTGTATCCTACCAACCAATTCCACAACATGAATACCGTGATTGAGGAGCCACTTCCAAGCCAGCCCATATATACATGTGAACAATTTACATAAACAACACATATGCTCAAAAGGGATTGGACGACATGCCCACAATATTATTGCTTCATTCCAGGCCAAACACTTTACATAGATGACAAAACCTGCGAGCCCATTGAGGAAGAACATGAACACTTCCAAGGCGAATGAAATATTTAAGGGAAAATGCATTCTTACCTTTCCAGTGGATGAGCCACCTGAACGTTTCCGAGAATTTGTTGTCTCTGGAAGGTGGTTTGTTGTAGTGTTGCCAACTCCATCAAAGCATTTGTGTTATGTTCCGCGTTCGTACAAGGATGCACAATTGCAAGCTTGCGTGTTCTCGACTATAGTATCTACTGCCTCCGCCATGCTTGCCTACATAAACTTTAAAACACTATGCCCACAACCTCAAATTTTGAGCTATAAGTAAATATTAATTTTGACAATGTCCACCACCTCAACATAAACCTCTTGTGTTGATTTTGGATCATCCACCAATGAAACTTTAAACCCTTGCAAGCTTGCATATGGAATTCAAACAATGCATACTTTTGTGTATTGGAATCCTCTTTCAATAACTAACAAAACATATTGAATTTTATAAATCTGTACTTGTAAATACACTCAGTGCTTGACATGACGGTATTAGCTCCCTCTATTCTACTTCCTCAGCAAAAACGCCAAACAATGCCCATTGCGCTTGTAGACGAAAGACAACAAAAGATTTGAACTCACCAATAGTCGAACTTGAAGCCCTCCTTGCCTCTTCCAGATTTTATTCCGTTGTTTCGCAACCCTCCTCTTCCTTTTCTTTCTTTGACGAATCTAGATCAGATACTCTCTGTACACCAACAAAGCACAAACATCAACTACAACAACGACAACAAACGACTTCCTAATCTCCCAAAAAATCTTCACATATTTATCCCCATAAGAGGCTTCCTACAGTCAATGAAGAACAGAGGGACGGATATACCACCGAGCTTTGCCATCGAACACAGTTTCACAAAATACTCTCGCCTAGATATTTGTCATGCTGGAGATCCCACCCTCCAATATCAGCAATTGAAAATTTAGAAACAACAACCAAAAACTGTACTTTGCATCAAAAGGCCAATCTGTTTTCACTAGCATCTGACAGGCAGTTTGTCATTGGCATGTAAGGTATACAGGTCAACTTCAAATTCTAGCCTTAATCTGACACCTATATTTGAGTGGTTTGTATTTAGGCGTGTTCTAGGAACGGACATCATCAAGATTTGTGTTTCAAAGAGATTGGATTACGTGCTCAAAATGTCTTAACTAATCTAGGTTCAATATTCAATATAATTGGGGGGGACCTGTATGGTCATTTAAGAAATAGTATCATCTTTATCAATGAATCACATATTCACATGAGCTGTGAGAATTATGAGTATAATGGTTATGGCCTCAATTTGGATTTGCTAATCATCATGTCCCGATTACATGTTTAATATCCTAGGAGAAGTGGGCTAATTGGAAAAAACAACCATTTAAGATCCGTCTACATCAAGGCAAGGCAAGACATATGAACCTCACTTAATTAGATCATCCTGAGATCCACAATCTTCAAAGTGTCAGGGATTAGAAAGGAACTAACCACTTCATCGAGTTGCTGGCAGCTTTCGGTGAGACCACTGTTGTACGCAGCAGGATGGCCCCACGGATGCACTTCACGTACACTTGATACTCACTGTAGTGCATTGTTAGGAAAAGAAGGAAGTGAGAGCTTACTCACGATCGAAGAAGTAAGACACTGCCACAATCAGTTTATCCACTCCATCTCCATCGATGTCAGCTATAACCTGCACAAGGAAAATCCTCTGTCTCGTGAGACATTACTAACATGCAATGCCAGACTAGATTGAGGACTTCAACCATTGTGACTATAAGCTTAGAAGTGACCAAAATCCTAACATCTTAAAAACAGTGCGTAAGCTCTAATCAATGTGATGAGTTGCAGAGTAAAAGAAAAAGAACCATAAACTTAAATGCAGTTCACATTGAGCTTTGCTTACAGGAGTACATAGAATATGGGCATCCACATCAATATAATCAGTCTCTTTCACATGTTGTGCTTCAGCCCAGGAGTCATCCGCCCACATGGACTCATCCACATAGTCATCATAGTCATAAGCATAATGGTCAGACAGTCCTTGATCCCCATGATCTTCTGCAAGTTCTTCAGCACTTCTAAATACATCAAATGAGGCATCTGCTTCATCCTCTAATACGTTGTTGTCCTCATTCTCAAACAGTTGCTAGTGCTGAGAGTTCCACCAACACCTGCAGCACAATCCCTCTCCAAGGTCAATGACTCCTTTTGTCTTAACAACATTCTCTGTACAAGGTCCCAATCCCAAACAACAATTTCAAATTTGTCTAGTAAAATAATCTCTTGAAATCAATGGGCCATGTGCAGAGGATAAAGGCTATCAAGACTTTTTCAGACCTGCTTGTAAATAGATGCAAAGAAATTGATACCCAATGTAGGTACATGCATTCATACACATTCACTCAGACATGGAGCCAAATTTCATTACAGCGATATCCAATGACCACACCCAATAACAGTATATGGAGAGAATGATACTCCACAATTCATACTATATGGAGGTGTGACATGGAGAAACACATTATTTATCTCTACATCTTGAAAAGTACAAAATACCCACAGTGCAGCAGATCATTCAAGATTGAAACTTTGAACAAATGAAAGCACTCAATACTCGACACAAAAGGTGAAAAGAGGAAATCATTCACATACCATGAACTAAACCCCAAGTACCGTTACTGGTGATGTTAGGACTGGCAATGTTGAGAGCTTCATCATGAACATCATTCTGAATGCGATCTATATGATCAGGGCTAAGACCCTCATACGAGTCTTTCCTTACTTTCCTCCTTGGAACAATCAGCCTCTCTGACATAAGGAATCCAGGAGCCCTGCAATGCATCCAAATTCAGACAACTGCAAATCCTCAACCTTGCAGAGTGCAGTCTTAGATCTTGCAAACCATGTTTGAAATAAAGAGAACTTGAATACTCCTGTTGTACTCAATATGATCCTGGTAGACCCTAATAATGGGCATGTCCCAACCACTCTAAAGGCATAACTCACTGGCATCTTAAGATGTCCAAAGGACAGATTCGTCAAAACTGCATCTAAGCAGGCAGCTCACATGAATAGAAATGGAGCATGAAAGCATATCCCTCAAGCACAAACAAATTACACAGGGCGAGAGACCTGAGATGAACGTCCCAATCCACCCACTTCATTGCAACATCTAGTAAACTTAGACTTTTGCGGTTCTAAGGAGTATGGCAAGACCTTCAACTCATCGGCACTATACCATGTAGCATCAGCTTCAGCTGCTTTTGTATCAGTATACATAGAAAGTGATAGCCTCGGAAAGGTCCCCAAAGGGGAAAGGTTAGGGAGTGTACGTGTTTATGTCAGTGATGAGAGGAGTAACATAGATGCTAGAGCTGACCTCCGTCTGCCACCGCAATTCGACCTGCTGTGGACACTGAGTGTTGGCTAGGGCTTCCTCATTCCTGAACATCCAGTCCACCTCCTTAGGCAGCTTGTAAATTTGAACCATCGTACCCATTCATACAGGGATTCTGATTCCCTTCGTGTCTGTATGTGGGATGGCCTTCTAGTGCAACGAACTAAGATCTACAAGACCCCGTAAAAGAACCGGTGAGAAAGAATTGTGCGCTCACCAAGCGGAAATCGGGCACTCCAGAATCGGTCACGAATCGCCAAGAGATTGTTGAAAACGCCACAGCCAACACTTCCAGCTCTGGCACCTCTGCAAAAGACGACAGGTTTTTGTTATTGAGAATATAATTTTACATTACATTCACGAGCCCCTAAATAAGTGCTTTTTATTTTCAATAGCGCAATTGTGATTGTTGCGAATCGAGCAGAAATGAATATGTGGGAGAGAGAGTCCTTTGCTACACACTGAAGCCCATGAACATGCACAAATAGCCTACTTCAATACATCTTCGTTTTAAGCATCGGTATGTCAATTTTTAGGTCTTTCCAATTGATGTACCAGTGAGCATAAATGTGATATACTTGTTCATTACATTGCTCATTATCATATCCTGTCGATTGAATTCCCAATCGTTCAGGCATTTGTGAATGAAGCAGGAGAGAATGTGGAGAGACCAAAGGGCTTACTGGGAGGCTTACTTCGGAAGCTAAGTAGTGCGCGGCACCCGTCGGAGCAGAGCCCTTCCCGCAAGTTCGACCACGACCCATCATCTATTAATGAACCCGAGGACGAACATCTCAAACGTTCCAGCAGCAGAAGTCATCGCGACGGGGAGATTGCGCCGCTGTTGGATTCGATGAACCGAGCGTCCCTGAATGAGCTGGCCGGAGGTCGTCAGCGTTCCACGATCCCCGAGTCCGTGCGGAACTGGCCCGGTTTCATTGTGCAACAAGCAGGCATCGACACATTGTGATTTTGATGGGCCTGGTTGAAATTTCGAACCATCACACCTGCAAATCGGAAGACCAGGAACTCCTCCGCAGTTTACTTTATTCCAAACCAGTTCCCCACACATCCATCGTCAACACCTCTTGTGCAAGTTCACGGCCAGAAAGAACCTCTCACTCGCTCTCTACACCATCGTCTCCTTCACTCTCCACCTCCACCACCCAGCGTCCGGCAAGAGCCTAAGCCTAATACAAATGCAGCCTACAAAATTTGTGACTTAGGCTATAAAATTTTGAAAGTGTAGGACAAAGAGCCTATGGACAATTTTAAAGCATAAGATATCAACCTATGTGATAAAAAACATGTAGGAAGTTTTGCCTACAAATTTTTTTAAAGAGAGGATTTTAGCCATTCATCCTTCTTCAAATTGGGAAATTAGTTGGCCTAAGTACATATCTTTAGGCTATATCTTGCAGGAAGAGTAGAGATTGAATCAGAAGATGGTGAGGACTTTCACCCTTAAACTCATTTGAATTTTAGCAACCTTTCATAACTTATAATCAACTCTTTAAAAAAGAGTTGGCTAATCCTTGGCCTTCAAACGTGGTGAAGGGCTTAGCCAGGTTCAATTCCTGCCAAGGATACCACTTAGTACTCAAATTCTGAATTTAAAGCCTACAACATTAAAAGATATGAAGGATTTTAACCTACTAAAAATTAGTTTTGAAGGCAATTGGCGGGTAACTTAAAAACTCAAAAGGTTTTCAACTTACAAAAATTTGATATTGTAGGATGCAACCTATGCCATGAGGGAAATAGCCTGTGCCCTTTTAAAGAGGTAGGCAATTAACCTTAATAACTTCAAAAACTTTTCGGACGTTGCCACCACCTCCAAACCTTCCCCCTCCAACTCCAACCACGGAACCCTAACTCTCTCCCCCCCCCCCCCCCCCCCCCCACACACACACACGGAAACCCCCATTCCGACCCATGCAAACCCGCTCCAACCCATGCCAACCCAAGTTAACCCACTCCAACCCACGCCAATCCCTTGCGTGTTTGGAATATTAGTACCAATAACCACATTGCGACCGCAAGAACATGCGAATTCCGAGACATATATTATGACCTACTAATCATAAGACCCTCATTGAAATGCTTTCTAAGTGTCAAATTTGTCATGTTATTTAATGTCTGTCTGGGTAAGATATCATACCCAAGCCGGAGTTCATATGGCATGGCAAGCTTATCGCAACACAAAAACATTACAACTTCCTCTCGTAATCATATAATTTTGTTGCGAATATATGAAAAACGATGACGAGCTTTTTTAATATCATGTCTATGTACCCAAAAAAAATAGCGAGCGAGTGTCTTTAGGGTACGGGAAGGCAATATAAAATATGTGGCACAATTCATTTACTCCTTGCCATATAGTGCATCCGAACACACTCCCTATCAACAAACTGGAAAGATTGTGGGTTTAGGGTTTAGCTCACATATACACGCACCAAGAAAGATGAAGAGAATGATTACCTTATCAACAATTCCATATTCCACAGCTTCATGTGGACTAAAATATTTTGGTCGTCTAATATCTTCAATCTTCTCCACCGACTGACCCAAATGTCTTCAATACATACCTACCTATTAGCACACACCACACCCCAAAGCACATTGTCAGGATATTGAGTACATCAAAGGAAACCGACACAAGTTCGCTTTCACTACTCTAGACAAAACATGTGGTGGTGCCACATTGCAGACTTCCAAACTCACAAACTTTGTTCATAGATTCTCCATTCACGAGGATTATCATTTTTTGATGATTTCCAGGTGTTTTGAGATGACTATGAAGATGCTATGAAGATGATTATGAGGTGGTTTTCACCTAACAATCCAACATTCATGGCACCCCCCCCCCCTTCCCATGTGCACCATGAGCACATTATGGATCCCTTAGCATTATGGATACATCATTTAGACCCCTAGTGCCCACTGGTGGACCGCATGTGCATGGAATGAAATGTCTCATCAAATGTGCCATGGTCTGAAATTGGTTTTAGAAAGTATCGGTCTTTGTTCAAGAGAAACACATGTTTGTTTTTGGTTGAATGTAGGAGGGTCCTCTAAATCTCACATTTGTTGGTTGTACATACCACTTTTAGTAAATTTTTCAATTGCTATACGTTAAGATTTACATTTTAGTCAACATGCTACACAGCTGGGATTAGTTATTCCCACAGTACTAGAACAAACAATGTTGGTTTCAAATAAAGGCATGGTACCGAAATGGGGAGGCGTTGCCTTGGGAGGTATGTTGCATTACATACCCGGGCGGGGAGGGCACTCATAATGAATTTTTGGAGACACTTACGACATCCAATTATTCTCAACGGGGGTATTATCTTAAAGAATTAGAATATTAGGAGTTCCTTAGAGTAGAAAAAAAATCTACTGAACTTAAATTTTTAATACCCTATTGGTAATTAAAAATCTAGAATGCATTCAATATTAAATACCTTATTTTTCTTACAAATTTTTGATAGCCTTTAAATTTTAGCCGGGGGGGGGGGAGGTGCATTGTGAATTGGCATTTTAACAACGGGATTGCATTGTTGTGGTATGGCAAGAACAAAACACAATAGAAATTAATTACACCAACAAGATTGTGATGGAGAATGCAAGTAGAGTGCAACATAATTCTCCAGCATTTGCTGGATAGCAAGAGTTCATACAACATTTGCAAAAGAATTTCAAACATTAAATATTGTCTCAAATATACCCCTTCGTGTCAACGTTTAAACATAATGGATTTCAAAGTATCCTTAATGAAGAGAAACCTTCATGGAATAAAATTGAGCCCTCCATCTTCTTTGATGAAGCAAAATGTGATCCTTTACACATGTTATATTGCATGGTATTTTTTTTATAGTTGGTTTCCAACATCAAATCGCCCCCTATATTTTATACAGAGTTCTTCAAAAAAATTCCTCGAATGAATAATAAAAACCCAATATTTTATCGCACGTCATTTCTAACTGCTTGTGCCCCCCCCCCCCCCCCCGCCTAGAATTACATATTTTGTACCAAGAGGTTGATGTGTTAGAGATGGCATTTAATTAATGGGGGGGAATTTCACTGCAACCCTCTAAGAACCCATAGACCTTTGAATTGATTGAAGAGGCAAGGTGGTTGGTTGGAGCCTAGTCATCCATAACAAATTTGATTCATTTCCCCAACTTCTTTACCCCTTTCAATTAAAACCAAACCCCTTGAAAAGTATATAATTAGAAATTAGAAGTTTTGTTTGATCATCAAATTAGGATAAAAAATTCTAGTGTTTCAAAATTCATTCCCAATGTTTTTGTCCAGGATTGAGCCTAGGAAAGCCCTCACCGGTTGGGGCCCAAGGATTCTCAACCCCTCTAAACTCCAAAGTCATTAACCAACAAAGAACATCAAAGGATAAACACTTCTTCAATTTATCTCTTGGTTATTGCAATATTGAATACCATTTATAATATAGAAAAACAAAAATACCATAAACCGCACTTACACAAACTAAAAACATCCGAAAGATATTACTTTGAAATATACAACCAAAAAACAAAAGTGTTCATCCCCGATTGTACACATTGATGATTGACAACCTTAGAATTCTAAAAATATTAAGGGTTAGTATACAAACATAATACAAGCATCAACCATATATGTCAAAGTTCAAATTACATACACCATAATTTCAAAAGCAACTCAAGGGTACTCATTAATTTCAACACCTCTCAAATTAGACAAATACCTTTTAGGATGGAAAAATAAGTACCTAAATTTCATATTGTTCTTCCATATACCCATGGCTTCCATCAAATATCATGGGAACCATGGATTAGATCTTCTAGTGCTACTTGTAGCACATTCTCTAGATTATTTATGAGCATTTAGTTATGATGTTTTATTTTCATGCAATTTTGGACCAAGAATGCCCTCTCACAACTAGCAATGCTTATACATTGTACACGGACAATTTCTACCAAAACAACCAAATTTCATATTTCCTCTCAAGTATGCCATTTTTTGTTACCTTGCCTACACATCCTTGAAGGGTTTATCACCCCAATATATGGTTGTTTGGAACTTGAAAGCAAAGAATTTTTTTAACTCTCATTGATTTTATTAAAGGTGAAAATGTATTACCATGAAACATCCACGGCACTCTATAATAAATACAAATGATCTTCAACTCATGCCAATCCAACTTGCCATGTGGACATGTTGGTAGGTCCCAAGACCTTAAATGCATCCATGATGTGGTTGTCCTCAAATGGTATATCTAAAGCCTCACACACAACAATTGCAAAGCTCCTCAAAAAATCCAAGACATCAATTAGGTCTTACCTAGTGCGATCATGGACCATGTTGATGTTATAAAATTTTGTACCCCTAATTTCATTGTGTAGGCGGCGTAAATATCCTCTGACTAGTCCAAATTCAGGTATGGTATGATAGCATGTCTCTTCATTAAAGAAAGTGGCATTGAAATCTTATGTCTCCTCTATTAAAAAAAACATATGAGTGTGTGCTATATATGTTCTTACAACAGAGCTCATAGTCGTCACATCCACAAATTTATGTTGAAAAATCCGAGATAACATTCACAACAAGTGCAATATGTCTACTGGTAAGTAAAAACAATAAATGTATTTGAAACTTCAAAGCTTCAAATAAGTTTGTTGCCCAACATCGTTCTTAATTCCAACGGGAATGTCTCCATCTCAGGGAGTGCACTTAAAGTTAAGACTAGGAATCACGTGAGTGCGTACTTTTGACCCCCCTATGTATGTACTAAAAAATCATCTAAAAATTAAAAAAATTAAGTTGTTAAACAAATCTAAAGTTCTTGTTGTATAAATTTCAAAAAAAATCAATTGTAAATATTTTTAAATTGATTTTTGAAGCAAAAAACAACGCATTTTAGTTCAAACTTCTATCATTTTTTTTAATAATTTTTAAAAACTTTTCATCCTGAAATTTATACCAAGTGATAGATATATATGTAATGATTTGGCACTTAAAAAGTCTTAATCTAAAAACTATTTTAAGGCCAAGTATTGTAGGGGGTATGCCATTAAAACGCACTCACGTGTATTCCTAATCTTAACTTTAAGTGCACTCCCTAGGGTCTCCATAATAAGTTAACATTGGTTTTAATAAAGCATAAAGGGTGGCGATTGCTTGTCACCTCGAATGCCAACGGATCTTATGATAGTGCTTAAAAAAATTCCGTGCTTCAATCATTTTTGATTGAAGTTTTTGAAACGCGATTTTTCATTTTGAAGATTTTTTGAAGTGTCCAACAACAACACTGATGAAGTTGTTTATATAGCTTCTTCCAACAAGGAGAGTTCATAGCATCTAAGGCCACAAAATTAGTTCTATGCGCCATGCAATGAACTAAGGTCAAGAATAGATTTATATGGTCTTTGAGTCAATCGGCCTTTCCATCCTCTGCCAGTCATCGTTGTAGCACCATCATAACCAAAAGCAATACACTTATAAACATCTAAAGCTCATTCCTTCATACCTCGGGGGGATCACACCCCATTACATTTTGTAACCACGTGCGATAATAGGGTATTTAATGGGGGGATATTTATGCACATCACAATATTTTCTCCCTCCCTATATGTAGATAGAAAGCTACTTTGACATATTTTTTAGCATCCTATATTATTTGTAATTATTTAGAGAGATTGATTTTTGGCATTATTATTTTTTTGGATAAATCGTACAAGTACCAAATAGTAAACATAATACTATAGCATTGTGAAACCAATTATGTGAGCAGCAAACATTCCATACCATTCAAATTGTCATTCATTTGCTTTTAATTAGCAATATCAATTCTAAATCATTTAAAGTACCATTCAAAACACAACCAATAGCACTTGGATATTAGTTAAAAAGTTATCAGTAAACATGGAGATAACAACATATACAAGCTGCAATAGACAAGCTGTAGACACGGATAGAACAAAACAAGAAATATAATCAGTTGTGACAAGACATGAAATTTTGCACAACTACCTACTCCAAATTTAAATGTTTTTAATTTTGTATTTAACTTTCTTCTATTTGAATGCAACTGTCAAATACAAGAAAGTTGCATAGTGGAAAGGAGACTTATCAACGTTGAACTTCATCCACGAAAACTATGTGTACCATAAATCTCTCATTGACTCACAGTGACCTGTAAGGGGGTCAAGCCAAGACAACATGTGTAATTAAATGAGGATGATCCATTTTGCAGTAACATAACAGGAAGTCTCTTCTCTATATCTGATTCCTAAGATTCATTAGTTCCATTACAACCCCACACTAAACCTCCAATGGCAGAGTCCTTCTAACAAGTGTATTCAAGCAAGAAATTATTTTTAGCATTTTAGCAATAGGTTTAGTAAGTACATCACATCACATCACCTAAACTCAGAAGAGCTTATTCTCGAAGCTTCTAAGTTCTCTCACACGAATTCTTGCCAAGGCCATACTATACTACTGTCAACTATGGATTTGTCAATGACAGTGCAAATGACGGTTGCACAGTATAGAAATTGAAAGTATGCCATTGAACACACACTAATAAGTTATCTACGAATTTTTCCAATAGCTTCAAACTCTAGAAAACCACTTAGCGAGGAAATTGTTGAGTCACAAGCTCCAAAGTGAGTCCAATTCCATGTGACCCAATTCAGAAGGCTCTGTTGGATGCCTCTGCTACCTACCTGCACTTCCAGGTTCTCTCTTGCATCTGTTGCAATCCAATAAATGGGGAGAACCGACCTCTAGTTACAAATGAACCAGTGGAGTTTGAGAAATCACTGCTTCAAAATTCAGGACTGCAGGAAACTTACCGATCGTTGTAGAGCCTTCCTTTATTAATACTTTGAATTAATGAAGGAAAGCTGAAAGATCACAACATGTAACCGGTTGGACATGGAACACTAGGATTTAACTGATTAGGGACCACTTACCTTACATTGGATTGGGAATTGTCTCATCCAATTAGCAATTGAATACCACAAAAATTATCATGTCAAGTGTAATCTTCAAAGTTGAGTTGCAAAAGTTATAAGAGGTTGAAGCAAAGATTCTCTCAAATGACTACATAGACCCAAATGTGTTCATTGTTGAACCTAGAATGGTGTCTACATTTTGTGCACATAATCCAATCTCATTGTAATACACAATCTTCTGGTGTTCATTCTTAATTACAAACCAAGCCAATATACACTCAAGTATAGGGGTCCAATTAAGAAGACTGACCACACAAGGCCAACATACATTAATCAATCAACCATGGCATGAAAACTTGAAAACTGAAGATGGAGAACACTATGCCTTCAGGAGTTGATGCTCAAAAAAGAGAATTTAATAAATTATCAGTGATGAAAAGCCATCATGAGCAGACAACTACGACACAGCTGCATAGTGAAAAGGAGACGCATTCATTAACAGCACAATATTACTTCCCAGTAATCCATAAAACCATGGCATGAAGGGACTTGTGTCACAGTATTCTTCATCACCATCAAGAGAACCCTTCACCCAGGGAAAGGTCATCCTCCAGTTGTAGTTTGGAGGCCTCCCCAAGTACTCCATATTTCACTAAGCTATTTTCTTAACACTAAGAACCTGAAAATGGTACTGCATGCATATGTGGTCCCATAAGAGTTCAGAGCAGATGAGTTCAAAAAATTAATTCTGCAATGCATCGATGGAGAAGGTCCTAGTGCAACATTGGACGAAGGAGAAAAATCTTGGAAGAATTTTGGTACAAGGGCAGAGGCCCATTATGTGTTATCAGTAACACAGGCACTGCAAAACCGCATTTCCGAAGCATGGCACACCTTGGATGTGTGAGGCTAACTCTCCTGAAAGAATATTAGACTTAAATCCTACAAACATACAAACATGATGATGATACAGCAGAGCCCTTACTTGCCTCCAAGCTCTTCCTGCAACTTGAGTGAATGATTCCCTTGCTGTTGAGGGTGGGACTTGTAAGTGGCTCAGAGGTTGCCCGTGAGGGCTAATTTCAATGTACAAAAGGGCGATGTCCATCCTGATGACCGATAGGTGAACACAAATTGTTGATGACTAGTTTCACATCATCATACCTAGTTCAGACAAATCATCCATGGGGACGTCCAGTCCCATTAGAAACTCGTCCGTCTGTTGCAACGGATCCTCCACATCAAAGTCAAGCCATGAATTCAAGTCCTGCTGAGGACCCATATCAGTAACACTCAGGTCCTCCATTCCTGGTAGAGGCAATGCTGAGAGGTCTATGTGTCCCTCTGAGTCATTCTGAGGCTCTTGTGAGGCTCGCAGGGGATCCATGACGTGCTCCGGCATGCCTGTATGTGCCATTATTGAAACATGTGATTGACTGGAGAATCTATCTTTGAAGACTTGCTGATCTGAATGTACTGGAACCAATCCCTTCACAGCCTTCAGAAGTGGAGCAGTCTTTTGACGGGGTTTAGTCTTGGTCTTGCGCTCACCCTTGACATTACTTAGACCAGATCTGCCTGTAGAATTACCATCCTTTGCAACTTCTACACGTGCATGGGTGTCTGTAAAATGTGCGGCCTTCCCTTCCCGATCACGTTCGCTGCGCTTTCCTTTCACTCCACCCAAGCCGTTGATGCTCAAAGTGTTCAAACCTCGAGTCAAGGTTGGTCCTGCTACATCTTCTAGCAGAAGCTCTCGCTCCTTGGGTCGTAATGGCCAATTTTCATCTCTCAAACGAGAGAAGTCCACAGAAGGTGGACGCTCCCCCAAAAATTCCTGTTCTGAGGTGATCTTCCCTTCTGTTTGGTATGCAGAAGAGGAACCCTCCAAAGCTGCTGCCACTGCAATAAATAGCATTCAATATTTTCATTAGCAAACTACCCCAATGCAGTCATGGATGACAAATTAATAGACAAGGATCATCTTCCATAAAGTTGCTCTTTTAAAGAACTCACTGCATTTACAAACCACTGAATAAGAACAAGGAAAACTTCAAGTAAGAAATTCATATCCACATCCCATCTAACTCAGAATGAATATACTAGAAGGCAGTAAGGAGAGGAGAGAAATCCAAACTGGGAAGACACTCGGACTAAGGTAAGAAAGAGAGAAAACATATCATTTTTCAAATGTCAACAGAAACCAAATGGAAATTTCAGCATTGATGGTGTAGGTGAAGTCCCAATATACCTGTGAGCTTTGATGGTGGACTTGAGTTTATGATGGTTCGATCAGCAACTGCTGCAGATGAAGCAGCCTTTTTGTCACCATCAACCAATGCTCCACAAGCTGGTTCTGGAACTTTAGAAGCCACACAAAATAGCAGATCTCGCAAGGCAGGGTCAGAAATACAGCTTTGACCAGCATCAAAATTCCGTACCCTTGCCAATACCCTTTTTGAAAACAAAAGTGCAGCTGCTCTTGCACTTTTCGCAACTGTTCCTTTCGGAATACGCCCACCCTGAAGAGAAAGGCCACAGTTATTAGGACACACAAACTGCTGCTATCAAGAAAATACTTCAAGTATTTGTTTTCCTGCAGTTCCCTTGCAATTGAATGACTAGATGACATGACAGACCTGCTGCTTTCTTGAAGCTTGGATATCCAGGTCTGTCCCAGGACTCACACTTCACTGACTTGTCAACTATATATACTTCTGGTAGCTACAATTTTATGTGGTTAAGGACAGACTACCACCCACCCTCCACCCTCACTTTCAAGCACGAGTAAACATTCTAATAGAAACTTACAGCTCGTTTTTTGTATGCTATCTCCACAAGCCTGTCCATTGCTAGTCGTTCTCGAGCCCTGCAGTCAATCTTATGTATTAGCTGTAGTGCTCAATGATATCATATTCAATGCAATTTAAAAACAGATATAAAGTCTGAAACATAGTTTCAAAATGTAGAAGCTCAATAAATTAATCTTTGAGGACAAGGGAAGTGATTCCCATTCCTTATGAAAAACAAATAGGTCAAATAGTTGAGTCACAAAAGTTACTCATTATATTAAGAGCATCTCGAGTGGAGCAGAAAGAAATCACTTGGTACCTTGTTTCCGTCTCCTTCTTGATTGCATTCTCAAGATAGCATATATGCTCCTTGTTGATAGTGACCTGCATAAGACTTCAGATTAAATCCTTTCTCATAGAATTGATGTCAAGAATATGAGAATAAATGTACTGAAGTAAGAATTGACCCACTCACAAGGCAACTGCATTAAGTACCTGTTCACTTAATTGGTCCTCAAGTCTCCTGAGCTCCTCACTAATCTCATCATCTTCCAGCTGCAACTGCTCAGGCTGTTGCCAACCACCCAAACGGAAGGTTCCGCTCAATTACTTATGAAACAATTAGACAGGCTAATCCATTCAGCTTTAAAGTGAATGTAACATAGACAGCAGACCAATCCAGCAAAAAGTTTGATAACGAGACTCTACATGGTTGGTCAAGGAACACAAACAGAAGGTGACTGCACAAGTTCCTCTTCTTGGTGCATCCTGAAGCACCTAATTTTCTTTGCAGAAAGTTGCACATTGAGCAGTACAATGGCAAGCGAATACTCACCGGTTGCTCCGTGAGTAGCCCAATGCTCTGTAGCTCCAGTAGTATCCTATCATCAAGGCTCATCCTTTGATAGTTTTCTTCCCAATCTGACAAATTGTTTTGTTCTTCAGTACTGTACATTTCAGACCCGCTAACACAATCCTGCCTGCCTGAATGCTCGCCCTTGGGATCAACAAGGATACCATCTGCCCCTGTACAATCGTTTATACTGAGGTTAGCTGAATCAATAATGGTGGTCTAGTATAAAATTCAATAGAATTGCAGATTTGGTACCCTTATTGTTGAATGTATTGCTGCCTTTAGACAAAGCAACAAAATTTCCATTGAACTTCAATCCAAATCTACAAAATAGCCACAAAGCATCTGTACCCTATGTATGAGCTGGAATAAGTACTATACCAAACAGTAGTTCAAGAAAGTACAGTCTCCCACCTTCATCATCACCCCACAAGCGTGCAGGATGTCCATTGATCAGTGGACACCCTTCACTAAGGAGCCCCTCCCTTTTGCCAGACCTCCATGGATCCAACTCCGACTTGACATTATCACAATCAGATTCCCCTTCTGGATCTCTTTTATCAAAGTCCAACTCCATGTGACTTCGTGGAGGCAAGGAAGGATTTGAGTTTTGGTCCAATAAGGCCTCCTCAGAGGCCATTAGCCTGTCATCTTCTGGCCCTTCATTGATCAAAGCAGACAGTAGGCGTTGAGAGAGGGAAAACATCTTGTCACGTGAACCTCTGCCCACCCCACTTCTCATCACTTGTCCATTTTCATCCGTTTTTGAGTTGTTGAAATCCTCCAAAGCCAGAGCTCCATCGATTTCAATCACCCCATTTGCTAGATTTAAAGACTTGTTTGCACCGTCCAGCTTTGAAGGCAGGGAAGTATGAAAGCCCCGTGACAAATCCATCTGTGATGAGCATATACTTCCTTGTGTTACCATGTGTTACCATGTTAAAGAGTTTGCAAACCCTGTACCATATAATTAAAAATGCAGATCTAGAGTAATTTTAGCATTGAAGGCTACTTATGTGCATGATAATAAGGGCCATGCAACCACAACATCTAAGACTATATTTAACAGTTACACTATCAAGTATTGATGGCCTACATAAAGTTCTACTCAAAACAACAGCAGGACAACTTCCATATCATCTTCAACCTGGTTCCTTTTTACTCAAAACACATCCAATATACTATCTTAAACTTGTGATGCCATGAGCAATGATCCTTGGAGCACATTGCACTATCATGGCACTTATGTGTTGTAAAAAAGAGTCCGCAACTTACCAAAAGTTTCAGGTATCCTGCATATGATTGATTGGGATATAGCTGCACCCTATGGAGAGCACATACCTATATGCAGGTAAACATGCACAAAAGCTTTAAAACAAAAGGGGAGCACATGAGTGGATGGAGTTGTACTTGTTCATGGAGGAAAGTCAAGTCATCTGGAGTCACATATGCAAAATATGGTTCTAATTGCCGCCAAAAGTTGTTGGGACAAGCAGCCGCTGCACATGACAATTGTCCACACAGTATTAGGGCCACCTAACAATTATGAACCTTATTTACAGGTATTTCAGGAAAAGCTTCCAATGATATAACTTTCACAGTTTAGAATATCAGTCACAGCAGGAGTAACTTCTTTTCATTCAGTTATCCAACAGATTGTTTCAGATTATGACTTCATCATCGAAAAGGTATACCATGTACATCACATACCACTGTGTTCCATAGCCAGCCGAACCGCTGTTTTCAACTGTTCGTGATCATCATCTTCCTCTCCTACAAGAGATTCACAATGGCAATTAAAAGTAGCTCTAGAAACATCATAACCAAATTGAAAAATACAAAGACAAAGAGTCATCTATGATGGAAGAACCTCTTGGATTTTTAACCTAGGGCTGGAAATCACCACATTGCTTCTGAACTGAGAAATTTACCTGACAGGTCCCCAGGTCCATTGCCTAGCAACCGCCGAGGTCTGGCTGACGTTTTGCGATCAGCAGTGCCTTTCTTTGTCACTGGTCGTCCAGGTCTGCCAAGTGGACACAGAACCCACATAAGTGTGTTGCTCATCTCATTCACAAACCCATTACAGCAGCGGCTGGAGCCTAGGAACGCTGGCTAGTAACTACGGACAATTTAACCGCCCTTTTAACAAAGATGGAAAACAGTGCTCTTCTAACACTGACAGTTCTGGAAGAAACCTACCCAACAGGCTTAGTCTCCACAGTAGCTCTCGCACTTCTTGTCAACTTAGGATTCAATGGAGAGACGTCCAGCTTCTCAGAGGGAGAGGTTACTGCTGGCATACGTAAGGCTGCTGACCCTCTGCCAGTCCGGCCTTGTCGCCTCACACCATCCCCACCACCACTTTCCTCCTTTGCTACAATTCTAGCTTTCTTCGCTGTAAGGACCACACTTCCCATTTTCTGGGTCGAATTTATTACTTTCTGCTCAAGAAGATCTCCTTCATGCTTTTTGACCTTCTCCTTCAGCTTGTGGCCATCATCTCCAGAGTCCTCACTCTCCAGAGGCCCTAAAGACATACTTGGTCGCTCATTTCGAGATCTGTTTTGTGAGAGAGTGTGAGTACTGGGGGCCATGACTCGTGTAGGAACATTTGTACCTGCTGCTACAGCTGGAGGTGCTGACCTAGCCACTGGGGTGGAAATAGGACCACTTCCAGCCTGGCCAGGGGTACCCACTTCAGGAATCCCATTCGTTTCCTCTTTAGGTGGGGTTGGGATACTAAGTGGGGATACAAGATTTACACGCCGTGCCACACGTGCCATTTTCTGGGGTCTAGAACTACCCCAGGAAGCAACAGGTGGAGATGAGGATCGAGACGAGGCAGGTCTCTTGCGATTGGTGGCTCCAGATGGAACCTGAGGTTTTGGCTGAGCTTGAACAGATGGTTTATCTCGAACATCTGTGAAGGATGAAGAGCGGCTTAAATGTACAGATTGACTGGCTCCTGCAACTATGTGCACATTAGATCTAGGTGCTCTTGCTCCCTTAGCTTTTGCTGTGACAGAAGGACTCGATGTGTGTGCTTCCTCCCGAGGAGACAATCTGCATAGATGATGTCCATGTAAGTGCAGTGAAAATAACCATATACCCTTTAGGGTGAGATCAAAACCTCTCCCTCCAACTTGAGATACACCAAATCATTCAAATGAGCTGATGAACCTTGTCCTCATAAGCAAGCAATGACCTCACTGCTGGACAACAACAAGTGTTTGTACTTCCAGAAGGTTAGATCACTCTATGAAATGGAGAGAAGAGGAGCCAGGTCCAAAATACATATGGACCATGTGAGAACCAATAAGAGATCCAACGTAGGAATTGCAAACTGCTCTATACAGGAGCTTTTCTAGAAGAAGAAGGTCAGAGACATACTTGACTACATTCTTTGAAATAGGACGCTCGCGCTCTACAAAAGTAGGACGGTCTCCCTTATCCCCTGTATATATTGCAGGATCAGACTCCAATTTACTCCCCCGTCCAGTAGACCCATTTGCCTGATAAGAGGA
This sequence comes from Polytrichum commune, assembly GCA_950295325.1. Classification (NCBI taxonomy): domain Eukaryota; kingdom Viridiplantae; phylum Streptophyta; class Polytrichopsida; order Polytrichales; family Polytrichaceae; genus Polytrichum; species Polytrichum commune. The sequence goes on from OX485804.1 coordinate 2,725,302, forward strand.
ATCTGCTTTCTGGATTGATGTGACACCATTGACAGGTCCTGACCTGGACATTGCAGAGAAACCAGATCAGCTTGTAAACGTTCTTCATTTTTATGTGCATATATCTGAAACTTCCAACCTCTTCCTGGTAAAGGTGTTGGAATAGATGTAGCAAGAAGCAACAGTATGCAAGATTGAGGTACCTGTATCCATGTCCTTCACTTGGGCGTGATCGACTTTCAACATTGGGTCGCTGATGCTGTGCATTTCCCTTGTGTTCACGTTCTCCATCTGTGGATCCATTGGCTACACTTACAACATGCGTCTCAGCTTTAATACTTGCTGACCTCCGCCCTTTCATCTTAGTTTTCTCCCATCCCTCACTACTTGCCAATGGCATTCTCTCCTTATCTTCAGCTGGAGAGGTAAGGGAGCTACTTGGCTTTGAGCTATCCCTTTCTCTATCTTGAACATTAAAAGACCTTTGCATGCTCAAGCTGGGCCGTCCATCAGGCTGGAAAAAACCAAGAGTTCAATTCAAAAAAAGAAACAATTATAAGTTCCCTGATCAGTAATAAACACAAACCCACAATATATGTAAGAGACATGTAATTAAAATATCCAGCTATAGTCAAATAGATCTCAGCGAAGTTTGTCCCATGCGATGAACTCAAAAGAGAACTTACATACCCGAACATCAGCCAAAGATGTCCGCACCCTCTTGTTAATAATGCCACCCTTGGATTTATCACCCCCCTTCTGTGAAGTCGGTGTATCCAAACTGCTGGAGATAGCACTAGAATTGGTCTTCGCAACATGAGCAACACCTGCTGGTCTTTGTGCTGAACCATGTGCAGGTGAGCGTTCAGGAGCAGAAGCCTCAGGCCTACTTCGTTTTTTTGTTAGCAGGGAACCCGTATACCTATCCAGCTTGATGACCGCCTCTGTGAGGGTGCTGATGCGATTCCTGCCAGATCACAAAACACATCTTGTAAATATCACACATGAGGATAGGATTAACACAGCCCAGAGCACTAATTCAACCAGCATAATCTCTCCATAAAACAGTTGGGCTTATTTCCCTGGAAGATCCATGTGACTTGGCTTGCTTTTAACCTCTTATGTCCAAGGTTCAGATATCAAGTGTATTTGGGGACTGAAATGGTCCTCATGGACTTCAAGGTTTAATGTCCACCTCAAAAAAAACATGACTGCAAAGAGAAACTTTTGACTGAACCAAGACAAATCGATGGCAGCCACAAGCAAACACTACTCCATAATAGGGTGCACCATTACATATATTATCAATAGCAATCCATAGCAACACACATCACAACTACTCTCAATATCAGAAGCACTACAGAAAATGACATTCGTGCAACAGTATAATCTCAATGACATTCAAGACCGTGCTCAATGAACTAATGTACCTTGCTTTCAATGCGTTCTCCGACAGACTTGTCCTCACACGCTTTAGATCCTCAATACCAAGACTTCCCAATGGCTTAGCCTGTACGTTCCCAAGTGACGGATCCTCAACTTGTGAACCACATGCAGCATTAATGGCCCTACGAAGCTCTAAATGCCGGCCATGCCTATTATTATCGGTGTGTATATAGTCGAGACAAAGCACACTTGACAGCGGGGGAAGCTCCCCGTTCGATGATGAACCAGCTCCTTGTGGGATACTTCCTGCACCTGGTCGACCTTCATGGCTGTCTCGGAAGCTATGAGACTTGTCTAAGTTTGCATTGAAATTCCGGTGTGAACCCCCTGTATTATAGAAACCGGCATCCGGACTGGTCAAATGTGTCGTGCCTGGCCTTTGTATAGAAGCCATTTTTCCCAGTTAGGGCACCACGATAGTGCCACAAACTGAGCTAACTCATTACCTCTCGGTATAATCACCTGACTACCTAATCAACTACTTCCATCCTCTGCGATCCTTATATCGCCCCTGCTCACATGCGCACCAGAGTTCGATCCCACTTCATCAAACCAATAGTGCATTCTCAAATATGCAGGAAGTCCAATCCTATTCCACCTCCATCTTCAACAGTCACTATTTACAGGAGTTTCCATATACCTGCACATTTTGCAAACATAATAAGAGAATGATGGCACCAAGTCGGTGACTCCATAAACAAATCAACTTTGAGCGTCAATGTGTAAGTCATAATAAAATGGAAGGGAGAGGTCGAAGGGAATATTCTCTTCAATGATCGTAAATAAACAGCGAGGAAACAGGAAGGTGAGTCTGCACGATCCTTTCCTGGGTGCTAAGTCAAACTACAAAGGAATGCCTTCTCACAAGTACCAAGTCCTCTTTTACGAATGACACAACACTAACAACCAAAAAACCGCCGTGGGAGCTTAAGGACTTCCATGGGAAACGTCCAAAAGCGTAGCAGCAGCCCATTGATGACAACGGTAACCTCACAGTCACCCATCAACAACAGCGAAACCCTGGGCTAGAATATTCTTCCTATCTAAGAGATAACAATAGTACCTCAGTAGCCAAAACCCTGAGCACTAACTCTGATCTATGAGCTTTGTGTCAACGAAGGCACTTGCAGCCGTTTCGAACCTAACGTCGTCTGTAAACTGGATACTAAGCCTTGAAGTCGAACCCTTAACTACGAAGTAACCCGATCCTCCCTGCATAATCTGGAAGCAAAGCATGTGGCAATCCCAGCAAGTAGCTCAAAATCTGCAATCCTCGGGCATTCAAGCTACGATACTTTAACTATCGCTTTAAGTGCGACAGCCTACCAACTCCACATGAATTGTCACCAGACTTTCTCAATGGATGCTGGTTTCAACCACCAAATTGCACTCTAAATCGGCCTGCATGACCAAAGGTCATGATAACGTAGGGACCTTCAAAAACTATGCTTCTGGTATAACAATGACGGTCAATTCAGGTCTAAGAAATTGCACAGACAAATAATCGGCCGCGGGAAACCAAACTAACCAACTGTTAGCTTAAATGCACATTGATCACCGAGGGTTTTGCTTTTGTCACAGTACCTCATTGCCTTGAGGTTCTCTTAACATGCACACTCAATAGTGGACTCCAAATGCGAATTTCTCACCAAATTCAGTGCACACGCAACGGATGTTTGCATGGGGAGCCATACCATCCCCATGCCACTCACATTCCCTAGCCCAGGGATCACACCCTAGCCAGGTTCTAAACTAACCCCTCATTGCCATCTCTAACCCCAAGCTCACACAATCACTCGCTCAAATATTCCACCCCAGCTTCCTCCCCCCCACCAACCTCATTCCCCTAAATCGGATCCTAATTTGACGATCAGCAGCTAACAGCCATCTCCCCGGTCACTCCAACCCTAAACCACAATCCCGGATGCAATTAAAAAAACCCAGTCACGAGCACCAACAACATACCTCCTCACCACACTTTGCTTCCAGCACCTCCCCAGCTCGAATTTGAGCACGAAAAATTCCGCGATGCCACGGCCGCTCCGTGGCCGTCCCCTGCAGATGCCGGTGCGTGCGCGGCGATGTGCGGACGATGTGTTCAGGCATGCAATCGGGGCAAGAATCAGGCGCTAGGGTTTGAGCGATGGCGGGGGCATTTGCTTCCATGGGTGGTTTTGTTGCAAGCGAGCCAGCCTTCGCTTCGCTTCCTGCCTGGGCCTTGTCAAATTGGCCGGGCCGCCCCGGGCCACCCGCGCAATCGAGGGGTGGCCACACCCCCCCCCCCCAACCCCCTTTTCTAATACTTTGTCTTATGTGGGTTTTTGCAGGTTTGCAACATTCGGTCACTCCCGCAACATTGGTTCTTGGACACCGCTTCATTGGCTTGGGGGCACGGCTTCAAGGTTTCCGACAACTTTGGTTTCCTATAATTCAATTTCCATTTATTTATAATTATCATTTACGTGTATAGGGTAATCTACCGAGTCCAAGTGTTTTTATGACTCGTAAGTAGCTCCCAAAGGCAATATCATGAAGGGCCCTTGATTTCTCTTCTCAAAATGTAGTCGCATGTCATTCCCAAACCGCCTAAAATCCACTTGAATTTCATGTGGAAAATTACATTCCAACTATCGCAAAGATGAATTAGAGTGCCCTCTACGGTCATCCAAGAGAATTTTCACATGGAGAATGACCCGTTTTAGACGTCTAGCTAGGCTCCCCCTATTCACATTGAGGTTGGTGCATTGCCCTACATGTGAACTCTCCGACCTTCCTTTAGTGAAACCTCAAACGTTGCCTTGGAGTCGGCTTCAATTTCTATTGAGACAACTTCGGCATCATATAATTCAACTCATTAAGTATAATTGTCCTTTGTTTTTGTATAGGCTAATCTACCAAATCAAGCTCCTTATCAGCTCTCAAGGACAACAAGTAACCAACATAGCTCTTGCATGTGGAATGACCTATTTCAAAGGTTATGGGTTGGGTCCCCTATTTGCATGAGAGTTGATGCATCGTTCTAAGAGAGAAGGTGTCCAAACACATCATCATGAGACCTCAAAAGGTTGCTTGAGACCCGACTTCAAGGTTTCTAACAACTTTGGTATTGTATATTTCACACTCCAATTTTCTTTTCTTTTACTTATATAGGGCAATTGACCAAGTCATGTGTTGTTTTACGTAAGTAATACTCAAAGACATTGACCGAAGAGAGTTATTGCAAGTGGAGTACATTAAGTTAGGTTTGGCTCATACCCACTACACTGTTTGTGGTATTTAGTGTTACTTGCTATTCGGAATTATGCAATGCAATAACTTCTCTCTCTAGACTCCATTTTTTTTACTTTCAAAAGTTGTATATGTTGTTCATATATTATAGAACACAAATGACTTTTCCTGATAAAATTTTACATTCTCAATAAATAGATTTAGCACTACGTAACTCTAGATAATAAGTGACACTAAATACTATTAACAATGTAGTGAAGTAGTGAAGTAGTGTGTTTTCACATGATTAGCATACTGAGAGCATGTCCACTTTCCATGGGAACAATCTTTAGTGGTTGCACTTTGATTTTGGAATAAAAACTTAAGATGCAAAATTTATTTTGGTTTAGCCTAACTATGAAGTGCATGGAAAGGAGGGAGAGATAACAACGAACTTCATAGCTTCATAAATTTACATTACTGTACCTACTATCCACACACTATTTTTCACAGCCATTATCCATTAAAATTCTAAACCAGGGACCATGTTTTAGCATGTTGTTTAGTATTCACTGCAATAGTGACAACATTCAAATTAACTTTGATGGGGATGTTGGAATTTCTTGTTTCCATATAGATTATGGCAAATTTTTGTGTCCCAAAACTATAATTTTATTTATGTCTTGGAGATGTACATAAATATTAAGCGTGTATCTGTGCTTTTATCTTCGGGACATCGATTCTTGAGAGATCGTTTCGTTCACGTGAGCACACCCAAAACCAACATTATGTACCACTAAGATACAATTGAAGCCCCCAAATGAATGATTGCAATACATCGTGTTGCTTTTGGGTATACGTACCTTCGCTCCACAAGCACATTTCCAAGGACTCCAACAACTTTGGAATCAAACGTTATCTTTAAGGCGGAAAGGGCTTGAATAGACTCTATTGCTAAGTTGCTTGCTTCCACCAAGTTTCTCTTGAAAATATTAATCCAACCGAGAACGTGAGAGTGAACTTCCTAGGTTTGGAGTGATGATGAATATCTTTGAATTCGTTGAAATGCTCCACATTGAAATTTTCTTATTATTTTGAACGGTTTTATTCCAAGTGTGTACCTTTTATAGTTGAATGTGTACATGTATGTTAGATGCCATGTGAGGACAACCTTCCTATTACCCACCACAAAATGCCCGTTCCTACCATTAGTAGTGTATGCCTATCATCTTAAAGTTTCAACACTTTGATTGATGCATTGGGGAATCTCAAATTGGTTGATATTCTCCAAGTTTCACTTTTGTGAATGGACTTGCTAGATCTGCAAGGATGATATAAAACATAGAAGGAGCGACATAGCTTATACAATGACGACCCACCGTGTGTTGATGTGAATGAGAGACACTTCACCCTTGGGTCCAATAAAATACACATTCATTTATGTAAGTTTTAGTTATAGATATTATCACTTGATTTGTTCCTCATTTGTTCAAGGTGGCAAAGAGCTTTACAAACTCCAAACCTCCAAAAAAAAAAATTTAAAAAGAAAAAAAAAACGAACCTTGACAAAAACATACGCGGAAATGCTTGTATCCGTTTTTCTTTTCTTTTCTCTTTTCTCTTTTTTCCTTATTGAGTATCTAAGGGTTTTAAAATACGTTATTCAAACATTGAACGTAATATATATATATATATATAATATTTATGGGTGACAAGTGGCATGGAATTCCACCGCACCAAAACATGCCTTATTTGAAATCCATATGCAATAACGTACTAGATGACCCAAAACTAACACCAAACTGAACGATATGTTAAGGAGGTGAACATTCTCAAAGTCGATATGCACTTACCATATGCAAGATTAAAGAGGTGTCAAGTTTAACGCCATCTCTCTTACTTTTACACTCCCCAAAGGACAAAAGTATAACAATTGGGAAGGAAGGAAGGATTGACTAAAGAAAAGGATGTGGCTACGTTTTAGGTACGTCCACATGGGAGTCATTGGCCATGGCTTGCATGGGCATGATGGGGATAAAAGTTAAGAAGTTCCTTTAGAGGTTTAATAAGTGTTCATGGGTGTGGTGCCAGGTGGCACGGGAGGGGGACCAATGGTTGACCATGGCGTGTGCCGGCAAGCCCATGTGTATAAGGCGTATACAACTATATAAATATGGGTACCAATATACAAGCAATATAGTAAGGTATACTCTCTCGGCGTGTGAATACACTTATAAAGGACCTGCACTTTGGGGGTGGCATGGGAGCCAATCATCGACGACCTTTTTATAGAGAGAGGGGTTGTACGTTTGAAATACAGTATGGCTTACTTCGCACCTAGTTGGTCCTTTCCCAACCTTTCTTGGGATACTACACACCCATAAGATTATAATCCGATGCCATCGCATTTAAGTGGTGAGGTGTGTGGGTCTTTAACGGACACTTCCCTCTCTCAACCCACTTCTTGTCGGAGATGCAACACGCGCGATTAAGCTAGTGCGAGGTGATTGGGTAGCAACCCTAAATCGGTTTTGTAGTCGATCTTTTCGTAATTTAGAGAGAGAGAGAGAGGGAGTGTTCACCCGTGTGCTCATATGTGAACCTGAGATGTGTTTATTCAGATGGAGATCATCTGGATATCCTATTCATTGTCAAAGTGAAGATTTTCTGGGTTATTATATGAGCATACAACCCTCTCCTTCCCCCCCCCCCCGGTCGTCTTGTTATGTTGATTACTGCATCTATAATGGTTCACAAATTTTGAGCGTGTAGTCCAAGAGGATTTTTAACACTGGTTTAAGTGGTAAGGTGTGTGGGTCTTTAACGGACACTTCCCTCTCTCCACTCACTTCTTGTCGGAGATGCAACACGCGTGATTAAGCTAGTACGAGGTGATTGGGTAGCAATCTTAAATTGGTTTTGTAGTCGATTCTTTCGTAATTTAGAGAGAGAGAGAGAGTGTGTGTTCACCCGTGTGCTCATATGTGAACCTGAGATGTGTTTATTCAGATGGAGATCATTTGGATATCCTATTCATTGTCAAAGTGAAGATTTTTCTGGGTTATTATATGAGCATATAGCCCTCTCCTTCTCCCCCCCCCCTCCCTTGTTATGTTGATTACTGCATCTATAATGGTTCACAAATTTTGAGCGTGTTGTCCAAGAGGATTTTTAACATTGGTTTAAGTGGTAAGGTGTGCGGGTCTTTAACGGACACTTCCCTCTCTCCACTCACTTCTTGTCAGAGATGCAACACGTGTGATTAAGCTAGTGCGAGGTGATTGGGTAGCAATCCCTAAATCGGGTTTGTAGTCAATTTTTTCGTAAGTTAGAGATGAAGAGAGAATGCTCACCCATGTGCTCATATGTGAACCCGAGACGTGTTTACTCATATGGAGATTTTCTGGATATCTTATTCATTGTCAAAGTGAAGATACTTTGAGTTATTATATGATCATATAGCTCTCTGCCTGCCCCTCCTTATTATGTTGATTACTGCGTCTATAATGGTTCACAAATTTTGAGTGTGTAGTCCAAGTGAGTTTTAAGACGGGTTTAAGTGGTAAGGTGTGTTGGTCTTTACCGGACATTTCTCTCTCTCCACCCACTTCTTGTCGGATATGCAACACGTGATTAAGCTAGTGCGAGGTGGTTGGGTAGCAATCCTAAATCGGGTTTGTAGTCGATTTTTTCGTAATTTAGAGAGAAAGAGAGAGTGTTCACCCGTGTGCTCATATGTGAACCCGAGACGTGTTTACTTAGATGGAGATTGTTTGGATGTCCTATTCATTGTCAAAGTGAAGATTCTCTGGGTTATTAGATGATCATATAGTCCTCCCCCCCCCCCTCCACCCCTTATTATGTTGAACATTGCGTCCATAATGGTTCACAAATTTTGAGCGTGTAGTCCAAGTGATTTTCAACACGGGTTTTTTGGTGTCCATCAACCATGATTGGGGTTGTCCGGTCATAGTAGCAAGCCCTGAAGTAAAAGCGTTGGGCAAAGCAATGAAATCTTCAATTAAGTACAAGATACAAGTGGGACTTGCACTAGAAGCGAGTTGCTCTTAGATTTGCACACAATCATACGCCACTCAAATATATGTGTATGTTTAAGATCAAACATTGAATTAGGCATGTCTACCTTAGTCACATGCAATTGTCACATTTTCTTTTACAATTATTTGTTTAAATTTGGACAATGGAATGGATGAGGATAATCAGTTTAAATAGAAGTGTTTGCATAGATTGAGAATATATACATGTGAGAGTTTGAGTTTCCATATTTGGAAATCAAGAGATGGTCGAAGTTTGTTGATATGGTGATGGATGTTTGGGGGGGGGGGGGGAGGGGATTGGCAAAAAACATAGGAACTATGTGCGATAAAACATAGGGTCTGATATATTATATATTAATCATTGGTAAAATAATTACATGTAGTAATCCTAGCGTGCTCTAGGTGTGTGAAAAGTATTATATGTAACATAGCATTTGACATAACATGACAAAAATATCTAAGCAATACATATAAAATACCATGGAAATTGAGACTAGATATGAAAAATCATATAAGTTGCATTTTAATCATGGAGAATGGATAAATATTTGTTGATTTTTAGTGAAAGATTGAGGGATGGATGAAATCACTCATAAAACCATAAGCCACAACAATTTCTAGAGCATGGTTTCATTATTCTTTGTTTCATAATAGCTTCAGCCTTATGAATGGGAATTATAATTTTTCGTAACCTTCCAAGGACTTTGGGAATTGGGGAATTTTTTTTTCTACATGTTAGTATATAAGGCACAATAAATCAATCATTCAACAATTTAGGATTGCCCATATGTTGCTAATAGTCACAACAATTAACCATTATTTTGAAAATTGGCATGCCTTAAAATCCATTCTAGTAGGTAGATAGTTCCCTCATAAAATACTACGTTATTGCAAGTCTATATTTATCCTAAGAAGGAGACCCCCCGTCCCCACCCATGCCCCATGGATGAATGTCTCATATTGAACTCGAATGTCATTTTTGAAGCATGTGTTGGTTTGGGGTGTTGCCAAAACTACTGTGGTTGACACTAATAACATGCAAGAAAATTTGCCCCCTTGCTCATGTCTTAGTGATCTTCTACAAGCGTCTAAAGCACTATGGAATGTCACCCTCCTTCAAATTTAAACATATCTAACATGCGGGCACCTATGTATTATTGAAACATAAGAGAGTAGTCATGCAAAGTGGGGGAGGGAGGAAAGGGGTTTGGATGATGACTTGATGACTTGAAGTGGCAGTCTAGAGGACTTTCCAGCCGATAGTCGATCTCTTGGGTGAATGGGGTCAGTTTAACATTTGTTGGATATGTGATATGCCTATTTGTTGCACAAAGACCATTATTTGAGGGTGACAAGACTTTGTGTTGACTACACTAAAATTAGTGGATGAAGAATAGTGTATCACATTTATTAACCACTAAAAGCTCCACTCTTCTCACACAACCATTATTCACTTGCTAGAAAATGAAGATTGCAAGGTTAGAAAACAAAAAAACTCTATCACATAGACATTGTTAATATTGGTATCCAACCTAAAACATGATTAAACCAACCATAAATCATACAACTTATTTCAAGAATGATGATTTCAAGATCGATTTGAAAGTGGATGAACCCACAAACCGCAGAAAAAAAAACTTCTCCCATGATTTATTTGGGGGCGAATGAACGCCCAAATACGCAACATGTGGCTCAACATGGGAGTTACAAGGAACGTACTTTAACAAACAACAGAAACCTTTTCCATGGAAAGGAAGGGGGGATGTACATGACTAATTTGAGGGACATAAAATTCTTGCGTTTAGTAAAGTCATGGCCAATTCCCACGTACTTCAAATCGGTATACGTTGGGTTAACTTGCTAACTCTCTCCTTTACACATATTTGCAAGTACCTCAAAAGTACGTCAAGTGCTGAAGATCTCCCCCACAAGAAGCCTTTAATCTCCTTAAAAAGTGTCCACTTCCTGTCCATAAGCAAGTAAGATTCGTCCACCTTCAATTCGTCGCGTTGGAGGAGGATGTCACAAATCTCGACCGTCATCTTCAATCGAATTCTGAATAAAGCGTGTGTTGCTGCTGCAGAAGAAGCAGGGATCTCGAATCAATCCGACGGGTCAAGTCTACTTACTTATGATGTTTCCGACAGTAGTCGTCTTCAATCGAATCCCGAATAAGCCTTCAACAAAGTGCAACAGCAGCAGCGGCAGGGGCCTAGAATGAATCCAGTGAGTCAATTCCTCTACGTTTCTTGGAATAAATCCAGTGGGTCAATTCCTCTACGTTTCTTAGAATAAACCCAGTGAGTCAATTCCTCTACGTTTCTTCCGTGCGCACACGAATTCGCACCGATTCGTGCAGCCGGCAGGGTGTCGAATCCTCTCAGACTTGTGCTTACATTCCGTTCGAAAGGTGTCAGAATGAGAAGAACAGCGGTGGCAGCAGCAACAACATGCAAGTGAAAACAGTCACATTAAGTTAACACACCCGCCCACTACTTACTTACTTACGAAAGCATCCGAATGTTCCAGATACTTTATAAAAACAAAAGTGCACCTGTGCTTGAAGTCTTGACAACGGAAGCTGGCGGTCGAATCCAAGCTATGGTACTTCCTACTTATGTATCCAAGCTATGGTACCTCCTACTTATGTGTCCACAGAAGCAGAGAAACCGTCAAATCTACGAGTGTACGAGGGATGTGGTGAACTGAGATGTGCATCGGACTGTTAAGATTTGTGCACCGTGCACACTCTCTTGAAGGTGGATTCAATATCACTACAAGCATATGAGTCCTAGGTAATTGAGTTGCGTCACTTGGAAACTTGTCTCACGTCATCTACAAACTTTGTATATGATTTACCGTTATGGAGATCTACAATTTTCTTTTCCATATTGCAAGATGATTGTGGAGGATGTGTATGTTGGTAGGGCATATACGTAATAAGGTATCAGTACAAGCATCAGAGGCATAGGTATGTTTGTCTTTCTTCTGTGGTTTTCCTTGTATATTTACTGTGATGATAATTTAAAGATTTTTTTAGTGACGCAAGTCAGGTTTAAGTCTCATATGCTTGTATTGTGGGCACTTGCACTCCAAGAATATTCTTGTGCATTGGATTGGTACAAGAATATTCATATTGCATTGAATTGTGCGTTGGAGTTGGCTCATTTGGTTGGCAAATATTGTCCTTTCAAGTTTTGAGGATGGGAGTTGAGGTGTAAAAGTTACACGAGGCGAAAGAAAACATTTAAAAGTCCATAAACGTATGACGATTTGGTGAACTGAGTGGATCGAGTCATTACAAGCGTATGAGACTTGGGCAACACACCATGCATCCGTGAAATTTGTCTCGCATCACTAGAAAATATGCAAATCTATCATTGTGGTAGACTTGGAGATTTTTTTTATTAACTCATGATGTCTTGCTCAAGTCTCGTATGCTAACAATGAGTTGTTTAATATGTGCACACTTGCAAGGTAAATTGAGCCCATGCAAGGAGGTGGGGGGAGGGGCTTTACCTCTGTTGTTATTTAAGGGGTCACATGCGATAGTGGGGTATTTTCATGGTATTATAAACTAATGTGCATATTCATGGGCTATTTTACAAATTATTGGAATATAACTAAAATATTTTCAAAAGAAATTCCAATGCATTAATAAATCTATGAATTTTAGTTTGAAATTTAAGTGGGAACCTTTCTTATATTGCTCCATGTTTTCTAATGCAACATCAATCCCCCCCCCCTGGTTGAACCTAGTAGTGGGAGTTGTATAGTGAAGTGTGCAACCTTGTTGTGGGCACTTCCCACTGCACCAACAAACATGGATGTTGGATTGGACTTAGAGTTAACTCGTCCAGTCAACAATTGCGATTCACAAAGATTGTCATTTCCCATTTCAATGGACTATTAAACTTATAAGAAGTCAAAGTCGAAGACTTTCAAATCTATAAATCCAATAACCACATAGGTCCTCCCAATAGATTGTGTTAAATATGAACATGGAATGGTATCTATGTTTTGAGCACATAGACTAATCTCATCATAGCACATGTCTTTTTGGTATTTGTTTTGACTAAAGCTTTTGACTACAAGTATCACTTAAATATAGATGTCCACTTAAGGAGAGTGACCATGTCCACATACCCTTAAGGAAAAAACTATGAACACCAAGTGTTATAGAAGAGAAATAACATAGTTGATCTGAATCCACAATTTAGAAGTGACAATTGAGGAGTAAATTAAACCTACACCTAACCAAATGTCGTTGAGATGTTGTTTGACACATAGATCTAACTATTGATTTGTTTAGCTTTGGATTTGAAAGGATATCGAGATACGTGAAGAGGTTTCCATGAAGCTGACCTAATCATTTGGGGCATTTTAAGAAAGTCAACCATAGAGGGCCAATTCTTATTCTAACCAAAACCTACATCCATAATAATATTCAGTTTACCTCGAATCTTTCACATGTCGATTTAAGATTGGTTGAGACCTATTTGAAAACCGATGTGGAACTTACGTTTTGCCACTTCACTAAATACGATATTTACTGTTGGATTATATTTAATGTTGTTACCACCCTACCCTGCTCAACATTAATTTTCAAGTCCTTGACAATTAGTGCTAGAAGATATATTGGAATTCTCCTTTTATCATTTCTTCTTCTTCTTCTTCTTCTTTCATATCCTTACTAACACTAAATTCAAAGATGTAACTTCCACATATTACCATGGTTGATATTTAGTGTTTGAGTTTACATTCAATGTTACTTACTTTCATAGGGTTATTGATATTTAGTGTATGCATTTGTATTTAGTGTATCAAAGACTAAATATCCTTTTTAATGTAGTAATAATAATAATAATCAGTTTCCCTCAAACTTTGCTATGTGTCGTCCCTACATTGATTGAGATCAACTTGAAACTCATGTGGGCTTACACTTGGACATTTACATTGACTATCCCAATTAGTGTGTATGGTACTGATTCCCGAAACACACACTATTTTGCCAAGTCTTAAAATTAGTGAGGGTCGAATCTTTTACTGAGTAATACTAAATCCATTAATACATGCTCATTTACCATACATTACAAGAAATTTAATGCGTGCTCTAAGGTGTTTATAGAGTGATAAATATATGCAACAATGAATAGTGTCATGATGAATAGTGTTAATATGAATAGCATTTTTAGTGAATAGTGTCAAGATGAAGAAGCTCCCTAAATTTTTTGATGACACTAATTTCATTATGTAAAGAAATTTAGTATCACCTTCACTAAATTCCCACTTATTGGGATGATCATTGTAATAAATATTAATAAAAATAAGGTGAAGTGCCCTCCACGGTAATGATCTATTACCGTAATGGGCTTATGGTTCAGATGTTTTACTACAAACTATAATTTCCAAGTGAGATTTGAGTGGGTCTCCATTGATGTAAGATCTCCTTGTGGATAAATTTAGAGAACGGTTTTACTTTCTTAAAGCCAAAGCACGAAGCACTCTACGTGACCTTCAATCTTGAGTTCATGGAAACCACAAGTTGGTATGTTGAGGCCAATGTTGGACCGATATAGTGAGATGCTTCTTATTTCATTTTGTTTGAGTGCCATACAATAACTTCCATGTGAGATTTGAAAGGGTCTTCACCAATGTTAGCATGCCTTGTGGCAAATTCTAAAGAACTAAAGAACAAAATCTTATTTTATTATTATTAAAAAGTCTAAGTAGGAAGCACATTCCTAGGGTGGCAATTAATTGTAGCACTTGCAAGGGTGACCATCTTTAGAATTTGATTTGGAGTTGTTAAACTATTTCTAGGATTAATTAATAATTAGGGAACTACATTTGCATTATAAGCATTTTTAAGGTTGTAAATTCAAACAAACTTGATAGATTTTCTTAGAAGTGCCGGTTAACATCTAGAGGGGTTTAGATGTTAATCCCTCTTTTAAAAAACGACTTCTAATTGACATATAAAAGTACAAACTTTGTCTAATTCAAACACAAATCGTATCAATGGATTCTTCTAAATGCCCTCTTACCAAGCATGTTTCTCCTATTTGTAAAAGAACAAACCATCAAGTCATTAGAAGTATTAGAAGCATTTAAGAAACAATTGTTCTACAAGGGAGAGTTGTCACCATGGGAGCACTCTATTGTATGAGACTAGGATTCAAGTATATTTGGATTTACGCATGAATTTTGGACGATTCCAACTGCCAAAATGACGTACACTAGATCGCAAAACCACACAAATATGATGGTTAGAGAACATGGAACACACATATTCAAAGTTGCGGTTGTTGTGTTGTTGTCCTTTGATGTTTTTGTCCCACAAGTGCACAAGTGTATATTTGGACAGGTGGTTTGTCCAAATATACTTAAATATCAATGATAAGATAGAGCATGCTAAAACCAACACCATGTGGGCACCATGCCCATAATTAATACCCTACAATCTTAGACTATTAGTGCATTTCGATTTTCAGAATGCCCACGATCTTAACTTTGCAACCATCTGTATTGATTTTGGGTCATCTACCAATCAAACTTCGAGCCCTTGTAACTTTTGCATAAGGAAATCAGATAAAACATAATTAGGTGTGTTGGAATCTCCTTTCAATTCCTAACATGAAGTATCTTAAACTTCGTCAATCTTATAAAAACATGTGCACGTAGCACTTAAAGTGACAATTTTAGCACCACGATCTGCCCCTAAAACCTGTTACAAATTGGAGTTATGTGTAAAGTCTTGGCATGAAACTTCAGGTGTGTTGGCTAAAATGTGAGTTTGAGAAGCTTATGCATACAATTGTCCAAATTCTCTCAAGGCTTAAACTACCATGATGAAAGAGTGTTGTCGGGCTATCACAAACCACCTTTCTAGCTTTATCACACTAGAATGGGTGGGCCAAGCTAAACCTTGCATAGACCGACTCGGAAGTTAAGGTGACGGGTCCCATCATAATGGATAAACTCTATTTGAATCTCAAGATTTTCTCAAAAATTTTAAATGATAAGGGGAGATCCAAGAAGTTTCACCCAACTTTCAAAATAAGCTCTGACACACGATGAACTAACACACTTTTAAAGGAAAGTTCTCTGCAAGGAGGATCAGCCCCACGATTCGATCTCTCTTTGAGGGACTTTACGTGTGACGTTTTTGGAGGAATTGAATATTTCAGGCCCCCATGCCTGCTGTCAACTTCAATCCGATTCTACGAGGATCGACAAGGCCCCGACAAGGATACTGGCTCGCTTTCTGATTTTCTCATGAACTAAGTGCAGCAGGCAGTCAAATCTGTCCACTGTCTACCTTTTGGAAGATGATGAACATTGAAGGAATTGGTTGATTCCAATCACCCAAACCCGCTGTCATCTTCAATCTTTGAATTCTACGAGTGTCGACAGGGATACTGTCCCCCTCTGTGATTGTCACATACACCAAGTGCAACAGGCAGTCAAATCTATAAGTCTGAGGATCAGATAATCTAGTGTGTCAAATCTGTCATTCTAGCTATGTGACATGCATTGGAGGAGTTGGTTTATTCCAATCACCCAAACCCCACTGTCATCTTCAATCCTTGAATTCTCTGAGGATCGACAAGGATACTGACTCCCACTTTGATCGTCGCATACACCAAGTGCAGCAGGCAGTCCAATCTATAAGTCTGAGGATCAGATAATCTAATGTGTCAAATCCGTCATCTATGTGACATGCATTGGAGGAGTTGGTTCATTCCAATCACCCAAAACTCGCTGTCATCTTCAATCCTTGAATTCTCTAAGGATCGACAAGGATACTGACTCCCACTTTGATTGTCGCATACACCACCTACTGCAGCAGGCAGTCAAATCTATAAGTCTGAGGATCAGATAATCTAATGTGTCAAAATCTGTCATTCTATGTGACATACATTGGAAGAGTTGGTTTATTCCAATCACCCAAAATCTGCTGTCATCTTCAATCCTTGAATTCTACGAGGCTCGACAGGGATACTGACTCCCACTTTGATTTTCACATGAAGCAAGTGCAACAAGTAGTCAAATCTATAACATCCGAGGGTCAGATAATCTAATGTGTCAAATCTGTCATTCTATGTGATAAACATGGATAGAATTGGTTTATTCCAATCACCTCATTCCCGCTGTCATCTTCAATCTAATTCGACGAGGATTGACAAGGATACTGACTCTCTCTATCTCTTTGATTTTCACATGAACCAAGTGCAGCAGGCGGTCAAGATCTATGAGTCTGAGGGTCGGATAATCTGATGTGTCATTCTATGTGCATCTGGGTATCTATCACACACATGAATTACCAAATTTGCAAGTGAAGTAGTCAGTCAGATCTACTTATGTGTTAAGTCGATCTCATCCAACATCCCTCACTGAAACTCTATTTTATTTGGCATATTGAAGTATCTTAGACCACCAGTCTCATGCCCCGATCACACCAAAATTTCCCTCCAATTCTAGCCAAGAAATTGTTGGGGATTATGTTGAGAAATAGATGTTGGTCCCACCACTTCTCACACTATTACAGTTGGAGATGCTAGCAGATGGTGTTAGATTTGGCCGGTGTGATCGGCCCCTTAGTAGGTTAAATTCAAAGTTAAATATAACTAACATCACGTCTTGTCATCCAAGACCTTTCATAACATTCCTCTGCTATGCAAACCTTCACTTTTCCCTATTTCATTATAAGGTAGATGGGTCTTAAGTGGCTCGTTTTCTTAATCGAACCCCTAGATTTGGTTGGTATGTGGTTCAATGAGGATCAAAGAGCAAACATCATAAAGACACTTGTTTAAAAGAGATTGGACTTCATCTTCAAACGTCAATAACTTCTCTACACTCAATAGTGAACACAATTGGGAGGACCTATGTATCCAATTAAGAATTCAATCAACATGCACTTCTGATAATCATAACTAGATCATAGGAAGCCCGATTTTCAATCCCGTTTTTGCAGATGTTTCATCATAGTGTTGTTAATGCAACACAAATTTTGTCATGTAAATCTAACCGATAGAGGTTGGAGAACATGAAAACCGAACCAAATAACACCCACATACCTTAGACATAGCCTTTTCACTTTCCTCATTTCCATGGCTTCTGTCCAAATTGTCCTTCGAGGAAGGAGATCATTCCATTTGAAGCAGGTGGTATCAAAGTCAGACTAGAGATCTAGATTCCAACTTGTTTATAAATTCCTTGACTCCCAAGAGGATCATTCCTTGTAGAGGGTGAGTGCTATTGAAAGTTGAAGTATGATAACATTATTTGCTTCCTACTCTTTGTCTACCTATCACAAGGTAGGATAATACTCCCATATCATTGCCACTTCACACATGAGCCAAGAGCCATGACCTTGAAATGGTGAGGACCCTTGACTCTCATCCAAAGGCCGTACCATGGGTGTTGGGAAAGTTGTTTTATGTAGTCGCGGGCCCTCAAGCATAGTGTGAAGTGAGAATAGACCATGTTGCGGGACCATTGCATATTTTGTTGGCGAAAAAAGAGGGGAGGATTTGGTTTAATATAATATGTCTCAAACTCTATCAATTTAAGAGAATTACTTGGTGGTGTTTGTCTGTCATGGAATCTGTCTTGAAATTTGTCATGTCGGAAAAATATTAAAAAAAGACGTGGTCTCCTGGAATTTGCGTCAGGCCCACCTCTTGGAGGTGGGCATGACGAAAATTCCATGAGACCATGAAACCTTATTCATAGTCCGCCATGTAGGAGTCCATGTAGACTTTTCATCCATGAAGTCTTCTTTGGGCCTTTAGGCCTTCACCTTCGTGTGTGAAGTGAACTTGGACGGTCTCTACCCTTTCGACCAATGAGAGCTCTTAGATTGCAATGGTCATGGGCCTTCAGTCTTGTGTGTGAAGTGGCCTTCATACTACGAGGCTCACGCTATAAGAGAAATAGGCCTAAATTGAACATTTTGAGCTCTACATCCACCTCTCCTAGGATATTAAACATGTAATTAGTATGAGATAAATAACAAATTTGTATTGAGGTTGTAACCAATTGCCTCATTTTTTTTGGACAGTGCTCAAATAAGTATTTTTTAATCATAATGAATTAATTTCATTTATTCATGAATGATCATATTCCCCCTCCCCTTTCCTTCACTAATGGACTTAGAATAGTTTGCAAATGTTCAGCACGTAGTCCAATATCTTTGGCACATATGTCTCCTTGGTTTCCATTCTTAGAGCCACAACTAACCACATATCACTCATATATAGGCATTTGATTAAAATAAGTAACAAATTAAGCAAGTATTTACATTAGACTGATCTAAAAGGAATGCACATTTTCATGCCGGTAGTAAAATCCCCTATTCTTCGTCTATCTCTTTCTTTAATGTTATGTGTATGAGACCGCCCCCAACATGAGGCAGTAGCCCTTGCCCCTCAACCATGCTTTGTGAATCCGCCTCGCATTTCATGTGAGTATGAGGTTTTGAAAAAGTGGTAAGCATCTCGGTCACGCCAACCTACAATCAGAGTCATCTCTCTTTCTTTGTATGAAGATTTCAAAACAATTGTATCAATTTGACATGTACATGGGTTACAAATAAAGCTATATGTGACACTCAAATAGTGTTACATCTACAACAAACACCCCGGGTATTATACTTTAGTCATCGGATTGAAATGAATTGACATGGTTCAAATCTATTGTGAGCGATATTATTTTAAAATTGATAATGGAGGATTTCTCTTCCAAATTTGCAGTTCTTAAACATCATGAAGATTTGATGTTGGTAAGAAGAAACTTCTTCGAGTATATATTGTAACCCACATCAAAAATGTTGATTTTTGCTGCTCGAGTTTTTGAAACTCAATAATAACTCAAACAATCCCCTCGATATTAACTAGTTGGGCTAGACTATTGCCGGGATCACTTTTTGTTTTCCTCATACAAGGAGCAATGATATCTTGGAAGTCAACAAAGTAGAGTGTTGTAGCCACATCTTCAAACCATTAAAAAAATATAGCCTTGCATGAGGCTTCACGTGTATGTGTTTTAATTGTGATTGATTGATGGCTTCATCAAAGGTTCTTGTGGATTTCGAGATGTTCCAATTATTCCAATGGTAATTTACGAAGACAATCCAACTTGCATTGCTTTGATGAAGGTGGCTACATAGAAGGAGACCGAATCAAGCACATTCAACCGAAGTTCTTTTTCACTCATGAACTATTAAGATCATATATAGATGTGAAGCATATTTGATCCTTTGATAACCTAATAGATTTATGTACTAAGCCATTACCAACCAGTAGGCATAAACAAATTGTTAAGGGAATAGGGTTGTAGAGTCTACCATTCCTATCTAACATGTACACAATCATGTAATAGACCTTTTCATTTTGCCCCCCCCCCCTTTACTATGATTTTTTACCTCAATTTTGAGGATTTTTATCATGGTAAGGTTTTTAACGAGAGGAAGGTAATGTGGGGTCTAAACCAAGATCCATTGTATCCAGGGGGAGTATTAAGACACCACCATTGACGGAGACTAGGTGTCAATAAACCCAACTTCATTGTAGTAGGATGTTGTCTTGGTAGGAGTTCTCTTTGAACTATAGGATGTTATCTTGGAACTATAAATACTAACAAGGCATGTCACCAGGGAGATATTAAACCTTCTACATATACATGAATAGAAGGTTAATAAAGAAAGACGTGACATGTTGTTGTCTTGTTTGTAAATTTTTTATCCATCATTGCTCTCTCTCTCATCTCCTCATTTTTGCAATAGTACAACTCACTTTTTGAAGGGAATCATACTCCTTAATATCCTAAAATAAAAAGAGTTTTGATCATTTAGATTCACATATCCATACTCAAAAGATGATACTTCTTGCTTCCCCTTGAATTCCTATTAGGACAATCTCCTCTTTTGAAGGAGAAATAGGACAATTTGGAGGGAAATTTGGAAAGTAGAGAGGCTCACGCTTCTAATGAAATGGAAAGGTGAACCGCTATGTTGTTGACGAATATCATGAGTCACCTTGGAATACACATTACATCCAACGATAGGTCATCCCTTCCGACGTGGCCTATGTTGTGTGGAGGTCACCGTAATAGTCCAGCTGGCATTCCACCGTGGCAAGCTTCCCTCTGTTTTTGAAAGTTTGTGCTGCAAACTATGTCGAGCACTCCGTTAGGGTTGATGACACGAAGGAGATGAACCTCCTGCACTTGTGAGATTGAATTTTCAATTCGACTGCAGTGGCATCGCTTATCCAGAGATTTGGCCATGTCGTCGTCATATGAGAAGGTGCGAGGGGGGAAATTGAGCTTTAAAGCGGGACTAGCGCCGGAGAAAACCCTGGACAAGAAGAAGAAGAAGAAGAAAACGAAGACGAAGGAGAGCGATAACGTGGAGAAGGTGGAAGTGGAATTAGAAGTGGAAGGCGCAGGTGCAGGGGTAAAGGGGCCGGCCAAGGTTGGTGGTGAGAAAGGGTATGATATTGATACGGGAACCGGGCACGCTCCGGATGGCAAGAAAAGTAAGAAATACGAAGAGTTGTTTCCTGTAGAGACCAAGAGGTTTGGCTATGTGGTTCCGGAGGTGAAATCCAGGGAAGCTGCTCTGGATGAACGGATAAAGAAGAAAGCGGATCGGTATTGCAAGTAGGAGGAGAGGATCATGCGTACTGCTCGAATTGTGAACAGTAAGAGGTGCTGCTCGTCACTAGTTGGTGGCTAGAAAGTAAGCCCTAGCATTGGAATCCATTTTCGGTATGAGAGTTTGTGTTTGAGCGTCCCTGTTGCATCTGGAAAGCTCCTTGCATCATTTCGTCGCAATTTACTGGTGAATTTTCTTTTTAGGGTTTCAGAAACAATTGAGTCTTGTTGGGGCAGGTTTAAAAAACAGTGATCATATCATAATTATGGATAGACGTGTCACATGATTCAGGTCAGGTGTTTGCGCTCATGATATTTCCGCAAATGCCAATTCAAGGACAAGCTCAATTTGGCCGGGAGCTACTCGCATCACAGTGGAGAGTATTTTCGAAAGGTAGAGAGAACATCTCTAGGTCTTGAAGGACCCCTTGCAGGCTATGTGATATGCTGCTTTAATTGAGATACTTGCTCCTATTTCTAGGCTGGAACAATCACATTGTGTGAGGTGGAATTTTAAGCCACGCACCTGTATGATCAGGAGTGTTGCCTTGAGCACATGTATATGTAATGGAATTATCTTATAGCAATGGCACACCGAAGGAAATCACCTGATTGATATCATTTAGGGTTTGTTCGATATCTTGCATCATCTCCTGTTTCATCCTGTCGCTCCTATGTTTCGTATGGTTACAATATCGCCCGTCAATGTGTCCATGTGGCCGAGTGTTTGTTCTACGGTTGGAAATTGGTAGCAATGACTTGAGATGATTGAAAGATACCTGCTACCATCCGAATCCTCTGCATGTATCTTTTGCATGGTATCCAAGATTTGGAAGAAGTACCATGCATATTTTACCACAGTAAACAAATGAAAACTGCAGGATTTAACAAAACAGACTGGTGAGAGCTATATCTGAAGACCTCTGACCCTTGTACGTTTCCAAGTTTGATGTGCTGTGGAGGTGGACGTATGCCATCTCATTCTCATGAACCATGTGGCATTGAATAATCTTTCTGCATGGTATTTAAGAGGGGAGTTTGTCAAAGCCCTTGTAGCAAAAGTAGGGTGTTTCCTTGAATAAATTTAACTCTTGGCTTTTGTTCTCATACTTTAGGGTTTTATCTTATCCCTCATGGTTTGTTTGTGTCGACATCAAGGTCTTACTACACATGCTGTACAACATGTTACCTACTTGAGGCATCCCGTGACCTCCAGAGATGTAGCAGAAACTGAAGACAAGGACTCCTTGTTGTGAACTGGCGAAGTTGGTCGAGATATCGGGGAAGGTAGATTCTTCCATGCAGATTGTTGTGGATGGCCGTAAATGTGCAGAGTGGTTTGCCACCATTTGACTATTGCTGCATGTGTGATTTGTTTTCTATTTCATTCTAATTTCTGTTCATTTCTTTTTGATTGCTTTGTACCAAGTATGTAATTCTGAAAGCTCTGGATTAATCATCTCTCTTGTATTACTGGTTACCATTACCTGTAAGTGTTGTATGAACTTCAATACCTACAATGATATTTCTGTAGGAAGCTTGTAGATTTCTCTTGCTACTGTTGTCCTCCTCTGACGAGTCTTCACAATCTGTCCAGTGTGTCTTGTGACTCCCATCTGGTCATTGTGTCTGAAGGGAAAAGACCACCAAAACCAGCTCGATAAAACTCAATACCGATGGGATGGTAACATGCAAAGTGGGAGTACTTTACAGAACTCAATAACGATGGGTTTGCAACATGGAAAGAGGGTGTACTTACAGCATTCACGAGAAAATCTGCACAAGGATTGTGCTGAATCCCTCAGTATTTTGTGCTGGAATGAATAGGACCGTTGGCACAGGAGCATGTAGTAGCCAAACCCACATGATAGGTCAGGTCCTAATTGACAGAAAAAGTTGTCTCCTCACATTGTGTTGTCAGATTGAAAAGCATTGCACTGGCTTGATGTGCCTTTTGGGTTGAAATCTTCACCATCTGCCAAATGCACCAAGTTATCTCTGAAGTAGTCTCCCATCCTCCTGTCCAGCTGAGACTGGTCACAGATGGGAAAGCAATGAAATGACTGGATCATGAGTCTCCACTACTACCATAGTACAATCATGCTCTTGAGTGCAGAGAAATCAAGGTGAAGTACTGCCATCAAACTGACACACCTGTGAACTGGTGTGAAGTGTTTGTAGCTTGTGGCTAACTTAAGCGGCTGGCATGTCGACATGTGCCAGGCCTGTGACGCAAGTGCTAGGCCTGTGACGCAAGTGCTCAATTAGTCTCCGTCTTTTGCTGGATCCAGCTTTGCTCTAAGTAATTGCTTAATTAGCAACATTGAAATGGGAAGACAAATAATGGTCTACTGTTCTTTTGAAGCCCCATCTTTACATTCATCAACTATAGACCTTGCAAGACATCTCGTGTGAAAGGGAGTGCCATCAAACATCCAGCATATAGACAAATTCGAGCAGCGTACATCTGCCACCAATAAAGCAAGCTTCATGAAATCTTAAAACAGGTTTCCTGTTAAGTTTAATTGGAGGTCACCACATTGTGTGGATATACATAAAAGGATCACTGATTTAGTAGATAGGCAAATGGTACAGCACAAACGAATGAGACCCCCTAGAACTTTGAGCAAAGATTCGATGATTGTTACCACCTTCACAATTTCACAGCTCAAAGGAGGTAATGGATCATACACAAGTCACGTAGCACAGGATATTGCAATGGTTGGAACACTATGAAGAGAACATATTGTTTGGCAAGTATGTCCACGTTACAAATAATCAACTCATGAACCCAGCAAGGGACATATTTCTTTTGGCAAGGTATTTTACATGGCTACTGCTTTGTATGGGTATGAAGTGGCAATTACCAAAAGAGCTGTAACTGGCATCACTTGAACCTACTCTTCTAAGATAATCCATGAAGGTGTAAAACCCCCACTCTGTTGTTCACAACAATGTCCATTTTCTCTGTATAAGGGGCATTCTGCCATTCACTTGCTGCAAAGCTCTTTCCATCCTCCGAGGTCCTAGATAGTAGAAAGTGTGACCAGGGCCACAGCAGAAGGCAAAGATTTGTGTATTCTAGCTTTAGAGATCCTTTAAGGTGTACGAAGGTATGATGCAGTTGATCCATTCACCATGCTTGTCACAGGTTGGATTTCAGCCATCCGTAGTCTTTCATTTTCAAGCTGGATAAGATGTGTGCGCAGACTTCGCTCCTCTACCTGCTCAAGCACCCACAACCCTGACAAATGAATTCACTGCTTATCACCCAACAAAATTCTCCCCTTGTAACCAACTCTTCTAAAGATCAATTTCTGAAGAACCCTGGACATGAAGTAAACAAATGGAGTTCCATACATCAACAAATTGAATACTCTGGAACCTACTTGTCATCACAAATGCTAGTCTAGATGACAACGTGAAACTGGAGCATGTTGAAGATTACCTCTAAAGAAGCAGCCACAGACAACAAATCTCCACACTCTTCTAGAAGTGCTCGTTCCTGTGCTGCTGTCTCTGCCAATTGTGACAACAGACCATCCATACTATGTGCCTGCAGGTTCAAACGCATAATATAAGGATATGCTTAGCACATCACACACATATTCACCTTGCAGAAGAAAAGAACTTACTCTAATCTTCTAAAGAGAGCTATGGAGCACAGTGGCCATGTCTGATCCGTTTGAAGGATCAATTATGCATTGGTCAACCCTAAATGCCTGAGGGTCTTAAGCAATTTGAAAATCCACTATAAAAAGTATGTTCCCCTCTATGACAGAGAACTTCTTACAACAAAGGTATTCAGAAAGGATGGGTACACAAATCTATACGGTTGGTGTATAGAGTGAAGTTTAAAATACTTGTATGGGTATTATAGAAGTGTTATCAGTTAAAAAATCTCATAAATTTTATTTGGACCTTTTTCAGTAGAATTTTTGGTCATAAATTTCCTATACACAAGATCAGAGTGTCATGAAAAGTTGCAAGAATAAAACTCATATGTGTCAAAAACCGTCAATATCCTTTGTTATTGGCTACACTCCTACACTACAAAGGTGTGGTGTGCCTAACTTTGCCAAGTCTTTAAAAATAAACTATTGGCCTCATTGTGGTGGGGATGGGCTCAACTAACCCTCAAGCCTTCACTCTACCCTATTTTAAAAAAAACCAGCAACATCAGAGCTACCCTTGAACCCCCAACCAGCTTGCAAAGGTGAAGGAGAAACCAAAAATGGTCTCTTAGGTGCTTAGGAGTTAACTAATATACATAGAAATAACCAAACAAAAGATGACAAACATTGCAATGTATGAGAATTTTTATGCAAAGTAGATAGCACATATTAACAGAGTCACACCTTGGGTAGCAGAAGGTGCACAGATCCTTCAACTGCATTCAATACGTCTACTGCAGAACTAAGAGCTTCCTTCACAGCTTGAACATCAGCCTGCAAAATAAATATCATTCAAAGCTTCTTGTGAGGAGGAAGGTAAGAGTTTAGAAAACCATATTTGATATACCAAGCAAGGGCAGGAAGTTTGTATCTGGAACTCTGAAATAGTGAAGACACAGCTCCAAAACTTATGTATCGAGGACACTAGCTTGTGAGCAGTGATTTTGACCAGTTCAAAGTTCAATTTCATACAAATACTTAATACTCCCTCCGTTTCATATCAAAAGTTACGTTTGGACATAATTTGCGTTACGAAACAAAAGATACGTTTGGTGAAATTTCTTTCAAACTTCGTCAAACGAATTGGAATGTTGCTATAAACAATGTAAATGTTGTTGCCGATGAACTACCAAGTCAATCAACTAACAATTTACACTTATTTAACAATTGATATTTGAACTCAACCTAAACCCAAACATCAACACGGTTTTATGTGTATCATTCGTCAATGGTGATGAACGGGCCGTTTCTTCTCAAAAACCCTAACCCTAAACACAAACCTTAAGGAGCACGAGTCTCAACCTCACTACTCATTAGCAAATGAGCTTCAGTGCCATCCGCCCAAAATGACGGGCTTCCAATGAAATTGGCGTTAAAAAAAATTTGATTTTTTTTTTGGACACCCCTAGCTCACCGGAAAGTGCTTAGTGAGAGCTATACAACGCACACAATTTCGTGCTAAAAATGCGAAAAATGACCTTAATCCCACATATTTAGTGAAACGTAACTTTTGATATGAAACGGAGGAAGTACCAGCCAAGCAAGTAGGAATAATTATGCAGAGATCTACAGTTAAAATGTACAACTACATTAAATATTTACATGAAGAGAATATTCACATCTCAGCACCCAATTTCCATTCTCTTATAAATAATAGTGAAAACCAGAGATTCACTGCAACAATCTAGCCGCTCTTAACATATGTTACTATTCAAGGTTCTTAAATCCTATGAGGGACTGGACTTGCAACAACAGGGAGAACCTGGAAACTCATTAAGTAGTAAATCTCATTCATGCAAAGTAAAAACTGCCAGCAGCAACACAAAACACACAAATTGAAGGTTAATTACCCGGGCACCTCCAGTTACTGGAACTCTCAAAATTGCAGATTCCAGAGCTTCCATGCAACCATTCAATGCATTTGAGTGCTCCTCCTCAATCATCTCCCAGTCTTCCAAATGGGTTCCCTGTAAAAAATACCTAGCTCCTCAGAACATAGTTAAGTTCTAGGTGGTACTGCCAATGTCCAGCAAATGTGCAACACTGGGATAACCTTGCAAAAGTATACAAGAGTATCATGCACTGTGTAACAATATGCTGGCTACACATTAAATTCAGTAGGAAAAAAGTCAAGACATCATTTGCAGAATGATGTGTACTCTAGAAACTTTTGAGAAGCTTGAAGCAGGTAATATCTGGTGAGTAATACTTGTGGAAATCAAAAAGAGGAAAGCTCTTGTTCTAGATTATGTGTCATCAAATACATAAGTGAGATATCCAAGAATACTCAAAGCTTTACCAGAGTGACTTTCTGGATAAGAAAAAGTCCCCTGAAATGTATTCCATTACCTGTGTCCATCTTGAATGCTGTGATCAAAGTTGTACAACCATCAAGCTACATTACATACTTACATGTGTAGATAAGATGGAGCGGAGCTTGTGAGCCTGCCTTGCTTGCTGCAGTTTGATCCGCTGCATGGCCACTGACGTTCGCAACTCAGAGGTTTTAACCCACACATTGTACAGTTGCCTCTGCATAATTGAAACAGACTCTTCATAAGCACTTTTCAAGCTGTAGAATATCTAATACATATGACTGGAGACAGGGGAATAACAACCCTTACCCCTCTACAATCTTCCTTGGGCAGGACTCCAACACCTAGAGGGTACCTATATACAACATGGATACCCCAGGTAGGAACTGGCTGCTCGACTTTAGACAACCACTACAGAAATCCCAAATACAAGCTCTAGGAATCTCATTGATTGCACCGCACCTTGCACATTCACATACCTTAATTTCTCAATAATTTTTTCAAAGTCTTGGTCATGATGTGCACTGGCTCTCATAGGTTTCTTAGTAGAAAACAGGTAATGAGGACTCAAGGTTCCTAAGATAGAATGAAACTCAAAAGCCTCATAAAGCATAATAGAAGTTTGCCAACCTTGCTAGCGAAATGCAATACTGCAACAAATTCTCTGTTCATATCATATGGAAACTAGTCAACTTAATCTTTCAGTGGCAACCAAATACTGAGATAAAGATAATTATATCCAAAACACCACCTGCTCATAATATTTGACAAGGTCAAATCACTACTTGGAAGGCATAGCAGATATAGGATGGTTGCACCTTCACTTTGATCATATGGTGTTGAGTTGGTGATTTAGACAACCCATAGTAAGTAAATCTCCTGATAGCCTGCCATTTAAGACAAACTCATCCTAAATCTTATGAAGTCTTGAGGTAAAAGCTCCCATAGTTCTGTGACATATGATTTATCCATAAACCTACCTCACATAGCAATAGGATTTTTATTTAGCGTAAACCATACTACTTCATAATCCCACTCTGGAATCCGCCGGTAACAAGCACAGACCCTATTAGAGAGAAAAACGTCCTACATAATAAACATAGAACACCATTCTTGGTAAGAGGGCCCACTAATTTTCCACCCATATTGCCTCAGGAGGTCTGTGATGTTCAGCACAGGTATGATAATTGGAATATTGGTAACACCAAGAGAAGGTAAATAGCAGTCACACTGGAGATAAGAGACCTTGCCACTGAAACAAAAAGAGATCCAATACTCAACAGAACAAAATTCTCTTCACATGTTACAGAAATGCAAGTCAAGCACTCTCCACAGAAGTGACTTCTGGGAACGCTGTTCACACCAGCCAAGAATAATTAATTAAATAAAGCATGACAAAATTTCCAAGAAAACAAAGCATACATGTGCATAAAGGTAAAGTCATCATTAGAGCACCATGTCCACATAATAAAACAATGCATCTGTATGCAGACATGCAGACATGCACCTGCAGCACTTGTCAATATAGTGTTGCCTTGCACTCCCGCTTTATCCCATGGATACTAGAGGGTATGCCATTGGACATCTAATCCGATGGGTTGAACAATCTAATCAGTTGGGCAAATCCTACAGTTCAAGATAGGCCATCCCTCCAACTACAATTTCATTGCAGGACCCCTTTCTATGCAAGATGACATGAGAGCTTCTGATATTCAACCACAACAAATAGCTTAAGCTCCACTATGTTGCACGTACTATACAGTACCAAGGAGTAGGCAGACAAGCTGTAGGGATAGTATGCACCTCAGCAGCTGCCTTTTGTGCACTCATTACAGCTTCAGCTCGTGCATTTACAAAACGCCATTGGAGCCATCGGTTGTGAAGAATTCGTAACAGCTGAGCTTCTTCCTGTTGCGTCAATGACTTTTTCCCTCTACTTCGCCCGTCAATCCCAAAATTCGACATACTACTTACTACAGCCCGAGCGGTCCCCATCATGGCTACAGACCCTGCATATCCAGGTCGTGACCTCTGAGGACTAGGTGCACCCCTCAGAGGAGACGATGGTCTCGAATGCTTAGGTGATGATGGTGGATGTGGAGTTGAAGGAGTAGAATTCCCTGCACCTCGGCCAGGAGAAAGTGCCCACGAAGACGTCATGCCCCCGTTCATACTATGATTCATGCTGCTACCCATCAGCATACTGGCTGCCGATTGGTGAGGCAGAACTTTACTCCGCCGAACTACCTTTACCGGCGCAATGCCGGGTGGGCAAACATCCGAATCTGTCGATCGCATGTGATCCCCCTCAGAAAATCTTCGCAACCTGTTGTTCATGTCTTGCCATACCCGAGCAGGTACGGTTGTGCCCCTTACGGAACCTCGCCCGGCGGGTGCCGACCCGCTTGAGGACACGCTATCAGTATCTGACATGGTATCCGTCGGACCAGGAGGGGCACAAAGAACATCAATTGCTGCCACAGATTCCTGTGAGTGTCGCCGGACGTGACCACCCACATCCCTTCCGCTTGATGAATTCTTATTCGCTGGACTTGTCTCAACCTTGCTGTTGCCTACAGACTCCCGACCACCGTTTTCGGTGCCCACCTTGCCTCTCGTGGGCGAAGGATTCCGCCGCAAAGCTGTTGGACCGGAAGGTGTAGCTGGACCCTCGTTCATAGATCGATTGAAGCTTCGAGACACCGTGCTCCTCGCTCGAGACGAAGGTGTTCCGGGTCGCCCTTGCACTACCATTGTTGCTGATCGTGAAAGTGGCCTTTCCCTGTCCCCGCCGAGATCCATGCTTCTAGTCATCGACCCGCCGAACACCTTTCCGGTGCTCATGCCTGGCCATCTTTGTTGCTCGGGTTTCGAATGCGAATTGTCTTTGGGACGCGCATTTTCAGCTTGATCCAGGCTTTGACGCCGCATAGGAGACCCCTTCCGCTGTGGTGGAGAAACAGTCACAGCGTCGCCATTCCCAGCATGACGATGCACACCGTTTCCTGCAGGTTTCAGACTGTGATCACAACCTTCGCTAACCTCCTGCTGATCCTTGCCTTCGCTCTGGATGCTAGAATTCGGACTGTTGCCATTCGCCTCCGTACCCTGCTTCGAGGCGGACATGGATGGCCATAATTCGGGCCCTCTTGATTGCGAACGTGCCTTGCTTGCACCCAACCCATCCGTTGAGGCAGAGCTTGACGCCGACTTGCCATCTGAACTGCTTGTAGCCGGCCAAGGTCTTCGCCTCTCGGCAGAGAAAGCACGCTTCGGAGCCTCTGCCACGTTGCTCGTGCGACCTAAATTAGGAGAAGGGTGCCGGATAGGGGCGTCCGACTTTGCTGCGCTACTGGAACTAGAAATGCTACTGCGATTTCTCACAGGAGAAGCTTGCCGTGAAGATGAAGACGAAGGTGAAGGCTGCCTAAGCGGTGACGGATTTCGGCGACCACCTGCAGCGGCAGCTGCAGGAGCAGGACTTGCCACTTTGTACCTGGAAGTAATCTCCCTGTTTCGCATCTTCCGCACCGCCGCTGCATTGGCCTTCTCGGCCGGAGGAAGACCTCCATAATTCTGTGCACCGTTTGTTTCCTTCTTCTTGTCCAGCTGCGGCTCTTTCACCGTAGGCGACGTAAGCACGGGGTTGGACGTAGGCGCCACCGCGGCAACCATGGTCCGAACCGCCACCCTTCACTTCCCTTCCCCGGACTCATGCACCACTCCTCTCCCCTACATCGTAACGCTTCCACTCCTTCGCTTCACTCTCACACAATGCCATTTCCAGCTCACGTAAGCTCAACATTCTGTCTCCAGCGCCGGCGATCCCCTCACCGGCCTAGCTACCAACCAATCGACACAACACAAACATCCTCTACGTTGCTC
The DNA here is from genome assembly GCA_950295325.1 of Polytrichum commune. Taxonomy (NCBI): domain Eukaryota; kingdom Viridiplantae; phylum Streptophyta; class Polytrichopsida; order Polytrichales; family Polytrichaceae; genus Polytrichum; species Polytrichum commune. Next base: position 2,756,529 of record OX485804.1, read on the forward strand.
TTCCAGCTAATTCCGCAATACAGAGTCCATTTCCTGCTCATTTCCCACCCCGCCACCGCTACATTGCCTCCCCCACCTCTTCTCTCCACTTACCTCAAACTTGCCAGCCTCCACATCCGCCGACTCCCCGATCTCTCCTCCACTGATAGAACCCCCAGTCGCCACCATTGCGGCCATCACCACCAAAAAACGCTAAACCATATCAAGGTTAACAAGCCCCGAAACCACAGCTCACGAACCTTTCACAATCATCAATACTTCACCCCAACAAACAAACAAATAAACAAAAACACGACAATCCAACCCCTAGGGTTCGCGCCGAGACGAACACCGATTTTCACACTGGTACTCGCGAAATTGGTCGCTGCTAAAAACCACCAGCGACGCCAATCTCCGACCCGAAGCTACCAAAAACTTCAAAAAGAGTTCACACGCATCCGCTGGCTTCATATAGTTGCTGTATATTGCGACGAAACCCCGAGATCGACCAATGTCGAGCTCCGCGACGAAAGAGCGAAACCGAAAGCCAAGCGAGCTGGTCGCAAGGGACTGAGGAAGCAAGGCCCCACCTCGAGCGTCAATCACCCGGTCCCGTACATGTTGGGTATACATTCATAGATTTCCGTGGAAAGTTTCGTAGATTCAGCGTGTCTGCGGCCCAAGTGATGGAGCCAGTACTCGAGTGTTCGATACATGCTGTTTTTGCACAGTACAGTACTGTAGTGGTATTTGATTTCGTATTTGTATAATATTATTTATATATGTCATCCGTTACGTAACATTACTCAGCTGATGACCTGTGTTCGTGGGTCCCACAGTGGATTCAAGAATGAAGCCTCCAGATGCTAGAATTCTAGTGCTTTGGACTGAATCTGAAGTTAGAGCAGCTGAACATACCTCATCAGTTGAGTAATGTTTCGGATAAATTTGGACTTCCCATTAATTAATGGGACTCTCAATTTCAAATATTTCGTAACTTACAGTAATCTCCCGATTAAGTAAGCACCCGTTTAAGTACGCATCCCAGTTAAGTTCGCAATTGTTTTTTGACAAAAATCAAGGTTCATGCTTTATCATTTGAACATGTCATGCATATATAGTCGTTTGCTACGAATGCATGATTTTTTAACGCTTAATATTCAATGTCAATTTGTTAATGTTCGTTGAAACGTCTCAAACGATCGTTGCAATTCATCATATATATGTCCAGCTTCCGTTTGAACATCGGAGCAAAGCAGTTGGTCGTCAATATCGAGGACAATGTTGTGTAGAGCTTCAAAGCCTTTAAAACCAATCTTTTAGCTCAGTAAATTGGCCAACAGAGGCGCGAAACGTTTTCGATTTAGCATCATCAAACATTAGCGCCATTCGTTGCAATATGTTCTCCCGATTGTCCCAAACTTTCCAGATGGCGCCTTCACTAACTTCATACTTTGAGCCGTCCAATAAACTCAAAGCTTGCTTGGTGTGTTCGGCTTGCTCAACTTTGTAATGATTTCACATCGTTGGGTTTCGGTCGAGTGGGTTGCCTTAGGTTTAATTTATTTCATGTTGTGATTCATCGAATTAGAGGGTCTAGAAGGTGATACAAGTAAAGTACGCACCTACCAACTAAGTGCACACCAACCGCTCATGTGCAAAGTGCGTACTTAAGCAGGAAATTACTGTACTCACAAGTTCAAGAATTTGTGTCCATTGTTTATTTCTTTCTAAAGGTAGTTGCTACTGTAGATGGCACTCTATTTCCTCTTTACTAGTCCCAAAATATGAATTTCAAGTGGGGATTAAGGGTCTCATCCAATGTAGGAATGACATGTGGCACGAGATGAGGAGAAAATTCATTTATCATCAAAATAGAGAACCTTCTATAGTGTTATTGAAATCATTCTTCACTTGGGCCAAAAATAGTGGACATACAAATTCATTATTGATCACTCATCCAAGTGCACAAGGGTTATCAAAACACATAATGGTTTTTCATCCATGGAGGTGTGATATCATCCATGCCTCTCATACTTCGTTCATTAATAAATTAGTTATGATTGATAACCAACTCAAGTAGGTGGGTGATTCATTAGCTCATTGTCCAATCTCCTCTCATTGGTTATCTAATCCATAAATGATTATCCTTTAAGATAAGCATGCCTTAAAATAATTTTTTAGCTTTGCAATCATTTCATGGATGTGATCCTTTGATAGTATCTCAAAACATCTCTTATGCAAAAATGTTAAACAAAATCATGTGGAAATGTTTACACATCTTTCAATATTTGTAGCTTAATGTTGTTAAGGTTCAACCAGGGTCCCCTTAAGCATTAATACTACCCTACATGGGCAGTTTCAAATTTAAGGATCGAAGAATTATGTTAACTCTAAAAACTAATTTCCATGAACTTGAAAATCAACATTTAACCCCAGCAAAATCTTCGCCAAATTTTAAATTCTAAAGAGTTACACTCCACTCCCTAATTGCCATCATATTCAATAACAAAAATAACTTGAGACCCAAACTAGAAAGCCCGTATACACTTCACACCCACAAATCCCTTGGCAACAAAACGTCGCATCAACATTTAACATGACAAGGCATGATACCTTAGCTCACCAACTCATGACATGTTTTATTGTCTCAAGCCACATTTGGGAACACCTTTGTATTTCCTCCTTAAGTTCAAGTCGTACACTAGATTCAAACCCCAAACCACTTTTGAAACACAAATAATAACACTCCTTGTCACCTTCAACATTAACCCAAGGTGACCACACTCCGTCCCACTAATATCATAACCCACTATTCCCTCTCACTCCCATCCATTAATCCCCCACCACTTGAATGAGTTACCTACCCCTACGTAATTTTATCCTCATTGAAAGGTGGTAATAGCATGCATACAAAGAGAATCTTCATTCATGTTATGAAACATACGTTTCTTTTCCTTTGTTGCTTTTTCATTCCTAATTCTCTCCAAGATATTCCAAACTTTTTGATGTTATGATTGTGGAATGTACCATGAACCTATGTTGTTAAGGTTGAAAAATTGTTCACTTTTCAATCTTGCAATTTTAAGGCTAGTTAAAGAACATCATATTACTTGTGTTTTTTTTCAAAAGAATATGTTTGTTAATAGATATATGATTATAGCATATTAATATATAACCTATATGTTATGTTGTGCACCACTGCACCACTGCACCATAATGTGAACCCACATCATGTGGTCAAAGTTGTTATCACAACCCTAATTTAACTTAAGTAATGATACATCTCCTTAGGCATTTGTCATACATTCCAACAAAAAGATAAAGGAAATGAAAGATAAAAATAAAACATATGGCTAATGCTAATACTTGTGACACTAGGAGGGCAGCACAAACATGTAAGCTAGTTTGGCCTCGTTTATTTGTCCCATACACCGACATTGAAGACCCATTAAGAATGGTGCATGATCTGAACGCCCCATGCTCAAGGTAAGGTCAATTTCCTCCTCAATAATGGAAAAGTGGCAAGGTGCACAGTTGTGTGTGTGATCCCTCCAAACCTTTTCACATTTGCCAATTAATTCCAATACGTCAATGGGCATCACAGTCTGGATGTGTAAGATGATGCGACAACCAATGACGTCAAGAATTGTAGGAGTGGTTTGTTGCAAATATATACACAAATTAAAGTCTTCAGGCATGAACCTACATAAGGTTTGTAACCACCTCCTCGTACAATCGTGAAACGCAATGTGTCCGGATGTTGTTCAATATTGAGGTTCTCCAATGCCATGGGCTTGATGCATTGAAATAACTTGACTCGTGCTTAACATGTTGCTAATCATGTGTCAATATCATCCATCTTGACCACACCTTGTGTGGCCTGCTTGGTGGGCACTAGTAACACTAGTTCTTGTCTATATAATAGAAAATAAGGTGAGGTTTGCTTGTTGAAGCAATATTCCATGGCCAACTATGGTAGTTGAATGTCCCAACCCCTATGATGGTCGTGTTGTAGCCCGTACTTCCAAAGGCCCCGCTTGATGGTATGCACCATGCATATCACCAACCCATCTCCTTCGGGATGGTCCCGGGATGTCATCTAATGGTCTATGAAGGTTTGTTTGCATATGGTTTGGAAATTTGCCCAAGGATTCTCTACCTTGGTCCATCAACACCTCTGTAGGGGCCCTTAATCAACTTAAAACATGATTGAGAAACGCATAAGCGACGCCTTCAAGGAATTTGTCAAGCAAAATGATTAGTTCAATCCATTTGGAAGAATGCTCGTTACTAAGATGTACTTGTTGTAGCATTTGGTTGTGGGCAAAGGTTGCGATTTGGGCATGTGAACATTAAGCAATGCACGGACCCAATCACACACCTTGGCTATGAGGCGTTGAATGTCCACCTGCATGCCTTTCCACCAATAATGATGTTGTATTGCGTACGCCATAGTGATCTAGGTCCTTGAGTAGGCGGAGGATAAGTTCCTCTCTTCCATTGGGTGGAAGCACCACGCATTTCTCACCTCCATGAAGCTTCCAAACTAATTGGTTGCCTTCCCATTCAAATCGCTTGGCCCATTGCAATCCCTCACCTTAGGTGTTACATCCATGTTCATAGTGAAGGTGCATAGGTAGGCCAACATCATCTCATCGTTCTAGATGTCCTGGGCGCCCCCAACTTCTTCGACATCGGGAGACATGGTCGTCATTATAGGGCATAGTCAAAAGGTTTAAATACAAGGAGGCAATCCACCATGCTTGCTTGTTGGACTCATCCTCTGCATAAAACTATTGGGACTCATCTTTGTCATTAAACTCAAACCTTTCAGGATCCTCGGTGAACCAACCAATGACTTCTTTCTCATCCCCGTCAGTGTGCCAATGAGCACTAAACAATTCCACCTAGTTGGCACATGGGTTGCGTCCTTGTTCACCAACCCGACTTGATGAACAATTCGGAAATCATATTGTTGGAGCATAAAAGTCAATTGAGCAAGTTTGCATGTTAATTTGTCAAATTCCATGAGCCACTTCATAGGTTGATGGTCAATTACTAACAAAAACTCATTTTATATAGGTAACAATGAAAATGAACGATGGCCCAAACAACTGCCAAATATTTGCCCTTTTACGAATTGTACAAAGCCTTTGCATTGTTGTTGGAGCAATTGGCATAGGCAATGACAAACTTTGTGTCATTGTCATTCATTTGTGTGAGCACAACTCCTAGGCCGAGTCCACTCCAATCGGTATGCAATTGATAGGACCTCCCTGCAATGAGTTGCCTAAGAATGGGTGCAAATGCCAATAGTTGATATGGTGAGTGGCTTGGCAATCATGTTGAAGGCCTCCACAAATTATTGTAATAGTTGGCGAGCCCTAGGAATGCCCGTTACCTACTAACGTCGGTTGGTTGGGGGATCTTAGCTAGTGAAACATTACAAATTCAATTACAATTTAACTTCCATGAAAAAATCAAAGCCAACACCTGTAGCTTAAAACAATACCATACTACTTCCATGCATGTACATCAACAAGACAATAATCAATTAAAATGACATGTATAAGTTATAGCTAGGCTATCCAATCAACCATAAGTATAAGCACATTGTATACATCATGTGATAGTGAGTGATCATGATTCCAACAACCTAGTGGCCTAACCACCTTCATAACGATTGCACTAGCACTCTTAGTTGCGCTCTTGCACTTATGGTCTATCTTTTATGTGTTTTTTCTTCATTTCCAATCCTAATTCTAAGGTAGTTTGCCTAATTCGCCCAACACTTCATTCACTAAATCTCTCGGTATTAGATTGTTTCCCTCTTCTACACTTTATCCATTATTCTATCATCTCGATTTTCACTTAGAATTTCTTTATTTGCAAGTTTTAATCGTCATGCTTCATGTATGTTGAGACTAGACTCAATGCTCACATGTGTGCTCACAACTTTATGAATTTCACTCCCTCTCACATGCTACACACATTCAAGCCAATTGATTGCACGGAATAACAAACAAATCCAACATGTTCAATGTATTGGCTACATTATATGAATGGTCTAAGCATCATCTCTATCACAAGGAATCATAATGCATGGCTATAATCCACTCAACATTCATCGCACAACCTATTGCCCTCATCCTCTCTCGCGCTATCTTGCACTTTTTGAGCTCTCTAAGTTGTTTATTGTGTATTGCCTTGCCTTCTTGTAGCTTGGCTTAGTGGCTAGCACCCAAAGTAGTTATAATCGTTTTTACTTGTCTATCATCTAATAGCCATTTTCACATTCTATCCAAGTTTTTTATAGTGGCAGCTAAGGCTTATAGACAAACACATAAAACTATGGTAAGAAAATTGTCGATTATAGGTTATCCCTACGAGAAACATAGGATTTGTAGCAATGTTACAAGCATCATATTTGTCCACCACATACAAGCCCGATGTGCTTGTGATCCGATCATTTTTTATGAATCTATACAATATACCTCAAATTAACAAAGACAAATTGAATATCACATCATGTAACTAGTTGGACTTGGAAACACTAGGATCATGCCCAAAAATTATGCCCAAAATTTCCTTGGATACCATAGCTCTCTAGCAACTTGGGCACCTTTATGCCTAATAATTAATTAAAGTATGAAAGTAAGTTAGGCAACCCTAAAAAATCTAAAATTTGGCATACTGAAAAAATTAGACATTCATCCAAGACATTTCTATAATTCATGGATGGTTTTCCTAATTTCATCTATGGCAGCTACAATCAATCTAAACACTGACCTTAACCAACATTCCATACCCTACAATTGGTCTTTTACTTGTATGTTAGGGTTTTGCTTGGCAACAAATTTTGCTTTGATTTGATGCTACTTTATTGGATTCTAGTGAATATCACTTGCATAATTGTGATTCTAGGCACTCTTTGAATTTTATATATATATATATATATATATATTTGGGGATAATCAACGAAATGAATTTCCAAAAAAATTAGGCACCTTTAAAATTAATTATTTTATGCCCAAGCGGCTAGAGAGCTACGGTATTGGTGCACATGCATATCCCCATTTTAATTTGCACTATTGGTTCTTCTTCACCGGAGCTGCTGCAACTAATTGTTGATCCTTTGAGTAGTAGCCAAAAACTTCGATTGCATTGCGTTACATAGTTTGACAGATGGAACTTGACCCTAGAAAGAATTGATCGCTACAATGAAGAAGTTGTATGAAGTAAAGCTTCACCAACGGGCTCAATTTGACGCCGGTATTTAGATACGGGCGTAATTTTTCTTTCTTATGAAGTAAAGCTTCAAGATGCGATCTTTCTCATACCCGTGTTTTCCCAGTCGTTGTCAAAGGATGAAGTTACTCCAATACTTTCTCATTTTACGGATCTATCTTTTGAAAATTTTCAAAATCCTTCTTGTCCGTCTTTTACAGGTCTTCTCAATGACTAAGGGCCCTTCCATACATGTGATCAAGGTCCGTGAGAAAAGATAATATACGATTCATCATGATCATGGTTAGTGCATAACATTACTCAAATCCATAACAACGTTATGTGGGACTGACAATATACCACAAAATATTCTTGAATATTCCCACATTCAATTTGAGTATTGTAATGCACAAACCATGTTCATTAATAATCCACATCATTTTTTAAGGCTTTGGCCATGGGACGCGGTGTAAAGCAGACCTAGACTAGGACATAGTGTTTCTTTGAAAAATATACCAAATACAACAAATATTTAGGTACCAAAACTCTCTCTCTCTCTCTCTCTCTCTACACACACACACACACACACACACACATCTCCGGACATGGTTGTCTTCATATTTTGTTGATATAACTTAAATTGGGTTCTCTTGCTGCATAAATTGGGTGATAAGCAAACATTATCCGTCTATGGATATCATGTCAAATTCCATCTCATTTCCATGTCACTTTCTCACTCATTTTCAAACATGGTCATTGTTGTTTTGGGTGGCTTGGTAGAAAACAAAGTGGGGTTGTTGCTCATTTGCCACCAATGAGAGAAAATAGAAAGCGGATGTTGTGGTCATTAGTCATTAGTGACACGATGCTCTCTAATACGATTGAAAAATACAATAGGTAGAAGGGCTATTTCAATAAGGGTCTTAGTTGACAGTAACAACTAGACATACAAACAAGAACTTTACAATTCATGAACAATATCTGACGAGCCCGTAAATGAGCTTCCTGGGAGTGCTCATATAATTTTTGCGTAAGGTTAAATTGAATAAAGAACTTGATGTTAGTGAAGATTCACGGTTAATTATCATCATTATAGTAAAGTCAAGTAGGAGTAGTTTCATTTTCTCTTATGACATAAGACAACATATACAACAAGGTTTGAAATCCATAAATGCATAGAATACGGTTTATACATAGATATACTTGAGTGGCCTTAGATGCAAATGCATCCTTATATTACAATCATCAATGTCAATATATGAATGTGTGTATATATATATATATATATATATATATATATATATATATAATTGTTCTTCTCAACATATGACAATGTATAAAACAAGATTTGGAATGCATAACATATGATTTATGAACTTGGTGAGGCCCATAAAGATTGTGTATATGGCCGTGCATATCGAGTCCTCGAGTCGTTTACGGGTTAAGGATTAAGAAACCGGCAATCCATGTATCGGAACACTATCCTTCATCATTTTGCATTAGGTCCGAATGGCAAGGGTCCAAAATATTATAATACAAAAGTATACTTTAAATGCAAAAACACCATGCATCGTACACTTGCCACTTCTGGACATTCCCATCACTCTTGCGCAAACCAGACGAATCTACGGGTCTGCCAGTAAAATCTACCACTTTCTGCGTCACCTGTACCTGTCGGGGCGATTTCGCACAGGGGTCTCTGATTTCTCAAAAGTGTGGCAGTGCCCCGCTCGCTTGGCTTTCGGTTTCCCCCCTTGCGTCGCGGAGTCGACATTGTTCGATCTCGGGGTTTCCTCGCAATATACAGCTCCTATATGAAGCCAGCGGACGCGTGTTAGCCCTTTTTTTTTTAACATTTTCGATTGCTTCGGCTGGGAGATTGGCATCGCTCGTGGTTTTCTGTAGCGACCAATTTCGCCAATCCAGTGTGGAGATCGGTGTTCGTCTCGGCGCGAACCCTAGGGGTTGGATTGTCGTGGTTTTCTTTTGTGAACCATTGATGGTTGTGAGAGGTGTATACGCTGTGGTGTCGCGGCTTGGTAAGCTTGATATGGTTAATGTGGTGGTGATGGTCGCAATGGTGGCGACTGGGGGTTCTATCAGTGGAGGAGAGATCGGGGAGTCGGCGGATGTGGAGGCTGGCAAGTTTGAGGTAAGTGGAGAGAAGAGGTGGGGGAGGCAATGTAGCGGTGGCGGGGTGGGAAATGAGCAGGAAATGGACTCTGTATTGCGGAATTAGCTGGAAGAGCAACGTAGAGGATGTTTGTGTTGTGTCGATTGGTTGGTAGCTAGGCCGGTGAGGGGATCGCCGGCGCTGGAGACAGAATGTTGAGCTTACGTGAGCTGGAAATGGCATTGTGTGAGAGTGAAGCGAAGGAGTGGAAGCGTTACGATGTAGGGGAGAGGAGTGGTGCATGAGTCCGGGGAAGGGAAGTGAAGGGTGGCGGTTCGGACCATGGTTGCCGCGGTGGCGCCTACGTCCAACCCCGTGCTTACGTCGCCTACGGTGAAAGAGCCGCAGCTGGACAAGAAGAAGGAAACAAACGGTGCACAGAATTATGGAGGTCTTCCTCCGGCCGAGAAGGCCAATGCAGCGGCGGTGCGGAAGATGCGAAACAGGGAGATTACTTCCAGGTACAAAGTGGCAAGTCCTGCTCCTGCAGCTGCCGCTGCAGGTGGTCGCCGAAATCCGTCACCGCTTAGGCAGCCTTCACCTTCGTCTTCATCTTCACGGCAAGCTTCTCCTGTGAGAAATCGCAGTAGCATTTCTAGTTCCAGTAGCGCAGCAAAGTCGGACGCCCCTATCCGGCACCCTTCTCCTAATTTAGGTCGCACGAGCAACGTGGCAGAGGCTCCGAAGCGTGCTTTCTCTGCCGAGAGGCGAAGACCTTGGCCGGCTACAAGCAGTTCAGATGGCAAGTCGGCGTCAAGCTCTGCCTCAACGGATGGGTTGGGTGCAAGCAAGGCACGTTCGCAATCAAGAGGGCCCGAATTATGGCCATCCATGTCCGCCTCGAAGCAGGGTACGGAGGCGAATGGCAACAGTCCGAATTCTAGCATCCAGAGCGAAGGCAAGGATCAGCAGGAGGTTAGCGAAGGTTGTGATCACAGTCTGAAACCTGCAGGAAACGGTGTGCATCGTCATGCTGGGAATGGCGACGCTGTGACTGTTTCTCCACCACAGCGGAAGGGGTCTCCTATGCGGCGTCAAAGCCTGGATCAAGCTGAAAATGCGCGTCCCAAAGACAATTCGCATTCGAAACCCGAGCAACAAAGATGGCCAGGCATGAGCACCGGAAAGGTGTTCGGCGGGTCGATGACTAGAAGCATGGATCTCGGCGGGGACAGGGAAAGGCCACTTTCACGATCAGCAACAATGGTAGTGCAAGGGCGACCCGGAACACCTTCGTCTCGAGCGAGGAGCACGGTGTCTCGAAGCTTCAATCGATCTATGAACGAGGGTCCAGCTACACCTTCCGGTCCAACAGCTTTGCGGCGGAATCCTTCGCCCACGAGAGGCAAGGTGGGCACCGAAAACGGTGGTCGGGAGTCTGTAGGCAACAGCAAGGTTGAGACAAGTCCAGCGAATAAGAATTCATCAAGCGGAAGGGATGTGGGTGGTCACGTCCGGCGACACTCACAGGAATCTGTGGCAGCAATTGATGTTCTTTGTGCCCCTCCTGGTCCGACGGATACCATGTCAGATACTGATAGCGTGTCCTCAAGCGGGTCGGCACCCGCCGGGCGAGGTTCCGTAAGGGGCACAACCGTACCTGCTCGGGTATGGCAAGACATGAACAACAGGTTGCGAAGATTTTCTGAGGGGGATCACATGCGATCGACAGATTCGGATGTTTGCCCACCCGGCATTGCGCCGGTAAAGGTAGTTCGGCGGAGTAAAGTTCTGCCTCACCAATCGGCAGCCAGTATGCTGATGGGTAGCAGCATGAATCATAGTATGAACGGGGGCATGACGTCTTCGTGGGCACTCTCTCCTGGCCGAGGTGTAGGGAATTCTGCTCCTTCAACTCCACATCCACCATCATCACCTAAGCTTTCCAAACCTTCTTCGCCTCTGAGGGGTGCACCTAGTCCTCAGAGGCCACGACCTGGATATGCAGGGTCTGTAGCCATGATGGGGACCGCTCGGGCTGTAGTAAGTAGTATGTCGAATTTTGGGATTGACGGGCGAAGTAGAGGGAAAAAGTCATTGACGCAACAGGAAGAAGCTCAGCTGTTACGAATTCTTCACAACCGATGGCTCCAATGGCGTTTTGTAAATGCACGAGCTGAAGCTGTAATGAGTGCACAAAAGGCAGCTGCTGAGGTGCATACTATCCCTACAGCTTGTCTGCCTACTCCTTGGTACTGTATAGTACGTGCAACATAGTGGAGCTTAAGCTATTTGTTGTGGTTGAAAGTTTGAATATCAGAAGCTCTCATGTCATCTTGCATAGAAAGGGGTCCTGCAATGAAATTGTAGTTGGAGGGGTGGCCTCTCTTGAACTGCAGGATTTGCCCCACTTCATAGATTTTTGAATGGATTGGTTTACAAGTTAAACAGCATACTGGTACTCTTTCTGCTGGTTCTAGAAAACATATCGCAAGCTTGATCTGGTCAGCTCTATCTGTATTTGATCTGTAAACTAATATGCAAGGATATTAAACACAAGGGACGAGAAGAGTGCTAGTCAACGTTGTGATTGAACTGGTAACACTATGTTGATAAGTGGTCATGCTGCAGAGTTGCTCTCTGTATGCAGATGCATTCTAGTAGCATGTGCACATGGCGCTGTTGCAATGACAGAATGTTTGAGTGTGTGGTGATAAATTATAAGGCCCAGACTAAATTTGAATAAAATCTGGTTGCTTGAAAGTTACATTCTGAATAAATCATGTTTCATTGAAATCTAAGTACCTCTTGCCTTAAGGCCTCGTAAAATTAAGGGTGATTTTGGATTACAAACAGGGAATGACAAATGGAACCACTTCAGGAATCTTAAATAACGAGCTCAATGCTCTGTGAGCAAACTGTACGTGCAAGTCATCCTGAATGTTCTATTTCTTCCATTTAGTGGTTTGATTTTCCTTCCTATATTGAGACAAGACAGTTAGATTATGTTCATCCTGCTATAAGTTTCAACCATTTCAACATCTCATGGTCATTATCAATGCTGAGGAAGCTTCTGATTCAATCATGCAGAGGCAACTGTACAATGTGTGGGTTAAAACCTCTGAATTACGAACATCAGTGGCCATGCAGCGGATCAAACTCCAGCAAGCAAGGCAGGCTCACAAGCTCCACTCCATCTTGTCTACACATGTAAGTTTGAAATGTATTTTAAGTGACGTGCAACCTTGTCCACAAGATGAACATTGGCATAGGGATGGAAAGTATGTGACGGGTAACCTGCTGAGCGAGAAAGTCACTCTGCTACAGATTTGAGTACATAGATCTAGAACCTTTGTTGCTCTGATTTCAAAAAGTATTACAAACCACATATCACCTGCTTCATGCTTCTCATAAAGTTTCTAGACTACAAATCAAATTGTAAATCATGTCTTGCCAAATTTCCAGCCAAAATATCTGGACGTTAATAGCCATCATCATGTTACACAGTGAATGGTACTCTTGTATGTTGTTGCGAAGTAACTGCAGTTCTAGACATATGCTGCACATTGGCTATGCCACCTTGAATTCAACTATGTTAAGTGAGGCTTGGGTGTTTTTTACAGGCAACCCATTTGGAAGACTGGGAGTTGATAGAGGAGGAGCACTCAAATGCATTGAATGGTTGCATGGAAGCTCTGGAATCAGCAATTTTAAGAGTCCCAGTAACTGGAGGTGCTCGGGTAATGAAAATTTTAAGAACAGTGTAGTAGTCGTGCTTTCGATGTAGTTGTGATTCCGATGTAGTTGTGATTCCGATGTAGTTGTGATTCCGATGTAGTTGTGATTCCGATGTAGTTGTGATTCCGATGTAGTTGTGATTCCGATGTAGTTGTGCCGCTTCCATAATGAAACTTTCGAAGTAGTTGTGCTGCTCCCGTATTGTGTGTTTTGTGGTGCGGCTGACAGTCCTTACTCTGTGTAAGCGTTAATGACTACTTGAAAAGAGTTCTTCCTTGTGGTTCCAGTAAGACCAGTGCATCAGAGGATTTGAATCTTGTTGGGGAATGTAATCCAATAATGACATACCCTGTGCAGGCTGATGTTCAAGCTGTGAAGGAAGCTCTCAATTCTGCAGTAGATGTACTGAATGCAGTTGAAGGATCCGTGCACCTTCTGTTACCCAAGGTGTGACTTTTGTATTATGTGCTAGCTATTTTGCATAAGGTTTCTCACATTTGGCAATGTGATTCATGGTTGGTTTGAATTTTCCTATATATAGTAGTTAACCGATCCTGGACCGACCCTGAAATGGATGGGACATGGTGTGTGTTTCTTCTATAGTTCTCTCTGGAAGGTTTGAGCAAGTTGTCTTGTGCTGCAAGGTGAATATGTGGGTAATATGCTGAGTATATTGCATGTTACACATTTGTACCTGCAGGCACAGGGTATGGATGGTCTGTTGTCACAATTGGCAGAGACAGCAGCGCAGGAACGAGCACTTTTAGAAGAGTGTGGAGATCTGTTGTCTGTGGCTGCTTCTCTAGAGGTAATGTGTAAGGTGTTCCAGTTTGATGTGGACATTAAGACATTAAGACATCCAGTATTTTTTGACGATAAGTAGGCCCATGAGTGTTCAGTTCAATTGTGTATGGAACTCCATTTGTTTACTTCATCTCCAGGGGTTCTCCAGAGTTTGATATTCAAAAGAGTTGGTTAGAATGGGAGAATTTTGTTAGGTGATAAGCTTTGAATTCATTGGTTTGTGGGGTGGTTGAGCAGGTAGAGGAGCGAAGTCTTCGCACACATCTGATCCAGCTTGAAAGTGAAAGACTTCGGATGGCTGAATGCCAGCCTTTGACAATCATGGTGAATGGCCCTAGTGCATCGTATTTGCATACTCCTTAAGACCCTGAACACCCAAATCTTAACCTTTTGATGCAGATCTGGTGACATCTTCCACTTTCTAGGACCTGAAAGTAGGATGGAAAGAGCTTTGGCAACAGGAGAACAAGTGTCCCTTCCATAGAGAAAATGGGCAGTGCCATTGACAACCCAGTGGGGGGGGGGGGGGGGGTAGGGGATTACACTTACACGGATAATCTCAGAAGAGTAGGTTCAATGAATGCCTCCATCACCCTACACACCGTTCCCCCCCCTAAGAACCCTCCTGCTGCTTGCAACATCTATACCCTCCAAGCAATAGCCATGTAAAATACTTTGCCAAAAGAAAGCTGGCCCTTGCTGGGCTCATGCCTCAGTTATTTGTACTCTGAACACACGTGCCGTGAATATGGTCTCTTAGTGGTCTTTCAATCATTGCACTGTTTTGAGTTGTGAGGATGAGTAAATGGTTAATGATTATCCTTTCCTGATCGATAGTTCTGTGGTCCATCATTCCACAAAGGCTATGCCATAGTTGGCCGTCAACTTTATCCTTGCCGTAACTTAAGTTTTTTACTAAGAAAATGTATGGACGAAGTAGAGTGACTTATCAGCCATTGCTGCAACGGTGCTAGCCACTTCAGTTTGCCGCAATCTACAAATCTGGCAGAGTGATAGACAGGTGTGGCAGTCGGATGGCAGTGTGCTAACTTCATGTTTGATTTTTCTGTACTGAAGGGCATGATTGTACCTTGTGTAGGAGACTTCAGATGATAGGTACCAACAATATACAATTAATTAATTTTCTTGGAGTACTTTTCAAATGACGCAGCCGGCAGTGCATTACAGGACTTGGAAATCAAATGGGGGTTCCCCCCTTAATCTGGAACTTATAGTCTTGGTCCGGAGACAATAGTTCTCAACAATTTTCATGAGGTAATTTTATAGGAAAGTAAATGAAATTGAATTTAGAGTTGTGGAAGCCAAAAATTGTGACTAGAATTACATCAAGATAGTGCTAGAGGCTAATTCCCAGAGCACAAAGTGCAGTGGCCTCCGTGAGGATTTGGGCGATCCAACCCATACACTTGTTCTTTGGTGGATGCTTAAACCCTTACCTCCAAGGAACCAGAGTACAGGTTGTTTCGCCCCAGCACTCCGTGAGATGGTGACTAATATCAATTGGATGGTCCACTTGGAAGAAAGACTTGAGACTATTGAGTACTACATGTCTAATTTGGTTACTTATCTTAGTTGAGCACCTACATTTGAGTGGTGTGTGGTTTGATGTGCATCTAAGAATGGGGACCATAAGGACACGTGTTTAAAAGAAGATTGGACTATGTACTCAAAATTTGTGAATCATTCTAGGGTCAATAGTCATCATAATTTTGGGGTCAGGGCAAGGGGGGTTTCTTGGTCATTATGATGGCTCCGACACTTTTGACTTTTTACAATCATAGCATAGCAACTAAACTAAGACGCTCAAAACATTTCACATATTTTTGCGAAACATTCATGTCAAATTCATGAATCTAGGAAAAATCCTAACTCTAGATTCCAAATTCAGATTCATAGAAAACAACAAAACTTAACCATTCAAGATGCGTTAACCTTGGAGTTGTAGAGGGGACACTTTAGTAAAAAGTGCACCTCATTGTTGACTACGTTGTGAGAGCAAAAGTGGCATGATGTATTGTTGCCAAGGATTGGGAAATTGACTCCAGCAATTATTTCTAGGGCTTGGAAAATCAATTAAATGAGACATGTTATTTAATTTTTTTTTTCCTTTCAATGTGATGGACAACATCAAAAATTACCTTTCAAATGGTTGGGTTGAGAAAAATCTTAATCTTTCACACAAAATTGAAGATCAAATCATATTCTTTCAAAAATGAATGTAGAGAAGTTTAGACTTCTTACAATATTTAGTCCATTTGAACTAAGAACTCTCCAATCCCTCATGTTGTGCCATAACTCAAATACCTACTCTCCAATCCATATTCTCCAACTTTAGGATTTGCAAGCAGAAGATCCAAGTCAACCCAAGTTTGTATCGTCCTCACATAGATTACATCAAACCAAAACTAGGTGGGTGATTTGCAGAGTGTAATCAAAGTTCCTACAAATTTGTAACTCAAAGATTCCATGGAAAAACCAAAGCAACATGATAGACAACTTCAAGTTTGACACCATAGTTGGCATAGTTGTAGATGATACTTATTATTGCGGAGAATATGAAGGAAGAGTGTTTTCTACGTACCCAAGGAGAAGGGTTTACATCTCATGTACAATGCTAATGCCTAGAGCTCAAGCAAAAATGTGGGGAGTCTATACCATAAGAGTTTCCCAAGCATATTTGTTTATGCCTACTCAAAAAGTTTTGGGGTCTCTTCTCTACTTACTGTTAGTGTACAAAAATAGAGTTGTGCTTGAAAAGCATAGTTACTTCCAATCAAAAAATCTCCAACAAAAACAATTTCTATCCAAACCAAGATTTGTGTTGAACTCTTGTTTGTGATCACAATCACTAGCAATCTCCCAAAATAGTTTGAGATTGGAAATTGAAATTGGCCATCATAAATATAGTTCAATTTAGCATGAGAACATGTACATCAAAAAACTCAACACAAACTGAAATTGGGTTCAATCAGGTGTTACTTATAGGTGCAACAGTTGACTTGTATCTCCTAAATCATTATGAAATCAAAGCATGACTTATATATTATGGAATACAACATTATTTGCCCATAGTTATGGGATATGGTTGACGGGTAATGGTTGAGGGGACCTCTCTTTTGACTAGCTGATTATTTATTTAATTTGGGCCTTCCCATGTGATGAGCATTTTTTCATTTTCGCTTTTCTTTTGAAAGGCAAGATTGATTTCAAACATTCTATGCCTTTCTTTTTGTGGCAGGTGCAAAAAGGAGCCTTGCTTGCACTCACCCAAAATAACCCTAAAACCCAGCTAGGCCTACTAAGGGTGAGTTTCCATGTAGGCCGCTTGCCCACCATATTCTAGTGAGAATATGTCAAACTCACCCAAATGTAGATAGCATGTGGTGGGGTAAGGATTGTATGTGCCAACTAACTACTTGCATCTTCTCAAATCCAGTCCCACCTACTAACCTCCTCCTCCTAAAAGTGGTCTTAAATCCTTCGTTGACCAGCATTTGTAGGTTAAAAAGTGCGTTAGTGAGCACATGGAAGTCTAGCAACCCATGGCGAGGAGAAATCTAGAAGGCCATGAGGATGTGGTTAGTGGCTAATGGTTAAGGCGAGTTTGCATGTAGGCCGCTCGCCCACTAGATTCTAGAAAGTAGTGGGTTAGAGGTGCTCGCATGTACTTAAGCGCAAGCCATCATCCAACCACATTCTGGAGGTCACCTAGAATGTGGAGGCCCGTGGACATAGACTGCTAGACTTCCATGCCTCCACTAAAGAATCTTCAACCTTCAAGTGCCGGCCACTGAAGGTTTTGAAGACCGTTTTTAAGAGGAGATTTCAACATGGGGGAGGAGGTTAGTAGGTGGGCCAAGATTTGAGAAGAAGAGTGTGGCTAGTTGGCACATACAAACCCTACCCCACTAGATTCTCTTTACATTTGGACGGATTTGTCCTTGTTTACAGCAGCATCTAGTGGACGAGCGGCCTACATGAAAACTCACCCTTATCTACATGAGGACACCTCCAACCCACTATTATCTAGAATCCAGCGGGCAAGCGGCCTATATGAAAACTCATCCTTAACAAGTCAACAACCCACTAGTCCGAGTTTTTGTTAAGATAAAATAAGGGCCCTTAGACAAGGGGCCGTCTTACACCAAGTTATTAACTTATGATACACAAATCAGACTCTGTTCCACTAAGATGACAGTCCTAGAGCTTCAAGATGATAATACCTAGACGTTGAGAAACCCAAGCCACTATGGGCATTTGTATACGTATTTCAAACTGATTGGCTGGAGTCTCTACCACAATGTGCAATCATGCTCTTCAGTACTGGAAATTCAAAGATGAAGTAAGCTAGTACACTGCCATCCGACTGCCATGCCTGTCCACTACTCTGCCAAGCTTGCAGCAAACTGAAGTGGCGAGCACCTGACGTCAGTGATCAATAACTCATTCTCCAGAACATCTCATGTGGTACCAAAACTGCCAGCATACAGAGAAAGCTAACCGGCTCATCATTCCCAAGTAAACCAGTGCCAGGAGTGTGAAATCCTCAAACCAGGTATCCTGAAGTTCAATCCTGAAGTCCCAAAGTTTGTGACCATAGACATACTTTGCTAAGATGACCTGATGCAAAATATAGGTCTCACTCTCCCATGTTACAAACAAATGAGGCACCACGGCACTATCAATCAAGGATAATCATTAACCATTTACTCATCCTCACAACTCAAAACAGTGCAATGAAAGACCACTAAGAGACCATATTCACGGCAAGTGTGTCCAGAGTACAAATAACTGAGGCATGAGCCCAGCAAGGGCCAGCTTTCTTTTGGCAAAGTATTTTACATGGCTATTGCTTGGAGGGTATAGATGTTGCAAGCAGCAAGAGGGCTTTTAGGAGGGGAACGGTGTGTAGGGTGATGGAGGCATTCATTGAACCTACTCTTCTGAGATTATCCGTTAAAATGTAATCCCCTACCCCCCTACTGGGTTGTCAATGGCACTGCCCATTTTCTCTATATAAGGGACACTTGTTCTCTTGTTGCCAAAGCTCTTTCCATCCGACTTTCAGGTCCTAGAAAGTGGAAGGTGTCACCAGATCTGCATCAGAAGGTTAAGATTTGATTATTCAGGGTTTTAAGGTGTATGCAAGTACAATGCAGTAGGGCCATTCACCATGCTTGTCAAAGGCTGGCATTCAGCCATCCGAAGTCTTTCACTTTCAAGCTGGATCAGATGTGTGCGAAGACTTCGCTCCTCTACCTGCTCAACCACCCCACAAACCCAACCATAAATACACAGCCCATCACCCCTCCTCTTCCATATAAACTCTGGAGAACCCCTGGAGATGAAGTAAACAAATGGAGTTCCATACACAATTGAACTGAACACTCATGGGTCTACTTATTGTCAAAAAATACTGGATGTCTTAATGTCTTAATGTCCACATCAAACTGGAACACCTTACACATTACCTCTAGAGAAGCAGCCACAGACAACAGATCTCCACACTCTTCTAAAAGTGCTCGTTCCTGCGCTGCTGTCTCTGCCAATTGTGACAACAGACCATCCATACCCTGTGCCTGCAGGTACAAATGTGTAACATGCAATATACTCAGCATATTACCCACATATTCACCTTGCAGCAGCACAAGACAACTTGCTCAAACCTTCCAGAGAGAACTATAGAAGAAACACACACCATGTCCCATCCATTTCAGGGTCGGTCCAGGATCGATTAACTACAATGTATAGGAAAATTCAAACACAACCATGAATCGCATTGCCAAATGTGAGAAACCTTATGCAAAACAGCTAGCACATAATACAAAAGTCACACCTTGGGTAACAGAAGGTGCACGGATCCTTCAACTGCATTCAATACATCTACTGCAGAATTGAGAGCTTCCTTCACAGCTTGAACATCAGCCTGCACAGGGTATGTCATTCACGGATTACATTCCCCAACAAGATTCAAATCCTCTGATGCACTGGTCTTACTGGAACCACAAGGAAGAACTCAAAAACATCTTCAAATTGTCATTCTCATTCACATAGAGAACTGCAATATGGAAGCAGCGCAACTATCTCAGTTGTTCTTAAAGATTTTCTTACCCGAGCGCCTCCAGTTACTGGGACTCTCAAAATTGCTGATTCCAAAGCTTCCATGCAACCATTCAATGCATTTGAGTGCTCCTCCTCTATCATCTCCCAATCTTCCAAATGGGTTGCCTGTAAAAACCATCCAAGCCTCACATAACATAGTTGAGTTGTAGGTGGCATAGCCAATGTGCAGCAATTGTCTCACACTGCAGTCACTTCATAACAACATACAAGAGTACCGTTCACTGTGTAACATGATGTTGTGTTAACATGAATACCACATTGTGTAACTTTCAAGTCCACATTATTTTCAGCAGGACTTTTGGCAAGACATGGTTTAAGGGTTGATGTATGGTCAAGACACTTTTTGAGAAGCTTGAAGCAGGTGATAAGTTGTTATACTTGTAAAATCAACACACAGAAGCTTCTTGTTATAAATATGCTACCTTAGTCAAGACTACTTGAATCTCCACTTGAGTGACTTTCACGTTTAGCAGGCTACCCATGAAATACTTTCCATGCTCATCTTGTGAACAAAGTTGCATGCCACTCAAGGTACATTAGAAACTCACATGTGTAGATAGGATGGAGCGGAGCTTGTGAGCCTGCCTGGCTTGCTGGAGTTTGATCCGCTGCATGGCCACTGATGTTCGTAACTCAGAGGTTTTAACCCACACATTGTACAGTTGCCTCTGCATGATTAAAATAGAACCTTCATTAGCATTGTAATGACTGAGTTGTTGGACTAGTTGGAACTTGATAGCAGGATGCACTTCTATTAGTATATATCTTAGCAGGAGACAGATAATTATTACTACATACGGTTCCTACATTGGAATGAAATTGATAGAAAGAGTATGATGGAGGTTTCCTACTTTTACTCGCATAATGTGATACTATTACATAGAAAATAGTCATGTAGCAGTTACATAACACAGAGGTCAGTGTTTTGAAAGATAAATTTATCTAAACCGCCATCTGCTTGTCATAATTCGAAATGTCAAACAACTTCAGGGAAGAATAATACATTTACTAGGATGTCTTGCACCTTCACTGTGCTCAGAGTGTTGAGTTGATCATTTAAGCATCCCAAAGGTGTGCCATCTTATCATTGTCTGCTTTTAAAGCCAAATTCACCCTTAATCATACGAGGTTTAAAGAGCTACTTGAGTGACATATGATTTGTTCACATTGTGACTAAACAGCAGACATACAATTTGATTTTAGTTTAGGCCATATTATTTATCACCATGCATATAAACTGCACTGGATACAGACAGTGACAAGCATAGACCTTGTCAGGGGATATATGGTGTTACAGGAGGAAATGTGAAGGTCACTCTACTTCAAGGAACCAACTAATTTATCACCCACATTAATTCACGAGGTCTGTGGTGTTCACCACAGATATGATAATTGGATAAGAGTAAGACTGACAGAAGTTACATAGCAGCCACGTGTAGAGAAGAGAATTTACGCCTGAAAGAAAAAGTGCACAAAATGATTGTCTTGAAGATTGACAGATACGTAGGTAATAAATCATAAATAAAAATGAATTTTGAGAAAACTATTCAGAATAGCCACGGTTTAAATCATGCATCACAAAAAGCAAGGTCTACTCTCGTACAAAGTTTATGTCATAAATGCAGGCCCCCTGTGCACATGCTAAAGCAATGCATCTGCAGACATGGTGCAATGTGCGGCATGAGCACTTATCATTATAATCTATCCAGTTCAATGACTACACTGAACAGCACTCCTTCTCCTTCCCCTTGTAATTTATGTCCATAGATATCAGTGCATAGATATAATTTAGCTAGAACTGAGGAGGTAAGGTTCGACGTGAGTTTTGCATCACCAATGGCAGAAGACGGGTATGCTTAAACTCTTCAATTGCTCTGAGTTGACCACGAACAAAATCTAATCCCTTTTCCGAACTTGATCCGAGTCTAAATACATTAGTAGAAAATAGACAAAAATTAAAGATACTTTATTCACTCTCAGTTCGACATTATATTTATGGGCGTCTACCGAAATTGAATCACGTCCTGTTGTGAACTATTCAATGAAAGAATCTAATTAGTGGGGCAAATTCTGCAGTTTACATGAAAATACCCTTCCAACTTTGATTTCATTGCAGGAATTCTTACTATGCAAGATGACATGAGAGCTTCTGATATTCAAGTTTTCAAGAAACAGAAATGTAGAAAGAAGACAGCCAAAGCTGTAGGGATAGTATGCACCTCAGCGGCTGCCTTTTGTGCACTCATAACAGCTTCAGCTCGTGCATTTACAAAACGCCATTGGAGCCATCGGTTGTGAAGAATTCGTAACAGCTGAGCTTCTTCCTGTTGCGTTAATGACTTCTTCCCTCTACTTCGCCCGTCAATTCCGAAATTCGAAATAGAGCTTCCCAAAACTCGAGCGGTTCCCATCATGGCTACAGACCCTGCATATCCAGGTCGTGACCTCTGAGGACTAGGTGCCCCTCTCAGAGGAGATGAAGGTTTGGAAAGCTTAGGTGATGATGGTGGATGTGGAGTTGGAGAAGAATTACCTCCGCCTCGGCCAGGAGAAAGTGCCCATGAGGATGTCATACTCCCGTTCATACTATGATTCATGCTGCTATTCATGAGCATACTAGCTGCCGATTGGTGAGGCAGAACTTTACTCCGCCGAACTACCTTTACCGGCGCAATGCCGGGTGGGCAAACATCCGAATCTGACGATCGCATGTGATCCCCCTCAGAAAATCTTCGCAACCTGTTGTTCATATCTTGCCATACCCGAGCAGGTACAGTAGTGCCCCTTACGGAAGATCGGCCGCCGGGTGCAGAGCCGCTTGAGGAAACACTATCAGTATCTGACATGGTATCCGTCGGACCAGGAGGGGCAGAAAGAACATCAATTGCTGCCACAGATTCCTGTGAGTGTCGCCGGACGTGAGCAGCGACGTCCCCTCCACCTGGTGAACTCTTATTTGCTGGACTTGTCTCAACCTTACTGTTGCCTACAGACTCACGAGAACCATTTTCGGTGCCTACCTTGCCTCTCGTGGGGGAAGGATTGCGCCGCAATGCTGTTGGACCAGAAGGTGTAGCTGGCCCCTCGTTCACAGATCGATTGAAGCTTCGAGACACCGTGGTCCTCATTCGAGAGGAAGGTGTTCCAGGTCGCCCTTGCACTACCATTGTTGTCGATCGTGAAAGAGGCCTTTCCCTGTCCCCGCCGAGATCCATGCTTCTAGTCATCGACCCGCCGAACACCTTCCCAGTGCTCATGCCAGGCCATCTTTGATGGTCAGGTTTCGGATTTGAATTCTCTGTAGGACGAGCGTTTTCAGCTTGATCCACGCTTTGTCGCCGCATAGGCGAACCCTTTCGCTGTGTAGGAGAAACAGTGACAGCGTCACCATTCCCAGCATGACGATGCACACCATTTCCTGCAGGTTTTAGGGTGTGATCAGAAGCCTCCCTGGCCTCCTGCTGATCCCTGCCCTCACCCTGGCTACGAGAATTGGGACTGTTTCCATTGGCCTCAGTAGCCTGCTTAGAGGCAGACATGGATGGCCATAATTCAGGCCCTCTTGATTGCGAACGTGCCTTGCTTGCGCCCAACCCATCCGTTGAGACAGAGGTCGATGCCGATTTACCATCTGAACTGTTTGCAGCTGGCCATGGTCTTCGCCTCTCCGCTGAGTATGCACGTTTTGGAACGTCCGGCAAACTGCTAGTGCGAACCAAATTGGGAGAAGGATGCCGGCTATGGGCATCCGGGGTTGCTGCCGAAACGGAGTTAGAACTGCTACTGCGATTTCTTACGGGAGAAGCCTGCCGTGAAGATGAAGGTGAAGGTTGCCTAAGTGGTGAGGGATTTCGGCGACCACCTGCCGCTGCCGATGGAGGAGCAGGACTTGCCACTTT
The DNA here is from genome assembly GCA_950295325.1 of Polytrichum commune. NCBI lineage: Eukaryota > Viridiplantae > Streptophyta > Polytrichopsida > Polytrichales > Polytrichaceae > Polytrichum > Polytrichum commune. Next base: position 2,780,436 of record OX485804.1, read on the forward strand.
GTACCTGGAAGTAATCTCCCTGTTTCGCGTTTTCCGTACAGCTGCTGCATTGGCCTTCTCGGCTGGAGGAAGACCCCCATAATTCGGTGCACCATTTGTTTCCTTCTTTTTTTCCAGCTGCGGCTCTTTAACAGTAGGCGATGTAAGCAGCGGGGGGGACGCAGGCGCCACCGCGGCAACCATGGTCCAAACCACCGGCCTTCACTTCCCTTCCCTGGCCTCATGCACCACTCCTCTCCCCTACATCTCGACGCTCCCACTCCTTCGCTTCATTCTCAAACAATACCATTTCCAGCTCCCATTGGTCCAGCATTCCGTCCCTAGCGCCAGCGATCCCTCACAAACTTAGCCACCGATCAAGGCAGCCGTACCAATCGAGACAAGACAAACATCCCCTGTCTTGCTCTTCATTGAAGACTCACACTATAACGTCCTTTCCCTGCTCTTTTCCACCGGCCACCGCTACATTGTCTCCGCCACCTCACTCCGCCTCTTCTCTGCATTCAACTCAATGCACCACTTCCCAACCTCCACATCCGCCGACGCCCCACCCCACACACACACCTCGGTCGCCACCATTGCGACCATCACCACCGTCATAAGTACATTAACCATACCAAGCACACCAAGCCCCGAAACCGCAGTGCACGCACCTCTCACAACCATCAACACTTCAAAAAAATTTAACCACAACAATCAACTCCTAGGGTTCGCGCCAAGATGAACACCGATCTCCGCACTGGGTTGGCGAAATTGGTCGCTACCTAAAACCACGAGCGACGCCAATCTCCCAACCGAACCTAACAAAAACGTCAAAAGAGCCAACACACATCCGCTTGCCCCATATACTAGCTGTAGATTGCGAGGGAACCTCGACATCCAGCAACCAACGTCGAGGTCCGCGACGCAAGGGGGGAAACCGAATGCGAAGCGACCTGGGGCACAGGGGAGTCGGGACTGGGGAAGCATGCGCCCTCAGGCCAAATCAACGCCCTGCGTACAGGCGTTGCACAAAATGGTAGATCTGGGAGAGAAGAATGGTAGATTTCTAGGGGTAAAGTTTGAAAGAGGCTCCCAACGGATCCCCTTGATTGCACCCGTCAGAATGTACGTGGGCGGTGCATCTATGGAGTAACTTTTTGGGTACGTTGGGGCTGTCGGTTACCCGTTTACATTCCTTTTCCCTTTTCCACCCTCCGTTAAAACACATTCTTTCCCTTCCTAGTAAGAAGCTAGGGCATGTGGGTGTTATTTGGCTCGTTCCCCTTGTTCCCAACTTCTACCGATTGAATCTCCCGTTCTCCCCCTTTAATATGACACGTTTTGGTCGCGCAAGAAAGTGTTGTATTATCCGGATGTCGTATTATGCACAATGTGACATTTTGGTCTCAAATGTCGAGGTTTTTCAAAAAGATGGTCTATTTTCAGTGAATAATACCAGGATGAACTGTGTTTTATGTGGATAGCATCTGCAAAAACCGGATTGAAAATAGGACCTCCCCTAATTGACTTATGGTTGTTGAGAGTGCATGTTTGTTGGCTTCTTAATTGGTTACATAGGTCCTCCCACTTGTATTCACTATTGAGTATAGAGTAGTTGTTAAATATGTGTTTATGCATTGTTTTTTTTTTTTTATCCTCATTGAACCACATAGCAATCAAATGTAGGGTCCAAGTAAGAAAACGAGTCACTTGAGACACATCTACCACAATAACTTAGGGCATGTTTACACGAAAGCCATTAGGCCATGGCTCTTGAGAGTCCTTGAATTGCCATTGGTCGACAATGTCATTGGCCCCAACTTTAGGTTTATGCTCATGAGACTAGTTTTGGACTTTAGCCCATTACATTTTCAGTAGATCTAAAATATGTATGGAAACCCACATGGCAAGTATAGATAATCTTGGTTGGGATTTTAGGGGGATTTTTCAAGACGACTCTTGAAGGTGGGCTTGGCGGAATGTGGGGAGGGAATTTGGGTTTACACTAAGGTATTATGATCTTCAGACGACTTTGAATTGTAGTCCATGGACTTTGCTATGCCTCCATCCCCCCAAAAAAGGTATCAGGGTCATCTAAGAGCGATGGCATAATGCCTTTAGTGTAAACATGCCTTAGTAATTGAGAATGATATCTTCAAGGACTCACCTTGAGAATTTGAAGAGATTGAATGTGTTAAAAGGTGAAGTATCCCATGTTTGGATGTGGTCACAAAGGGTCCTTACTTTTCGAATTAAGGCACTAGAAGTGTAGAAAGCAACAATGTCATGTTAGTCGTTTGACATTCCAATCCCTAGAGATCATAGATCATGCCACTCTTGCTTTCACAATGTTGTTGAAAATGAGGCACAATTAACTCCATTAATAATAAGTTTATTTTCACATTGTAATATTGGGTAGTTTTAAAATCTCTCTTCTAGTTGGATCACCAAGTTGATATTAGATTCTATCTCCCAAAGGCCATTGCACTTTGTCACTCTAGGGAACTATTATGAACCAAAATAAGTAACAAAGGTTAAAAAACAATTAAAGGTGGCATTATATACACTAGTTTTGACACCATCTTGATATATTTTTAGTCTCAAAAGCCTTTCGGCTTCCCAAAAGTTTTAAATGAAGTTCATTTCATGTAATGATGTGAACCACAAGGAAGCGCCATTTTTTTGTAGGTGAACTTGAACCAATGTGATTTTGTGTCACAAGGGGTCTAGTGTGAGACGATTTTTAATATAAAAAACAAAGGCATCAAAAGTGTAGAAAAGCAACAATTTAATAATGTCAATCAATGGTGCATTTAACGGTGTGACCAAGGGGTCCCGATGTAAAATGGAGATTTTTTTCAAAATAAAAAATTGGGGCCTAAAAGAATTGAAAGCAAACAATGCTGACCACAAGGAGGTTACATCTATTGCAGGTGAACTTCCACCAATATGTGGATACCTAGTTGTTGGGAGAAACTAGGAGAAATGACTCTCATATAGGTTAGGCACCACTTAGATGCTTGAGAAATGAAGGTGGTGATGGGGCAATCATGTGCCTACTTAAAAGAGTATCCGCCTGCAAGAGGAATCCTCCTTTGCACTTGTGCACTCACAATTTGCACTTGAGCATATGGTCAAGGAATGTGATGAACATATCAATATAAACATAGGCTCCATGAGGAGCAAGTTTTGATTGGTGCCAAAATTGGAAATCATGTGGACAGAGAATGTTGTGGATGACATTAAACTTTTTACTTATGAAACCATAGTAGATAGCAATTTGAAGACTTTGACAAGTGTCCACTCTTCTTCACAACTCCATTGTTGTGAAACATCTTGATATTATAGTTCCAATTGAATGTCTAAATCATCCAGAATAATTTCGGAAGCAACAAAACAAAGTGGCCAACATTAAATTCTTAGACATCAATATGGTGGGCAAACAATTGATGTGGTCCACATTAAATTCAAGGTTGAGATTTTTGTGGATCCTTTGAATTTATTTGTGGTCCCCACCAATTGAATATGCTAGTATATGTTGATGCTTTGTGATTCAAGAGGGACCATGCTTATATTCAAATACATTTGTGAATATCTAATTAACAGCTAAAATTCAAGATAATATATGGCAAAGGACTTTGATTTTGCATCACCTTGGTGGCAACATTGAGCCTCATGGACTAGCCACACTAGTTGGTGGTGAGTGTGGGAGTAGTTTTCCCCATGTCTAGGGTTTGTTGTTTAACTACAAGAATTCATCGCTTCTCCTTTGTGGTGACATTAAAGAGATTTTCTTCGGTACCTTCATTGTGGTTAGAGGAAATTGGCATGCAAACAAAAATTTAAGGATCACATTAGAAAAGAACATTGAAATCGTTGCACTTGTTAGATGTTGCTTTTTAAAAATCTTCTACCACCTTGGATCCAAGAGAACAACTTCAATGAAACTCCACCAACCTCAAACACAACTACAAGGTAAGCCATTCTTTCCTTATCTTGTTTGAAATTAACAGATTTTTGTTTTAAGGATCTTTTGAATTTCTCTAGGTGAAGCCAAACTTAGGAAGCCAAAATAGGCATTGATTTATTTTTGTGCTCAAACCCATCTCATTTTGGAACACAATTGACCAAGTATCTTCAATGTTTCTAAGATATTTTTGAATTACAATAACAAAGCAACACTAAAGGAGCCCATAGCACTTGGAATTGTTGCATTCCGTCCATTCTTGTGGAAGTTATGATATTTTATACCAGCAACTCCTCTACCGTAGTGCCAACCAGTTTAACCCCACCGTGTGCGCGGCCAATGGCTTTTGTTGCCGCCTACCACCTAACAACAACTGATGTGGCCAAGGCATCAACCCACCAAACCTTTCCTTACCTCTACTTGCATACTTGTTTGATTTTATATAGATTGAGAGCATGGATGCAACCTCAAGCCATCGATAATCAACATATGTCATGTTGTGAGAAAGTTGGGAGTTTCTTGAGTTGACTCAATACCCAAAGACCCCAAATGCATATAGTGAGATCCAATTGGAATGAATTGACAACAAACCTAAAAGAAGTGTATTTTTTGGTTGAATGCGTTCACTTGCAAAAACATTCCTTAGCCCATGAATTCATAGAAGGTTGCACATTTAAAAATACAAGAATCTCGTTCACAAGAAGATTCTTGGTTGAGAATTTAATGAAATTGGATAAATACCAAACTTGTATATTGAACACCTTTAGCATACAATTGAAGAATGTTGCGATTTCTATCGGTACTTCACAATCCGTAACCAAGCTTTTAAAACCCTTCTGAATTTTGAGATGGTAGGAAAGGAGTGAAATAGATAGAAGGGGTTCCAATGAATGAGGAGCTATTGATCGTGTATCATCATGCGGTTCTTAAGAGAGCAAAAGGTGGAATACATCACTAGCCATTGTTGTTACGTTGTAAATGCTATCTAGTGCCACTTACTATTTGGAATTACGCAATGCTATGATGTTTTATATTATAGATTCTAAAGTCCATGAATTCTTTACATGCAGAAAAGTATGAATAAGTATTTTGAACATTAAAGAACACAAATGAGCATAAAATACTTTCCTTGATGACAACTCGTTTTCTTAGTAGATTCTAGCATTGTGTATTATAGGTTGATAGCACGTTCGCAAATTTTGTCCAATAATTACTTAATTTCAACAAAAAGGCTTAGGCAATTTATAAAAAAAATCTGTGAAAATTTAGGCATATCGGACAAACATTTTGGGATGGAGGGAGTATTGGATAACGTTTATCCTACACACATTTGATTGTGAACACAATGTTTAGCCACAAGGGATTGTGAGTGCCCAATGGAATATCCTTCTTAGTTGTCTGATGTAGACGTTACATCATGTAGGTAGTGGAAGAAACCAATAATAATAATAATAATAATATCTTCCCAAGCCTATGAAAGGGTTGTTTTGAGTACATTTTGCTCAATATTGGTTGTGGAATTTTCATGGACAAGTTGTGAGGTTAAAATGGGATTATTATGTAGAATCTTGAAACATGGGAGATGAGCTATAATAAGGGGAAAATGGACACAAACAACCCTTTGGTTTTTTAGATTATAACAATCGAAGGAAACGATTTACATGAAAATGTCACATTTTATCACCCCCAAAAAAGACCTTTGACCAATCAAATTCATCTTGAAAACAAGTGGACGACTTGAGTGATCCACTAGTTGGGAAAACTCAATAGTTGAGCATCTCCACACATTCTCATCATGCCAAAATGTGCAAATCATAATAGGCTAGCCACCTTGCATTTGGAGTATGTAAATTGTCCCAAATCCCTAATCACATATATGCAAATATTCCCTTGAATATTTAAGATTGTCCAATTGTTAGGTTGAACAGTCAATGTGAGCACAAAGGCCAACTTCACATGAACATAAAAAAATTCAATGATACCAGAATAAACATTGTCAACAATCATGCAAAACTTGCATTGAAGTGGCACCCATTGATTGGAGTCAACACCCTCACATGAGCTCCCAACACAACATAAACATGACCAGTTCCCACTTTGGCTTATTTTTACACATTCTAATCATCTACGAATTGCACGGCTCATGTGTCTTTGGGTAGATATCCATGTTGGCTTGATGTCTATAGTTGTTTTAATTATAGATGAATGAGTTAGGTGGAGTTGATCTAGTGAAGAAATCATCCATCAATCAAAAATGGGTTGCTTGTAGGGAAGTTAGGGATTAAGAGGAAAGGAGAAGCAATGCATTTTCAACATCGTATGTCAATTAAATCTTTTGAGCTTTAGAAAGGTAGAAAAAGTAATATTCAAGGAGGATGATTTCTAGGAAGTTGACTTCATGTTACCAACTACAACCACATAGTTGTTTGCACATACCTCCTCAAATAAGGTAGAAAATGGAAAACAACGAAAATAAGCCGATTTGGCCAAAAAGATTGAGTTGAAATTTGTGCAATATTTTTCAGTGATGGAATAGAGGAAATGATGAGGAATGCAAGTTTGTTTCGTAATTGTGTTCTCCATGTAAATAATTAGTTCCGTTTTCAGGCCACCACTTTTACAATTAGCCATATTTGGGTTCACACAAGAATCATCCTACTCTTTAGTCTAGTGCACCGATAATGATCATCCACCGTTTTTTGTTTTCTAGTTTACATAGCAACCATATTGACTAACTCAAGGAAAAAGGGTTGATCAAACCCAAGAGCCTAGAAAATTTTATGGTTCTCCCTTTATACAATCTAACCTCATTAACATGACACTTGTTTGATATTATGACACATCTTTGCGCTTTCAAAACTCCTTGTTTTATATGACTATGACACTCGATAATGCGACATTTAGAATCTTCATTTTGTCATATCAAAGAGGTAGTTAATGCTAAATTCCTTTCATCTATGTTATGTACATCTAAAATACATTCATTTTCACTTGGGAATGACTTAGGAACTTCACTTATCATTGGAAACTTAATGATAATTAGGGTTACTAGTGTAGAATGGACATGGTTAGGGTTAGTGTGGCCTCTTGCCTAGTATGTTGCCTTGTACACGGGTGATATAGTAGACAACACCAAAGATCTTTGGACTCCTATTGCAAGAGTTTTTAAAAATATTTGTACTTGTTTGGAGTTATGAGTTATTATGTCATACCATCTATATTGCTTAAACTCGTTGTATATATATATTTCAAGCTCATATTACTTATGTTTTCGTATTCCCTCAATAATACGACAACTTTACACCATTCGTCATATTAATGAGAAGACGACACCTCGATAATGTGACTACTTTTTGTGTTTCCCAAACGTGTCATACTAAAGGGGGAGAACAGTACTGCGAATTGGGGTATTGTGTGTCAGTAGAATGTCTAAGTTTCAGCCACCGCGAATATCCATAAATGAAGATTACACCTAATATCCAACGCAACAAATTTGGCCATGATATAGAACCCATATGGGTTGTACCATAATGTGTAAAGCAGCATTATAGTCCCATTTATATTGTGGAGCAGTCAACTGGGTGGTGTAGCGGCCACCTGTAACCCAAGCGGGGGCAAGAGGGGGTGTTGGACATGAGGTGTCGGGATATGGACCATTGGCCACATGTAGATGGCTTGCCCACTCCAAACCCGGAGTCACCATTGATGTCTAACCGGAGGGTTGGGTGTCATGGGTGTTAGAGAGGAGGGCACCGCGTGAGGCGGGTAACTGAGCAATGCACACTTCCCACTCTAGGTAGTGGAGGGATCACGAGCTTGAATGTTGGCTGGCGATCACCATGCCTAGCATGCTCTCATGAACCACCTTCTCTTTTGTGGTTTTATTTATTGGCTTTGTTGCCGTGAGGGAAGAGACCTCTAGGGGCGGTCTATGAAATAGGCCAAAGCCTGGCATTCGACCAAGTCGCATATGCATTATGATTCAATGGTGTTAGTAATTCACTCTTCGAGTGGAGTTCAATTGTATGGAGTTCAATGGGCCATCAACTGCGTGTAGATGGCTTGCCCACTCCAATCCCGGAGTCACCAATGATGTCTAGCTGGAGGGTTGGGCATCATGGGTGTTAGAGAGGAGGGCACCGCGTGAGGTAGGTAACTTAGCAACGCACACTTCGTGCTTCGGGTAGTGGAGGGATCATGGGCTTGAATGTTGGCTGGCAATCACCTTGCCTAGCATGCTCTCATGAACCACCTTCTCTTTTGTGGTTTTATTTATTGGCTTTGTTGCCGTGAGGGAAAAGACCGCTAAGGGGTGGTCTATGAAATGGGCCAAAGCTTGGCATCCAACCCGAACCCTTCACATATGTGTTGTGGATCAATGATGTTAGTAACTCGCTCTTCGAGTGGAGTATAATTGTAAGTGAGTGCTAATGGAAAGTGGTATCTAAAATGAGCCAAAGTTTGGCCTTGGGTGGACAATTGACCTGAATGAGCCACGTGTGCATGATAATGCTCTTGTGACAAGTTGTGCAATATAGTGCATAATGCTCTTGCGACAAGCTACTTGTTCTCTTTGGGAGGTTTTTAACAATTAAGGTGGACATGCCTAATTCTGTTACTTCTTTTAATCGGGACGCCTATATTTGAGTGGTATGTGGTGTGGTGTGGCTCCAAAAATGGATGCCCAAAAAATTTGGACTAAGTGCTCAAAACACGATAACCATTCTAGGCTCAACACTCAATATTATTTTTTATTTTTTATTTTTTGGGGGGGGAGGGAAGATCTATATGACCATTAATTAGCACAATAATCTTCACTTTGATAATAACTCAAGATATTCACATGAGCTCCAAAAATTATGAAGATAGTTGCTATGGCCTTGATATAGATTTGCTAACCATATCGTCCTAGTCATGTGTTTCACATCCTAGGAGAAGTAGGCAAGTAGGGAAAAAGCAACAATATCATACTCTCTACTTTATGACAATGTTAAATAGATCAATCTAGAGTTCATAAAAAGAAAGGTGTGGATAAGAGAGGTTGGGCAATGGAGGGATCACATGCTTGCATGTTTGTTGGTGATCACCTTGCCTGTGTTGCTCTCATGAACCACATTTCTGCTGTGATTTGTTTTTTAATTTTCTTTGGGAGGATGCATTCACGGATTGGCAAGAGGGTAACATGTCTTACATGTGATTTTTGTTGCTTGTCATGACTTTGAACTTGGATTTCAAAGTTAGGATTATTTTTCTTGGATTTGTGAATGTGATATGAGATTTTAACAACGATATGGATTTTTTTTTCAAAACTTTTCATGTTCTTGCAATGTGTTAGACCATTTGTAAAAGATTAGTCTAGCATGTTCAAGTCAACCTCTCTTTCATTTGAAGCTCTGCCTATGATGCCCCTATAATGCACCACTTGGATACATGAAAATGATTCTAAAGTGGCTACAAAATAAGACTCCACTCCTTTTCCAACTACTGGCATCAAGTTCCATGATGAAAGTGGATTTCTCTTTTGAAATTGTGCAACATTGTCTAGAATGACATGTTCATGTTTGACATACACACACTAGGAATATGATCACTTTGTGTATGCTTACAATTCCATGAAAACCCCAAGCTAGCTAACCACATAAGACAAGCGAGCACAAAAAAACACACATATCTTATTAAGTTTGAAAGGAGGATCATTCCATAAACAATTGGTGAGCCAAGACTCTCCTAAAAGACTGCGACTCACGTAAATTTCAAAGATTAATTTACCACCCAAAGGCGTAGTTAGTCATGGTGAAGATTGGTTGATGATGTGGATACCAACTCCATGTAGAAGATAAAGTACATTCACTCAAAAGAGTGTATTTGAAACGATATAAGTTATGTTGCCAACAATTTCCACTAGGACTTGAGGAAACAAAGTGAACTCCCTCACAAAGTCTTCACATGTTTACCTTTGCCAATTTGTGTGGCACGGGTGGAGGACCTCAAGAAAGGAGTTCCTTTGTTTCATCAAGTTTTATTTGGTCATTGTTGGCAAACAAAAGTCATATTATTTACCCTACAAGCACATGACTCTTGGACAATTGTCATGCGTAAAAAATATGTCACATGAGAGATAGATTTACATATTTCTTCCACCGACGCTCAACAATTGCCTAGGACTCATATCATGGTAGTGTTAGTATACCCTCTATCGAGTGAATTTATCATAACCTTTTGCATTGTGGTGGCTTCCACATCAACAATCCACCTTCCACAATGTAACCATGCCTCCTTCAAAATCATAAGATAAAAAGTCATTTTTTTGAAATGTTGTACCCATTGCCCAAACAACTAATACAACAGGTTGATGTACATTAAATATATCCAACTACATTGATATACATTTGCACCATAAAGGGGAATTAAGAAAATTCCATACATGAGTTTTTACTAGGTGTGTTTTTAGTTGAGTGGAAGTATATTAGACCAAGTGTGATTCCATTTTTAGTGTGAGTCACACTCACATGAGTGATTGGTGTAGTTCATATACCCAAGTCAGACATCATTCTTTAAGTGGGAGATGACAAGCCCATGAGGCATGAACCAGATTGTTGGACATAATCATTTTGACACCCTCCTCTTTGGACCCTCCAATCATGGAGATCGACGGTCTAGATTGAGGGCATGAGAGGGCAATGGTTATGCTTTGGGGGTATGATCTTATGGGGAGATTATCCTCTTTCCTCAATCCTGGAACACTGCCTTGGGTGTCAAATGTCAGATTGTGTGGGGCTACTTAGCAGGCTCAGCTTTTGGGGAAGGAGGGTTTAGAAACAAATCTTCTTCGTCAAAACTCCGTGATAGTAACAACTGCTCGATCTTGGCTTCTAACTCAGCCCCGATGTTGCAATTCTTCAAATCAAGCTCCTTGATTCTCTTTCCGGCAACCTGAATTGGAGCGAAACATTTATTTCAGCATGCATACTAGATATTGGAATAATGGATAGCATAGGGAGTTGCCATAGTTTGATACTATATAATTTTTTTTCTTCTGGTAAACAATGATTTGCCATGCAATACAATGCAAAAGATGATGTTCAAGGTCATGCAACACCATTCACATTGGTCAAGACCCTTCTGGATTGCATGCAAATTACCTTTCGGCACTATGAGTGTTGAACTGGACAATACTCTTCTGTATCCACAAGAATTAGTATAACAAACCAAACAATGGTTTTTATTATTTTGATAATATATGTGCTCTAGTAATGTTAAATGGGGAACCGCTAAGAAAATTTAGATGTCATTAGGGTTCTTGTTAAACTTCACAAACACACCAGGCCAGTGTAGATGATTTGGCCACCAGCTGGGCCAATGCGGGGATTGGCCGAGCAGTCAATATTGTTCAGCCGAGAGTAGGGCAAGTGAAGCAACTTTGACAAGGATTCAACACTCTCCATGTCCAACCCTGTCCCTGCCATGCTTAGTCTCTGCAAGAATCGAATTCCAAGTTAGAAAATCATTGTCTTCTGTAGTATGTGTTGCAAAATTGGTAGTAGTTGTTTTGTGATTGCACAATTTTATTAGGAAATAATGGGGCATGACAAGATTTCATAAAAAAGGATCCACGCACAAGCTTCAAAAGACCTCAATGATTTGATTGTCCATCATGTAATCGAAAATGCGGTGGCCACCGTAGTCGGCAAGATCATTGTGTCGCAAGTTCAACGATAGCAATGACTTGTTAGCAGATATGGAGTACCCCAAGCTCCGTGTTCCTGCAAACCCATTGTCAAAAAAATGTTAAACAATAGGCAACTTTTGAACATTTCTCGACAGTAGAGTTATTTCATAAAGTCCTCCGAAAAATGAGTTTGGTGTCTCTTTGAAGGACATTGGGGATTTTGTTCAAGGTCTAAAATTGAAAGATGGGTGAAACTCCCTAGACCTCATTTTTTAGTGCAAAAAACTTTTAGATCAGGAGATCCCGTAAGGTGCTTCCTAATCCATCTTTTCTGATGTTGAACCATATTCCATGTGGGATTTGAATGGGTTTCAAGCAACGTAAGGCGGCCATGTGGCAATACTTCAGGACTACTTATCTATCAAAAGGCAAAGCAGGAAGCACTCTTAAACGGTAGTAAGGGGGTGATATACAACAAGCATGATTTATCACATTAAGGTCATCATTGACGCGGTGGAAACACAAATTATTGCAGGAACTGATTTTGCAATCAACACTTTGGCTCTTCATGTAGATGGGTCATACCCATTTTTTTGATCTTGTTGTTGCAGAGGTTGAGAAATAGAAGAACGCAATTTTTGGCATCCAAAACTTTAGCGAGGTGGACACATCCGGCATCGCTGATGAGATTGTGCGAGAGGTCAAGGTGTACAATTGTTGGGTTGTTGGCCATTCCGTTGCAAATTATAGCCACCTAGACCATTACATGTACTGGTCAGCTTTTAATTCTTTGATAAATATGCACATATTGAAGTATTGTATTTGCTTAGGAGGAGGTAGTTCATCACCAACCTTGTCATCTGTGAGCAAGTTGGAGGACAAAATGAGCTCGGTTAATGTATGTGTAACTGTGAGTAAAGCAGCCATTGACACACAGCAAGACTGTGTCATCCCAAATTTCTTGATATCATAATCCATGCAGGCATTGGGGTCTCCATATTCAATCTTCAAAGATGTCAGACTCCTGTAATTATCAGCACATGTAAGTCAGGTATGTTAAAACTAAATAATTGACTTCATGGTACACTATATATTGCATTTCGTGTCATATGTTACTGTGGTAACTTTCCTACACTTGACACTTCTTATGAATAAGTTTACAAGTACTGGCATCCCAACTTACTTTAAGTTCATGTGAATGCCAACTATTGAAACAAAAGTTTGGTATAATTTGCATCACAACAATTCTACAATGAAATACTGTCATAGATGATTGAAATTTTGGATGGAAAACCATTTAGTAAAGTAACAGTGTTTGCAACATTGTATATCTATAATACCCAATATTGTTTTTACAAGGAATGACAAATAATGTTAGGTTTACAATTAGTGACACTACATGGATAATTTACAATTAGTGACGAGCAAGACAAATAGAATTGGTGCCACTAAATGCAATATTTGGTGTAGTGGTCAGGCCAAGAGATTACGTTGATGTGTCTATTCCTCATTGGATTTGAGGAGGCACATTATCACTTGTGATCAATGACTTCATCATATCCTCACTCCTACATGTGGTAATGGACACTTGTCGCATTGACATTTGTTGTAGTAGGCACCCAATACCTATCTCATTGCTACTGCAACATGGTAGATTGGGTGCCTAATACAAGTTGCGACAAGACTTCTCGCATCCATTTCCTAATTGGTAATTTCATTACTACCCCATTTGAGAAATTTGGTCCCTAGTAACAACTTCTTGTAGGCTTTAAGCTATGGATACTAGCCTTTTAGGTTGAACATGCATGCAAAGTGCTACACTTTAATTAGGTTGAGGGCAAAGGAATGCATTGAAGACAAGCAAGAAACAATGATTGTGACAATATCAATTGGAAGGGAGTTTTGAAGAGCTCATTGATGGCTTGGCAAGTACGTTGGCATTTCTTCATTTAAGGTGAGCAACTGCATGCGTGACGGCAGCTTGCGAACATCAATGTTACGAACAAATGGTATGCTCAGGTTCAATATATGTCGGAGGTCTTCTTCCCAATACTTCGTCAGAACAAAACTGAAATAAGACAAAGTTTCATCCAAATGTTAGTCGCAAACCATCATTATGAGTGAATTGAAACAATTTCCCAAGCCTCAAGATCAGTCCAAATTTCTGGTCAAAACAATCAAAGCTTCAGCAGTGGCATGTTGTATTGGTGCATGCAGGTCTGAGATAGTTTAAGTTAATACACGCTAACACACGATAGTGAGGACAGCGCATTGCCAAATACAGGAATGAGTTGGCATACTCTTCCAGAAATTCATTTAGGTTTCGCTCAAAAAACAGTTGCTTCCAAGAATCACCATGGCAAGCTATATCACAATTCCGCCACTTCTCACTTGCCCTTCGCTTCCAGTAATCCTCCTCCTCGATCAACTGAACCAACCCACGATGTCAATAACCCAATGTGAGATTTATGGACCAAACAATCAATCTTCTCGAGCACACAAAGGATGGGTTATTAACTAATACGGCCATGATCATGGCGCATTTTATTATTGCAAGTCACATAGAATCGGACAAGACGAGCAACACCTTCACACACACCGTGGTTACTGATTTGAGACAAACACATGATTTAATCATTGTGAAATGTGATCATTCTATGCATTTGAACAAATTATGTTCCACAGCCTTTTTTGTAGTTTAGATTGCATGGTTCTACATAACATATCACCCACAGTTGATTTGAGACTTTACCTAACCTGACGTTGTTTTGCATTGCCCATTACAAATAGGTAAAGAATGATCACCTTACAGGGCCAACAAGCTCCAAAGGTACATCAGTCGGTAGCAACTCGACAATGTGTGCTCGCACCCGCGGCGGCACGTCACCAATATCCGGGTAGTCATAGAAATTTTGAGCCATGATGGGCACCAAGATGTCTACGAGGGTTGGCTGGAAGTAGAGACTGGGGATGGGCACTCCCTCTTTCCAAATGTACTCCGAACCTTGTGGTTTCGGAGGCGGTGGTGGCTCCGGAGGCTTTCCCTCCTTTTTCTCCTCATGCTGGGTCCCCTCTACAGGGGCCGCGGCAGCTGCCGCAGCTGCCGCAGCTGCAGGTGCTTCTTCAGCCATGATGACTTACGATACTTTTGACCAAAAACAACGAAGAGCGTAACTCTCCGATCTTCAAATCCAATCAACTCTTGAGTAAAGCTTCAAATCGAGGAACGCTTCCTTCAACCCTTACTCACTTTGGACGAGACTCATGAGAGAGACGAATCGTCTCCAGATTCTAATCACCTCTTGAGAAAAGACTCGATGGAGGGACTCTTTTGTGCAATTGAGCAGGATTATACAACACAAGGAGTTTGGAAAACATTGAGTGTAAAATTTTTGAGGTTGGAAATTTTGGGGCTTCCACATGAAGAGATTGCGAGGGGAGGACGAGGAGGAAGTTGGAGAGGCCAAGAAGAGGCATGGTGGTAACTGTCAAGTTTCAATGTCCATGCCATCTTCCAGCACAGCGTATGGTCCAGTGTTAGGCGGGTATCAAAATTGGCACCAAACGCCCGCCGGTTATCAGGGTGGTTCTATAAATTCATAGCCATTCTTCTCAAGTTTTCAAATAACTAGACTTGATTCATGATTGTGGTTCTCATAAAATCAAAATTCAATCAAATAACCTTTGAAAAATTGTTGATTCTTTGTCGCAAGACCGCCGGTTCTTTGCTGGATCTTTCTTGATGACTGCTGGATCTTTGATTTCTAATTTTTTTTTCTTTTCAATATGACCAAGACCGGAGATTCTCTGATTATAAAAAAAATTCAAAACCTTCGAACCGAAGGTTCATCGCTCTTAATTTTCCTTCAAAAACTAGAACCGGAGGTTAATAACAAAATACATAAGAGGGTTATACATTCATAAGGCCGATTGTACAAGTTTGAGATTGGAAACAATTAACTAAGAGTTAAGGTAGACATGCCAATGTAGACTATGACAACTCAATCAAGAATTTCAACCCAAGACAAGGTTATTTGAGGCAACAATTGGTATGGCAGGCAAGATGGTAAAATAATAATATTAAATGCCTCAAGTTGGAGTCCTCCAGAGGCCAAGTTTCTTGTCCAAGGGTTTCAGGTTGCTCAAGAAACTCGATCTTTGGAAAACTCCCTCAGCAAAAAGTGTTGCCATGTTGGTAGCCATGTCATTTTTTTTTCATTCATGCTTGAAGTTCTCCACCGGATAAGTCTTGGCCGTAGTGTAAACCCCGGCTTGGTCGTTGCCAATCATATTGCTTCATTCCCCTAAAATTCTTGACAGGTGCATTTCTTCACAACAATCTAAACTAGCCTTACGATGGATACGTTTCCCTCCACACCTACTTCTTGTAGAAAATGAAACACAAAATTGATGCAAGATGATGAGCAAATCCAAATCATGCCCGTAGCCCATCAACCTCATGATTTTTGGAGCTCATATGAATATCTTATTCAATATCATAGCAAAGATTCTCATACACGTTAAATAGTCATATAGGTGCCCCCAATCACGTCGATTATTGAACCTAGACCAATAAGCATACGTTGAGCATGTCCAATCCCTACTAAGCACATGTCTTTCTGGTGTCTATTCTTAGGTTCACACTGAACAACATACCACTCAAATAATAAGTGTCCAGATTATTGCTATGTTCGATTTAGGCACGTGTACCTTGAATTGTTGCATAAGGGTGGTCTTACATGTGAATCATAAGTGCGAGGATGTGTTAGGCTCTGGTAGGGTTTGAATGTGAATCTCCTGCTCAGCTATATGGATTGGAAGTAGTGGATTTTTCTGTACTTGAATTAGTTCTATAAAAAGAAGCTAAACTCCTACCATATGCAAGCAGTAGTTGTGGCGCAGCTGGTGTAGTGGTATCATAGCACCCTCCCAAAAATCCGGAGATCGGTGCTGACCGGGGTTCGATTCCCCGGCTGCGCAGCTTTTTTGCCTTTTGTTGCCAAGACAAATAACACATAATTGACATTTAGAGTAAATTTATTTGTTACACTGTTTGACTGACATATCATTAAATTACATCATCCCTTTTATTGAAACCAGCAGCAATCTATTATATACTTCAAAATATGCACATGGCAAACAGCTGGAAATGTTACCATGTTTAGATATTGTGGTTTATTGATAAATCAGCTGCTTCATGTCATCTAGGTTAATGTCTAGGGCCAATTCATTCCAAATCGAAGTCATTGAAGCCATTTTTGGAGTCAACTTAGTCTCTTAAAAATAGAATCAGACTTTATACAATTCCTCACTATGTTATGGACCTTCCTGCTGATACCGTACACTCTGAACTCTGTAGTATCACACATGTGGCAACCAAAGTGCCCATGACATTATGGAGTCCAACAAAATTTAGACCAAAAATGTCACATATTCACACGCCTCCATAAATTTTAATTGCTTCATAAAAAAAACACTTGGAGTTCTTGCTAAACCTATACCCCCGTTTAGTGCGATTAATATTGGTTGCAACTCTTTTAAATAGTCCCATAGAGAAAATTTACCACCAAAAGCACCTATCCGATGGGCAATCAAAATGTTAGAGCAAAATTTGTAAAAGTCATGTTGATTTGAGCACTCCTTGGCTTGGGGCAATGTCTTGTTGGAATCTTGGGTATCAACTAGAGAACAAAATTGTGTTCATGCATGAATTTTGGATGTTGACCTTAATATATTAGGGGGTTCAATCATTTCATTCTGATGGTATCATAATGATGGATCGCTTATATTGTGTTTGAAGTTCAATTATTTGAAAGATGTGACCTTGGACAACATTTGAAGGGTAAAACCACAATTTCATACCATGGGTGCAATAGCAAATAATATACAATATGGATTGTTGATTGTTTGTGATACGCAATCCAAAGATGTTGTGACTCAACTATGATTTGGATAATTCCTTATGATCAAAATCACCCATGTAATTATGGTTGCATTTTTAGCACAAAAACCTTGCAAGATTAGATGTACACAATACAATGGAGGATGGTGAAATACAATACCATGTCACTCTATGTTGGTGATTGTATTCTTGAGTGGGCATAAAAGAAGGCTTCCACAATCTTTGAAAACAATTGAGATTGTGGCCTTTCTATTACAGACAATGAATTGGCCACATGCTCTTGGTAGGTTTTTAGGGAGGACAATTAATATGTGTTGTGGTATACATATGTGTTAAGCGGGTAATTGTTTTTTTGTTTTTTTTTGGGGGGGGGGGGGGTTATAAAGTGCATGATGTTGATTTAACTGCACTCAATTGTTATACATAACACCGTTTTTTTTTGAGAAATTTTCATTAATCCTATCATTACTTAGTCAAAGTATGATAAGTAAATGTTTAGTACACTCTAATTGTTGCAAATTTGAGTTTTTGACTAACAACTTTTGTTGTTCTGGAACATATGTGCTTGCATCTAACAATCCAATCTAACATACACAAAGTACATACATTAGAAGGGTGCTAGCACGGTAAAATGGACAACTCCTGATCCTTTTATAGTGTTAAGTGAAAGTGATTCAATTCTATGTACTAACTTTGAATTTTGTGAAGAAAAAGACCATAGACATTTTAAAAACACATTGATCTATAAAGCCAAGAAAAAGTCTGCATATTCTAGAAGACGGTGCAAGTGGTGTGCAAGTAGGTGATATTGAACAAGTGATTGTCTAAAATTTGTCTAAAATATGATAAAATTACATTAAATTGATGATTTTTTTTACAAAGTTTTGTGATGATGCCCTCAAGTAGACAATGAGTTCAAGGAATATAAAAAAGAATGCC
Organism: Polytrichum commune; assembly: GCA_950295325.1. Classification (NCBI taxonomy): domain Eukaryota; kingdom Viridiplantae; phylum Streptophyta; class Polytrichopsida; order Polytrichales; family Polytrichaceae; genus Polytrichum; species Polytrichum commune. Next base: position 2,798,895 of record OX485804.1, read on the forward strand.
AACTTCAAAATAGTTAAGGTCATGAAATCTACGTCCTAAACCAAACTCAACCATTTGCTTTCGAGCATCACTTTTGATGTTAAGTATTGAAGATCTCAACTTGATATTCTATATTTGAGTATCTAACACAACAATGGAGGTCATCATAAAAAATTCCATCTTAAATAACACTTTGCTACTATTTTTAGGCCTTTGACCAAAAAAATTGTGGTTTTAGTATACCGGAGCACTTTATTGGTCCACTTTACCATGCTTGCACCCACAAAGTCTATCTAGTAACTTCATTCGTTGAAAACCAAAATGATTTATTTATGCATTTTCTTGTCACAAGTTGCACTGGTCAAGTTGCAATGAATGGTTGAAATGGACAGATTTTCTTCTAGTGTTATGAGAAGAAAAAAAATTTTAACAAAAAACACCAAGTTGGTCTAACTTGGGCATGTTTGATTGTTTTGCATGCATGGGGAATAGGTTCCTTGTGAAGGTCATGCGTAGGAAAATATCATAAAGTATGTTTAAAAGGCATTCCTGGAATGCATTTAGCACAAATTAAGGGGGAGGGAATCGTCTTCTTGACCATGGTCGATTCCAAGTAGTCTTCTCATTCATGGAGAACAACATGGGCTTGGTATGGACCTTGGCCTAAGTGTACATTAAATCTAACTTTGAACTATAGCCTCTTTCTTGACCAAATTAGAGCTTGAAAAATTGTAGCAGTCACTTTGCATCGCCTTGAAGTTCTTATTTTGCCCCTAGGCTACTATGCATGGGCATGCATGGTTCATCCACCAATTTGTGACCGGAGATTGTCCCCAAGTTGTCCAATGTAGTGGCCAAAACATATATTTAAGTAAATTTGGACTAAGTCCAAGCCCAAATTTATAACTTGTGGAAATCTATCATAGGATCCTACAATAGAATTGTATGGTAAGGTCATGTAATAGAATATGCATAGTTGTTTATAATAATATTATAGAAATTATTCTGATTATGTTCACTATTCAACATGTATTTATTTATATTTAACATCATAAGATAGATATTTTATTTATCACATTTTAATACCACAAAGTACAAGTAATCACTAAGGAATTCACACATTTTCCATAGATTTAGGTATATTAGAAATGTGTCATAGGATCTATAATAGAATTGAAGCAATCAAAAAGTCTAGATTTAAAGGATATCTCCAAATTTACTTAAACTCGAAGCAGGAAGTGTGTGTTGCTTGGTTACCCACCTCACAAGGTACCCTCCTCTCTAACACCCATGATGCCCAAACCTTTGGCTAAACATCAATGATGCTCCCGGGAACCAATTCACAAACCACCCCTAGAGGTGTCTTCCCTCACAGCAACAAAGCCAATAAATAAAACCACAAAAGAGAAGGTGGTTCAAGAGAAGGTGGTTCATGAGAACATGCTAGGCAGGGTGATCGCCGGCCAACATTCAAGCCCGTGATCCCTCCACTACCCAAGTGGGAAGTGTGTGTTGCTCGGTCACCCGCCTCACGTCGTGCCCTCCTCTCTAACACTCATGATGCCCAACTCTCCAGCTAGACATCATTGGTGACTCCGGGATTGGAGTGGGCAAGCCATCTACACGTAGTTGATGGCCCATTGAACTTCATTGGACTCCATACAATTGAACTCCACTCGAAGAGCAAGTTACTAACATCATTGAATCACAACGCATATTTTACTTGGTTGAATGCTAGGCTTTGGCCTATTTCAGAGTTAACCCCTAGAGGTCTCTTCCCTTACGACAACAAAGCCAATAAATAAAACCACAAAAGAGAAGGTGGTTCATGAGAGCATGCTAGGCATGGTGATCGCCAGCCAACATTCAAGCTCGTGATCCCTCCACTATCCGAAGTGGGAAGTGTGCATTGCTCGGTTACCCGCCTCACACGGTGCCCTCCTCTCTAACACCCATCATGCCCAACCCTCCGGCTAGACATCAATGGTGACTCCGGGTTTGGAGTGGGCAAGCCATCTACATGTGGCCAATGGTCCATATCCCGACACCTCATGTCCACAACCCCTCTTGCCCCCGCTTGGGTTACAGGTGGCCACTACACCACCCGGTTGACTGCTCACAATATAAATGGGACTATAATCCTGCTTTACACATTATGGTGCAACCCATATGGGTTCTATATCATGGCCAAATTTGTTGCATGGGGTATTAGGCGTAATCTGCATTTATGGACATTCGCCATGGCTGAAACTTAGACATTCTACTGACACACAAAACCCCAATTCGCAGTACTGTTCTCCCCCTTCAGTATGACACGTTTGGGAAACACAAAAAGAAGTCGTATTATCAAGGTGTCGTCTTCTCATTAATATGACAAATGGTGTAAAGTTGTCGTATTATTGAGGGAATACAAAAACATAAGTAATATGAGCTTAATATATATATATATATATACAACGAGTTTAAGCAATATAGATGGTATGGCATAATAACTCATAACTCCAAACAAGTATAAATATTTTAAAAAACTCTTGCAATAAGAGTTCAAAGATCTTTGGTGTTGTCTACTATATCACCTGTGTACAAGGCAACATACTAGGCAAGAGGCCACTCTAACCCTAACCATGTCCATTCTACATTAGTAACCCTAATTATCATTAAGTTCCAATGATAAGTGAAGTTCCTAAGTAGTTCCCAAGTGAAAATGAATGTATTTTAGATGTACATAATATAGATGAAAGGAATTTTAGCATTAACTACCTCTTTAATATGACAAAATGGAGATTCTAAATGTCGCATTATCGAGTGTCGTAGTTGTATTAAACCAAGAGTTTTGAACTAAAAAGTTTGGTCGCGCAAAGATGTGTCATAATATCAAGGGTCTCGTATAAACAAGTGTCACATTAACGAGGTTAGACTGTATAAAGGGAGAATCATTAAATTTTCTAGGCTCTTGGGTTTGATCGACCCTTTTTCCTTGAGTTGGTCAATACAGTTGCTATGTAAAGTAGAAAATGGAAAACGGTGAATGATCATTATCGGTGCAATAGACTAAGAGTAGGATGATTCTTGTGTGAACCCAAATATGGCTAATTGTAAAGTGGTGACCTAAAAAGGATGTAGTGATAGATCGAATGCAGTGATTGGCTGGATAGGTCATGTATCACACCACTTGGAATCATTTTTTGGGTGTTGTTGAGTTAATTGACTTTTGTGCATTTGTATGCGGAGTATGATATTCAAATGCTCAAAGTAGGGAGACTCTACTATACAAGTAGGGGGTTTGACTTGCTTGCCTCTTTGGGAAAATGGAACTAATTATTTACATGGAACACAATTACGAAACAAACTTGCATTCCTCATCATTTCCTCTACTCCATCATTGAAAAATATTGCACAACTTTCAAGCCACTCTTTCTGGCCAAATCATCTTATTTTTGTTGTTTTCCATTTTCTACCTTATCTGAAGAGGTATGTGCAAACCACCATGTGGTTGTAGTTGGCAACAACTTCCTAGAAATCATTCTCTTTGAAACATCCAATCATAACACAACCTCAAAACATGTTTTGTACCTTACCATATCAACATTGCTAAAGCTCATACTCCCTAACCCCTTCTAAATAAAGGAGATGCCATGTTTCATGTAGTATATGTTTTTTTCATTTTGTTTGTTATAAGAGCCAGAGTGGTGATCACGGTCACAGGAATATTCCTAGTTTAATAACTTACTTGACTTAATGTGGCACTCATCTTGAAATCTATTAATGATGCTTTTGGGCGGATTCACTTTTCAAGAATATGAAAAACTAGGAAAAAAAAGAACTTGTTTTCTGACAAAATTCTATGGTTTTGAGTTTTGAGGTAAGTTTTTTGCAAATTTTTGTAAAACATCGATTTCACTAGTTTCATGGGAACTTTGTAACGGCACTATGACTACACTACCGTCATTTCTTCATTATCACAACATTTTTATTCTCAGCCCTTGGTTGACTAGTTCATTTGTCTAGAGTGAAGGAACATGAGGCTAGCAATGTTATGACTTAATCTCATCACATGATACATTGTGTTTTAATAAGATCTAGGAAATGTAGTATATACCAAGAGACATAAATGGATTCCACTTTGTGAGAAATTCAAAATTTCTTTACTGTAACAATGTTCAAAAATGGCGTGCACTTCCAAGTTTGACATGCAACTATTTGACATACTTGGCTCCAAGTAAAGTAATGTATATATATACCCAAATCAACCTAGAAGATAACATTATCAAGCAACGTGTGTTCGTTCATGTGGGCCTTAAGAATATAACCATGGGATGCCCCAACCTAGTGCAGATTCAGACTTAATCTAAGTGTCCTTGCACTAGGTTGGGGGTATCCCATGGTTATATTCCAGGAACACACGCTGCTTAATAATGATATGAAACAACATTTGTGTACCACTTTCTTACATCTAAAGCACCATAATGTTTCTTAATGGTACATCACATTGATTTTTAGGTTATGTGTTGGTTTTGGATATGCCTACCTCAGATTAACATATCAAGGGCTTTTGCACCATAAGCACGTTTGGGATTGCTTTCCTGTCATGACTCAAGAGCTCGTTCTTCCATTGGTGCGATCCCTGAAGTTTCTATATTGTTGACCTTATCATTTTATTGGAATTTGCACTGAGTAGTTAGAGCTGTCCATGTTGAGATTGCGATCTTACAAATGGTCAAAAAGTGCACGACTAAGACTTGGTTTTATCATGTTTCATGTGAAGTGTGCAACAGACAAAACTCTTGAAGAAATTTAAAGAGATCCATATTTATCATCACAAGAATATACAATTAATAAGAAGGCTGATTCCAGCTTGCATCGGTGCAATTCCAAGTATGTTTGCTTGAGTACAGAACACAAAGAGGGAGCATAATCAAATGTGTTCTGTGAGAAACTATTTTCTGCACTGTAGTTTCTTTTCGAAACTTCAAATTTTCACTTCAGATTTTCGAGGAACCAACTTAGGTCGGAAGGTGTGATTACGAACTTGATTGCATTGATGTTGCAAGGGTTGATTCTCATGTGTAAGTCTGGCAGCACAGATAAGAGCACAGAAACTCTAATCCAAGCTTGCATTGCTACAATTATAAGCCAGGGGTCAGTGTCTTTAGAACCTGAATTAGACATGCTAAAACAGTTGTAAGAAGCATAATTATGTTGGAGCTGCTTTTGTTATATGTATAGGAATTCTCAAGCTTGTAAACGTTAAGAGAAATTCTACTTCTTCTGATAGGTAAAAATAAAAACACAAGATGGTGACACCTGCTTTAGAAATATATTTTCTAATTAAATTTCTAAAAACGACATTTGAAAATTTGCGACCTTTCTAGTTAAAGACAAATGGTATCAATGGTTTTCAAGCATCTCAATTGCTCCTCTTTGTGAAATAACAAATCATCATTTTATTAGAAACACTAGGAGTGAAATTGAGAAACAATTAACACGGTTATGATCGTCCAAAGAATGCACATGCACATGCACATGACCTATAGGTCTCCACCCAACGGGTCAATCCTCCCAACTTCATCCCTACCTTCCCATCCCTGATTGTCTCTTGTCTCTTGCCCTCATTGGTTGTTGTTATTTCATTTCTAGTTAGCTACGGAACTCCTTAAACTAATGGAACAAGGCTCCCATATTATTTTTGATCTACATGGAATTGATCAAGATAATACATAATAGTCGGTTCCATAGGAGCAAACATAAATAAAGAGCCGCTTCCCCCATGGGCTATTATGTCTTTTTGGGGAAATCAATCAATACTTGATGCCACATCTCTGGGCACAAGTCCTGTCGATGGAGGGATTTGGGTTGGCCGTAATACTGGCTTGGATTGTTGCAATTTGGCTGTCAGAGAGTCCAGTGGCGGCACGGATGGCACTTAATGGTAGCACCTGAAAGAAGATCCTAGATGTTGTCACCGTTCCTGGATCTCGGTTTGGGAAGCTGGCAATGAACTGGGCTTCTTGGCACTCTAAGTTTTGAGCAAAGTGTATGAGGCCTGCAACCACCAAAAATCAAGCTCAATTCAAACACTAATATAAATAAATAAATAAAAACATTGGTTCCTAGCAGAGCACACATGAATGAAGAGCCTCTTTGTCAACAAGTTAATGGCCCCTTCTACCAGGGTGGATTCTATCCAAGCCAAACACTAAGTATATTTTATCCCTCAAATAATGTGAGTCGTCATAAGAGGGTTATTGCATAAACAACATATTCTAGCTAAATTTACAAGACAAGTGTTGTTCAAGGGACTCCACACCCCTTAGCCTACTGTTTTCTTGGGTGGTTATCCCTTGCAACCTTTTAATCTCATTGCACTAAATTGTCCTATGAATGTTGGGAATAGTGATTCCCTTGAGCACATATCAATTTCAACCCATTCCAAATCTCCAGTTTTTAATTGATGTGTTCCAAATTAGTTTCTTTTTGTAGGAAATTGATGTGGGTGACTATTTTATGCTACTATTTCATGTTACTTTTGTTCTTGAACTTATACTCAATTATTCAGTTTTATTCCATGATGCACATGTAAAGTGTTGGTTGCAAGTTTTCAAGTATATTTACAAGACCCACCAACATTAGGCCCCCATTATCTCCATCATGACTAGACAATTATAGTGGCCCACATTAAATGTCACCCAAACTATTAGGAATTCTAATGTGCCCCCCCCCCTAATGTTCACCATGTACTTCCTCATTTTTATTTTTGTTTAATAAAAATCCAAACAAGCAGGGTCAATACCTAATAAATGTTGCAAAAAACTAAAAAAACAAGATGACCTACATGGCCTCTGAATATTAGGCCTTTGCAAACCTTCTTCGCTCCACTTCAAAAGATTTAAGGTAGATGGGTCTTATAGTGGCTTGTTTTCTTAATCAGACCCTTAAATTTGATTGGTATGTGGTTCGGTGAGGATCGAAGAACAAACCTCATAAAAACACATGTTTAAAAGAGATTGCACTATGTCTCCAAATATTAATAATTACTCTCCACTCAATAGTGAATACACAATTGGGAGGACTTATGTATTGAATTAAGAAATCCACAAACATGCACTTTCAACAACCACAACTAAATCAGGGGAGATCCAATTTTCAATCCGATTTTTACATATGTTTCATTGTAGATTTGCTAGTGCATCATGAATCTTGTCGTGTGCATCCAATCGATAGAAGTTCCAGGAGAACATGAAAAACGAACCAAATAACACCCACATACCTTGGATGCCCAAAGAAGCAGAGATGGGATCCTCTCTACAACACTCTACCCACAACAATAAATAGCAAGCATTACATGAACAAGTTAGAGATTCTTGATGGTAATGTTCACCTTGAGGAATGATGACAGTCTGCCCCTGAGTGACGTTGCCTCCAATGAAGCGACCTCCGTTCTCCTCAGCGAAGCCAAAGAGGAAGGTACCTGCATCAATTGTGAGGAGCGATTGCAAATCTTACCCAGGGTTAGGATTCCATACAGAAATCAGACTCCATGGACAACAAATATGTATATATGTTGCCCTCTGATGATGAAGAGATGTTACACACCCATCATAACATTACTCAGGCTGATGAGCGGTGTTCACTTGATGAGCAGTGTTCAGCTGCCCTGATTTCAGATTCAGTTGGAAGTATTGGATTGTAACATCTAGAGGCTTAATTCTTGAATCTACTACGGGGCCATGAACACAACTCATTAGCAGAGTAATGTTATGATCACGAACTATCAGCTAATACAATTCTCATATATAGTGTTTCTACATGCAATGACCCATTTCTAACGTCAATCACCGATGGCCTTTGCAATGGAATTTGCACATGTTTTTGCAACAGTTCCTCATGTACTTGGATCATGGAAGGTAGTTATGTGTGCACATAGAAGAGACAGCCTTCTTCAAGAGGGCTTCTCCTTTTACAGGTCTAGTGCCACTATGGTCAAAGGAATCAACAAACGCGCTTCCTATACCCATACCTAAATCAGGGGAGGTCCAATTTTCAATCCGATTTGCTTATGATTCATCATGGATTTGCTAATGCAACACAAGATTTTTTGTCTTAATCCCGTGCAAATCTAGTCCATTAGAAGTTGGAGAACATGAGAAACGAACCGATCAACACCCACATACCCTGCTCAGTGGAGCCCCATTTCGGCGCAGATCAATGAAAGAGCAGCATCAATAAAAATGCCAGGAGGACAAGAGAGATCTATAAAGGGTCCAAACATTTACCCTTAGTGACATGCGAGATTTCGGTGCCTCGGGGATGGTTGTGGGGCTGGTTGATCCCGCAAGCCTCAATAGTGACCAAGTTCTGACTCACGCCGTCGCCCGGCAGAGTCGCCAGCGCCGCGTCGTTGTTCACGAAAAGCCCCCGCAGATTGCCGTTAGCGGTGGTCGAGTCGACGTTCGTGAACTGGAAGATGAAGTCCGCGGCACTGAACGCTTGTCTCTGCGCCAGCTCGGTCTTGAAGTCGAGCTCATCTGTCGGATAGCCGCCCACTACCGCCACACCAACGCAGAGTACCGCCACGATCGACGCCAACCGAATAGCAGACGACGCCATGTTGCAATGATCTCAATTCTCACTGCATTCACATCCGACATCCACATCCAACAGCAACTCACTCGGACACGATCAGTATTGCTTTGGCACTCCGATCTCGCAAATCGATCACAATCAAGACCATAATAAGCATTAACCGATCCTGCTGCTATGAGCTCAGCTTCAGTGCACGCTTTGATATTCTAAACTCCTAAGAATATCATTTGAGCATGGTTGTCGAAGCAAACTAATTGTAAGCTTACTCCCTCTGACTTCTGCATCAACTTAAATTTTGTTATCTAGGACGGTGGTATATGGTGTACAGTGCGGAGCTCTGCACGACAATCAACGCCACTCAAACAGATGCGCCAAACAGATCTCACTGCAGTCGCATCATCACACCAAACAATCTCACCTTCACTGCAATTCGATCACAATTTAGACAGAACTCATAAGCATAAACCGAGCTTCCTGCTCTGAGCTGATCAGGCTTGGTGAATGCTTTAATATTGTACTATCTTGAGAATTCAAATCACTTGAGCATGATCGATGTCCAAGCAACTAATTCTAAAGTTGCTCACTCCGAATCCTGCATCAACTTAACCCTTGCTATCTAGGACGATGACGGCAATTCGATCACAATTTAGACAGAATTCATGAGCATAAACCGAGCTTCCTGCTTTGAGCTCAGACTCAGTAAATGCTTTGATATTGTACTATCCTGAGAGATTAGATCACTTGAGTATCGAAATCGAAGCAGACTAATTCTAAGATTACTCTCTCCGCATCCTGCATCAATTTAACCCTTTCATATCTAGGATGATGGTAGATGGTGGATGATGCGGAGCTCAGCACAACAATCAACGCCACCCACACGGACTCGCCAATTTTCATAGACTCACTACAGTTGAATCATCACACCAACAGTTCTCGCTCCCACTGCAATTCGATCACAATTTAGAATTACAAGCATAAACCGAGAGTCCTGCTTTGAGCTCAGACTGGGTGAATGCTTTGAAATTGTACCATCCTGAGAAAATAGATCACTAGAGTATAGATGTCGAAACAAACTTATTCGAAGGTTACTCCCTCCGAAGCCTGCATCAACTTAATCCTCCCACTCCAGTCCCAGGGACCCGAAGTTCATCACCTCTGTCAAAATATCTCCAATATCTAAGAGGATGGTAGGTGTAAAAAAGCATTCGAGAGTCGAGACTCGAATATAGTTGCTTTGGCACTCTCTGCACTGCAATTCGATCACAATCAAGATCGAAATAAGCATCAACCGATCCTGCTGCTCTGAGCTCAGGCTCGGTGATGCTTTGATATTACGCCCATCCTAACAAATTGCCTCATTTGAGTATCGATGTCGAAGCAATTCTACGCTTACTCCCTACGATTTCTTCATCGACTTAACCCTCCCGCAAGAGCGCTGAAGTTCATCACCTCTGTCCAGTATCTACGAGAGAAGTAGACGGTACTACTTGTGAACAGCAGTACATCTACCAAATTTCTAGATATGGGGACAGAGGTTATGAACTTCAGCCCCCTGTGATTGCTCTGGCACTCTCTGCACCGCTATTCGATCACAATTACGAATTTTTTTAAAGCGGCGGACATGCTGAGCTCGGACTCGGTGAATGCGTTCATCCACTATCCTAATAATCTGCATCATTTGTGTATCGATGAAGCAAACTAACACTAAGCTTACTCCTCCTGAACTCCGCATCAACTTGACCCTTCAATGAACTCCTCGAATCCTAACCCCGGACGGATTCTTCTGCAAACTGTACCGAATTGTCACTCCACAATCAAACATCGATCAAGAAGAAAACAAATTCTAAGATGACCAGCCAGCCAAACTCCTCAACAACTTAGCCCTTGCTGGGGCCCCAATTCTGCTGCTAGTGCACAGCTAAGTCCAAACTAAAGCGTGAGATTGTTACCGGAGCTAGATTCTGGCCGATGCTAGACTTGTCAAGGTGGAGGATGGGTGCAGCTGATGAAGCATGAGTACACACTTGGCTATGGGGGCTTTTATACTAAGGTAGATGGGTCTTAAATGGTTACTTTCTCCGACTAGCCCGCTTCTCCAACACTATGAAACACGTGGGTAGCACATCCAAATCAAGGCCGTAGCCACTTTCCTCATGTTTTTTTGGAGCTCATTTGTTCATCTTATTCATTATCAAAAAAAGTGGATTTTTTCGGTGTGATCAATTGGTCATATAGGTTCCTTCCAATTATGTATATTGTTGCGTTTAGAATGGGGTGTACATCATTTAAACAAATAATCTAATCTTTTTTAAACACCGGCTTTTTTGGTATCCATCTTTGGAGTCACGCCTAAACAAATACCACTCACATATATGTGTTTGAGTAGGATAAGTAACTGAATCAGGCATGTCTCTCTTTTTGGGGGCCGTAGCATAGGCCCATTACTTAAAGTTTGTTTCACTTTACCACATGTTCCCTACATGGTAAGTTGTGTAAAGTTCCTTGGCCTTGTAAACAACACATGTTGCATCAAAATGGTAATTTGATTTGTTTGTACACACTAGTAATGGCAATCGAGCTACACTAAAAATACTATCCTAGTGTGGCTCACCCTATCGATTATTGACCCACATCATATTTCTTGCAATCACTGGGCGGTAGTTTCTAGAGAAGGTGTCATAATAATGACACTTGGTGTTTCATGACATGTGACTACAAATATAATTAACACGGCACATTGATTTTAATGTTGCTCCAAATCATATATTTAAGTGTAGCTAGCATGTGAATTTATGCAAATAGATTACGAACCACCAAGTTGTTTCGATTGTCCATCCCCTTCTAAAAAAGGTTCGGGATGTATAACAAGACATTCATTTTATATTACATAATGCATGCTTGGGTTTGAAGTGGGCCAATGTTTCTAGGATACCGAAATACTGGAAGATTTCACCGGGATTACTTATGCACTAAGTGCACTAAGGACTTTACAAAAATTCAAACATCCTTCATTATCATCCTCAACTCTTAACATGTCCATAGAAATCATTTACATGCTTGGGCCAATATTGAACAAAATACCATTCTCATAATCTCTTCACTAACTTTATTATGCTAAAAATAGTCCACACTACATCATGTTCGCATCTCTCACTCAACTTTCACCTACCAAATGAACTCACTCTCTCCCCCTTTATTCATCTCGCCTATAAGAACTTACTCACATGTATGAGGTCAAAGAGCAAGGAGCATTTCAAGAAGACTACTCACTAACCTAACCACCAATGAACCATTGCTTAATCATGCGTATAGCATGGGCATTTCGCCATGGCTTCTTGGAACTCAGTCAATCTACTAGTAATCTACAACTTGTTCAATTTTCATGCATGACATCACCACCTGAAATTTGCACCGATATGAGTGCATTATGGGGTGTAATGTTGCATGCACCAATTCTAGTGCACATCACATGTAAGAATCTCCTTGGGCTCCTACCTAGGAAAGTTGTTCACATGTGAAACGAAAACTGAATTGGGTGCATCATCCTATACATATCATTTCCATATAAAAAAACAAACCTCTCTTTAATGGAGTTGCAAGTCTATGATTTGAGGTGTGATAAGCAACAAGACTTTTACATTAAATGGTGAAAAAGGTCGCTATCAATTGTAAGTACATTGCATTCATAGTTGAAAAAGTCCATGATGCTAGCATAACATTACATAATGGCTACATATAATTAAATTTAATGATGGTCATCATCCTACATTGAATGCAGGGCTTCTAACTTACTTTAAGTGACGAGAAATTTGATATTTGGGGTCAACTACCAATATAATGGAGGACTTTAATTATGGTATAAGTGTAGGGACTACTTCGTTGATTCCAAAATTTACGAAATATGATAATGTAGTGAAATAGAAACTTGTGAAATTCAAAGTCATTTATTAGTTCATAATATTACAACATAGGCTTATTGAGAAGGTTGGAAGATTGGGACCTCCAACGGCATTTGACCCTTGACAAAGGTCTGATGCAATTCCCCAAATTCCAAGGACCCTACATGATGGATAGACTATCAATGAGGAGATTAATGAATGATATAAAAGGTGTGTTATCCCACAAGGGTCATGCCATAAAAATTGTAATAAGTACAACCTTCAAGTTTTTTTCCTATGTAATGGTTATTTCAATTGTATAGCGTCAAGGGATTGGCTACTCTAGAAGCAACTAGTAAGTTCACTATGTTAGTTAGGAACATTTTATAAACAAGAAGCTCATTATGCAATGTATACATGTGACCAAGGGTTAACAACTTAGGGTCAACTACCAAAGCGGGTGCAATGACTTGCCTTAAAACATGGCCCAACAAAGAGAGGAGTAGACTTTGTCCTTATCTTATTGTTCATCTTTAGGCTAGATAAGAGGTTGAATGAACTTCAATGTCAATATCTGGAATGTAATCAATTGGTTACTTTGACAACGTCAATATTAAGCAATATTTGGTTTCCAAAGCACAATTTTTTTGGACAAAGTCTTCGTCATTTAGATATGACAAGATAATTAATATGTATCTCCTTGCACTAGGTTGGGGCATCCCATGATTATATTCTCAGGGCCCATATAAACAAACGCACATTGCTTAATAATGTTATGTTAGAGTGAAATTTTGAGCCAATTCTTGTGAGGGCCGCTTAGCAATAGTACTCTTATTGTTTAGAAGACCTTCCAAGAAATGCTACATGCAAAGAAGAGGTCTCTGAGGGCTCACATTATCCAGAACATATATTCTTTAACTAAAATGAAGATCAAACCAGTGGATGTTTGGACCCAAAACTCATGCCAAACCATGCACTGCTCATCTGAGTGTCATACACTCAGAATTCTAAGCATGCTTCCTCAGAGAACAATGGAGTTCCTCAGTGCTCACTTCAAAGAAAAATTTGAAGCTTCAAGTTTCACTGAAATCTAAATATGTTTTTGGGGGTGTATCAGATGCCACCACGAATATCACCACGTCATAATTCAATTTTCAGGGAACTGGCCTGAAATGATTAGCCAATTCATCCAACAGCACCATCATTTTGGTGGTGGATTGGGGCATGTAGGAATGTAGGGATTCACTGTGTTGTTCTTGCGTTGAATTTTGAGGACTCTGAGTTTAACTGATACATCTTAGGAGGAATTTCACTGCGACAATCTCACTGCATAACGTTGCGTATGTTGTATGACTCATCCTAATCAATATAATAATCAGCTGAGGTGTGCTTGAAGTTGCCTGGCTGTGTGATACGGAAAATCTTGCAGAATGAGTCCCAAAAACGTTAGTTTTGTGGTAAATTTGGGCATGTGGGAATTAAGAATTAGATGTCCTCTTGAAGCTTTGAATATTGCATTTCAAGGCAAGCCATTGAAGGTGAACTGCTTTAGGGGTAACAAATTTTCCTGAACTGAATCGTGACAGAATAGCTCCCATCGATAGAGCTGCGAATGTTGTGTAAATCAAGTGGATGCTGTATTGATATTATTGTGTGAATCGAACTACCTTCAGATCGGATCCTAATGATTAAACCAACCAGTTGAGGTGCGTGCAAAGTTGTGTGGCTGCATGATACGTAACATCTCACAGAATGTATCCCAAAAATGTTATTTTTGTGGTGAATTTAGGCATGTAGAAATTTAGGAGTTAAATGTGCTCTGTTAGCTTTGAACATTGATTTTCAGGGAAACCATCGAAGGTGAACTGCTTGAGGGTTGGCAAATTTTCCTAAACTGAATCACGAGAGAATAGATGTATTGGATAGAGCTGTGCATGGTGTGTGAATCCAGTGAATGCTGTATTAATATTGTGTGCATCAAACTACCTACAAATCGGATCCTAATGATCGAACTAACCAGTTGAGGTGTGCGCGAAGTTGTCGAGCTGCAGGGTACGTAAGATCTCGCGGAACGCCCACCCGGTCTCGCAAGTAAGCAGCCGCGACCGCCACTTGTGGCGGAAACGTGTCCCGGGTGATTGGCTCCGCCACGTTCTCCACTCCCACAAGGAGCGCATTCGCCACACAATTGAAAGCAACGTCCACATCGTTTCTGTACATTTCTCGGTCCCCCGTCACACCCCGTAGCGCAAACCCCACCACTTTGTCGTGGTTGCTGATGAGCGTATTCGCGGCTTGCAATTTTGCGCCACCCTTACCCGTGCCATCATCAAATCCCCAGGCCGTTACTTCGGGTTTAAGGGGAAGATCCCACCCGCCATCTTTCCCGTTGATCTTGTCACGGTAGGCTTTCCCCGCGGCGGCCGGTCTGCAGGGACCAATTTGAGGCTCAAGTGTGTGGGTGATGGTGAAATCGTCCGATTTCATAGCTTGGTAGGTAGGTCGGGAGTCCATGGCATCAAACCATGCGTTGACGGCAGGCCAGCGATCGTTCCCTCGGACAATTAAACCTTGCCAGTATGGAATGCTTGCTGCAATCCTCTCCAGAAAGGGCGCGTACACGGCATCCACCATCGAGAACTGCAAGCAGGATAAGATTACATTAATCGTAAGTGTAGTATATGGACGGTGCTATCCGAGTCGCCACAGAATAATTATGTCGAAAGAAATTTCACACTTGTCATACTCACATTGATCTGTACCTCTTACATCCTGCATGGAAATTATCTTTCGGCACTCAAAGTGCTGAACCAGATATTGCTCTCCGGTATCGATGTTCAAACAACACTAGAAGATAAAGAATAGCCATACAATGAGAATATCAAGAGAGATGGTTATCCAAAGCTTTTAGAGTGACGTACTACTCAAATGCAAGGCAATCAAAAGGAAGCAAGCAAAAACTACGGATAGAATGAAGTAAACTGCGAGCAGGATATGTTGTATCCTAGTGAGAATCAATGTTCCAGCAGCGCTTGAAGATAAAGTTGACCAGGAAACCAAAAAATTCGGATCATCAAGAGACATAGTTGATCCAAAAGCTTTTAGAGTTACATGCTTAATACAAAGCAACCAAAATGAAGCAACCAAAACCTACCGGTGGAATAAAATAAACTGCGAGCAGGATAGATTATATGTTTGTGAGTACCTATCGATGTTCAAACAAACGCTTGCAGATTAAGGTAATCAGTAAACTATAAAATGAGAATCATCAAGAGAGGTAGTTGATCCAAAGTTGTGAAGTGTTACATGCTCACTATAAAGCAAGTGAAAAAATACTGATAGAATGAAATAAAATGGGAGCTGGATAGAGTCCATCCTTGTGAGTGTCGATGCTCAAAAAACGCTTGCAGCGAAGGTTATCAGTAAACCATAAAATAAGAATCATCAAGAGAGATAGTCGATCCCAACCTTGAGAGTTGCATACTAAATACAAAGCAACCAGAAGGAAGCAAGCGAAAACTGCCAGCAGAATGAAATGGACTACAAGCATGATAAATTATAGCCGTGTGAGTCATTGATGTTCAAACAGCACTTACAGATAAAGGCAACCAGTACCCCATAAAAAGAGAATCAAGAGAGATATTAGATTTAAAGCTCTTAAAGTTACATGATCAATAGAGCAATCAAAAGGAGGCAAGCAAAAACTATCGGTGAAATAAAATATGATGCGAGCAGGATAAACTATATCCTTGTAAGTATCGATTTTGGAGCTAGCTCGGTTGCAGACGCTGATCATGCGATGAAAAATGCACACATCGGTAGTAGCAAAGTGCCCTAATCTATCCCCCGAATGAATAACAGACCTACCTGTGATTGCTTTGGCAAAGAAAAACTGCTCCCAGCATATGAAAACTAACAGAGGATAAACAGCTCCTGATATGGACCAAGTTTCATTTCTACCTCAATATCGGACATCAGAGAAACCCAGTAAACTTCTTGAGATTGACATTCCTCGATCACGGACCCTCTTCACGAGTATTACTTAGCAACCATTACTCGTAGTATGGAAGAGATAAACACTGGGTATAGACAGCCAAGTATAGGCTACGTATTGGTGTCTACATCATTTCCGCACATACAGACACCAAAGCCACAAACTGCCTAGGTTCGAAATCCTCGGACTTTTGACCTAGCTCAATTCAGACGCTGGACATGCAATGAAAAGTCCAGGCTATGCTTGCACTAGTTACGCAAGAGTAGTATCTCCTCTCCGTCTTCATGCAATGTACCCTAACCTGTACACCGAATAAATTTACAGCCCCAGATCTGTGACTGCATTGGAAAATGAGAATAACTCTCAATACATTCCTTCGAGTTTTCAGGTAGCTCAACAATCAGAAACCCAGTTCACGAGGATTTCTCCATGTATACGTAGGCCAGTTTCATGCACAAGCTCTTGCACTGGGAAGATGAGAGAATGCGGATGTGCACCTACCTTCCTACCCACAAGATAGGGTCCGCCGAATCTCTCGAGCGCCTAATTCACTTTATCCATGGCGTTATCAACCCCTTTCATGTCTACCTCAATTTCGGAATCAGAGAAACCCAGTAACCTCCAAAAGATTCAAATTCCTTCAAATTTTCAGCTACCACATTTACAGACCCAGTTCAATAGGATTACCGCATTCATAGGTAGGCCAAATTCATGCGCAAGCTCTTTGCACCCTGAAGATGAGAGAATGCGGTTGTCCACACCTACCTTGCTACCCAGGATATAGGGCCCGCCGAATATCTTGAACGCCGACCTCACTTTATCCATTGCATTCTCGAACTCGTAACCCTCTAAAGATTCAAATTTCCTTCAAGTTTTTAGCTCGCTCATCACAGACCCAGGAATACTACACTCATAGGCAGGCCAATTTCATGCACAAGTTCTTGCACTGGGAAGGCGAGAGAATGAATGCATGCGTGGATTGTGTGTACCTTGCTACCCAGGAAAAAGGGTCCGCCAAATTTCTCCAGCGCCGAATTCACTAAGTCCATGGCATTCTCAAACCCATTCATGGCCGGGCAGGAGATTTCATGTCTACCTAAAACTCGGTCAAGTTCACTTTAATTTCGAACATCAAAGAAACCGAGTAAACTACCAAAAATTCACATTCCTTCAAGTTTTCAACTACCTCAACAACCACAGGCCCAGTTAACGAGGATTACTACATTCATCGGAAGGCCAATTTCATGCACCGGGAAGACGAGAGAATGAATGCACGCATGGATTTGTGTGTCATACCTTGCTTCCCAGGAAATATGGTCCGCCAAATTCCTTGAGCGCTGAATTCACTTTATCCATGGCATTCTCGAACCCATTCATATCCGGCCACGAGCTCCGCAATCGACTCAACCACGCACCAGCCAAAGCTCGCTCCAACCTTAGCAGGGGATCCACAGCCTTCATCTCCCGAGATCCCTCAGCAGGCAACAAAGGGTTATGATCCGGGAACTTACGCTCAATCAAGAACATGATGTCCATGCTCTCAGTGACCACTCGCCCGTCAATTTGCAAGACAGGTAACAGCCCCGAGGGCACCATCTTGGTGAACCATGCCGGCTTATCGCCGTAGCATCGCATGTTGATCTTCTCCACACTATAAGGGATGCGCTTCTCCTCCAGCTGCATCCACACTCGCTCGCAGTATGGGCACCACGAAGAATTGTCTCGGTAGAATACGAGCTTTGGCTCCTGCCCTCCTTCGAACACTCGTGTCTTCGTATTTGGAAGTCGCTCTGCCTCCTCAATGCCATCGCTACACTTCTCGGACAAAGACTCCCACGAGCTTAGAGTGTTTCTGCTTTGGGGCATGGCTGTCGACGCCATAGCCATCGGGCTGCCTCCTGCATGCCGAAATGGCAACTGCAACCGTAACCGACTCAATTGCCCAACAGACAACGAGAAATTCTTCCCCCTCTCAGAAATTCTCACAACTTGCTGCTGCTTCTTGAATGGAGCGCAACTTGAGTGGGAGCTTGGATTTGGGGCGCCGGACAATGTTACCCTATGCTCCACCGAAGACAGCATGCTTGAAGACAACTGCAACTGAAAAACTGTGAGCTGCAAAAATGGACACGCGCTACCTACACCAGAGCTGCAATTTCCTACAGTAAGTTAGTTTTCAGCAATTTCCTTGCTTCTTCTAAAATTTCATGCATACCTCGCCCATTTCAAGAAAAGAAATGGCGGAAAATGTTCGCAGGATGCTTCTGGGCTGCTGTGCTCTTTCTACGCAAATCTCGATGCTCGGTACCCTATTTGTTGGTACTGATGATGTGTGCTGGTTGCATCCACACAAAATTCCACAGGCTTGGACTTTTGATGTAAGTTATGCACCATGGCACTGGAGGTGCAAATTTGATGACATCAACAATTTGGAAGATGATGCCAACATTCTTTCCAGCCTGGGGATTCGGCAAATGAAAATTTAACGTTGCTGGCATCCAATACATGACTTTGTTTACATGCGGGTAATTCTCCAAAAGTCGAGCCTCATAAGATATTATTTTGTTATATGATATGCTAGTGTGAACAGAATATTCTATAATTATCTTCCGACATTGCACTAATCATTCCAGTTTGTGTATCAATGGAATTGTACAGGAATTTGCAAAAAGTGTGCATGAGCCATCATTGAAAACTGTTGTCCAACATAGCAGTTTTAATTTCTTGGGGATACAGAGTGTGCAAAAAATCTTAAGGCAGCTACGGTCCCATCCATTTGGCAGCTCAGCATTTCAGGTCTAGTTTGTGACCCATGTGCGAATTTATCTGTTTCAAAGCCCTTTGATTTGCAAATAGTGTGCATATGACAGCATTGAAAAAGGTTGTACGAGATAGCAGGTTTAGATTCTTGGGGACACGAAATGTGGAAAAATCCTCCAAGGCTATCAATCTTATCCATTGGCAGCTCAGCATTTCAAGTAGAATCTGTGGCTCATGTGCGGAGTTGCCCATTTCAAGGCCCTTCAAAAAATCCTTCAATCCTTGTAGCCAATAAAATTCCAAGCACTTCAGATACGGTGCTAAGATTTGCATGTGAAGTTGATGGAGTTATGTGTATAGTATACCTACTTGCCATGATACCTAGTCTAAATGTCAAAAGGTGAAGGAGTTTTGAGGAAATTTGAGAGCCCTGTGGCCACTTTCAAGGTTTGCAGGGATATTGATAAATCTTTCTCCAATTCTTTATATGGACTTTTCACATATTTCGTCAAGTGGAAATGTGTTGGAAAACTGGATCAAAAAGCAGCCCATACGTCATATATGGTACAATTGTTAAGGCAGTGCATGTACCTTCGATGCCACTCTGGACGCTGGCATGTAAGGTATGTGGCCCTATTGCAAGCATTTTGACTGTTGGATTGAGACTGGCATTGTCTCCTCCAGTTAACAATTGCAAATCATGCAGATTATCATTTCAAGTCTCAGAAATAATGTTGAGATTCAAAAGCTATAGGGTCAAACTGAAAAACTCTCTCTTTAAATAATCACACAGGCCCTCCCAATTTTGTTAACAACTAAACCTACAATGGTTAAAATATTTTTAAGGACCTAGTCCGATCTCATCATCATAGCACATCTTCTTATTATCAATTGCTGTATACCTCCCACTCAAATATACGTGTTCAATTAAAAAGAGTGACCACATAAGGCTCACGTACCTTTAAAACTTCACAGAACTGTCAGAAGGGTTGCAGTGGTCACTGAAGTGGATTTGGATTATCCCCCCCGGAATATTCACCTGGACGCAATATGTGCACACTACAGTACCTTCAGGTTAAACTGTCTTGTCACCCTCATAACCAGTACCTTAAAGAGCCCTAACCTTCCTGTAACTACCCAGAGGCTGATACATTCCCTTCTATTTGTGAGGTGCTCATAAAATCATGAATTATTGCATGCCAG
Source organism: Polytrichum commune (assembly GCA_950295325.1). Lineage (NCBI taxonomy): Eukaryota > Viridiplantae > Streptophyta > Polytrichopsida > Polytrichales > Polytrichaceae > Polytrichum > Polytrichum commune. The sequence goes on from OX485804.1 coordinate 2,819,292, forward strand.
TCTAGTACAACGGATCTCTGGTGTTCAGCCCTTTTAACCATGTCTGCCTCTTGCAGAGCGTTCCCTTCAAAACTCGAATGGCATTTACAAACATATCAACGTCACAGAAAGCTCTCCACATCCGAGCCAAGTTTTCTGTGCTTTTCACTTTTAATCCTCCATTAGTTTAATTCAAGCATTAAAAAAATACGACCTATTCCCTTCCCCCCAATAAAAAACCAGCTGGCAGTTTCCTGCACACTTTTTCAGATAGATGAATCTAACATAGGTTTAGGTCAATACCTCGAAATGTACGAGATACCAGCTTCACATATGAACAAATGATGCTAACCACAAATGTATGCAAACATGATGTTAACCAAAAATATATGTTCACAAAAGGAAAATTCGAATGATATGTAGCACTGAAAGCCCTGTAAGTGGACAATCCACCATTTGAAGGAAAATGTGAGGATTAATAATTGTACCAAGCAACAGACAATAGAGCTTCTCCACCATTGAGATATTTGAAGACTTCATGCAGCCATTCACCCCTGGAAAGGCCCCGTTATTAAGACCTAGCTATATTAGTCTCGGTAACACCACAAGAATAGATGATATCAATGGAAAAGTACCTATAACCTGCCTCATGTAATTTAAGGATTTGAAACTCTTCCTGCAGCCATTCCCCCGTGTAAAAGCTGAGTCCCGGATTAAAACCCGGTTGTATCAGTCTCAGTAATACCACAAGAATAGGTTATTGTTATGAAAAAGTCAGGACTTACAACCTGCCTTATGTAATGGAGAGTATCAAACCTCTGACTTGAACCAGCTGACTAAACAGATGAGCCTTTTGTTGATCAACCCTTGAAGATGAATTTTTTACCAGCACTTATCATGTTGCTTCTTCATATACAGGAAGCACAGTCTGTTCACATAATGGAAGCACACTATTTCTCACAAGTCATCAATATTATCGCAATAATAGTGATTGCAGTCAGTAATTGGAAGAAGCTAAACCTTATAATATGTCACCAAGAAAAAATTTCAACATGTCACTCACCAGATGTTGCAGCAGCTCTGACCTTCCATAACATGACAACCCCTTTTTCCTTGTGAAAGAAAGTATGATCTTAAAATCCACTTAGAACAATAACCCATCCAGACAGAAACAGTAAGCTGATGCTTTAAGCTGTACGAGGCATTTCATTTTCCTATAAAACAGGTGATACATTATCAGAATGCCCGGGGTGCATAAAATGGATCCTATGTACACTGCATCTAGGGGGTAATTGAGGAAGTGAGGGAGAGAACTCTACCACCCTATCCGCTTCTCCAACCCTTCTGTACAAATTGTATAACCAATTGGAAGTAACCAAAAAAGCTAACCAAATGATGGTCAAAGATTAGGCTACATGTAGAAACCCTATGTGCAAAATCCCTTCGAGGATGGAATTCATGTCTTATGACATGCTAAATAACTCCGGGCTTTACATAGCAGAGAAATTGTTTCTATGATACAACAACAGGATGTGATTTATGCAAATAAAGGAGAAACGAAGGTTGTCTTTACAGTCCATCTAACAGCCATTGCTGGTCCACTTCTTTCTTCGTATGTCCCTCTTTCTTTGCCACCAACCAACTAGCTTCCCAGGTGAAGCTTTGAATGTGGGGACCTGCATCTGCTTTACATTGCCTATGACCTCAGGCGTTTCGCAGCCTGCATGAAGCCCGAAATCACCTGCGCTTCATCCAACTCCTTCACCCCAAACCAGCAAGCAAAATCAGGCTATTACCCACACCACTTCCGATCACAATATTTGAGCCTTGATGGAAGAAACTACAAATCCCTCTAAAAAGAACGAATTCAGAGAAGCATACACAGTGGGCCACCCCAGAACTTTCCATCCTCAATATTCTGTAATTTTCTATATCACTCTACATGCGTAGGCGCCCTTTACACTAGAGAACACTAAAAAGGTTGCAAGCTCGAAGAGTAAAAGCTTGAAGAAGGCTCTTATTAGCAGGGAGGCTCTCAGTGACACTTGTTCACTCAAGTCCACTTTACACTTGAAGGCTTGACCTTTTTACCAAGCTTATAATGCTTAGATGGCGCCTTCATGGATTCCATGTGGAATGGTAACAACAAGCTCTCAGTAATGATACTAAGCTACCTCACAGAGGTCGCTTAAGAATGTCAAGTTTTCGAACTTTCATATTGTGGGCCCTGAGCCAATGAACTTTCAAACGTTCCTTTATTTAGTATATTTTCCTATTTAATACTTCAACTTTGAGCATAGCCACTTTGCACTTGCTCAAACTATTGAGAGCTTGAGGATAAAAGCTTGTCAAATCCACTTCTCAAACTCCAGAAAATTGCAAGTTTGAGCTCTCAACTCGAGCTCAAGTATTTAAAGGGCCTTACAAGGAAACACCTTGTAAGTTGGGTCCTAGAATTCTAAATAGCAACTCACGTGGTGATGCGGAGTCAGCAGGGTCTGTAAATGGCATTTCTCATATTTTACAACACTTAACACTAGAGAATTTGAACTGTGATCCATATTCCAAAGGTTTGAAACTAACAACACCTAGCCAACAGACCTATATTGATTGCTCAAAACCCCTCCCCCCAACGCCACACCCACATGATGTACAAGTTGACTACATGTTTGAGGCCAGAAAATTGAACCTTCTGAATAGAACCTAGCATATCACTGTACACATATGAGCTCAAAATTTGATAAGGGACAATTTGTTACACACCTGTGACATGAAATGCCTTCCAACAGCATGAACAAGCTGCTCCTTTGATGAATTGGGGCCAACTTCGACCTTAAACAAAGGATAAGACCATAACACAGTGGTGAGTGTCAACCAACAGCACCGCATTTGAAAACAAGCAACAGTTGTCTGTTCTTCTCAAGTTTTAGAACCATAAAAATTCTTAAACTTTCGATTGGCAATAATTTAGTATAAGGCTAGATTGGTCTACTAAACCAAATGTGACAAATGACACGCTCATCTCAAAACATCTCTTAACCATGCATAACAGTTGCACACTGCAAGAAACCCTACCTACACAAGGTTTTCAATTTCGTTTCAGATACAACCAATTTTCTCAAATAGAAGTGAATTCCTTTTTCTCTTTGTATATTGCAGAACTAACTGCATGCTTGATAACAGGTTGTACGAAAAGGAGCAAATAGAAAAACGCTAGTGGCCACTGCAGGATTTCTGTGGAAGGTATTGTGAATTATAAAATATACTTACCAGCTTAAAATGCCTTCGATATCTCTTCAGAGCAGCAGTCTCCAGCTTACTGAGATCCACCAACTGCATCCCAAAATGCAGTTCCCAATAGCATTAGCTAATACGTTCAAAAAGGTTTGACTGTACCAATTATCCTTAATGGCAGGCCATTAAATTTAATAAAAAACATATAGACCTTTTCGCAACTCATCACCCAGGATTGCACATCGCAAGCATCTCTACGCACTACCTTCTATATAATCATCCTACAAGGATGTCGCAGGGGAACCGAGACTGAAAGTGGGCCACCAAGGTTGAACTATCGGACTTGTGGTTTATCATACCGGTAGAGCTTCTGAAGGGGGGCTCGTTCCCTCATCCAACTCATCCCTCTTCTCAGGAGATCGTGGAAAATGTAGATGCTCGCCTGCCATTGTGTCATCATCTGTTGTGCTAGCATTGCGTGCCGTTGGTACAGATGGCTTTCGAGGTTGCACTCTTGGCTTGAATGCATTTCTTGGGAAATTGTCTTCTGTACCAAAACCATTCATTAATTCTCCCCAGAAACTTCAAAAACAAATGCAATTCCTTTTCACAAGGAGCTCACTATATCTTTCAAGACACAAAATAAAGCACCAAGAAATCCAAGACATAGAGATCCAGCCAATATTGCATAATACACTGCACAGCTTGACCATTAAATGGACTCTCTCCATCACTCTAAATGCATATAGATGACTATGTGCACATTAAATGTGCTGACTTCAGCTAATAATTACACCCCACCATACTTCAAATATCAGTATTCGCAGCGGAAGCAATTACAGCTCAATGTGTGCTACCTAGTCTACTGCTTCAGAACTCAACTTGGCAATAATGATTTTACATAAAGACCAACCTAGGCTTGTCCCACTCGAGAATGGATTCTCTTCATTGTTATCATATTCTTCGTGGCCAGAGGGAGCTTCAATCACGCTCAAAGCATTTCGCTGCAGCTTTACTTCGTCTCCATTCGTGAGCACCTGACACCAAATACCATGCAAGCCAGAAATCAATCGACTGCTTACTTATCCTTATTCATAATTAAAGAAGACTTTAGTGCAACATTGGATTCCACAAATAACAAACACATAAACGTCCCTCTAACATCTGTTCTCTCCTTGATCTTAAAAACCCAATTCTTGTGGCTGGATCTAAGGAGTAGTTTAAAGCACTGAGGTTTGGTGAAGTGAGCTGCAGAATCTTGAGCTAGCTGACTCAGTGCTAGATTCAGGAAGGCCAGCATTCTATCACTAAGAAAAGGTGAGCTTGCCTCACCTACCCTTATTCCTAATTAGAGAAGATTACAATGCAACATTTGATTTCATGAACCCAATTTTTAAAACATATATTCCACATACGTCTTCTCTTCGGCTTCCATAGCCAAATTCTTATTGCTGGATCTAAGGAATAGTTAAAAGCAATAACCTTGGTAGGTGAGATGCAGACTCTGGGCCAGCTGACAGAGTGCTGGATTCAGGAAGACTAGCATTCAATCACTAAGAAGGGGTGAGCCTCCTTCACCTCCCCTTATTCCTCATTAAACAAGATAACAATGCAAGATTCGATTTCACAAACAGAAACAAAAAACCACATATTCCACACCTCTCAAATCTGCCTTCTCCTTGACTTCAATAACCCAATTCTTGTTGCTGGATCTAAGGAATAGTTTGAACCAATGAGCTTGCTGAGGTGAGAAGGCTTGCATTCAATCACTATGAAGCTGTGATCTTGCTTCATCTATCCTTATTCCTAATTAAAGAAGACTAAAGTGCAACATTTGATTCCACAAATCATAAACACAAAAACAACCCTCTCACATCTGCCTTCTCCTTGATTTCAATAACCCAATTCTTCCTGCTGGATCTAAAGAGTAGTTTAATACAATGAGCTTGGTGAGGTAAGAGCTAGCTGATGGCAGAGTGCTAGATTCAGAAAGGCTAGCATTCCATTACTAAGAAGCGGTGAGCTTTGCTCCACCAACCCTTATTCCTAAATAAGGTAAAGAACATTACAATGCAAGTTTGATTTCACAGACAAACAAATAACCACATGTTCCACACCTCTCACGTCTGCCTTCTCTCCTTGACTCCGACAACCCAATTCTTGTTGCTGGATCTATGGAATGGCTTAAATCAATGAGCTTAGTGAGGTGAGAAGGCCAGCATTCAATCACTAAGAAGCGGTGAGCTTGCTTCACTTATTCCTAATTGAAGAAGATAAAAGTGCAACAATTGATTCCCCAAATAAAAAAACACAACTACGGCCCGTTCACATCTGCCTTCTCCTTGATTCCAAGAACCCAAGTCTTCTTGATTTGAAGGACCCAATTCTTGTTGCTGGATCTAAGGAGTAGTTTAAAACAATAAACTTGGTGAGATGAGATACAGGCTCTTGAGCAAGCTGGTGACAAGAGTGCTAGATTCAAGAAGGCTAGCATTCAATCACGAAAAAGAGGTGAGCTTACTTCACCTATCCTTAGTCCTGATTAAAGAAGACTAAAGCGCAACATTTCGATTCCACAAATAACCAACACAAATACGGCCCTCTCACATCTGCCTTCTCCTTGACTTCAATGACCCGATTCTTGTTGCCGGATCTAAGAGTAGTTTGAAGCAATGAGCTTGGTGAGGTGAGATGCAGGCTCTGAGCTAGCTGACGACAGAGTGCTAGATTCAGGAAGGAATAGCTAAGAAGTTAAATCTGGAGATTGGGTGGTTACCAGCCAGTGCCAGCCGCCGAGACCCACAGCCTTAGTGACCACCCCATGCAGGCCAACCAGGACAGATTTGGTGCGGTTGTTGCCTGTGACCAACACCTTAGTGTGTCTGGGCAACACAGCAAGCCCTTCCTCGCCACTGTCCTCGCAGGAAGGATGATGAAAGCCCGGCGGGCTCTCTTCTGTCTCCAGCATTGCCACTGTGGATCAACCCAAAATGATGCTATTGCTTGCTAACCTGACTCTGTGTATTTGTTCCTTCTAATCCTCACCTACTTTACTAACCCTGCACGGCAGGGATAGCAATGAAAACCCTTGTCCTGGCCTTAAGGTTAACCAATGCTCTCTCTTTCTCTTTCTCTCTTTAGCCGACCAGGAGTCGACGTCCAGTGCAACCCATAAAAATTCCTCCGAACAGAAAGTCTGAGGGATCACATCTGCGGCCTCCTGTGCAGGGTACCTTAGCAATGGCAGAAACTTTATTTAATTAATAAGTAGGCTCCGCACCACGGCTGCAAGCCTCGTATGAGTGCAAGAAGGTAAAATGGGTGCTCCCCACTTTGGTGCTACCTGACCAAAAGAAACTCCTGGACCCCAAGCCTGGTGCACTACTTTCAGCGAGTAGGATTTTTTCCACCCGTCAATGCCATACCCACGTCCTCGTCCATGGCAAATTGCAGTTAGGCCTGCTTCGATTTTCTAAGGCTGGGTTGTTCAGGTAGGCGAACCCTGTGTCTGTCACCAGATCAAGCAACCAACACACGGCTCCTCGAATCAATTTAAGAAGAAGAAGAAGAAGGAAGGAGAAGAAGGAGAGGGAAAGGTTACAGAAGTCCTATTGACATTGAACGGCGTGGAAACTCGTGTTTTGTCACAAGACTATAATTATTTTTATGAAAAAAACTCTAAAGAGTATATGTCAATCCCATTGACAAGCTATTGCCCCTACTCCGAAGGCTGGTCGTAACCCTGCAGAAACACCCATGTGGCTTGTCCAGAAGATCCATAAATTCAGTCCTACGTGGGTTGACCCTCCACACCAATAATGATATTCTCGCGCACTTCCACCAGGTTAAGATTACCCAATCTGGCTGAATGTTCAACCAGATATTCCTGTAGGCTATGCCTGTCTGTGTGTCTTGTCTGTCTGTCTGTCTGCACAGTAGTTCCAACCCAACCAACCTGCTCCTTCTTCTTCTTCTTCTTCTTCTCCTCCGCTTCGCTCCACGGCAATGGCTAACTTACCACTGCCTCCCGTTCCAGCAAACCTGCCTGCACTAATGCCTGCCTACATTCCAGATTCAACCCCCAATCTAACCCCCCCAATTCATCCTAATGCTCATCGTCCATCCCCCACCGACCGACCCATCCACAATCTCCAACTACCTTAGCCCCAGCCTGCTGCTGCAACACAAATCACACCAAATCAAATGCGGCTAAGCCTAGCCACACCACCACACCCCTGCCCCCCTCCCACCCCCCCGCCCTCCTTCCCCCTTGGGTCAACCTACCCTCCCCCTCCGGGCTCTACAGTCCTCCCTGGGACCCCATCGCTCCCCTCCCTCACACAACTCATCCAGATTCCCCTCAATTCGCGCACCCACCGCGCATTGCCGCCGCCCCGCCCAAAACCTTCACCTTTGGCCCCCCGGGTTGGGAGAGCATCACACCGAACCCAACAACAATCGACGCACAACAACTGGAAGTCCAGCCAGCCAGCCAGCCAGCCGGGGAAGGGAAGGGAAGGGAAAAGAAAGGAAAGGAGACAGACACAAGACAGAAGACAGGGAGGCAGGCAGTAGTAGGGAGGGAGGAAAAAAACCAAAAGAGTGAGAGGGGTCTGCCAAGGCCAGTGTAGTGAGTGAGTGGGGTGAGGTGGAGAGAGAGAGGGCTGGTAGTAGGGTGGAATCTTGTGCAGGAGACTCGCCAGAGGACCATGATGGGAGCTTAACGCAAGGCAAGGCAAAGCAAGGGCAGCTGCTACTGCTACCGCTACTGTTGCCTCTTTCCCTTCTCTGCCTGCCTGCCTAGTTTGCAAGCTAGCTAGCTAGGCTGCTAAGCTGAGCTAGTGGTGGCGACTTTCCTTGCGTTTTGCGATCACCTTTCCCCTCACTTTGGGCCTGCCACCGCCAGCCACCAGGACTCCGGACGCCTCTTCTGATGAGGAGGAGGAGTTAGAGTTGAGCTGAGCTGAGCTGAGCTCGAGTTTAGTTGAGCTGGGACTAGTGGAGGAGGGAGCTGGTGGTGTAGCTGCCAAACTTGCCCAACACCAGCACCGGTGGGTGATGAGGAGGAGTTAGTAGTACTTGTTGTGTTTTCTTCTCTCAACCTTCTTCCCATTGGAGGCACGAGGGAAATTACTGTCTAAGGTGGTGATATGTGGGTGTTATTTTGGTTTGTTTTCTCCATGTTCTCCAACTTCCGCCGAGAAGATCTACGCAACAACACCCATGTTGCGGTGCCACGTCTACGATGAAACGTTTGCGGACATCTCTTGGTTCTTTGGTTATGGTTGTCGGGGGGCGTGTTTGTTGATTTCTTGGTTGGATACGTAGGTCCTCCCAACTGTGTTCACTATTTGTTTTTTGTTTTGTTTTTGTGTTTGGGCACGAATTGAAAACAAGTTGTGTTCACTGTTTTGGGTGTAGAGGAGTTGGTTTCAACATGTGCCTTGATGATGTTTGCTCTTTGATCCTCGTTGAACCACGTACCAATCAAATGTAGGGTCCGATTGAGAGAATGAGCCAGGGATCTCTTCTCAACTAGCTACATGAATCTACAAGTGGCAAGAGAAGGATGCTAAAAGACGTGAGGAAAGTAGTACATGTATGATGTAATGAAGATTGATGGGAAGTAGGAGGAGTGGTATTTTCTCAACTATAGTAAATAGTAATACTAGTGAAACTAGCGTGGGATAATTAACATGGGGCCACTCTAATTGCCTAGTCAGGGTGGAAACAACGTGATTCCAAAACCCCAAATATTCGCCTCCGTCTTCCTTGAGACATCCAACCAACACCCTACATACAATAAAACAATCACCTAACTTCAAACTAACATAAAATAATATATTCACCCACCTCAATCCCTCATTAAAAAAACAATTGGTACAACCCACACTATTTGTAAACTACAGATTTGGTGTGAGTTGAGAATCTATGTGGCCCACACTAATAGGACCAATTAGTGCAGCTACAACAACTTGTGACATGACACGAGGATGATAGTATGCATGATGTTAGTAGTGGAGATTGGCATGGAAGAGGAGGAGGGAGGGGAGGGGGTCTTAAGTGTACATGGTAATAATAGGTGGAGGGGTTGATAGTTGCCACACATGTGCCCAACCTTTTCGTGCGCCGTCCTCCACCCATTATTATCGTTCTCTCTAATGCACAATGTCCCCTCCCTCTTAGATTCTCTCTCAATCTTGTTATCCCTACACCTCCATTCCAATGTTGTAGTTCATTAACCATGCCCAAACTTCCACTAAATTATTTAAAGCTTCCAATTAGTTATATGAGGCAAACGAGTGTTCAATTGATAGTTCTCATAGGTCGCAAAACACGCAATCAGTGTGAGATGATTGCTAATTCCAAATTGTGCCTATAGTCATTTACCTTATAGAGTCCGAAACTCATTTGAATATCTCATTCATCATAAAAGTGAAGATTTTCAGTGTGATTGAATGGTGGTCATCTAGATTCCCCCAATTATGTCAACTATTAAACCCATAATAATTACCACTTTCTAAGCACATGATCCAATCTCTTTTGACCACATGTCTTTGTATCTAGTGTCACTAGTTCTATTTGTCTTGCTCAATACTAATTGTAAACCACCCGCGTAACATCACCAACACTGAATGTAAGCCTGGCATTATTTGTGATTCCTCGTAAACAATATGGACATTACAGATTTACAATGTTGCAAATGTTGTCACTTACTAAGTGATTTCTCATCAGAATCCAAGTCATCCATGACAACATTTCATCACCAAAAAAAAACACTAGGATGCATAATATACCAAACTTTGTTTCACTGGCATCTGGATGAATCAAAGTAAGTTGGGATGAAACTTATTCGTATGAAGGAAGGGTCATTTGAAAAGTTACAAGAGTGACATAAAAAAACCATATGACACTGAGACAAGTTTTTAGTGCAATCTACTCGAGATCATTTGAGGTGAATTGGCAACCAACCTATAGTTTTTACGGTCGCATGCATGGATGCGAGGTACGCTCGTATACAATAATTCCTTCTCTTCTCTCTCTCCCTCCCTCAAATAAATAACAGTCGAATTTAGAAACATACCATGATTCAAGGCCCGCTTACCTTCCTTGAAAGAGTGAAGGACCTTGAGCATCTTTAGGCTGTGCCGCCATCTTCCTCTCTTGAAACTGGAGTCCTGTATGTGGAACTTCCACTTGCTGACATCACCTGCCTCCCTGCAAGCTCCGGTGCCACTCCACAACTTGCCAAATCAACCACTCAGCCAGCTCCTCCCATCCAACTAAACCTTCACCCAAAGTTTCCTTCCTTAAAGGGCCACTTCACACCCGAGACTGAGAGCCCGCGACCCTTACACTTCAAGCACTCTCGTTGGTGGGAAAGGCGGAGCCGGTCCAAGTTCGCTTCACACTAGACTTGAGGGACCAACGGAGTATGTGAATGCAAGACGGATGTAAAGTCTATACGGATTCCTACATGGCATCGAATGGATCGTGTTTCATGATCACTTGGACTATTTTCAAAAACTGTCTCTTGGAGGTAAGCCTAACACAAAACCGGGAGACCTTGACACTCCGAACGTTCATAACCATTTATTTATTCTATTTTTATCATGTGTGATGACCCACATGAATAAAAATTCTTTGACATAGCATTAGCTCCTGAGACACCCTTCCCTTCACACCCGAGACTGAGAGCCCGTGACCCTTACACTTCAAGCACTCTTGTTGGTGGGAAAGGCGGAGCCGGTCCAAGTTTGCTACTTCACACTACGCTTGAGGGACCAACGGAGTATGTGAATGCAAGATGGATGTAAAGTCTACACAAATTCCTACATGGTATCGAATGGATCATGTTTCATGGTCACTTGGACTATTTTCAAAAACCGCCTCTTGGAGGTAGGCCTAACGCAAAACCGGGAGACCTTGGCACTCCGAACGTTCACAACTATTGATTTATTCTATTTTATCATGTGTGAGGACCCGCATGAATAGAAATTCTTTGAAATAGCATTAGGTCGAAGGGCCCCGTCACATATGACTTCACGCTACACTTGAGGATCCGTGACCACACTGTGTGGTTTTGGAAGCCTCTTCACACACGAGCCAAGAGTCGTGACCATTATGAAATTGTGAGAGCCCAAAAAAAGTGTCCAAAGGCCATCCCAAGACACTTCCAAAATCATGGAGTGTGGTCATGGATCCTCAAGTGTAATGTGAAATCATGTGTGGCCAGACCCTCAACCAAATGGTATATCAACGAATTTCAATTCGTTTGTGGTCTTTACACATGATGAAATATAATAAATCAGCGGTTGTAAAATTTTGGAGTATCATGGTCTCCCGGTTTTGTGTTAGGTCTACGTCCAAGAGGTGGTTTTGTGTAAAAAGTCCAAGTGACCATGAAACATGATCCAATCAATGCCATGTAGGAATCCATGTAGACTTTACATCCATCTTGCATTCACTTACTCCCGTGGTCCCTCAAGCGTAGTGTGAAGCAAATATGAACCGGCTCCACCATTTCCACCAATGAGAGTGCTTGAAGTGAATTGATCACAGGCCCTCAGTCTCGTGTGTGAAGTGGCCCTCAATCATGTCTATCTGCTGATGGGTAACTTAAACTTAGTACTGATCTGATATAGAAATCTGGCAATGATCGACAGTTCCAAAGTCTTGCCTAATGATGCTCTTATCTTTCACTAATCATGTCTGTTTCCACTAATCACGATTTTGCTACTTTAGTAATCCGGTCTATATTCAGCAGTGAACTTCAGTATGTACTGGATTAATACGTTACCAACTTCTTAATCCTTGGACTTCACGAATTATGAAGCATGATTGTTTTGATTCACAAACACTGTCCACGTCACGGGAAAGAGATTATCAGATTACCTTCACCTTATGGACCTCTTTCTGAACTATGAATGTGAATCGTACTTGAAGCAACCTTCGACACCACCCAACACAAAAATCATCATGGCTTACCGCACCTCAACTTTGTAGACTCGTCGTTGAAAATGGTCAGTGGTTGATTATCCCAATCTTTAGAGATTTAAAGAATAAAATCGTGTCACTTACACTTTGACAATGTAGCTTAAAATGATGCATATATTTTGTGTGGGGTGTCCCCTCTACAACTTCATTAGATATAGGTTTCTTTCCATGTTTCAAAAATGCAGTACCGAGTAATCTATCGTCTTTCTTCCAATTGGATCATCAAGTTTGTATTAGCTTCTATTTTATAAAGGCCAAACTACATTGTTTCATGGGCTTTTTGGTCCCTTTTTCAAGTTGTTGTTCTGAAGGGGGGGAACCAAAAAAATTAAGAAGAAGAAGACGAAGAAGAAACCACCTTCATAGTTTTGGTGCAATTTGGCCTCCTGAAAGCCCCAAAAAACACAGGTATCAAGTGTCCATTGACAGCTAAATTTGATGTTGACATCTGACATGCCGTACCTCCCCTAAAGCTTATACAAGTATGTTGTCGCTAACTTAGTTGGGGAGGTAGGGTTAGTTTCCATGTAGGCCATGTGCTCACTAGATTCTAATGCATATGTAGATTCCACGTGGTGGAATCTACATTTGCACTAGAACATGGTGGGCGAGCAGCTTGCATGGAAACCAACCCTTCGTGGAGCCAAAATTAGGATTATTAGTTTGGTGATATTCATGTTGACCAAAAGCATGAGGCTCGTATGGAACATTGAGGCACTCTTTCATCAAGCTAAATAAGCTATGCGGGTGTTATTCGGTCACTTTTCTAAATTGAACCCATATAATTGATTGGTATGTGGTTTGGTGAGGATCAAAGTACAAACACCATAAAGACACATGTTCAAGAGAGATTGGACTACATGTCGAAGTTCTATTAACTACCCCACATTCAACAATGAGCACAATTGGGAGGAACAATACATATGTATTTACTTAAAGAATCAACTTCATTTCTGATAATCATAACTAAATTATGGGACCTATGATTTTTAGTTCCAATTTTTGTTGCTCCTTCATTGTAGATTTGCTAACGCAACACACGTTTTGTTGTGTAAATCTAACTAGTAGAAGTTGAGAACATGAAAAACAAACCAAGTAACACTCACACACCTTAGGCAACTATGGTTCTACACCGCTTGCGGTATATATATTGCCACATACACTATTTGCGAAAGGCCTAAACAAGATGTTCAGAGGTCTCAAAGTGTCACATCCATTGATTGCCAATATATACTATTTGGCAAGATAAGTAGCTTCTTTAAGCAAAAAGAATTACACTATGACATTAGCATAGCACATTGGGATATTTGAGATGATAGTTTTGCATATTAGTATGCAATGGGGAAGATATTAAGCATGCTAATGGCAAGTGTCACGTGTTTACATTTTAGTATGTAAGGGGAAGATAAGATCGAGCATACTATTGCCAAGTTTACACTTTTACTCAACTTGTAGACCATTATGTAACATAGGCATACACCTCATAACACTATTGAACATACTTATGCCTAGAATTTGGATGCAAGACATGTGGATAACTTTAATGAAGGAAAACTTCTATGTTGAATGAGACTTAACTAGATAAACTATGGCTCAACTGGATAAACAGAGATTTGACTGAATTTTTTACCATAAGCTACGATGTTTTGAAGCTCAACGTTGATTTACACTCAAAACTTACTGCTACATTGTTTATGGTATTTACAATCACTTCGTACTTGGGATTACACAACATTATAACTTCTTATGATAGGTTTCATTTGTGTATCTACAAAGATCAGATAGGTTGTATGGACATTATATATCATTAATGACGTTTGCTTGGAAAATAATTACCTTCTTAGTATAAAAAAGGTATTACTGTGTAACTTCAAATAGTAAGTGACACTCGAGACCATGAATGTTGTAGCCTAATATTATTAAGTTGCATCACAAAGTTTTGGGGTAAGGCTCACAACACACGAGGTAAAAGCACCCAATTCCACTTCACTTTTCCTCCAAGGTGGGCAAACTACGTACTTCAACAAAAACACTAAATGTATTATTCTAAGAACTGCAAAACACAATTGATTGGTTGTTGAAGACAAAATGTTAATGATCACCACTGTCCATTTTGAGGGGGCCTATGTCACTTGGAAGGGTCAAGTGAGGTTCTTGAGGTCCATGGATCATCCTAACATGATCAACATCAAGAATAATAGCGAGATTGGAATGCTTTTAGAATCATCTTCACACAAGCTTCATTCTCAATAAAGAGATTTAGAGTACCATTGACAATCATTAATGTAAGATAGAATAAAAATCCATTCTATTTGTAAAAAAAATATATTTTTGTTGAATGATATAGTCACCGAGCCGGTGTCCGGCACGGGCAGTGTTCAAGATTGAAGTCTTCAATGCCCTTCAAACGCGATTTGGCCCTTCAAAATATACCTCTCTCAAAACAGCCCTTCAAAATGCAACCCCAAACTCAAAATGAAAACTTCACTTGACGTCCTCAAAATTTTTACACCCGTCAACACTGTAGTGCTACAGTGACGAGGAGGTCGCTACAGTGACAACCTCAACACCTAGCAAATGATTCATTCAACATCGATCTGACTTGGAATTAAACTTTTTAGGTTTTGCAAAAGATTGGAATCCAACCCTTTCTTTGGTAAGCATTGAGTCAGTGTTGTAGTGTGATGTGATTCAATCAATGTGAAATCAGTGCTGATTTGGGTCTACAAATTTAAAGGTTTGTGATGTAATTCATAGGCTAATCACGAATGAATGTTTTTTGTGGGGTGAAGGCCAACACACTGGTAGTGGTGGAGCATGATGGTGGGGTTCTGAAAGGATCATCAATTAGTGCAATTGCAGAGTGCATTAGGGGAAGGAAGCACAGTCGTGGAGGTCGCTACAGTGACAACCTCAACACCTAGCAAATGATTCATTCAACATCGATTTGACTTGGAATTCAACTTTTTAGGTCTTGCAAAAGATTGGAATCCAACCCTTTCTTTGGTAAGCATTGAGTCAATGTTGTAGTGTGATGTGATTCAATCAATGTGAAATCAGTGCTGATTTGGGTCTACAAATTTAAAGGTTTGTAGAGTTAGATGGTGGAGTTAGATGGTTGATTCTTAATTCTTCACATTGTATTGGAAGCATGCACCATATAAATCATGCATAAGTTTAATATGAGTTTTTTTATATTTTATTTCTATATTACTGAATTGACGTCTTGAATTTGAACTAGCCCTTCAACCGAAGGGCTCAAATTTTAGAGCCCTTCAAAATGAAACTCATATGAGGGCTTCAATCTTGAACACTGGGCACGGGCCATCAACTAGTGCCTAAAAATAGGGCAGGTGACACCATTACACATGTGACACTAAATACACAAACAATATAGTACACTAGTAATGAGAGAGAGAGAGAGAGAGAGAGAGAGAGAACTACCATACATGTGTGTACCTCTCATTCATCCAATATAAAAACCCTGAAATAATATGCAACCCCGAGAATATTTTGAAAATTGATACTTAACACCGAAATTAGTTTCAAAGACCTATTTGAAATCAATCGAGATGAATCGAATCATTTGAAATCCGTATAAGAAGTTGAGTTTTTATGTTGGATGAATGAGAAGTACATGCATACATGAGAATTCCCCCTCTCTCTCTCCCTCTCTCTCCCGCTGATCAAGGTGTTGCTCAAAGTCCAACTTTCTCCCAGGTTGTTAGCTACTTTGGGTGGGAGTAAGAATTTGAAACCCGGGCAGTTCCAGGTTTCCAGGGGTTGATTGGCAATGACGGCTTCATGTGCAATTTTAATAAGTGCGTGGCAGCATTAAAGGCCTACTATCTTAGGTGGTAGTGGCAGTCTACAGAACATTTGTTTCCGTTATATTTTATATACCTACTGTTGCGCCGTTGTGGAGGTAGTAGTGCGGGTACGTCAGCAAGTCCAACTACACAACAAAGACTTGGCAGTCGGACTGCCAAGAAACTCCCCACACGCGAGCCAAAGAGCCGTGACCGTGACATTGTGAGAGCCCAAAAGGAAGTGTCCCAACGCCGTCCCAAGACCACTTTTAAAATCATGTAGTGTGGTCACGGGTCCTCGAGTGTGCTGTGAAGTCATATGTGACCGGACTCTCAACCAAATGTTATTTGATTTTTATTCATGCAGATTGTCACACATGATAAAATAGGATAAACCAACGGTTGTGAGTTGTCGGAGTGTTGTGGTCTTCTGGTTTTGTGTTAGGCCTACCTCCAAGAGGTGGTTTTGGAAAATAATCCAAGTGAGCATGAAACATGATCTATTGGATGCCATGTAGGAATCCATGTAGACTTTACATCCATCTTGCATTCACTTACTCCGTTGGTCCCTCAAGCGTGGTGTGAAGCGATATTGGACAGGCTCCGCCTTTACCACCAAGGTGAGTGCTTGAAGTGTATTGGTCACGGGCTCTCAGTCTCATGTGTGAAGTGGCCCTCACACATGAGCCAAAGAGTTGTGACCATGAAATTGTGAAAGCCTAAAAGAAGCGTCCAAAGGCCGTCCCAAGACACTTCCAAAACCACGTATTGTGGTCACGGGTTCCCAAGTGTGATTGGGCCTCGAGTGTATTGTGAAGTCGTATGCGACTGGGCCGTCAACCAAATGCTACTTCAATCAATTTCTATTCATGCACCCTCCACACATGATAGAATATTAGAATTCAATGGTTGTGAGATTTCGGAGTGCGGATGGTCTCCCAGTTCTGTGTTATGCCTACCTTCAAGAGTTAGTTTTTGAAAAAAATCCAAGTGGCCATGAAACATGATCCATTTGATGTCGTGTAGGAATCCATGTAGACTTTACATCCATCTTGCATTCACTTACTATGTTGGTCCCTCAAGTGTAGTGTGAAGCGAACTTGGACCGACTCCGCCTTTTCCACCAATGAGAGTGCTTGAAGTGCAACGGTCATGGGCCCTCAATCTTGCGTGTGAAGTGGCCCATTGCGTCCTAAGATCTCTCTTTGGTCAAAAATATTGAGATTGTCCAAGTTTACTTCACACTAGAAGGTAAAGGCCTGATGTTCCAAAAGAAATTATCATGAATGAAAAGTCGTCATGGGACCGTACATGGCAAACTATGGACAATGTTTCATGGTTTGTCGGAATCTTGTGTCATGCCCACCTTCGAGAGGTAGGCTTAACGCAAATCAGAGAGACGAGCTTCACTTCACGCATCAAAAGTAGCTTTTAAAGTTCACAAAAGGTCTTTTGATTCCGCGGCAAACCATATCGGTCAAACAATTGGTACGGCCTTTAGATGAGAGTTGAGGGCCTTGACAATTACACGGTCACGGCCCTTGGCTCGTGTGTGATGTGGCCCTAATTGGTGTGCAACTCCTCCCATGACGACGAAGAAGAAGAAGAAGAAGAAGAAGAAGAAGAAGAAGAAGAAGAAGATTGTGCAATGTGCACTACTTACGTCTTGAGTGAATCAGTGTTGTGCAATACAAGATCAAGGCATCCATAGTCGATCATGTTCATTTAACTACTCACTAGGGTCACATAATGCCGACACGGATGGGGTTTATATTCTTTAGGCGAGTGGAGGTGAGGTTTATGTGATGACGGCTTAGTTGTGAGAGCTGACATAGCCAAGAACTAGCATTTAATTAAGCGGTTATGGGTTAACCTACAGATCGATTGTGCGTTACTCTAAACTCCACCGCTTCAAACTTATGATAATTTCCATATTCATGAAAATAAGAAAAACAAACATTGCATTCTCCTTGGACTATGAATGTTTCTCTTTGCAAGGAAATGAATCCACCGCTATTACTCCTCCTCGACACATGCAAAAGTCCCTTATTAGTTTTTTTTTATCGGTTTTAGATGCCGCCTCCACCTCATGTTATATAGTGCAACTTGTGGAGCTGTCCGAGCCTTTTTTCCTGCATGCCTGTAGCATGTTGGTGTAAGTTGACGCCCGAGGCCAATCAATGTGCAACTTGCAAGAAAGGCGACCATGGGCAATTTATGAACAGAGTCCAGTGGTTTCAGGGCCTGTCCCTTCAAGCCGGGGTAAAAAATGTGTGGCACCCACGAGGTTACCATGGGGGAGGGTGAAAACAAATAGGAAACATTATATACTAGAGGCATCCATTCCCGGTCATGAACCCATCGGCAATCTATAGTGTACTAGAATTTCGATCATGCCGGAACCAATAATGCCATGACACGTGTCTTGGTTCCGGGTGTTAAAGTGAGGAGGAATTGAACGGTTGATATGAGCGGTTGATATGAGCGGGTATGACGGACTCTAGACATTGGTAAAATGTTCAGGCCAACTTTGGCTTCTGGAATTCATAGTTTTTTTAATGTAAGGAATAAAATTACTAGAAAATTTGTAATCATCGTGATTTCTAGCTTCCTACACGGGAATTTGTTTGCATCACCTTATACTTCTCCAAATCTAGTGTAGAATCTCTTAAGTGATCGGTTATAGACGCCTCTACTTTATACCCATGGCATCATCTACTACTTTAAGCCGGGGTCACCTGTGAATCAAGGTCATGGATCTCAATTTAGTTAAGGGGGACCCAATTGAAATGAATCAATGCCAAACTAGGGAGGGGCAAGTTTACACCTCCTCCCCCTCCTTGTGGCCATGGGTGATATATGAACGAGGTATGGTGCACATGTTTCATATTGTATCTTCAAGCTAGGTAAAAGTTTTGTGACACCTACCGGGTTGTCATGTGGAGGGTGAAAACACATAGAAACATTGTATACCCCATTATTTGGTAAATTTAGTCATATTGACATGTGAATTGAGACCATGGAGAGTAGTTCAACAAAGTGAGACTCAATCAGAAGGAATCAACAACAAATTTGGGAGTGGCAAGGTTTTGTTGCATCTTCCCCCCATAGCATGGCTGATTTATGAACATAGTCTAGTACAAGGGTTTCATATTGTCCCTTCAAACTAGGTTAAATTGTGTGACACCTACCAAGTTGACATGGGGAGGGTGAGACACACATAGCCAAACATTGCATATTCTATCTTCTATTATTATTGTTGTTGTTGTTGTTGTTGTTGTTGTTTTAATTGGATTGACCTATGAATCGAGGTCATGGACCAAATGAATCAACAACAAACTTGGGAGGAGCTAAACAAATCACCCCCACCCCCAATGGCCATGGGCGACTTTCAAACACAATCTAGTGCAAGGGTTTCATATCCCTTCAAGCCGGGTAAAGTTTTATGAAGCCTACCAGGCTACCATGGGGAAGGTGAAAACACACAAAAACATTGTATACCCAAACTATTTTTTTAAATCATTAGCTAGACTTACTTATGAATCAAGGTCATGGCCCCAATCAAAATGAATCAACAATGAACTTGGGAGTAACATGTTTTTATTACACAACCACCCCCCCCCCCCTCCTCCCCCAACAATATACTAAATTGTCATATTGGTGTGGGCCTCAATAATTCTCTAGAACTGAAGACAATGAGAATTTGTGTGTCACGTTTATTCAATCCACACCAAACCTTTAGTTTTCAATAAGGGTGGGCACGTTACTTGTTTTTGTAGGAAATTGATGTGACTGACTCGGGGGAAAAATCAATATATTGGACCCACATTAATTCCACCAATTGGCCCCACATAAGTTATTTGTGTGACAACATTCCACCCACACTAATAGGACAATTCAATGCAATTAGGTGTCGCGAACGAGGTCCAATGCAACCCTATGAACGGGGAGATCCACTAGCTAGATTCAAACGAGACGGTTGAGTTTGAGAAACGACCGTTTCATGTTCAAAACGTTGGACAAATTGTCCATTAACGAGGAATCTACTCAACATACCTTGTTAACATCAATGGAAAACCCGAAAGTTGAACCTATAGTTAATACAACATATTACAAGAATACATGTGTTGGGTTATTCGTACAAGCCCAAATATCTGTAGATCTCAACTTTGTACATGTATTGGAAGAATGAAGTTGGCTAGCTAGTCGATTTTAAGACATGCCCACTTTTGACATCATCGGCTAAAAACAACGACAAGGCACTTTAAGCACCTTCAATTGACACCTTAAAGGTCGCATAATGTTTTCATGAAGGCAAAAAAAACTTAAGATAAACGACTTTTCATGCTCAAATGTTCCTCACACAACAAGGAAATATGTTACTAAACCTCCAAAGATCATACCCCATATCCTTAGATTTTAGGTTTCAGCATCTTGACATGGCATAAATGTTGTAGAGTATTTTAATCCCTAAACCCTAAACACTCATCAAGCCATTTTGTAATGAAATTGTGCCTTAAGGCTCAAACTAACCTACATAAAACATTTTTTGAAGGATTGAAAATATACACAAACATGTGTAGAAATGGTAGTTAGAAATATTGTATATTGTGGAGAATTGTACACTACATCATACATTGTAGTTTTGTATTTGCGCTTTGCTTTCAACATATTCCTTCAATCGGAGAAGCCCACGAGGTGTATTTTCCATATAATCATCAATGAAAATCTCCCATTGAGTTGAACTCAAACACAATATAGTTAGGTGACTATTTCGCCATCATTCAATGAAAATTTCGAATTGATTTTGTGATTCCTATTGGAAATTACATCGTCACATCTATTTGTGTCAATCGTTGTTGACTCCCCCTCCCCCTCCTCTTCTTCTTTTTAGGTGGCAATAATCTAAATAAATAACCAATGTCGGGCATTATGGCGTGAATTTGAGCCCATTGGCCTTACCTTGCTCAAGAATCCTCTTGGTGCAAGGTGGGGTTTACTGCCTCCCTTACGGTGGGTGGGCTCTTGGCTTTCTATCTATCTAGCTAGTTTTTTTTTGTCAAGTAGAGAGAAGATTTCACAACGAGAATCGAACCGCCAACCACTTCATTCGGAAATGGGTACATGTCCACTATCACCCGGTAGTTTAGGATCGTCTCAGACCTGCAATAATCTAATAACAAAGAAGCTCTCCTTTCATGCTTACTACTTTAAAATGTCGGCATACCTATCGTTCTATAACCCTACACCGGCTCATGTGCTCCCTTAGTAACTTTTTAGGGCAATAATGTGAAGAAAGTTTTACTCATAAAATACACTAAAATTGGTTCATTACATTGCATAAGACATGGATCTTAACCCCTAAAGCACACCGAGGCCTCGACAGAGCTTTGTGCAAAGCTTTGGGGACAAGAAAATGAATTTCCTTGTTGTGAACTTCCCTTTTTAGGAATTACCATAGCAGCACTGATTTTCTTTATATTACGATCATTATATTATTAAATTAAAAACCTAAAGGTGAGGTCAACATATATTTGTTCAAAGAAGTTTGTACCACTTCAAGGAGCATGGGTGGTATCATGCCTTATTGAATTATAGCCCACCCACACTTAGTGATGTGGGCCACTAGTGTATGGCTCCTTCCAACAGGGGCCACTTTTAGAGTTGATTTAGCTAATAAGAGCCACTGGATGTTACCGGTTGCTTGTAATAGCCGTTCATTGGTGGCCCACACAGTAAGTGTGGGTGGGTAATTAGATTCCCAGTTCTTTCTCAAGAAAAAAAATGTGTAAGATAGATGAGTCTTGAATGGTTACTTTTTCCAAACATCCTACATGTCCTAGGACATGAAACACACGATTAGTAAATCCAAATCCAAATTGAGGACATAGCCACTTTCCTCAACAATTTTTGGGGCTCATGAACATCTTATTCATAATCAAAGTGAAGATTCTCATGCTCAATAAATGATTATACATGTCCTCCCACCCTAATTACTTTGGCTATTGAACTTAGAACGATTATTGTGTTATGAGGACCTTTATCCAATGTCTTTTAAACACATATCTTATGGGCATCTATTCTTGGCCACCCAAAAGCACATACCTCTCACATATAGGTGTTTGGTATAAATCAATAACCAAAATAGTCATGTCTACCACACTGCAATAAGGATTTGGCAATGTTGTGTGAGTATTATACCCAAAAATAAACATTGGGTGTGTGGTCTAGGGCTAGGAAGATCTTGGCCGTCGATTACAAAGTGA
This sequence comes from Polytrichum commune, assembly GCA_950295325.1. NCBI lineage: Eukaryota > Viridiplantae > Streptophyta > Polytrichopsida > Polytrichales > Polytrichaceae > Polytrichum > Polytrichum commune. The sequence continues at coordinate 2,841,577 of OX485804.1, forward strand.
CAAATCTAAAGGCTCCTAAGTTGCCCCAACTTCTGGCTTCTCTTACCCTTGGGTAGAGCTTGAAAAACTTATTGTTGGATGAAATCTCTACCTCCATCCACTCACGAATCTTGAATGACAACCACTTCAAGGAACTCCATTGGGAACGTAGGGAACTATATGGGAACCTTCCCACACAAATGCTCTCATACGATGGGATGAACAGTCAACCCCTTCATCTTGCAAACATTGATTTTTCATTTGTCAAAATTTCATCCACCGAATGTTTTTTTTTGGGTTGCCCGAACAGTTTCGTTGATTGTAAGATGGGTCTTTGTAAATGAATGGCTTGGATGTGGTCTACACACAACCACACACCCTTCATTCACAACGCCTCAGTGACATGGGTAAAGGTAGTGAAAGAAACTTTCAAATTTGATACCCAACATGTCATGGTGTTGGAAATACTTATAAAATGTCCAAGGATATATAAGGTGGTATCATGCAAATTTGAAATGGTGTATGTGCAAAAATAAAGAAAATGTATGGATGTTGATAATGAAGTATGTGATACGGACTTAGAAATAATGCTAACCATGTAAAGGGGTCAAGTATTCCCATAGGTTCATGGTTGATTCATCTTGAACTCTAATCTCTCTAGATGAAGTAGGGGTCTTTGATGCTACTTCCGGTGTGGAATATTCTAGAAATGTGTCTCCAAACTAGAAGGGATTTCAATTTCTAACATTCTTACCTTCAACTTAAATGACCGCCATGAATCATTGCCCATGTGATGCCAACATGGTCGGATATTTTATACCCCACATATTCTTTTGTTTTTCTTTGCCCTAAAGGCTCCCTAAAGGTCTAGGGTGTACTTATACGGGATATCAACAAACCTCCCAAAAGCTATAAATACCAACTTGACGTGCTCTATGAAATGAAATTGATTTTAAAAGTCCGGGAAGCCAAAAGGCTTATGGGACTCGAAGTACATGAAGAAGGTGACAAAACTACACTTGATATGATAATTTATGTCACTATGATAACTTTTTTGGATGACACTTCTTATGAAAAAGTGAACCAATATCGTCATGGATGATGGAAGAGTTCATCCATTGGTCAAAATCCTACCTTCTCTTGTCAGCAACTTGTGATGAAATATTGTCATGATGATTGACATTTGGATGAAAACTCACTTGGTAAGTGACGTTAATTGCGACACTGTTAATCCATAATCCTCCAAAAAACTACAAGGACTGACAAATAATGTTGGGTTAATATTTAGTGTTGGTGACACTACATTGCGGTTTACAACTAATATTGAGCAAGACAATTAGAATTGGTGACACCAAATATTATATTTAGTGTATTCATTCCTTAGTGTAATGGAGTGCAAAGACCCCCTTGTGGTAAAGGCTAGTAATATCAACTTGATGGTTCAATTGGAAGAAAGACTTGAGATTGCCTAGAACTACATTTTGAAATAGAGAAGGAAACCTACATCTAATAGGGTTGTGGAGGGGACACTCCCACATCAAAATTGACTCGTTTTTAACTACGTTGTAAGAGCATTTGTGGCATAATCTATTATATGTAGGGATTGGATTGTTGACCACTTGCTAATTCCAATGATAAGCCTCGGATTTGAGGTGCGGTAAGCAACATTGATTATGCTTTGGGGTAGTGTGAATGGTTGCTTCCAATACAATTTATATTCATAGTTGAAAAGTCCTTGAGGGTAAGGTTAGTTGATTTCTATCATGCAAGGTGGAAAGTTTTCTACTCTTTAGCAACAAAGACTTCCTTGAGAGCATTAAATGTGATTTACTATTATATTTTTTGGCACAAGTAATTACAAAGAGGAGTGAAAACATATCCACATATGACAACAATTATTAGACGTACATGGTGTGCATGTGCCCCTAGGTTATTCATGCTAGTTCAAATCCATCTCTAATTCATGTAACATATATCTATGCTTCAATTGAAAGATTGTGTATGGTATACCAGATCATTTTAGTTTTTTTCACAAATTAGAGAATCAATTGCAAGAAAGGAACCAAAATACAACCACCTTGGGAGTACTAGCGCAAATTGAAGGGAAATCAATAGATGATACCCATATGGGGCCTAACCTTCCACGTGACCACTAAGTTGCTCCGAGTCACAATAAGACCTTTGACACCCCCCCCCCCCCCAAGTCGAGTCAAATTCATTAAGAACATCTCAGTAGGCAACATCCATGGGATTTTCCAAATCCAAGAGAGTTTGTTTCCACTCAATCCTATCATAATCTTGCAAAAGCACCCCAAATGACTCGTCTTGTCATATCATTGTAGATAGGACTGCTTTTGACAACACTTCAATACAAACACCAATAAGTAATCTTAACTTCCTCTGATTGAATTTTAATGTTTGCATGCGATTACAAGGACACACTAGGTAGTTTGGGCATAACTAGGACATAATAAATTTATCCTTAAAACGAGTGGAGTAACCATCCAGTGTTAAGTTTTGCATCATTTCATTGGTGTTATAGCAAAAACTCTTTGGTGCCAACAACTACTCCAAATATAGATGTGTCAAGCTCACCGTCTTTGTAGTTCCCATGCTCAATTTCCTTGTTTCCAAAATAAACTAACCGAATTCATGATCAAACACCAATGAGGCCAATAGCGGGAGGAAGTAACCCCTTCTACATAGGTTTAGGGTTTAGATACTTACAATGTAGAGGCAAGCTATAAAAAATTGTATATTCCTATGCAACTAAATACTTTTCTTGTGCTTCACCCTCTATGTGACCCCTTTAGCAATAACTATATTTGAGGCGAACAACTAATAAAAAGAAAACGAAGTTTTGGGGAAGAGAGAGATGGAGATCCATGGTAAATGGTGGTGTTCAAATTATCATTTAAAGCGCCGAGCACATATGCTATTAGTAGATAACATTCAATTTCTTGTCATTAGCAATGGACACGAGATCCCAATGCACCAAAGTATGTCTTCTTTCATATCCAGAGGGTATTCCAAATTCAAAAACAATTAAAGGCTCAAAATATAATTGGTAGATGATCCATAACCATCACAATTGCCTACTGTTAAGTTGGTGTTGGTGGGCATTCTCAAATTCAATATGTTCTTATTGTGCAAAATTTTTGGTTGTTGGTTTGGGTGGGGTAATAATTATAGTTGCTCCATGTTTAGGTATGTGGGTCTTAAGTGACTCATTTTTCTAGTCCTCAACCTTTTCTTGATCAAATTCATGTGTACAGAATTGTGTTGCATTAGCAAATTTACGACGAAACATTAGCAAAATCTAAATTGAAAACCGGGTCTCCCCTCGTTCAGTCATGGTTATTAGAACAATGTTGTTGATCCCTTCACCAAATGCATAGGTCCTCCCAATCATGCTCACTATTCAGTGCGAAGTACATACCGATATTGAAGACGAAGTCCAATCTCTTTTGAGCATGTCTCTATATGATGTTTCAATCTTTGATCCCAACTTGACCACGCATCAAGCAAACACAAGTATCCAACTAAGACAAGTAACCGGATAACACCCACATAGCTTACTACATTTGGAGAGTAGCAAAAAACTAGAAGCCCTCGATTTGGCGTCAAAGGATTGCACCCCAAAACCATGTCCCTCTCCCCTTTCCAATGAGTTTATGCCTTGCAACAATACAATTCAGTTGATATATGAGGAAGAGAGGAAATTATTGCATACAAGCGTACCTCTCATTTGTCCGACATAAAACCCTGAAATAGTATGCAGTTCGGAGTTTACCTTTCTTGGTTGCTTTGACACCGGAGTTAGCTTTAAAGACCCTGAATCATTGTAGTCAAAGACATTTGAGACGAATTGGCAAAAAACTTATGAGAGATCAAGTTTATATATTGGATGAATGAAAGGTACAGTCATATACGATAATTCCCTCTCTTCACTCATGAGCTTGACAACGCTCTCAAGACAAATAGTTGGGACAATGGACGGGGGACAACCAACCACTAGCTACAAATGGGCCGGTTCAATTTGAGGAATATCAATAGCAAGACTTCATGAAATCTAGGGCCACTTCACACACAAGACTGAGAGCCCGTGACCATTACATTTCAAGCACTCTCATTGGTGGAAAAGGCAGTGCCGGTTCAAGTTCGCTCCACACTACGCTTGAGGGACCAATGGAGTATGTGAATGCAAGATGGGTGTAAAGTCTACATGGATTCCTACATGCCATCCAATGGATCACGTTTCATGGTCACTTGGACTATTTTCAAACACCACCTCTTGGAGGTAGGCCTAACACCAAAACCAGGAGACAAGGGCACCCCGAACGTTCACAACCGTTGATTTATTCTATTTTATCATGCATGAGGATCCGCATGATTAAAAATTCATTGAAATAGCATTTGGTTGAGGGCCCGATCACATATGACTTCACGCTACACTTGAGGGCCCGTGACCACACTACATGATTTTGGAGGTGTGTTGGGACGGCCTTTGGACACTTCCTTTTGGGCTTTCACAACTTCATGGTCACGGCTCTTGACTTGTGAGGTGACATGGCCCTTAGCGATGCATTTAGAGGGGTTTCCGGAACATTCCTTCGTTTTAATAAAGAGAAACCGAAAGATGTCCACGTAGAAACGCTTAGTCTTGGAAACACTCGGATCTCGACCGATTATGCCCAAAAATCTAAAATCTCCCCCGTCACCGAGTCGGGATTTGGGACGGCCTTTGGACACTTCCTTTTGGGCTCTCACAAGTTCATGGTCACGACTCTTGGCTTGTGTGTGAAGTGGCCCTTATTAGCGATACATTTAGAGGGATTTCCGGAACATTCCTTCGTTTTAATAAAGCGAAACCGAAAGATGTCCACGTAGAACCGCTTGGTCTTGGAAACACTCGGATCTCGACCGATTATGCCCAAAAATCTCCCCCGCCACCGAGTCGGGATTTGGGAGCAAACAAAAAAGGGATGCAAAAAACACGGATATTTTGGCCACCGAATTGGGTGATGGAATTAGGCTCCCTATAACGCAGGCACCTTTAGTGGCGGCATCTTCGTGGCCCACCCGAAACCCATGCTGGTTGCCAAATTCATCCGGCGTAATAAAGAAGGGCATATTTGCACCAATGAACGGAGAGCCGGCCACTACACTTTTTGTCTAATTGGTGTGGTTTACCATTTTGGAGTTACGCATGGTTATAACAATTTTACTTCCCGTGTCATTTATCCACCCAACTAGTGTAAGTACACTAAATATGATATCCAATGTTTGATTATAGTTAATGTTGTCACCGCCCTACCTTGCTCAACATTGATTTTCAATTCCTTGACAATTGGTGTTGGAAGGCATGCTAGAAGATGTGCTGAATTTCTCCTTTTATGATTGTTGTTTATTTTCTTTCTTATCCTTACTAACATTGAAATCAAACATGTAACTTCCACATATTACCATAGTTGATATTTAGTGTTTGAGTTTGCATTTAGTCTTACTTACTTTCACAGGGTTACTGACATTTGGTGTATGCGTTCGTATTTAGTGTATCAAACATTAAATATCATATTTAGGGTAGTTAGTATGCACACTGAAAAATATGATATAACTTAGTTGGTAACGAATGACAATGTTGGTAATAAGTTATAGCAACATGTAACTCCGAATGGTAACACACACTAATAGGACAATCTAGTGTAGTTATAGATGAACTAGTTGAGTATGAGAAATAACTAGTTGAAGTTCAAGACTTTGTGAAGATTACCAATAGTTTTTAAAGTATTGAAGAATATACCTCAAATTAATAAAGAAAAACGGAAAGATGTCAACAAGTCAACGGTACGACTTGGAAACATTAGGGTCTTGACTGTTTATGCCCACAAATCTCTCTATTGCACCCATAAACATAGTTAAACTCTCATTTGTACCCCCCCCCCCTCCACGGCCTCTGCTAAGTTAATAGAGCGGTGACTAGGAATTATGACATACAAGCATACTTCTCATTCATCCAACATATCATCCATTGGAATAGTGTGAAGTTCAGAGGATTTGACCATGAAATGTGTTTTAAATATCCCGAACTACACCATTTATGGTATTTAGTGTTACATACACTATTTGCAGAGGACCTAAACTAGATGTTTAGAGGTCTCAAAGTGTCACGTTTGCTATTTGCCAATATGATACAAGTTGTCAACATACGTAACTTTTTGAAGTGAAACATTATTTACATAATGAGATTTGATGTAGCACATCGGGATACTCGAGATGATAGTTTTGCGTTTCAATATGCAAGGGGAAGATAATATTGAGCATACTAATGTCAAGGGTCGTATGTTCATATTATAGTATGCAAAAGGAAGATAGTTTTGAGCTACTAATGCCAAGTGTCATTTGTGTACACTTTTAGTCAACTTGTAGAGCAGTGTGTAATATGAGCATACACCTCATAAATATTGAACATATTCATGCCAAGATATTAGTAAGCACCCTTGAACGCCAAGTGTCATGAGGTGACACTAATGATGAAGTTGTTGGTCATCAATGTAACCTAACATACACCTCGAAATAGGGTAAGTGACACCATTACGCATGTGACACTAATGGTGAAGTTGTCGGTCATCAATGTAACCTAACATACACCTCGAAATAGGGTAAGTAACACCATTACGCATGTAACACTAACTATCATAAATGGTGTAGTCTAGTCGACATCATTTGAGAGTAATCAAATGATAAAGCTATGAGGGGTCAAGTTTATGTGTCGGATGAATGAGAGATATACTTGTATGTAGCAAATTACTCTTGACCAGTTTATTTTTTGTAAATTGTCAAATGCACAATCAACATTGTGGAGTTTATTTTATGTCCAACCCATGTTCTATTCACACCAATCAATTATAAATGTCCGACAAGAAAAATAACCAAATAACACCCACATGCCTTTACGGGCTTCTTAAAAGAGGGGCTATTTGAAGGCTAGCTTCTTGAGGGGCCTTCTTTGGTTGTCTCGTGGTTTTATAAGTTTGTGATTGTGAAGCGTATTGCCTAGCCGGATGGCTATCCGGGTTTCATCACTTGGAAAGGTCTCAAATTATGGATGTTAACGATAACCTTTATGGCTAGACACTCCATCATTACAATAAGGTGCAAGGAAAAATCTAGCTAAGGGACTCCCCGCCAACATAAGGGCACACAAGCATGTGCATATCAAGGTTGGCAAAAGTCTATATTGCATGACCTACACTAAATAGGGTCATTAGTGCGACTAATACTAATGTCTCTACACAATTCATAAATATTTGTAAAAATTACTTTTATTATGATAGTATTTGCAATGTTGGATCAAAATTCAATAAAGAAATTGCATTATTGTATCAAACAAGTAAGGAGACACCCCAAGGGTGGACTCTTCATTGGAAACCTAAATGATGTGCGTGTATGACTATGAATCAACCCCCCTATATATGGAAATTTTGTAAAGAAAAAAGGTATGTATATTAATAGTAGGTTAGAAAATAACCTCATGTATTTATACTAAGCTTCTCATTTTTATGGGATAGATGCCCCCACTAGTTACACAATATATAAATCATGAAATAAATAAACCTTTATTACATATGTATAATCCACTTTCCATTTCCAATGAGAAAGTCATTGAACCTTTTTTTTCCTCCATATGGTATACCTCTTAATAATTTGACCCTAAAATACACATCAATTGAATGAAACAAGGTAATTAAATGAAACAAGCATATTTATTGTCATTTCTTTTCTTTCTAAACTGTAGGCCCCCTTTTGTGCATCTACCTTTACTTCAAAAACATTAGTAGCCTTTTTATATGTACACACTAGAGAAAAACAAAACCTCTCCCCTATGTATACCATGCATGCTAGTGCCCCAAATAATACCTATTTCTATACTCGTGTTAGTTCGTACGTGGTATGAAGAGTCCACCCCGTGGGGAAGACACACTCATTACAATTCCACGTGTCAAAAAGTGAAACCGGATTTATCTTGATAATTTGGAATTGCAAGCCAACACAGTACGTCGCTCTATTCCAGAAGGTCACACGAATGACACTATCTGGTGTAGAGAGGTTTGTCATTATATCACTAGTTGTTTCATAAATTTTGACGAGACTTTCTTTTTTTGAGAAAAATCATTTTTCTTCTGAATAGTTGTTTTTTGGAATTTCCCCAATGTTGGAGAAAGTACCAAAACAAACCTAACTTGTAGGGATCGAGCTCGCCTATAAGGGTGTCAAAAAAAAGTATGGCTCCATAACATTGCTAAGCTCCACGTGTCACTGACCCTAGGCAAGAGAAGAATATGGTCAAAGGCTAGGAATAACCATGTTGTGATTCTCAACATACAACGATCCAAGTCTTAGTGCCACAGCAAGGTCCCTCCATGGAACATGGCATCCCTTCCACTTGGAAAGGGTCAAGGAGCATGAGATCTCTCAATGTTATGTCATACATTTATGGCCGCACTATAATAATATGAAGTGCTCGTTTGAAGAGAAGTGTTAATTGGTTTCCAACATGTTTGTTAAAGCATGGCCAACTTCAAGAGTTGCAAATATGTGTATGCATGTGTATGTGTATGGTCCAGGCAAAGCAACCAAGGACGCAAGCCAACCATGTAAGTTGAAGGTGAAAACATTTCGAAGCCTAAACAACTTGGATGTTTTCATAAAAGGGAAGTTCGACCTTGTATCTGTAATCAAATACGCCAAATTACAACTAATGAAGTTCAAGTTGGTATGAATCAACCATTACCTTATGGGGGTGTGGATTTTCCACAAACCCCTTCACATGAAAACTTGCCACGGATCCAAAAAGGACAAACTTCCATGACACCTACCAGAAGGGGAGGGTGAAAATGTGGATCATTATTATTATAGAAACAAAGAGTGACATTTTAGTCAGATTAACTCCTACATCATGTTAGAGAACACGGAAAGGTCTACACCGTTTATGGTATTTAGTGGCACATACCATTCCAATTTGACATTATGCAATGCAAAGCTGCGATTGCTTACTATAGATCTCATCTTAACCAACAAAAATCAATGTGGTTGTTTGGACATTGTGTAGAACACATACATCTTTGCTTGGTAAAGTTTGACGTTACCAATAAAAAAAGAGTAGAATATATTGTCATTGTGAATAGCAAGTGACACTAATTAAACACCCTAAAACATTGCAATGAATGGAATTTGAGGTGATTCAACAACCAACCTATAAGGAGCATGTTTTTACTATTACCCCCTCCGTTAAGACCCCCAAACCCTTGTCACGAAGACTTGGAAAACCGCACTACCACTTTATTACTACTGCCAGAATACGATAGTCGACGGATAATCGTACAAGAGACTCGCGGAACCCTACTCATTGGATGACTTCATCCATCCATATTGTACGTTCATCCACGGCCCCACATCTCACGTCTGCCTCTAACTGAAGGGAGTAAGCCGAAAGGTCTAGAAGATTCCCTGATGGATGAACTATTGAATAGCCGGGGGCGAATGAACGTGGGGGACGTGGAGCAGGGGGCCCGCGCGGGTGGGGGGGGGCAGAGGGGCTGGATGAGCGGCGGGGATGAAAGAGCTCCGTATGGATGAACGGTGGGGATGAAAGGAGGGGCTCGGTGGCGTGTGTGGATGGGAATGAAGTGCCAGGCCCATCCCTTTTTGTGGCGGCGCTGCCTCACCACCATGGCCTAGGCCTACGTCTAAGGCTACGACGCTAGGGATAGGCTTAGTGAAGGAATTCAAAGGCCCTTATGAAGGAGCCGGGGTCCCATTTGGTATTGGGCCCTCTTTATAACCTACCCACATACTATGTGGTCTTTCTTTGGCGTTTTGATCGAGGGGGACCACACCGGGCATCATTGGCTTGCCACATCCCCCCCCCCCCCCCCCACACACACACAACAACTACTTCTTAACTTAATGGCGGGCTCGGCTCATCATGAGTCGCCCTATGCTCCTCGACTCCTCATTGTCAATATCTAGGAGCGTGGGACATCATGGTCCGAGCCCGAACGTCTTTCTTCGATGGCGTTGGATATAAGCCAATTGTTCGGAATAGGGAAAGTGATGAAGGGGATGCGCCACACTATTTCCGAAAGTCGTAACCCGATCGATTACTACATGGAATTCGACCCATCCCCTTCCCCCATCCTTGTCACATGGTATCGGATCTTGCAAGAGCCTTGTTATAAAAAAGTTGGATTTGAAAAAGGGTCGGTGGATCCCCCCCTCTCCCCCCCCCCCCTTCCTTTTGTGCATTGCCAAAAATCTACCTTAGTTGGTGGGAAATTGGAGATGCATTCTTCGTGTTTGAATTGAGCCTATACGTGGTTGAACGATGTTGTGGAGGCTTTCGTGGAGTATGGCATTGTCGATTAGCGAAAGATGGAGGATCTTGTTTGCTAGGGTTTCATGTCATTGTTTGAAGGATTATAATAGCAGTTGGTGTATGTGAGAGAGGTAGTTGCTCATACGAACAATTGAGAGACAATGCTATGTCTACACAACAACTTCTGGTTGGTTTGTCAAGTGTTTGCGTATTTGCAACACGGACCTTTATTGCCAATATCCAGGAGAGGAGGAGATTATTGTATGAAAATGAATGTCTTTCTTTGATGGCGTTGGATAGAAGCCAACCGTTGGGGATAAGCGATCTACTGTGGGAGGCCTTTCTTGATTATGGTAGGGTTGATTGGCAGAGACGAAGGAGGATCTTGCTAGAACTCTTCATGTCGCACGTCAGAGTATTTTAGATGGTATATATGTATATTATTGGTATGTGGGAGAGCTAAGTGCTCATACCAACAATTTAGAGGTGGTTAGGAAAGCTAAAGGGTTGTATGATGGGCATTGTTACTTGATTGCCCTCGGGGAATATCCGAAATTGGGGGTTTTCCCCTATCTGGTCACCCCTTCTTCTTTGCATTTGCATTTGTTTGATTTTGACCATAAATAATAATAATAATATGTAAATCACATTTTCCCAACATGGGCTTCTACTACTAATATGTAGGAGAGCAAGACATTGTGATCCAAATGTTACATGTTCTCGACAAATAGTTGATTCATTCCAATTAATGACACTTGATTACTTCAGGGTCTTTCATGCTAATTATAGGATCAACCCAAAAAATAAACTTAAGCAATAAGGTATCCATCTCGTGATGGGATGGGGGGGGGGGCATTCCAAATGAACCCCACTAAACCGATTTGGGATCTCTAATGCCATTTCCGAAGTGATGTTCTCTTGAAACAACTATTTGCATAGTAAAACATTGTTCTCAAAGGTTTCACCTTCCCAAGTGGATGATTACATAGATACCACAAACCCCTAGCACTTGTTTGGTTAAGGCCCTAGACAAAACAAAATTCTTGAAGAGACATGTCGGCCAAGCACATGTTCACAAATCAATTAAAGCACAATGGCCATTGGGTACACGTGTAAAACCAAACATGTACCATGATTGTAAGTGAATTGGTTGGTATAGAGTATAAAATGAGATTGATTTTGAAATCCGGGAACCCAAAAGGCTATTGGAATTAAAAGTACATCAAGATGCTAACAAGATTTTTTTTCTTTCTAAAGTAACAGAGTGCAATGGTCTCCATGAGATAGAGAATCAACTTAATGGTCCAATTGGAAGACACACTTGAGACTATCTAGTGCTACACCTGGAACCTATCACTATTAAAGTTCTAGAAGGGGACACTTACAACACAATAAGTCTCTCAATTCCAACTACATTGTAAGAGCAAAAGTGGCATAATCTGCTATCTACATGGATTTGAACAGTCAAACACCTTTTAATGGTGAGTCTATGATTTGAGGTCCGATAAGCAACAAATATGTTGCATCAAGGTTGTGTTACTAGTTGCTTCAAGTACAATTCACATTCAACTTAGACTGAACCCTGAAGAAGTTTATGAAATATGAAATATGCTTAACCCCTAAATTGCCCAAGGGATATAGCAATTTATTGAATGTGTTATATCATAACGCTTCCAATGATTTCTTGAGAATTATCCGATAAAAAAAAAGTTGAGAGGAACTATGAAATGATCGCATCATGCAATTCAAACTACTAGTATCATTCACATTCCTCCCATAAAGAAATTAGAAGTAAATAACTACAAAATTTTATTACATATACAAACACACTATTCAATGAGAAACTTTATGATTAATGAAATTGATAAATACAATAGATTGGTGGAAAGTTGCAAGCATGATATGATTTTGAATGATCAAACAATCAAAACGTCTCTACATATGTGAGCACTTCATGATGTATATGCAACAATCACCATGCATGAAATTTCATGATCGGTCATTTGGAGATGATGTTAATTTCAATAGCTATCCTTGGGAGAAAACAATTTCTCAAGATACTTTGTTTTGACCAAGAACTAATCATTGGAAATTGACAATGCACATATGGACATCTAGGCTTTTAAGGGTTAATGATCTCATGAAGGTCTTTGTTTAAACCATGAGTGTCCAAGAGGCTCATACTCATGGGGGGTGGACTCTTTATTCTACATATGAACAAACGTGAGTGTTAAAAAGGGTATTGCTTGAAGCATTAGCTTACATTGTATACATAAGGAATAGGTATTGTTCTTCTCTAGTGTGTACATGTTAAAAGGCTATTAAGAATCTTGGAGTAAAGGTAGATGTACAAAAGGGGGTCTTTAAGGTTTACATAAAGAATTGACAATTGATGTGCTATTTACATCCACTTTACATTGTCATCCATTATCGTCATATGATAATCATCCTTAATTACTTGTATATGTAATAGAGGCTTATATATTTCATGATGTATAGTGTGTACATGTAGTGGGGGCACTTATCGTATTAAATTGAAAACTACAATATTAATACATGAGCCTATTTTCTAGCCTATCGTTAGTACATATACAATTATTTTTCTTCTTCTATAAAAGTCTCGTGTACAAAGGGTCTTATTTCATAGTCACCCATGCACATCATTTATATTTATAATAAAGAGTCCACCCCCCCCAGGCCCATACTATTCACATAAGCAAATAATGTATTTGAGTCAGTCGTATTTGTTTTACCTAATCATGTCAAAAATGACCTTGTCTAAAATCCACTTATTCTTTAAGTGCACTATTTGAACAAGTTCACCACTTTGATGTTATTAAAATATTTAAATTCAAATACACAACATTAGTGCATGTGGAGGCAAATACATACATTGTATTTTGATCATCAATGTATAGTTTGAGTACATCTTTAAAGGCAAATAGTCAAAGTAGAAGTGAACATACTCAAAGAAGTATGGGCAATTAAAGACCATGCGGTTACTCAAAAGACATTACCCTGGACATTGTCCTAACTATGAGTCATTGACTACTTGCCAAGCTTTTGAGCTTCACAATTGATATAGGGATGGAATTTGAATGATAGAAGTCCATACACATAGGACATAACCACACATAGTTGAGAAAACACAAATGAAGCATAAGAGTGTGAATTAAGCTTTATTAAGAGGGAATGAAGGAGTAAAAGACATAGATTGTTGTTAGAAACCTTAATCCAGCATGACGTTGATCATTATAGACACAAGATCACTCTACCCTGAGACCTTGTACTTTGGGTTAGTCTAAGTGATAGCAAAAACCTAACTATATACGCTAATGCCTCAAGTTATAGCCCCTTCTAAACTCACGTTAGTTTGTATGTGGTACGAAGAGTCTACTCCCTAAGTGTATTTTGAACAAAGAAAACTATAAGGGTCACCAAGGGAGATCGTGATTGGAATTTTGGAAATCAAATATTAACATGAAGTGCATTGGAAACTCCATAAGGAGATTTTTGTAATGAACAAACTAAGACAAAACACAAGACATGCACCCAAAAACACCCATTCGAGAAAACATGGCAATCATGTTTTTGGATATAGATCCGTTAAGGATTTACTTTTGACACATGAGTAGTGATATGAACTTAATTTTAAAGTTCATGAAGCTAAAATCAAATGATGGGACTAGAAGTACATCAAGGTCATTTCAAGAATGCTAATTCCCTATAGTAACGGAGTGTTGTGACCTCGTCAAAATAGAGGCTAATATCAACTAGATGGTCCAATTGGAAGAAAGACTTGAGACCACCTAGTACTAAACTATGGAGTCCTAACGTGGCTTGTGACCTTAAATGGTTCCTAGCATATAAATACATATATAATTATGAGATGTACAAATATGAACGAAAACCATTTAGAAAATGGTCTATGAGCACCACTTCTAGAATTCTTAAGATACTCATTGTGACTCTAGAATTATCAAGACTAACTCTCACGTTCCTTGCTTGGAAATTTTCTTAATGTGCTCATATAACTTCTTTTGGATTGCGAAACCCTTACATATGTTGGAACATTGAAAGTGTCCACTTTAGGCACACATACCTCACATTTTGAGTAAAGAAAGGAAACCTATGTCTAATGGAGTTATGGAGGGGACACTCCAAGATAATGTATGCCTCAATTGCAACCGTGTTTTTATATCAAAATTGGCACATAGTCTTTCATCCTCGGAGATTGGAATAGTCGACCACTGACCAATTTCAATGGCAAGCCTACGATTCGAGGTGCAGTTTGTTGCAATGATTTTCTGTTGGAGTGGTGTTGGTGGTTGCTTTAGGTACAATTCAAATTCATAGTTGAGAAAGTCCTCAAGAGGTGAAGGTAATCTATTATCTTTCCCGTGAGGTGGAAAGAGTTCCACTTTGTAGATACGTCTTTGTTTGTAGAGTACGGAAATAGTAATATAAAATAAGACATGTGAAGAGATTGAAAGTTCTTGGAATCATGAGGGCATTGACTCCCTTTCAAGGTGGTCATACAAGTTGCATGATATGTCCAAAAATACTATTTAGCACCTCTTGGCATGCCAAGATGCGTTTAACCCTCAATGAATCTATATCAAAAAACTCTTGTTCAAACCTCCACACCGACTCCAATCATGCACCATAAACTTACAGCATAGAAAATCATTTCATTTGTATGCAAAACAACCAACTCACAACCAACTCACAACCAAAACTGACCTTGAGTTAAAGGATACCTAATGGATTCAATTGTGTAGACCAAGTCAAATTTGATTCTAAGGGCCACTTCACACATGAGACTGAGAGCCCGTGACTAGTACACGTCAAGCATTCTCATTGGTGGAAAAGGCGGAGCCGGTCTAATTTTGCTTCACACTATGCTTGAGGGACTAACGGAGTATGTGAATGCAAGATGGATGTAAAGTCTACATAGACTCCTACATGGCATCGAATAGATCATGTTTCATGGTCACTTGAACTATTTTCAAAAACCACCTCTTGGAGGTAGGTCTAACACAAAACTAGGAGACCATGGCACTCCGAGCACTCACAACCGTTGGTTTATTCTATTTTATCATGTGTGAGGACCCCACGAATAGAAATTCATCGAAATAGCATTTGGTTGAGGGCTTGGTCACATATGACTTCACACTACATGATTTTGGAGGTGTCTTGGGACGGCCTTTGGACACCTTCTTTTGGGCTCTCACAATTTCATGGTCACGGCTCTTGGCTTGTGTGTGAAGTGGCCCTAACACTTGTTGAAGGCTCTTGCAAATTGTCACGTAGTCCATGAAAAGTATGATGGCCCTTTTAAGGCAAGCAAGTCTCAAACAAAGATTTTTCCCTACATGCACCATCCACTTCTCGTACAATATGGAACACATGATCTATGCGAGATGGTTAACAAATTCAAATCGTGTTTGTAGTCACTTCCTCACAATTTTCCGAGCTCATTTAATTTTCCTATTCATTGGCAAAATGACAATTCTCTAAGCTTTTAAACGATCATATAGGTCCCCGCGATTATGTTGTTGTGACTTCAATATTGGTGGAGAAGGCATATTGGCTTCTCCATTCCCTATTGAACAATGACTCGTTATACTAAACTATAATGTGGCGTTTACTAACATCACTTGGCAACAACCGATGGCGGACGGGAAGAAAGTGGGATAGTAGCCTTTGGAAATCATGCACTCACTTTTTGAAAGTTCAAATGATGTCATTGGAACGTCAATTGAAGGTGACTAATGAAAATCTAGCGATCATGGTCATGTGACATCCAATAAGACAAACCTCGCAAGGATTTTAAGCACTTGATTCAAGTGTGATGACGGTCCAAATATTGCATTTATGTCTTTGGATTGGTTGTCATTTCAATCTAAAGGAATTCAATTGTTGTCGTTAAAGGATATGGATTACGTATGTAATGTGCTTTTCAGTGCATTTGGAGCCATACGTGACCTCGAATTTCATATGAAAATTCGTTTTGTATAAGTAATCTATCCAAAATGGCACAAATTTGGGTCAACCGTTAGATATGTTATAAAAAAAAGAGTCGCCCATAAAAATGAGGCATTTTAAATGAGCATAATTCCACATAGCAAGTGTTGGTAGGGTGGGATGAAACCGTGTATAGTAGTATTGATTGGCATATGAAGAACATCCATTGTGGGGGTTTCTCCAACGTGTTTTTTTTCTTCTAAAGTGTCCATCCATTGAGTTGAAGTCATGGGCTCATTGGAGGCAACATTTATTGTGAGGGCATCACAAGCATCATGAAAATAATCACACTCAAACTAAATGTTGAATTTATTTTTCTTCGTGCATTGGTATCGAGATAACGAAGAGACTCCCCATCGGTTTCTGCAAAAATTATTAATTTGATAAGAAAGTTGTCATTTTTTCCTACTCCAAAAACAACAAGCCAATGTTTCTTGTTTTACACCGCCTCCTACAAAACAATTTTCTCTACCAGAGGATAGCATGGGGACAACCACTAAACATTGTGAGCTTTATAGACAACACGATAGACAACGAACAACTAAAATCCATACTAGTACATTTCACGAAACATGCGTTGGTTTCCTTCCAAAAAATCCTAAATCCATGTTCACAAAAGTTTACTTGATTTCACCCCAAAATGCCATATGCATTTAAGTGTTATAGTGATTTGTAACAATCTTCCTGTTACTTGATAGAAACAACACTTTAGCATTGGAAGAATCTCATCTCAATTCTTTGTAATCATAAAAAAAGAAACTCATGTTGACTTTAACTTTTAAAGATCAAATTTCTTCTTTCCACATACTAACATATAATTTTGATTTGATATTGATTGAAGGTTGTGAAGTTAGAGAGTAAGGAGGACGTTGTGAAGTAAGCTTGTTGATTACATATATATGACACAAATTGAAAATTCAATTGCAAGAAAAGGAACCAAACACAACTGCCTCGGGAGAACCAACGCAACCTGAGGGAAAATCAAGAAATAATCCCAATTTCAGTATTTGTATTAAGGAATAATACAATATTGAATCCCAATCATTCCGTATGGTGGGTGTCCTCAAATAACTTGATGAACTCCTTGTAAACTCCTTGTAAACTCTCGTCTCGAGTTCATGATATTTAGAACACAGTCTTCCCACTCGTGTATGTGACCTATTGGCATTATTATCAACCTTTTCTAGTAAAAGATTTAAAACAATCATTTTGAAAAAACTCAATGTCTGAGAAGAATAACCAATTTACATAAGATAATTCAGGGTTTTTTTCCCACTAGGTTATGCAACTTATATCGTTTGAACAACTCAAAAAGAAAATATCAGTAGCGTTTGGTTGATTTACAATTTTTATTTCTTATTAAAGTTGATTGATCCTAATTTGACTTCATGGAGATCGACGGCAAAGTCTATAATTCAAACCACGTTAATGTAGTAAAAACATCACCTTTCAAAAGCTCGCCTTTGAAAATCGTCAAGATCGGATGTTAACTCCCAACTTAGACACGCGGAACATATCTTATGACACTTTAACATCTTTGAAATATTGGTCTTTGGTGGTTGCAAGAACTAAATATCCGAGAAACCCAACTCCCATATAGGAGCCAACATTCTTCATAAAACATAAGCTCTTTAACAAAACTTCCCGACTTATCACTTGTCGGTTGTCGGGATGATGGGCCAAGGGTCCTTAGGGCCAGTTTAGACTACAATGAAGAAGTGCATTTGTCAAGAAGTTGAGGGGAATGAAGAAATACGATTAGTTACAAAAATGGGTTCTGCACCAGCTAGGGTTTACACCACGACCAAGACTTCTCCAGTGGAGAAAATGACATGCCTGTCAACATTGCAACACTTTTTGTTGGGAGAGTTCCTCCGGTTGTCAAGTTTCGTGGGCAACCTCAAACCCTTGGACAAAAGAAACTTGACTTCTGGAGAACTCCAACTCAGGGTTATAGTTTTTTTCCCCCCTGCTCGTCTTGTTTCCTCATACCAACCGTTGCTTCAAACAACCTTGTCTTGGGCTGAAATTCTTGACTTACTGGTGCACTTCTTCACCACCGTAGTCTAAACCGGCCCTTAGTACTTACGGAAAGTTTGCCAACGAGGGACGAGAGTCAAAAAGCCGAGTACGAGTGTTGGTATGTATTAGGTAATCGTTTTATTGGAACCGGTTCTGTCAAGGTGGCGAGCCCGCGGACGAGCCAACTTGACAGAACCGGTTCTGCACCGATAACCGGTTCCAATAAAACGATTACCGGACGTAACCGGTTGGCCGCTTTGTTGAGCCGCGCAAGTGACCTAAACAGTGGGTCACCTGTCACCATAACCGATTTAGATGATCATAACCGGCTGGGATGTCGAGGTTATCGTCTGCAAACCTGTGTGCTCAGAGCCAATCGTGTAGTGCCACCTCGGCGAAACAAAGCGGCCAACCGGTTACGTGCCTAAGTTAGTGGGATGTAGTGTGACCCATAAGTGAGGAGCCCCGGTGGGGGTGAGTGGTGAACTTATAAATGATGACAAGGGACGGGGTCGCGCCACCAACGACAATCATGGCGAGGTAGCAAGAAAGAAAGAAGCCTTTCGATGTCGCCGGGAATGAGTACTACTTTTGCACCAAACACATGGTCGGAAACTATATTGAATAGAGTCGGGGTTAAGTACTTAGACTACGGGCCTCGCAAGGTCCGTTCCATCGTCATGACATTCAACGAAACGACTACGAAATATAAGTGAGCCTTGCATATGATGATTGCTCTCCCGTCTCCTCTCCTCGGCCAACTAACGCAACATCTAAGCTTAGCTTGTGAAGCTCACGAATGTTAGTGGAAGCCTTGTATACCGCACTTATGAAAAAAATACCATATCCAAATTTCATCCATAAATAGTTGCATATGTCATCTATTCCTACAAAATCCATGAACAAAAATGACTCCATTTGTATGATTGTCTCTCTTGGTTGAAGTCATGTACACTATTTGCAAAGGTTTTCGTGAGTTGTGTATAACCTTGTAAATGTCATGTTTATCAGATGTCAACAAGATATTATTTGTCGATATAAGTGCCTTTCTTTGGGATGATCATTGTTTGACAATTTCAATATAGTGGAAGGAGTGAAGAGGGTTCAAATGACTACTTACATGTGATCCCATTGTTTATCTTTGAAGCATTATAATATTACATTATAATTCATTCGATATATTAGTGTGATAAAAATATATAAGTATAACAATTTTTTTTTCTAATTTGAGTTATATTCTAAGCATCACCAAAATAAACATATTTCCCAACAATTTCACTCATACAATCTTTGAGCTCATTTCTTACCTAGTGTGGTAACTTTACACCTTAATCTTAATTGTAACATCAATTGTATACATCTCAATTGTTAGTGAAATCTACAAATCGTAGGGGGTGCATTGGATTTCCATACTTGTAGCACGTGGGTGCACGTAAGGGCAATTATTTGCCCACTCTGGTTTACATATTACACATAGGGTTAGGGCAATGTAGATATATTACGGGTATCTTATGCCCCTTGTATAGTTTGAACCGTACATAAATTTACAAGAATGGCATACATTTAAGGAGATTATAGAAAGTTAGGCAGGCCTTAAGCTTGAGATAATCACCCAACATCTCCATACTTCTCTCCAATCTATGGATGGCTCTAGGGTTCTAGAGAAACAAACCATCAGTTCACGAATTCTTACTACTAAATGCATGTGTCAAGAATTACACTCTAAGCTCGGTAATATCAACCTCCTTAATGTCACTCCTCTCTTATATCCCAAAACCCAAAAGGAACAAATGCTCTTAGTTTAAATCTCACTCCTTGTTATCACGTTTTCCTCCCAAATATGATAGGTTTTCGAATAAAAATATACCACCAAAGAATTCAAACCACACGCCTGCATGCATCACGTTGTCATCATTAACATTAACATCATTATTGCAGTGTTGACTTTGTGTCATTGTAATTGTCACATGCAACATTGTTTTCTCTATTATCACGTGTCCATGTTCACACCACGTAACTCCTTAATATCACGTGCACCACTTTGGTTGTCACGAGCATGATATTATGGAGTTTAGGAAGTGTTGAGGGTGCAACAAAAGTGGGTGTGGGATAAAAGTATGGATGAATCGAGTGGTGATGTGGATGATAAATAAATGGGTGGTACTAAGGAGTTTAGGAAGTGTTGAGGGTGCAACAAAAGTGGGTGTGGGATAAAAGTATGGATGAATCGAGTGGTGACATGGATGATAAATAAATGGGTGATATTATGGAGTTTGGAAGCGTCGAGGGTTAAACGATGTGGGTGTTGGATAAAAGTATGGGACGAATTGAGTAGTGACAAGGATGATAAATAAATGGGTGATATTACGGAGTTTGGAAGCGTCGAGGGTTAAAGTAAGGCGGGTGTGCGATAAAAGTATGGATGAATCAAGCGGTGACATGGATGATAAATAAATGGGTGATATTACGGAGTTTGGAAGCGTTGAGGGTTAAACGAAGTGGGTGTTGGATAAAAGTATGGGACGAATCGAGTGGTGGCATGGATGATAAATAAATGGGTGATATTACGGAGTTTAGAAGCGTCGAGGGTTAAATGAAAGTGGGTGTTGGATAAAAGTGTGGGACGAATTGAGTGGTGGCATGGATGATAAATAAATGGGTGATATTACGGAGTTTGAAAGCGTCGAGGGTTAAATGAAAGTGGGTGTTGGATAAAAGTGTGGAGGGTTAAAGAAAAGTGGGTGTGGGATAAAAGTATGGATGAATCGAGTGGTGACATGGATGATAAACAAGAAAACGATAGAGTCGTGAGGCTCTGTCCTTTACTATGAAAGACTACAATTAAAGTTGTCCACTTTGCTCATGCCAATCCATGGTTATTTACTATACCAAACCTTTCTTGGATTTTGTGCACCTTCTTCTCAAATGCAGGTCAAGGATTTTGATATCACCCGAAATTTTTAGAATAAATAATCAAGAACTGCCGAAATAACTATAGTTAACTAGATTTCTTTCAATGCATTTTAGGGAGCAATTATAGTTATACATATACATATACATATATAATTATAGTTAACATCCACATTAAATAAAGTGGACCAAAAATAACAAGAACAAGTAACGTCCAAGTGTGAACGCAAAGTGGTTAGGAAATTTGCTCTTGAAACGAAGAAGCTGATGCATAGCCTCTGTCCTACAGACAAAGCCAATAAATGGGTGATATTACGGAGTTTGGAAGCGTCGAGGGTTAAATGAAAGTGGGTGTTGGATAAAAGTGTGGAGGGTTAAAGGAGGGTGGGTGTGGGGTAAAAGTATGGATGAATCAAGTGACGTGGATGATAAATAAATGGGAGGCGGCTGCGTCCTTCCCGTACTTATTTGGGTGGCATGGTACAATGTAGGGAGGGAGGGAGGGAGGGTAGGGGGCTAGGTAATATGGAAGCCTAATGCCGCAGCCAAATGATGAGGCCCATGATAGCCTCTTTTAAACTCCAAGTGGCACACAAAAATCTTGGGGGGGCCTCCGATACCTTAAATCCCGGCTACGTTCCAAAGCTTGTGCATGTGCACTAGTGCAGGCCGGGACGCATTGAACGGACTTTCATTTCAAACCCTTCATCCACCCGGATGGATAATGACACCAAAAAGGCGGTGGTATTTAGTGTCACCAATTCTATCCGTCCTAGTTGCCCCCCCACCACCACTACACAAAATATACTCTTTAGTGTTTGATACACTGAATTCGAATGCATACACTAAATATCATATAACCCTATGAAAGTAAGTAACATTAAATGTAAACTCAAACACTAAATATCAACTATGGTAATATGTAGAAGTTACATGTTTGAATTTAGTGTCCGTAAGGATATGGAAAAAAGGTATAATAAGGGAGGTGGCAGTAGGGAAGGTAGCGGCACATTTATGCCTAACATTGTTTGTCAAAGAGTTGAAAATTAGTGTTGAGCATGGTGGGGTGGTAACAACACTAAATATAATCAAACACTAAATATCATATTTTGTGTACTACACTGAATATTGTATTTAGTGTTTGTCACCAAATTCTATTTGTCTCGCACAACACTAATTGTAAACCACCCGTGAGGTGTCACTCACACTAATGGTGAACCTAACATTATTTGTCATTCCTTGTAAAAAGGCTTGGGCATTTTAGGTTTATAATGTTGCAAATACTGTCACTTACAAAGTGACTTTTCAATCCAAATTTCAATCATCCATGACAACATTCCAATACCAAATTGTCTGGATGCCGAATATACCGAGCTTTGTTTTAGTACTCGGCATGAACTTTCTCCAAACCCACTTTGCTCATGATTGTTGGAGCTTGTATGAATATATTGTTCATCATCAAAGTGGATATTCTCACGCTCATTGAATGGTCATATGGACTTCCCTCTAATCATGTTGACTATTTGAGCCTACAATAGTTATTGTATTATAAGCAAGTGGTTCAATCGTATTTGAACACACATTTTCTTGGTTTCCGTTCTTGGAGCCACACCTAACCACGTACCACTCAATTATAGGTGTCCAATTAAGATAAATAACCAAATTCAACATGTCTAACTTAAGGTAAGCATGCCTTAATTGGATATTTTTAATGTTGCACCCACTTATGGTGGGATACAAAACACACAATTAGCGCAAGACAATTAGCATGTTCAAATGGTGTTCGTAGCCATTGCCTCATGATTCTTAGAGCTTCTATGAATGTCTCATTCACTATCAAACCGAGGATTCATGTGCTCATTTAGTAGTCACATAGGTCCCCTCCAATCATGTTGACTTTTGAGCCTTGAATGGTCAACATATCTTCAGCACACAGTCCAATTTATTTCAAGCGAATGTCTTTTTGGTGTGTATTTATAGATCCACACCTAACCCAATACCACTCAAATGTAGGTGTCCAAGTTATTGCTATGTTGGATTCAGGCACACCTATCTTACATCAACTTTGGCTGCCAAGGGAGCACAAAATCACAAGTTTTTTAAAAATAAAATTTATCATTAAATTTTCCTACCATACTAGGTAGTAAATACATGGTTTGCGGTATTTCTAGAGGCCTATAGTTGACACGAATACGAATCGTCCACATGGCACTATTTGTCAAAATAAGTAAATTTTTGAAAGTTTTTATAAAAATTGATTTCCAAGTGTACAATATGACATCAACATAGCACATTGGTCTCATAATATTATTGAGCATACTAATGCCAATTTAGTTGCCTTATTTTGTCAACTTGTTGAGCATTAGTGGAGTTTAGGGATAGGCTTCATAATATGTAAGTTACCAAATACCATAAATAATATAGCATGGGGATGTGCACCCTTATTAAGGGTTGAGTCAAAATTTCCAATTCAGATTGGAAGATGTTGGAGTCTCTATTCCAACTAGCTTTTTTTATGAGAGTTACAAGAACAATAATAAATTTTAAACATTACAACAACCTCGACCGGCAATTGTTTTACAGAGGTTGGGATGCACACATCTATTTTGGCGTAGTGGCATTAGTGGTTGTTGTTTGCATAAGGTATGTGGTCTTGTTGTGGGCACTCCTGACTCCAATGACAATTTTGACCGTTGGATCGATCATGGTTTATTGTCATCCAATTAGAAAATGATGAAGATTGTCAATTTAAGTTTTCATAAATGAAGTAGAATTGCAAAATTTATAAGAGGTCAAACTCAATATTATTCTCTTTTTATGTGAACAATCATACAAAACCCCTCAATTCAAGCATAAAATTTGATTGATACTTCAATATGTCTTCTATATTCTGAGCACTTACTTCAATCTCTTCGAAATTTGTGGCCAGTCTTACTTACAAGCCTTGCCACTTACCACTCAAGAGTGCCACATAAGAACTCATGTAGAATGAAAGAAAAACCAATGTCGGGCAATTTGACGTGAATTTGAACCCGTTGGCCCTAACCTGCTCAAGATTCTCCTTGGTGCAAGATGGGGTTTACTACCTACCTTAGAACTCATGTACGTTAATACAAAGTTGAAACCCAATTCAAGGGTTGTTATTTCAAAAGGACACAGAACTAGCCTTTCTTAAAACCCATAGAAACCTCAAGAAAACCTGGTGTTTCTTCAAAAAATACCCCATAATAAGATTTGGACACTGCATAAGCATGTGAGCGTGCACACGAGATTGCCATGTTTTATAGTAAAGTATTGTTATGTTGGGATACTCCGATACTCTTATTATTCAAACATCCGTAACATTCTTGTTTTTCCTGAATTTTTGTTTTCCCCTAAAATGATAATATACAATTAAAATGTTACCTACTCAAGAAAATTTCAAATTGATCAAATAGGGCGACAGTTACATTCCACCTTGAGTATTTGACAACAAGACAAATCCATTTTTGTCATATGTTTACCAACCTACTCCATGTGGAAGGGATCACCCAACACAAAGTTAGTAGATGCCGAACAAAGCTTTCCGGAGATCGATGAAGTTTAATTTTCATCTTTAGCTCGTGAAAGCATGCCCTCCTATGTAAGCTCATAAGGTACGTGGGTGTTCTTCAATCACTTTTCTTTACCGGATCTTTACCGGACCCTTATATTTGGATGTTGTGTGATTGTGTGAGGATCAAAGAACACACCTCATAAAGACACATGTTTAAAAGATATTGGATTGAGTATTCGAATTTTACTAACTACCACACACTCAAAAACGATGAACAAGATTGAGAGGACATGTGTATTTACTTAAGGAATCTACAAACACGACCTTTCAATATTTGTAACTAAATCAGGTTTAGTCCAATTTTTAGTACGATCTTGCCCATATACCAGCACCGGGGGCTAAATCACATTTGTGTTCGGGTGGGCCCCGTCCCTCTCACGCCTCCTTCACTGCCCCGGTCTTCCCGCCCGCACCGGTGTGGGAACTCCTCCTCATTGGGAACCAATGTGACAATACCTGGTCAAAATTACAAAAATTGAAGTTGACATCACTACAAATGTTTCAAATCAACAAAATTACCCAACAAAATTACAAAAGCTAAGTGATGTCAACTTGATTTTTTGTAAATTTGATTGGGTATCGTCACATTGGTTCCCAATGAGGAAGAGCTCCCATGCAGGTGCGGGCAGGAAGACCGGACAATGAAGGAGGCGTGGGAGGGGCAGGGCCCACCCGAACTCATATGTGATTTAGCCTAGGGCCCTATACCATCGTAGATTTGCTAATGCAACACAAGCAAGTTCATTATTGCATGAATCTAATCGATATAAGATGAAGAACAAGAAAAAAAAACAAACCGAATAACACCCACGCACCTTATGTAAACCCCAAAGCGGATTTATACATCTCCACATGTGAGCTATGACATGCATTAGTATTTATATGTTGAGATGAGCCAAAATTATGTGTTCTATGATTTGTTTACGATTAATTTGTATTCTAACACCAAGGGGTTTTGGAAGACTTTGGGTGCAGTATTCTGCATGTGTTTCACATGGCTCAGGTTTCATGACAACTTCCAAAGCCTGGCCAGCATCATTTGAGTTTGAAAGTCTCCGGGATCCTATTCCAAGTCGGGTGTTGGGTGCTTGACGAATCTTGAGGTTTTCATTAAGGTACGTGGGTGTAATTCGGTTCGTTTTTTTCATGTTCTTCGTTTTCTACAAATTGGGTTTACGATGAGAAATTTTATTACAATGAAGCATCATTGACATGAACCGGATTAAAGATCGAATCATCTTCCCTCGTTGAGCTATGGCTATCGGAAGTGCATGTTTGTTGGTTTCGTAAATCCATACATAGGCTCTCCCAATTTTGTTCAGTATTGTGTGTGGAATAGTTGATAAAATCTGATAATTTACCTGTTGGTGACTTACTCCTTAACCACCTCTACGCAAATTAGTGTGGATGCCACCCAAGTGCTTTGCAGTTGGTTATATATTGACCAACTTATCCTTGCATGACATGCACACTATATTACTAACCCAACATATATTGTATATATGGTTACCAATTTAGTTTACAACTTATACCGAGGGTTAGGGCAAAGTGGAGGAGGAAAGGTGAAAACGTTGATTATTAGTGTAGAGTGTGGGAAATGTTGCTTCAAGAAAAAGAAAAAGTCAAACCCTAAATCAGGGGTCAATGACCTTGGATCAATCTAATGAGCTTAGTTGGCATGGACCGACAACCAACCTGAAAGGGGGTATGATTCTGTTATTATCCCCTTAGTAGGTGTTAGGAAACCAAACCGTGTGGGAAGACATAAGGGTGACAAGGACTTGCACGCCTGTAAAGTGATTGTTAAGACATGTAAATTGGGTCCCATTAGACTAGTTTGAAGTCTTTGGAATTGATTGTGGTGTCAAAGAACTTAACGTAGATTGGTCTTGAGTGGTTCCTTTTCTCGCTCATCCCACTACTCCTAGAATACGAAACACGCGATTAGTACAAGATGGTTAGCAAATACAAATCGAGGCTGTAGCCACTTTCCAGGTACTTTTTTTTGGGAGTGGGTATGAATATCTTATTCACTATCAAAGCAAAGATTCCCATGTTCATTAAATGGTCACATAGGTCCCCCGAACCCAATAGTGTTGACTATTGACCCTAGAACGATTACTATAATCTGAGCACATAGTCCAACCTCTTTCAAACACACATCTTTCATGTGTCAGCATTGAGATCCACACCTAACCAAACACCACTCAAATATGGGTGTTGGATTAAGATAAGTAACCGAATTAGGCAAGTCGACTTTAAGAAACGTGATCTTTGGGGTAAATACCAATTCTCCATGGCATATTCATTGGATGAAGGGGAGATTTGTCTTTTTTTTGGGCACAAATTGAAACAAATTCAATTGCAATGGAAAAATAACAAACACCTCGAAGGAAAAGAACGAGCCGAGGGGACTCAAGAAATAATGCCCATCTGGGGCCTAATCTTCCAAGTAACCTCAAGATTGCTACGAGTAGCAATGAGATCTTGAACACACCGAACCTTATCAAAATCTCTAAGAACATCTTCATAAGCAACGCGTGGAGCTTTTCCCAAGTCCTAAAGGGTAAGTTGCCACTCAAGTCTGCCATAGTCAACCAAGGAGTCCCACACAATTTGATGTGTTTTCTCCACATGCCATTGAAGAGCATTAAAGATCAAATCAGTCTGCTAACGCTACATAATCCACAGGAGACCACTCCTCAAGAAAAACCAAATACGACTGTAAGGGTTGCAGTGTTTTGCTAAGAGATCGACAAAATAGACACTGCAGCATCGAGAAAGACTTCCGATCACCAAGGTTACCTCTTTTGACAAAGAGTTGCTAGATGATACCAGCCACGTGGCGCCAGACATGTTGAGCCAGTGAACAACTGAAGAACATGTGCTGCACCGATTCCACCTAAGACGAGCCACAACGGGGACGACTCTTGTCGATCTCCACCGAAACCCGTCCACCCGTAAATGAGAGATATATCATGCGCGATAATCATTGTAGCCATAAAGGTGAAGTCGCCGAGTTCTTTTCCAACCCACAATAATAAGTTACAAATGAATAGATTCTTATAAAGAGTCGGGCCCGACAGGCATTTCGATCTCCCACCAAGGAATGCATCCCACGAATGCCTAGGGTTCCGAGCCCCATCAGCAGGTGGTGCCTGTCACTGCCTGTCAGGCACTTAGGCCCAAGGACCAAGGGGCCTAATATTCCCCCTTCGACCAACCCAGCTGGCAAACAAATTAAACAATCCAAACGTTGGTGGGTGGGCACCAAGAATTAGAGAGGTTCGCTCACCTCGGTGGGCGGACGTCCATTCAAAAGTGGTGCACCACAATATAAAGCCGTATATTGCATGGTATCCATGTAGTATCCAAACATACAATTTGGGAACTAGGAACACTATTCAAGTAACGTAGTGGATTTGGAACCATCTAAGGTATTTGGGTGTTCTTTTGGTTTGTGTTTTTTTCATGCTCTCCAACTTCTACCATTAGATTTACAAAACAAAACTCTTGTTGCATTAGCAACTCTACAATGAGCATATGTAAAAACCAGATTGAGAGTTGGACTTTCCCTGATTTAGTTATGGTTGTTGGAAGTGCATGGTTGATGATTCCTTTATTAACTAGATACGTAGGTCCTCCCAATTGTGTCGAGTTTAGAGTATAGAGAATGATGGATATAGACGTTGGCCTTGATTGAGGCAGGCATGAATGAAGAATTACTTTGCCCATGGGCTTTCGCCACCTTTCAGTGGTGGGGTCTATAAGAGTAATTATTAATATTTGAAGACGCAGTCCAATCTCTTTTAAAAGTGTGTCTTTATGATGTTTTCTCTTTGATCCTCATTAAAAACCACACACCACTCACATATATGAGCTCAATGAAGTAAACGAGCCACTTAAGACTCATCCACCTTCGTGACCAGACACAACATTTTCATAGTGTAAGTTCATGTATTGTTATGAAAAATGTTGTGGTCTTACTCCTACGTTGATTATCCCATTTAGCGAGGGTGGGCTAATAGTGCGTGTGGGAAACTAATGAAGGTGATACTAAATTTGTATGCATTATGAAAGTAGTGCCACAACAAGATGTACGGTTCTCAGGAGTCCAAAGTGTCAAAGTGCTGGAAATTCTCAATGCAAGCTCTCTTCAGTTTCTTAGTATTAGGAGATGCTAGCACCGACAGAGTAGAAGAAGAAGAAGCCTCTTCGAGCTCACCCAAAAAAGTATGCATTCTACAAACACCTCAGAGCACACATCAATTTCCTTTGAAGTGTATGGTAATTTATTCATGAATTTAATATCACTTATTAGTAAAAATCACCCGTCACTAATTTTGAGATTTGGCAAATTAATGTGTGTTGGAAATTAATACCAAACACACTAAATGAGATAGTTGATGTAGTGGCATTTGAGCGGTCCTACAATGATACAAAATATATGAACATGGGTTTCGAATCTACTACTTTTGTGGATAAAAAGTCCATATGGTGGCAAAGATCTAGTGGTAAGGCCATGCGGTCCCGTAGTGCTACCCAAATGGTGGCCAAAAAAATTATCTGTAATGTGGGTGTTTGTGCAACATGTTGGGGATGCCTATGAACACAACAATAGGCATAGGTAGATTATTCACAAGCATAGTTGGTCTATTTGTCAAGGGTTGATACCTAGCAAGTATCACTTGGGTCCCTTTATCCTAGAGCTCGATTTGAGAGCTCAACCTTGCAATTTCTAGGGGTTTGATACATGGACATGACAAGCTTTCGTCCAAAGCTTAAATTAGTATTGAGAGCTACTGGGGGGTGGACTCTTCATGCCACATATGAAATAACGTGAGTGTAAGAAGGGGTATTATTTGAGGCATTAGCGTACATAATATACATAAGGGAAAGGTTTAAATTTTTTCTAGTGTGTACGTTTAGAAAGGCTATTAAGAATATTGAAGCAAAGGTAGATGCACCAAAGGGGCCCCTAAAGTTTAGAGAAAATTTGACAATAGATGTGTTAGTTTCATCCAGTTCACATTTTCATCCATTGTTGTCGTATGGTTAGAGTCCTCAATGATTGCCTTGTCCATTCTTGTTAGGGTTCGCACTTGGGTTCTAGGTCAAGCTAGAGGCTTTTAAAGTGCTCATGGGCTCCTCTAAGTTTTGCTCTCCATGTTGTGGCTAAGTTATTGTGCTCTTGTCTTTGTTTGTTTGATATAATTGTTGAGTTACATGCTATGAATGAAAAATGGTTCAACGACTTTCTCCATAGAAAATGAACATGGATTTCTCATGTAATAAACATATTTAATCCATGATTTAAAAATTGTATATGTAGTGGAGGCATTTATCACATGAAATTGAAAAACTTAGTATAAATATAGGAATATATGTATAGCATGTTGTTAGTACGTATACATTTGTTTTTCTCTACAAACTTGTCATACGTAGGGGGTTTAATTTCATAACGGCGCATGTCATTTAGGTTTCCAATGAAGAGTCCACCCTCCGGACGAGAGCTTGAGCAAGTGTGAAATTGGCCATGCTTAGAGTAAGATATTGAGGCGAGAATAGTGATAAGAAAATGCAAATTCATGACTAAGTGAAAGAATGCTTGAAAGTGCATTGGCTTGGGCCCCACAACAAAAGGATTCGAACTCTTGACATTCTTAAGTGGCCTCCACAAGGTATCTTAGCTTGGAATTTTGAGAAAGAAGTTGCCAAAAAAATGTATGAGGGCTTGTTCCAATCATTCCATATGGGATTCACAAAGGCACCATGTAGGTGTTGAGATCTCAAGTCTAAAGTGGAGTTGAGTGAGTATGCTTGAGTAAGAGGCTCCCTGCCAATGAGAAGGCTCATTTCTTCAAGCTCTAAACCTCTCTAATGGAGAAGAGGCCTAAGATTGGGGCATGTTATTTTACAGGTCAAGACTAGGATCAACATTATGTTACTATTAGGTAGTTTTACCTATGATTGTTTTAGGTAACATGACTTCAAATAGGTGTTAGGTCTAAAATTGATAAGGCTCATTGGTATGGGTTGCAATGAAGAATGTGGCTCTCTTCAAGTCATGTTGCATGGTACAAAGCTTTTGCATGTAAAAACACGATAATCTATTATGTGATCACAGTGGGAGATTGAAAAAGAAGGTCTTCCCTTGTGCATTATGACATTTTCACCGACCATGTCACTTGTCAACTTGGGTTCGATTGTTCCCATGCATACATACCATAATGGGAAAAACCCACATTGTGTTACATTATGTGGGTCCAAGTAGAGTCTACCACCAACATGTGGTAGTGGCCCTCTAATGAAGAAAAGAAAACACCCCATGTATGCTTGCCCTTGAGGGGGCTACTGTATTTATCTATCTATTTGTATGTGAGTCAATTGTATAGTTGTCACGCTAGGAATTTAAATAGAATATGGGGTAAATTTCATGAATGTATTGGACAAATTGAGATGGTATTCAATGTAGATTCTTTTAGTATTGATCCACAACAAACAATAACCATAAGCAAAACATCATGAAGCCTATTGGAAGACAAGTATGTATAACAAGGGATGATGAAAGTTATCGGAATGATGGGACCATCCGGATATCATGTCATGGATGTGATATGAAATATGGTTTCACGTGAGAAACAACAATAAGTTGCTAAAGCGGTAACCCCAAATCATAGAAATGAGTTGTGAAATGTCAACACTAAATACCCATCTTTATACACAATGTTGGGTCGAATTCTAAAAGAGGAAAGAGGGGGGGGGGGGTGGTAATCTCTTGGAGCCCAAGTTGGTTCTACAATGTCTCAAAGCTTTCTTGAAGTTAGTAAGGTAGACGCGCCTAACTTTGTTACTCCTCTTAATTAAACATATATATAAAAGTGGTATGTGGCCTGGTGTGGCTCCAATATTGGATACCAAAAAGACATGTGTTTATAAGAAGTTGGATTGTGTGTTGAAAACGGGATAATCATTCTAAACTCGAATAGTCAACATAAATGAGGAAACCTATATGATCACTTAATGAACACAAGAATCTTCATATTGATAATGAATAAAATATGCATACTAATCACGTGTTTCATATCCTTGAAGAAGTGGGCTAGTCGAAAAAAGTAACCATTTTAGACCCATCTACCTTAATGAAGGCATTCACAGATTGAGGGAAGAAAGAAGGAGTGTACGGTGGCAAAAACAAATGTTGCTCCCGGATCATGTCGAAGGAAGAGACAAGAGAGTAGTAAAGTTCACATGAAGCGGATTTTCTACATAGGACAACGTCAAAACCCCAGTACATTGAAAGCTTACAGCCATATGTGCACATAGAGCGTTGGCCTCTTCAAAGAAACCAATTGTGTTTGAGATGCTCTTCATCCAAGGGCTAAGTTACGTCCGACCCTTTGAAAGGAGCAAATGACGTTGGCCAAAAGATAGAATTAATAACAAACCCACATCATTGAACAAAAGAGTTTTCCTATAAACATGCTGCACTCAATAATTTCTATGAATAGTTTCTCCTTCCTCCAATCTGCAGACTTTCAAATATCCAATTTTTTTATTTTTTATTTTTATTTTTGATCTTCTTCTTTCTATTTCTTTGGGTTTTGGTTTTTGGTTTTTTTCATACTCATAACATAGTTGTCTCTCCGAGTGCAATGACTTAGGATTCATGGTAGTTATGTTTTTTTTTTTGGGGGGGGGGGGGGGCAGTTCCAGAAAACTATCCCAATAAGTTTGTGATTTATTCATTCCAATTTAATCCCTCTAGACTACTTCAGAGAATTTGATGTTAATTATGGGGTCTCATTTGCTTAAGAACACACACCCACATATCCATACTATATGGAGATTTCATTGTGTTTTCACCATCGATTTACATCGTTGTCACATATCCTTGGTCAAGGGCAACCTTGATGTAACTTAAGGTATGTGGTCCTATTGCATGCACTTCCAACTCCACATACATTTATGACATTGGATCAACTCGGGAAGTGTCTCATCCATTTAGCAATTGCGAATCACAAAGACTTTCATTTCAATTCGCAGATTTGAAGTTGAGATGCAAAAGTGATAGGAGGTCAAGGAAAGCTCTCCTACATTTAAATGATCACATGAGTTCTCTCCATTACGTTGAGCATTGAATTTAAATTGGTGTTTATACAATGAGCACATAGTCTGATCCTCACTATAACACGTCATGTTTGTTCTTGACTACAAGTTTTGCCACATACTACTTCAATATGGAGTAGATGGTGCTAAACCCAACATCCCATCCAAAACACACACCCTAAAACCTTGCAAAATCATTAGATATTGGTTCTGAGAATGGTCCATCACCTTAAAACCAAGCTTGCGTGTAAATTTCAAATCCTCAACCAATCAAACTTTGAACACTTATAACTTTTGCATACAATATTCAAGTAAGACATATTTTTGGGTGTAAGAATCCCACATACATTACCTAAATGAATCATTTGAACTTCTTCTATGTTGAGCTCTTGGTAAAGTGTTGAGCTCTTTAGTAGCACCTTGGCAGTGACCACATTGGCAGGCCCATAAGTTAAGGCAGACAACCCTAACTTGATTATTTTTCTTATTAGGACACCTATATGGGAGTGGAGGATATGTGGTTTTATGTGACTCCGAGAACGGATACCAAAAAGACACGTGGTTGAAAGAGATTGGACTGCGTGCTCAAACCATGACACATATTTTAAGCTCCACAGTCAACATAATTGAGGGGGCCTATATGACCATTTAATGAGCACGAGAATCTTCACTTTGATCATGAATAAGGTTTGCATGTAAGCTCCAAAAACTATGAGGAAAGTGGTTGTGGCCTCAATTTAGGTATGCTAATAACCATCTTGCACTAAAAGAGTCGCGTAGTTCATTATATTCCGGAAGAAGTGGGCTACTCGGGAAATGTAACCATTTAAGACCCATCTTCTTTATACCTTCATAGACAGTACACAATTGTCTGATTGTTTTGAGCATTGTCCCCTCCTGCCACATTCCACCCACGTGGCAACGTCGCCCTCCGGGCAGGTGTGAGGCCATTTTCCTTCAATGTCTTAATAGTTAAGGTAGCTTAAAGGTCGGTCAAGAATTTCAGCCCAAGGCAAGGTTATTTGAGAGAACAGTTGGTATGGTGGACAAGATGGACAACAAATAATTTTTTTGTTTGCCTCATGTTGGAGTTCTCTGGAGGTCGAGTTTCTTGCCCGAGGGTTTGAGGTTGCCCAAGAAACTTGACCTCCGGAGAACTCCCCTAACAAAAAGTGTTGTCATGTTGACAACCATGTCATTTTTCCATCCATGTTTGAAGTCCTCCACCAGGGGAATCCTGACCATATTGTAAACCCTGGCTAGTGAAGAACCCATTTCGTAGCCAATCATATCCCTCCATTCCCCTTAAATTGTTGACTTGTGCACTTCTCCACCGTAGTCTAAGCTAGGTATGAGTGGGTGTTAAATGGACACTTTTAAGCTTTGCACCCACTTCTCGTAAGGTAGGTTGCGAAACACGCATTTAGTGTGAGATTGTTGGCAATTTCAAATCATGTTTGTAGGCATTTGCCTCCATTAGATGGGGA
Source organism: Polytrichum commune (assembly GCA_950295325.1). Classification (NCBI taxonomy): domain Eukaryota; kingdom Viridiplantae; phylum Streptophyta; class Polytrichopsida; order Polytrichales; family Polytrichaceae; genus Polytrichum; species Polytrichum commune. Next base: position 2,876,084 of record OX485804.1, read on the forward strand.
GAATTGACCACTAGTTATAGATGAACCGATGGAGTTTGAGAAATAACCGGTTGAAGTTTCAAGATTCTAAGAAAATTACCAATCATTTTAGAGGAATTTAGAGTATATGCCTCAAATTAAGAAAGAAAATATGAAAGATGTCAACATGCAACGAGTTGGACTTGGAAACATTTGGATCTTGACCGACTATGCCCAAAAATCTTCTTGGACATTGTTTGCCTCATAATTTATGGAGCTTATATGAATATTTTATATATTGTCAAAGTAAAAATTCTCAGTGGGAATAATTGGTCATATAGGTCCGCCCAAGATATTGATTATCAAGCTTTGAGTAGTTACCATACTCTCTGAGCACTTAATCCGATCTTTTTTAAACACATGTCTTTATGATTTGCATTCTTACATATAGAACTAACCACAAACCATGCTCATGTAGTTGTCCGTTTAAGAAACATAGCCATGAAAACCCCGCTTCCTTTAGGCCAAACCCATGAATGAAAAAGACCCCTTTGATTCAACACAATGACAAGAGTTACATGGAAATAATTATTTTACTACATTGTTAATGGTATCTAGTGTCGGAATCACTCAATGCTATCAATTTCCACCGTAGGTTTTGAGTCTTTTACAAAAAAAAAGGCTCAAATCATATAGTTTAGACATTGCAAAACACAAGAAGTTGTATTCAGTGAGAACTTGCATTCTAAGGAGAGAGTTACAACGTCATTTAACTTTACGTAGTGATTGGCACTAAACATTATTTTATTCAATCTTTGAAGCGGCATCTCCAAATTGGAGGAAATGTTGACTTGTCAAGAGCATAATCATGATCTTCATGTATCCTCAATCTAGGTTGTCGATCTCCATGAATGGAGGGTCAAAAGGGAGAGTGTCAAAATGGATATGTCTAGTAGTCCCGCTTGGGTCTTCCAATCCTTATGGCTTTACCTTGGTGTGTGGTCCTATTATGGGCAATATAGCTCCACAAACAATTTCACTTGTTGGCTCGGATCAGAATTCATCTCATCTAATTAGCAATTCCAAAAGACAAAGATTATGATTTCAAATTGTACAATCAGGGTTAAGTTGCAAAAATTACCAACGCTTAATGTCAAGAATTTCCTTTTCTTTAAACGATCACATAGGCCCTCCCAAGTCTTGGGTGTGACCCATTGTGTTTTCTATATTTAGACAATGTAGTCCATTCTCATTGTAACACATGTCTTTGGTTGTCCATTCTTAGCTACAAGCCTTGCCATTCACCAATCAAATATAGGTCATGCAATTAAAGTACGTGGGTGTTATTCAATAGATTTTCATGTTCCTCAACTTCCATACTTGTGTTGCATCAACAAATCTACGATGAAGCATCAACAGAAATCAGAACTAAAAATCATACCTCCCATGATTTACTCATGGTTATCAGGAGTGCGTGTTTGTTGATTCATTAACTTTAAGTCACCCCAATTATGCTCATTATTGAATGTGGAACAGGTAATTATATATGAAGACATAGTCCAATTTCTTTTTAGCATGTGTCTTTATGGTGTTTGTTCTTTGATCCTCACCTAATCACCCACCAATCAAATATAGGTGTGCAATCAAGAAAAGTAACCGAATAACACCCACATACCTTAAGGAGAGTTGTGAGTGACTATATAAGGCCCACACACCATGTTTAATAAATATTGTACCCTGTTGTCGAGCAAAGAAGGGTGCATTAACATTCCTTCTGGTAATGATCGGATGATCACGGTGTCCTACACAAGTTGTTTTTGATCGCAACTGTATGATGGCCCATGGATGTGGTGGCCAGGACGGGTCAAGGACATCCCTGCGTGCCCACTGTGGAGGCTCATGGAAGCTATCGAGTGGCACGGATGCACCAAGCAATTGGATAATGTCCCGCAAATCCAAACTTGAAGTTGAAAAAAAGGTTTTGCTGCAATTCTCCAAGTTTGAAATGGCCAATGTGTTGGCTACTGATTGTATTTCGGAGACAGATTTGTTCAGCATTTGATACGAGAAGTTGCGCATGTGGTGGAATCTTGCCTGAATTTTGGTTTATATTGATGGCTTTCGTTGCGCATGTGGTGGAATCTTGCTCAAATCTTGGCTCGTATAGATGGCTTTCGTGGGTTGTCTTGGTTACCGGTGCCTAGGATAGAGCATTGAGTGAGAAATTGCACATGTCCTCCTGTGCAAATCTGAACTTGGAAATGTGTTTTGCTGCTTTTCCCCAAGAAGTTTGAAATGGCCAATGTTTTCCTCTTGATTGTATTTCAGATACACGTTTGCATGGCATTTGATACGAGAAGTTGCGCCTGTGGTGGAATCTTCCCTGAATTTTGGTTTATATTGATGGTTTAGGGTTGTCTGGTTACCAAGTGCCTAGGATAGAGCACTAAGAGAGCAATTACACATGTCCTCCTGTGCAAATCTGAACTTGAAAATGTGTATTTGCTCCCCTTCTCGAATGGCTGATAAATTGCTCACTGATGGTATTTTGTAGACAGATTTGCTCAACATTCATTTGATACAAGAAGTGGCTGTCGTGGAATCTTGCCTCAGTTTTATGTCTTATTGATGGGTTTATGGTTGTTCGGTTACTGTACTAGGATAGAGCACTGAGCAAGTCCTGGAAATTGGAACCCAAATATATGCTTAGCTGCAGTTCTTAAACAGATTTGAAATTGCCGATGTGTTGCCTCTTGATTTTATTACGTATACACACTTGCTTGACACGAGAATCTGCTGCGGTGGAATCTTGCCTGGATTTTGTTTTGTATTGATGGTTTGGTGGTTGTTTGGTTACCAGTGCCTAGGGTAGAAGAACCCTGGTTGAGAATTAAATGTTTATGAGATTGGGTATGGGGATTCATTGCATGCCCTTGGATGAATATCATGTCAATTGCAATTGTGGAAAACCTCTTGAAAACAAATCATCTTTTGTGTAGTGTCTGGCATGGGATTCACATTACTAGAGAAGAAATATGAGCTTTGGTCTATTCACTCATAGCTTGACACAGTGGTGGTCTGTACATTGCAGAAAGAGTGCAATGTCCTCCATCACACGTACAGAAACCAACATCTCTACTCCTTCGTGGGCTTGAGTTCTTGGGTTCTGGTTTTATACTTGTCAGTCTTGTGCTGACTTTTGTGGTCAAGTACCTCATTTAAACCCTTAACAGTTCACTGCTAGGCCATGTTCTAGTGAGTTTCTTTCCCAACAACTTATCTCAAGAACTCTCCGAATGTGCTAATCTGCAGACAGCCAGGGTGCAGCTAATTCAGAGACTTCATTCTGAACAATTCTTATTTTCTATCAGTGCTCAATACATTTATTCAGTGAGAATTACAACAGAATATATTAAGTACTCTACTCTCAAGTGAAGTGGTAGTTTCTCCATATGCATGCTGGTTCTATGTCTGTAGCTAGTCAGGATACTTGAGCATGGAGGATGGGGTGGAAGGGTTTGTAATTTCTATACCCATATTGTTTCTGAGTGGAAAAGTTGACATGTTCGACAGTCTGAGAGCTATTCTCAAGCAGTGATCAGGGAGATTTTTGGGCACAACTGGTTGAGATCCTAGTGTTTGCTAGTCCACCCGGTTACATGTTGACATCCTCCGGTTTTCCTTTATTAGAGTGGGGTATATATTCTATAAATTCCTCTAAAATGATCGGTAATTCTCCTGCGGTCTTGAACTTCAACCAGTTATATGTCAAACTCAACCGGTTCATCTGTAACTAACTGCCGGTTCACCCTGATCATAGTTCTCAAGGATCAAATTAGTACCAGGGCGACTAAGAGTAGACAAAAAAAATCTGTAGACATTGATTGTTAAGTACTGGCATGGGACGTCCTAGTTGAGTCCAGAAGAAACATCGACTTGCTACCATAAACTTGACTCGCAAATAAATGGCAGTGCCATACTTCAAGAATCTCAAGTACTTGAGATTCTCGTTGAATGTGTCAAGTTTCAATAATGGATGCACGTATAGTTGTAGAATTCACAGCCACGTGCTTTGGTATGTTAAGCTTTGTGACTCAGAAAGAGAGGAATACTGATTGCCCAAATGCCACTCAACCTATTAAGTTCATGCCTTTCTACATGGAAAGGTTGAAAGATTCCACAAGCGCATGTCCGTTTCTCCTGTGTCTCCAGGAACAACAAAGAAGGATCACATTGGAATGGTTCATGGGTCTCCGTAGTTTTTTTTCAGAAATAATCCTGTACTTTTGGTGCGTCGATCTGGAGCCAGGCTTGTTATGTCAAATGAAGAGAGTTTTAATGCACACAGGTTCTTGGAAACAGAGCTTCACATGTTTCTTCCTCCAATATAGATTCTTGTGTATCCATGTATTCAATCATCCATTGATCATGTTCTATCATGTTCAAGTGCCCATGAATGCAGTGTGCATGCTGTCTGATCTTCCATGGATCACAGTGCCAGAACAAACAATTTCATCTGCTGACTTGGACTGAAAGAATATTGGAACATCCTGACATCACACACAGAAATATTGGCATTGTTATCTGCCCAACATTCTGGAAAAGTAAGAATATATTAGCATGAGGATATAGTGACCTGTGACTAAGCTTAGATATCATGTGTTTTCTTTCCTGTGAGTGATGTGTCAGGATAATATGCAATTGCATGTGGAGCTTGCCAGTTTGAACGTAATTGTTGTGCTTTTCTCCAACCTGGGGTTTCCACAGTTGCAAGAATGGGGATATCCAAGTCATTTAGCTGAAGTGCTTTTCCCCAATCCATTTACCAAGTGATAATATAGTTTAAAAGAGTGCAACTGCTACATATTCATGTTAATGACAAGAGTATCACTTATGTAGTTTTGCTCTACACTAGTGATCAATAAATGACCAGTCTAGCTTTTGTCCTCACAAGGCATGCATGCAACTGAAACCTCCAATCTGAGGTTTGAGTCTGCTCTTAATTCAAAGAGTTGCACGATACAAGTAATAGTTGCTACTCCCTTGATGTAGTTGCTTATACAACTTTCCTTCAAGTGTTACTGAGGTAGTAAATCCAGTCTTCTGAAATACGAGGAAGAGGGTCCGTTTGGAAGGTTTTCAAAGATGGTGTGTAGACTCTGCTTCAGAACGCTTCACATGTATGTTTTGTTGAGACAACATGATGTCAAATGCAGAATAGTTGAATGAGATATCTCAGTAGGATATAATGTGATTAGTGTGTCTCCAGTATCATATAAAGCAGCAGCACTTATCACTTTGTTAGAAGTAAATGACACAGCATCCAGACAACAAAGCAGGCGCCTTAGATAATTTTAACACTGAATCATTTGTCAGATTCTGAGGCACACAACGCTTGTCATATGTTGACCACAAATTGCCTTATAGGCAGGCACAGGAATACGTAAAAAGGGACATGAATGAATGAATAAACAAGATGTCTTTGGACAAAAATTTGTATGTGGAAGCAATTGACCTGATCCTATTCAAATACTGCTTCAAGTTTGATCACTTGAATGACTGTCAACAGCGTTTGTACAAGGAGAAGCACATGGTCTACATGTGGACCTTTTCTAAATCACCCTCTTGAAGAGCAGGGGCTGCCTGGCAGCTAGGCACAATGAAGGTTCTCTCTCATCCTCCTCAGATCCTCCAAGCACTTATGTTGCCAATGGGCCGCATAGCTCAAACCTGTATAACAGTCCACCTCAGACAAGTGAGAAAACAGAACAGCAGAAAATATCGATTTCAAAGGACATTGCTGTAACCTTGACAGGGTAACATTCTCGGAGTTGTAACCAAGAACCTTATCCTTTGAACTCAATGGGACTTTTTGTAGGGAGATGGTCCCCTCTGATTGGTTGAATGCATACAAAGTCAATCATGTCTTTGCACTTGTGGTGCATGCCTGGAGGTAGTGTTTGATTTGAATGAAGAGTAACCTATTTTGGTTCATCAAGGGCTAAACTCATTCTAGCAACATGACTTGTATTACATGGAAGGTTTTGTAGGATGTAACCCCAATGGTATAGATGAGTATGGCCCAGAAATTGAAACTCCAGACACACCTGCATTGCATAAGGTTAAAAGAAAATTACCTAGAGAAGCTGATGTGTTGAAAGGTTGACGACAGCATTTTTCAAAACTGTTGCAACTAAGCCTGTTGCCTGTAAAAGTTCACAGTGCTAATCTGCACATGACTTGTGTTCATCATCATCATCATCATCAATTCTATCCTGCTCTATTGTTTCACTCCACCACCATCATCCTAGTGACTAAAAGAAGCATCATCGTCCTCCTCCAGCTGCACAATTCAACACTTGCAAACAACCTTTATGCAGGGCGGCCTTCAGAAAGTGCTCTTAAAGTTGAGTTCCCCAGTGTCAACTCCAAATCATCAGCTGGGAGTTTCCTCTTCACCCCCACATCGGAGCCACCATCGGTTTCCCAAAGAGACCCTAACCCTTGCACGGCACCGGAAAGCTCCAGCTCCGAGGGACATTTTCCCACAAATGAACCTCGCATTCTTGATGACACAGGTGAAACAGGCATACTGATGGACTTCTGCATGGGATTCCTCCATGGGTGGGAAAAGGTTTCACAAGATGGGGAGTCCGAAGTGTTGGCACTACTGGGGAAAGGGCCTAACCCCATGCCTCCCGGCAACCGCCCTGTTGCCCCTCCTGACCCAGTTCGCACCCTAACCCCATTAGCCCACTTACTGGAATTGGAACTGCAGACGTTGGCAAACTCCAGGGCTGTGCTGGGGGAAAGCTCAGACTCTGCCTCTTCGACCGGCGTGCGAGCACCATCAGGAGTGTCACAGTACCCCGGCCGCAGGTGGGATTGATTGGAGGCAGCGGCTGCGGCTGCCACTGCGGCGGCAGCCAGGAAGGGGTGATGGGTCCATGCACTGACAACTTGGGAAAATGCATTTGTGGGGCACTCTGGAAGGCCATCTTTGCCAATTGCATCCCAATCAGGTTTCACTGGGATGCCTCTGGCGGTTGGGGAGCTCAAGGGAGGTGTAACAGGAGCACTGGAGGAGCCGCCGTGCATAGCGTGCAAGGGAGGGAGGCCAGTGCTGCTGCTGGTGCTGGCTGTGCCGCTGCCACCGCCGCCACCGCCACCGCCCGCTGATGATAACCCCTTCAACCAGGGGATTAGGGATGTGCCTTCACTCGCTCCAGGGTAGGAGCTTGTTGGGCTGGCGTCCGGGGAAGATGTGCACACATCCATCCTGTCCGCAGGTGGCTTTGATCCCTGAAATTTACAGACATGCACACAAAGATTTGTTCAGTGAAACAAACATCATCGATCTGAATATCTATCCAAATTTGCAGAGAAGCATGCAGCCTTTACCCCTGAAATCACATCTCTAGCCTTCCTCTCTCAAACACCCGTGATCAATTTTCTCTGCTGGTGACTTAGTTCCCAAAAGGTATGAAATTTCTGCCCCTGGAAAAACATATCTAACCCAACCTTACTTTCTCAAACACTATGATCTGATTCTCTGCTGGTCACTTATTCCCAAAAAGTATGAACTTTTGCCACTGAAAACACATCTGACCTTCCTCTCTCAAACACCATGACCTAATTTCTCTGCTTTGTATGGTGCTTCAATCTATTTGCGAAGAACATATTGTCTGACCCCTAATAGAAAATAGTATGATATTCTTCTACCGATCTGGATGTCTAACTAATTTTGAAACGCACGGCGATAAAACATATGCCTCACCGACATGACTGTATAGTGCATGCAGCCTTTACCCCTGTAAAAACACATCTAACCTTCCCTGTCTCAAACACCGTGATCTGATATCTCACCAACGGCAGAATACGTCTTCTTCACCTCCATGGTGACTTCATCCCAAAAGTAAGAACTTCTATCTTTGAGAACATGCCTTCTCCTCTAGAACACCATGATCCGGAGAACAAAGAGATGCATAAGCTCTAGTTTGCTAATCTCTTTGCGAAAGAGCAGCAATGCCAGTGAACAAGCAGGAGAAAGCACCCCTCTCACAGCAAATTCTTCAACCTACTTACGAAGAAGACCTTCTCTGGCCTGCCTCTTCTAGCAATTAGTATGATATCTGTTCTTCAAATTTGAATATCTTTCTAAATTTGAAACACATGGAGATAGTAATCTGTTTCATCGACATAACTCCAGAAGCATACAACCATTACCCCTGCGGAAGCACATCTAACCTTACTCTCTCAAACACCATGATCTGATTTCTCACGCACGGCAGTGATACATCTTCTTCGCCTACATAGTGAGTTTCTCCCAAAAGTATGAACTTCTACCCCTAAAGACACGCCTGCCCTCCTCAAACCTCAGGATCCGAAGGACAAAGACATGCATAAAATGCATGAGGTCTTTTTTGGTTATCTCTTTCTGAAAGAGCAACAATGCCAGAGAATATGCACGGGACCAAGCATGATTTTATTACACATATGCTATGTCCCTCCGCAACAAATGCTTCAATTAACTTGTGAAGAACTCCTATCTAGTTCACCGGACTCAAGAAGACAGCAATATCGCATCGCATCCCATCATGGAGTTGAACGCATGACCAAGATCCTGTAATACTGTCGTTGCTGGAGAGCTTCAATAAGAGTTCGAAACATTGAACAAGACAGAAGGGGGAGGAGACATTAATAAGAAGAAGAGGGAACATAGACATACCTTGCGATAAGTGGAGCCATCCTCCTCGACAGTCCAACCAGCTTCCGCACACAAGGCCTTGAGCACCTCGTTGTTGTCGCAGTGCTTGGGCAGCTTGTAGTTGCCATACAACCGGAGGCCGGCAAAAATTTTGGCCGCGATGGCCCTCCTCCGCCGCTCCCTCCTCTTATTGTTCTCTCGTTCTTTCCATGTGGGTAACCGCGTCCCAGACGTCATCTTTTCCTCCTCCGTTCGACAATTTGCCTCGCCCAACCCAAATGCGAGGTGCCGGTCGTTCCTGCCTCTGCCTACCTTGCCCGGGGGCTAACTCGATTCAGGGTTCAGATTGCCCTTCATCCAAAATCAGAACACCCCAAGTCCAGATTTCTGAAAACGGATCAAACCATCGAATCAAATCACAGCAGTTGTTCAAAAGCTCTTAAATCCGTGGGTGGAGTTGGGGTGCAGCAAATAAATATGTCAGAGCCACCGGCAATAATACCACCCAATGAACAGGCCTGCACAGGCCTCCTCAGCCGGAGAAAGCAGAAAGAGTGGTGAATAGGAGAGCAGCGTGCTTCAGTGCAGAGGCTTCAACGAGTCGTAACTTAGGCACGCCACCTCGAAGCTCGACTCATGCACAAGTTTCGGCACAAGTTTTGGGAAGGTGCACGAAACCCAAGGCTGAAGCCAAACCGATGATGATGATGATTTTAAAAAGGCAGCTTCCGAGTGCGTGCGTGAGAATGCAACTCGACTGCAAGAACTGCGAGGTTCTTGTCAATCTTCGAATGAGAACTCGGACAAGAACCTTGTAGAGCTTCGCATCACGAGAGAGGGAGGGAGAGAGAAATAGAGAGACCAGTACAAGCAGCAGCAAGCGGCAATGAAAAGATCTAAGGGAGAAAGGCAGACGCAAAGAATGCTCAGTGGAAAGAAAACCGCCAACACAAATGCACTCCCCAAGGAGCGAGAAGCCCCCTTTTGATTCTATGCACCTCCAGAAGGTGAGAGGGACGGACGGACAGAGAGAGAGAGAGAGAGAGAGGAGAGGGGATGGAGAAGAAATGCACCGGGGTATGGAGGGACACAACCAGCAGCGTCTGACAGCGGGCCACAGATAAGAAGGTAAGTAAAGAAATCCAGCGGTAAGTAGAAGAATAGGACCGACTTGTGCAGGCAGCAGAGATGTGGCACTGCAGCTGGAGATTTGGAGAAGATGGGGTGACAGAGCTGATGGAGCTGAGCATGGAGCAGCAGCAAACCGACCCTCCCAGCTCCCTGCTTCTAAGTACCCCTCTGGGTGATGGGGTTAGGCCTAGTCCTCTGCAGGGTGCACAGAAGTAGTCATGAGGGGCAGCAGAGCACCATATTACACATCCAGACCTTTTGTGCAACCCCTCCTGATGACTTACAGCTTGCTGGCTGATGACACAAAAGGGCAACGACACCGCGCCAGACACCAAAAAAAGGCTCTGCTCACGCGTGCGGGCTTGCAAGTCGGAGGGCAGCTCGTCCCTGACACCAGCAGTTATGAGCCCCCCCTGGTAATCTTTCTCTCTCTTCTGTGAGGCAAGGCTGCAAGGGAGGCAGTAGGGACCCACCCACACGATGGCACGAACCTGCTTCAAATTGATCAACCACACGAGCAGGCTGCAGCACCCACCCACTCACCCCCACCCCCCCCCCCAAACCCCCCCACACACACACACACACACACAACTCCGCCACAGAAGTTCTCTCTACTCTACTCTGCCCTGCTCTGCTCTACTCTACCCCTTGATGTTTTGGTAGCAAGCCTACACTAGCTGGGCTATGCCAAAATTACGAGCTGGTGCATGTGACGACTCCCCGCACCTTAACAGAAGTAAGTGAATTGTAGCTATAAGCCACCACACTGAGCGAGTGACTGAGTGGCGCCCGACAAGCTCTGACATCCAGCAGATAAGACGAAGCTCAGGCTCGCCAGTCATTCATTAACTTACACCCACAAATCCACATGCCAGAAAATGATCCTGAGGAAGGGGAAAAACCCCACACACACACACACACACACACACACACACAGCTCCTAGCTACATGGCTAGCTACCCTCCTGATGAGTCCTTCTCCTCCCAGCTCCCAGCTCCCAGCTGCCGATGCTGCACCTCCCTCATGCACATTCCCCCACCACCAAACTCTGGTACTTACTTACACCAACAATATACACATGAGTGTGAGCACCCACACAATAGGACACCGGGCAAGGCGGGCAGAAAGGGAGGAAGAGGAAGGGCATCTGGTCTGCACCCGTGATGCAGTTTCAGCACTCTTCCCAACAATGTCTTCAATTTCACTCCCGAGCAGCAGGACTGTACCCAAGGGTAAGGATTCAGGAAGGAAGTAAAGTAAGTCAGTAAGTAAGTAAGGATTCAGGCTCCGAATGCCCACCACCACCGGCGTGAGTGAGGCAAGTTAAGTCCAGTAACTTAAGAGAAGCACACCAGCACAGTCGTCTCTGGGCATGATAGAATCATCAGCACAACCCAATGTATATATACTACGTATGTATCTATACTTTATCATTTCCAATGTGTATCTCCGACATATCTGTCTCCACAGAGAGAGAGAGAGAGAGAGAGAGAGAGAGAGAGAGAGAGAGAGAGAGAGAGAGAGAGAGAGTAACTTACACAGGGGACGGTATCTTTCATCAGATGTCAACCCAATCAGGACTGGACTCATCAGTAGAGTGATGCTGCTGCTGCTGCTACTACTACCACTACCACTACTACTACTACTACTTCTACGACTACTATAATAATAATCAGAAGAAGAAGAAGAAGAAGAAGAAGAAGAATGAGGAGCTAGAATACATGAGGACTGTGTATTGAAAAGGTGAAGTAGGTCCACGCCACGTTGACATGCGGACACAGAGTGAGGACTGTCATGAGTGGCAGCAGCTAGTCCGCTGACAGGAGCAGGTGGTATGTTCAGTGGATCTACACAGTTATTTAGAGTAGGCAAGGGTAATGTGTATATCTACTACACCACGGACACATGGATGTAGCCTAGTTTTTATCCTTGCCAGTGTGTTGTAGGATTGGGCAGCTAGGGATTCATGGTGTCTAAGGCGTGCAGGTGTTACTTGGTTCGTTTCTCTTGTTCTCCACCTTCTACTGATTAGATTTACACAAGCAAAAATATATGTGTTGCCTTAGCAAATCTACGATGAAACGTCAGCACCGACTGGATTGAAAATCGGACTTCCCTTGATTTAGTTATGGTTCTCGGAAGCGCACGTTTGTTGGTTTCTTAACTAGATACATAGGTCCTCCCACTCGTCTCGTGTTCATTGTTGAGTGTAGGGTAGTTATATGTATTTAAAGACGTGGTCCAATCTCTTTCGAGCATGTGTCTCTGTGATGTTTGCTCTTCGATCCTCACCGAAGCATGTACACCATCGAATCTAGGGGTCCAATTAAGAAAGTGGGCCACGTAAGACCCATCTACCTTACATAAACTCATCCATGAGGAAGGTGAAAACGCAACGAACTAATTTCTGATATGAAAAAAGAGGATCTTCGTATCATTGGACTCCTTAAATGATATCAAAGACTTTGTATCAGTCTAGTCGGACTCTTGTTGGAATGACTCGGCACTCGACTTTGTAGGGGACTTTGTAGGGGATTTGGTTAATAAAACCAAGTCCCCTACAAAGGTGAGGGCGGATTTATTTCAATTTGAACTCACTAGATTAATTCAAGGAATCTAATGTTATTTCCAGAGTCGAATCCTTTAAAAATAATCCAAGCTATAAAATAGTACGCTATGTTTTCACCTTCCTAATGGATGAGTATACATAGACACCACAAATCCTTGCCCTATGTATGTATGTATGTGTGTGGCTACATTAAGGTAAGCAGACAAGTATTCTAAGGTAAGTGGCCAAGGATGAAACACTTGATTAGTACAAGTTGGTTACGAAATCCAAGTTAAGCCCATAGCCACTCTCCTCATAGGTTTTGGAGCTCATATGAATAATCTATTCATTATCAAAGCAAAGATTCTTGTGCTCATTAAATGGTCATATGGGCCCCTTGATTATGTTGACTATTGAGTGTGAAATGGTTATCATATGTTGAGCACGCAATCCGATATATTTTAAACACGTTTCTTTTGGTACCCCATTCATGGAGCCACACCAAACCACGTACCAACCAAATAGTGGTGTCCTAAGAAAAAAAAAGTAGTTGAAAGAGGGTCATCTACATAGAGTGGATGTAGGCTTGTAGCATTGTATGCTAGTATGTTTATATGTAGCTAAATTAAGGTAAGTGGCCAAGGATTTGTGGTGTCTATGTAAAGTCATCCATCGTGAAGGTGAAAAATATAGGAGTATTTTAGTATAAATTGGAGATAGTTATTCTTAGATCGCTTGACTCTAGAAATGACATCATACACTAATAGAATTTAGTTGGAATTAATCATCCCCAACCTATAGAATTTATGCATGCATGCAACTAAGGCAAGCGGGTCTAATCCAGTCACTTATTTTCATCAAACACCCGTATTTAAGTGATGTGTGTGGATCTAAGAATGGGCACAACAAGTTCATGTGTTTAAAGAGAGATGGGACTATGTGCTCATAGATTGTTAGGTATTTTAGTTTTAATAATCAACATAATTGTTTTCTTTTTTGGGGGGGTCTATATGATGACTTTAGAGGAACCAAAGGATTTTATTTTGATAATAAATAAAACATTTATATGAGCTCTCAAAATTATGAGCAAAATAGATACAACCTTGATTTGGAGTTGCTAGTCATCTTGTGCTTAATGAGTGTTTAATATCCTAGGAGAAGTGACCTAGTTGGGTGGGCGGATATTAGCATTTAAGGCATGTTTATCGTACCCACACCTTTCACACTTATTGGACTGCTCTAATTTTGGCATACCACGATAATTTTGGTTGATGTAACTTTTCTTGACCAACCCCATTTTTGAGTCCACAATTATCAGATGATCAAAACTAGGAATAGGAAATTAATGTGTTCCACTTAACATGAATTGTGTGCTGAAAAACTTACATCAATACTATACCAAAGTATCTATATTCTTAAAAGCATATCAATTGTGTCTTTGATAATAATGATAATTTATTTATTGTTAAGCCATCCTAATTTTAAACCCGCACATAAACTACATTGGTCCATGATCTTTTCTACCTTGGCTAACTTTCAGCCCACAATAATAGGTGTGAAAGGTTTACCGTGGAGTCTACATACATCTTAATTCCAATGTAGATGGGCCTAAAATGGGCACTTTTGTTATAAGGCCACATCTCTGAGGACAAGTGGTTAATATGAAATGATGAGCAAAACCAAAATTTCCAAAAATCAAGAACACAATCCAATCCTTTTTGAGCACGTGACCTTGTTCTCTTTTTACCATTACAAGTGCTACACCCAACCACACACCACTTGAATACAAGTGTGTCCAATTAATGCAAGTTTTCAAATCAAGCCGCGTACCTTATATATGATTCAGTATGGGTTTCACCTTGATGCGCCTTGTTAATTAGAGTGTCCCATGCCAAATTATGAGGTTGCTACCGAGATTTACGTTGGTGGACGATGAATACTATGACCCACACTAAATCTTATGTACAGTTTATTGTTTTGGTTGGTAGAATCAAACAAGACAAACAACACATGGCTTAGGATCTAGGCCAGCCATGTTCAGGAATCACCCTAAAACCTACCCCCCCCCCCCCATAGGTTTGATTTATCTATTTCTTCTAGCGACGCATGACTCATATGTTGGTACTCGGAGATTTAGAAAAGTTTTGACCTTGCTCCATGAATCCGAACACCATCACAATGGCCATGTTGTTTGATTGAGGTTTCCAAGCAAGATGCTAAAATGCTCTAAAGAATTTCATCACAACACGTGCAACACGAAAAGGCGGCGACCTCTTCGTGTCTCTAGTTAATCATACGCCTGGAAAAACTGGATGGAGATCCAGCCCCAAAATGTGGGAGAATTTGTTCACATAACTTTAAAAGACCTCTGTATATGACATGTGTTTTGAGGCTCGCTTCGGAGCTGGTCAATATATATGCTAAGTTACTTGCAATTCAATATGATAATAAGGAAGGTGTAACGTGCACTAGCGGCATGTGGGAAACCAAGTTGACCACCAAAATATGGCAAAGAATTTCTCAACCACCCACTCCTCGGCCACACATGTCCACAAATTGAACTTGCACCAAATTTGCACCACATGTTCAACTTGTATTGTGCACATGTTTTTTTATTTCCTTCTAATTACACCGAGATGAAGACATGGCAGTTTTTCTTAGGGTGAATTTCCATGTAGATCTCTCATCCACTACATTCTAGATAATAGTGGGTTGGAGGTGTTCTCACGCAGATAAGCGCAAGCCGCCAACCAACCATATTCTAGTGACTTATAAGAATGTGAAGGACCATGGACATTAACCACTGGACTTTCACGTGTCCACTAAAGCACTTTATAACTTACAAGTGCCGATCAACAAAGGATTGAAGACCGATTTTAGGTGGTGGAGGAGGAGGAGATTTCAACCTTGAGGAGGAGCTTAGTAGGTGGGCTTGGATTTGAGAGTATGAGAGTAGCTAGCTGGCACATGCAAAATCCTATCCCACCAAATTCCATCTACATTTGGACAAGTTTGTCCTTATTCCCACTAGAATTTGGTGGACAAGCGGCCTACATAGAAACTCACCCTTACTGCTTCCAATACTATTTACATAGGTAAGGCATTTAAGAGTCAAATCCATGAGCAAACTATACCATTTGTGGTATTTAGCATCACTTGCCATTTGGAATCTACGCAATGCTATAAGTTCTTGTTGTTTGTTCTATTTATACCAATCAAGGTATAAATAGGTGCTTTGGACATACAAACTTGGTAGAGACACGCATCTTATGCAAAAATGGAAGTCATGGGGTCTCACTTTCATGGTATCCACCTAGTAAGTTTCACCCGGATGGTGCGGATGAGCACCCACAAAACCAATAAATGTTTTTGGAATGGTTCACAATTTGGAATCAAGTTTAGGACTTTTAATGTCATTTCATTTAGTAAGGCATGCTCAAAGTAACTGACACAAACCTTTAGGGACACGTTTTTATTACATATAGATGATGAAAAATTCATGGTCAATTTAAAGGAATATGACATTAAACGGGGTTTGAAATGAATGATAAAAACACATAGAACCATTGTATAACCCAATGGTTTCAATTCTAAGATGATGTGATCCTTAAATCAGGATATGAGATCATGCTTTATTTTATCGGGATCCAATTGGAATGAGTTAACAACAAAGTTGGAAGGAACATGTTTTTTGTTGCACCACCACGGTTAGGCGTCGTGAACCAAAATCCTATATCTAATTGCCGGTTGGGTTTCCTAACACCTATTGAGTGGGTTAATAGTAAACACATGCATCTCAAAATAGTTTGTTAATTCATCTCAACTCAAGCTCACTAGACTAATTCAGGATCTACAATTTCAATCCAAGAGTCAAATTTTTGAAAAGTAAGATCACATGCGCTCTACACTAATACTCATGGTTATATGTTGTTTACTCCCCTGATTCACCCTCCGCCTAAGTAGGTGTTGTTAAAATTCACCCCTTGAATGTAAATCCAGGACGGGGTTATTCATAATGACCCATGGATAGAAATCTTGCCCACAATGTGCAACATGTTTTATATATATAAAGAATCAAAATAAATTCATAATATCAAAATGAGAATACTTATGAAAGAAATGAGTGAACATGTGTACGTGTGGAGGGGGGGGTGGGGGGAAGAAAGAAATAGCCCTCACAAAGCACCAATTTGCCTAGCTACCCATATTGTTTGTTGGGATGCTACCTTTGCTCCTAAAGTCAAGGAGGGCGCCAACTTCAAGGAAACAAATCACTTGGACGGGCACACTTTGCAATATAAAGCCGAAGAGTATGATATCATTGAAAGTTATACCTAACCTATCATCGCATGGGCAACTCCCCATCCCAATTTCCAAAGCGGTGTTGGGCCTTGTGTTTCGGGCTTGAGTCGTCCACGTGTAACTTATATGGTTGTTGTATAAGCAACATGTACTCAGCTAGAATCCATATGTTGAAGGATCTAAAAGTAGTGGTAGCCCTTCTCTAATTTGAAGCCTTACAAATGTTGAAGAGCTTCAACGTTGCGCTCTTTAATGTCATCCCAAAATGGAACTCCTTGCTTGGAAGGAGAATGTACTTCTCGACAGTTTGTTTTTGCTCACGCAGTTTTGAGATTGTTTATCACTTCACTTGGCGAGATCCGTAGTTATTGAGACCGTGATCACAAATCTCACCAGTGGTCAATTAGACCAAAAGCACTCCTTTAAAAAAAATGAACTTACCCATAATTACTAGTACCAATTGTTCAACATATATAGTGATGCATATAAGGAATAAGGTAGGACCACCCATAACTGACCGCTTAAGAGATTTTGCGCCAAATATGGAGAAGTATAAGGTAATGTAAAATTTTCATGTGTAAGAAGATAGAAATCACAAAGGATTGCAATTTTTTCAGTATTTTAATTTTTTAAATTGAAATTATTGTGAAACCAAAAGTTGGCCTAAACACATTACCAATGTCTAGAGTATCCCATAACCGCTTGTTTTGAGATGAATTTCTCCTCAAGTTAGCACTCAAACCTAGGGACATGTGTCATTGTACCATCGATTTCATGGTGATACCATATCTGAAGTTGGAGACTTGGAAACCAAGAATTGATGGTGTACAAGTTGGCAGGATGGGTGTGCATTGTTGTCGATCATCAAAAAATCTTCCATTGTCACCAGATTGTGAGCTTTCTTCTTCAGCCTTGGGAATTCGTCTTCCTCACTATAGCACTTGCAACTATTTGGAATGTTGGAGCTAAGCCTAAAAGAGTTGTAAGTTTTATACACTCTTTTGGAGTTGCTTTTGGATCATAAGAATATGTTTGAAACTTTTGTAGAAGTGAATATAATACCCTCTTGGGGTCTAGATTATGACCTACATACCCTTACTTTTTAGAAGAAGAAAAAATGATTATTTATGAAAACTTTGACATTCTCACTAACTCGTGCTTTAAATAATGTGACAATCAACAATCATTTAAGGAATCAACACACGTGCACTTCCAATAACCATAACTAAATCAAGGTAGGTCCGATTTTCAATCCAAATTTTTGTTGATGTTTCCTCACATATTTTAAGACATAAATATGATCAATAGAAGATGAAAAACAAGAATCACCACCCAGATAACACCCTCAAACCTTTTAAGGTATGCAAGTGTTATTTGGTCACCTTTCTTATCCAGACGCGTGTATTTGATTGAGGTGTGCTTAGGTGAAGATCTTAAGAACAAACACCAGATTAACACAAGTTTTTAAGAGATTGGACTAAGTCTTCAAGATTCTACCATTTTCTCCACACTCAAACAATAAACACGATTGGGAGGACCTATGTCTCCGGTTAAGAAATCAACAAACTTTCACTCCCCAGTAACCATGATAAAAAATAAGAGGTAGTCTTATTTTAAATACAATCTTTGTCATTTTTTTCATTGGAGATTTGCTAATGTAACAAAAATCCGAAGACATAAATCTGATCAATAGAAGATGGAGAACATGAAAACCGAAGCGAACAACACCCGCATGCCTTATTATTGTTAGCAAGCAGTGGCAGTGGAACGTGAGAGGCTCATGTCCTTGTTGAAGGAAGATGTGAGCCCGACGCAAGCTAACTCGTGACTGTGTCACAGGTCCCACGCCTCAAAGCAGGAGTGAGTGTCCCAGGCGTCCCTGTTGTCATAGGGACGTACAATACAATAGGAGGAAGAACAAGGGCCACTTCACTTCACACACGAGACTGAGGGCCCGGGACCGTTTCATTCTAAGATCTCGCATCGGTCGAAAAGCCCGCTCGAGACCGTCTAAGTTTTCCTCTCGGTTTGGTCATTCTATAGGGTTTTTGTGTGTTACGTGCCTTTTGAGGATGATTTGTGCGAGGGCTATTTATTTCCACGGCATGATTTAAAAGCTTTCTATACTTAATCAATATTTTAAAATGATCTATTTTATTCCACCCTATTAGGGTAAAGTGGACAATTCTTGATCCTTGCACATGTTTAAGTGAAAGTGATTTAGAATAATATACTGACTTTGAGTTTTGGGAAAAAAAATATCATAATTTTTTTAAAACATATTGATCTACAAAGACAAGGAAGACAAAAACAATCTCAAAAAAATCTACATGTTTTTGAAGATGGTGCAAGTGGGTGTTGCAAGTGGTGATATTGAACAAGTATCATGGAATTAGTATTTGCATCATAACAAAGGTAATTTAGTCACATTCCAGGTTGAGTACAATTTCAAAAGTTGAATCACCACTTAATGATGTTTGCATATGCGTTGCTAGACATTGCAACAATACCAGGGTATGATCATGTTATCATCTCTGCTAGGAAATCATGGTGTCTACGTAAACTCATCCATTGCAAAGGCAAAAACGTAGTGATTCATAATGTAGCCCAAAAATGGTAAATTTTAGATGATTTGACTCCAAAAGTAACATCATAGACCTCAAATTAGTCTAGTGGAGTATACATGGAATGAATTAGTTCTTAACCGTATAGGGACTTGTTTTTACAAAAGCTCCTTCATCCACAACGGATGAGTTTACATAGGTGCCACGAATCCTATGCCCATGTCGTGTTGTTGGATAATTTGGGTTAAGGTAGTACTTAGCAAGGGCCACTTCACACATGAGCCAAGGGCCATAACCATGTAATTGTGAGGGTCCTTGACTCTTATCCAAAGGTTGTACAAGTTGTCCAATGCCCTTGACTCTGACATGGTCTGTTGGAATTTGCATCAAGCCTACCTCTTGTAGGTGGACCCAACACAAAATTCCGGCATATGATGAAACATTATTCATAGTATGCCATAACTAAAATTGTGGAGAATTTTCATTTATGATAAGTCCTTTGGCCCCTTAGGCCTTCCCCTTCCCAGAGTGAAGTGAACTTGGACGGTCTCAACCTTTTCAATCAACGAGAGATCTTGGAATGAAATGATCACGGGCCTTCAGTCTTGTGTGTGAACAAGACTAATAGCCCGTGACCATTATACTTCAAGCACTCTCATTGGTGGAAAATGCGGAGCTGGTCCAAGTTCGCTTCACACTACGATTGAGGGACCAACATAGTATTTGAATGCAAGATGGATGTAAAGTCTACATGGATTCCTACATGGCATCGAGTAGATCATGTTTCATGGACACTTGTACTATTTTCAAAAACCACCTCTTGGAGGTCAACTTGACACAAAGCCAGGAGACCATGGCACTCCGGACGCTCACAACTGTTAATTTATTCTATTTTATCATGTGTGAGAACCCGCATGAATAAAAATTCATTGAAATAGCATTTGGTTGAGGGCTCGATCACATATGACTTCACACTTCACTTGAGGGTCCGTGACCACACTACATGATTTTGGAGGTGTGTTGGGTCGGCCTTTGGACACTTTCTTTTGGGCTCTAGCAATTTCATGGTCACGGTTCTTGGCTCTTGTGTGAAGTGGCTCTAAATTTCCTAATTACTGAATAGAAAATTGGCAACAAACACCAATACCAGGCCCGAGTCTGAAAAGTACTAAACTTATGATTGTTGAAACTTGCCGGGCCTTTCGCTAAAATACTACTTAAAAAAGAATAGGGATACCGAATCCTCTTGTCAGGTTTGCGTCCCCATGTTGTTCCATGATGTCAATTGTTAGGTATAAATAGTGACTGTTTATAGGGATGATAGTTTGTGGGAACCAACCACTCCCCCCCTCCCCTTTCCAAACTCCATAAATTCTACCGAAGTAAAGGCGGATCTAGTAAAATTCTAATCCATGATTGGTGGTGAGAGGGAGTTATCACATACGAGTATATCTCTCATTCGTTCAACATGAAAACCTTGAAACAATAGTGCAGTTTGGAGTGGTTTCTTTGTAAGTTGTTTTCATATTGGAATAGGTTTCAAAGACCTTGAATTAGTCTCGTTCAAGCCTATTTAAGATGAATCTATCACATACATATAGGGGTTCAAGTTTTATATGTTGAATGGATGAGAGGTACACTCGTATGTGGAAAATCTCCTCTAGCCCTGATTGGGTGAACTTTTAAAAACACCTACCAACATGAGGGGTAAAAATGTTGATTATTGTGTAGAATGCATGAAATATTATTGTTGGTCAAATTGTCACCTAAAGCAAGGCTGGGGCGAACCAACCCGTACATTAGTTCCTTGGAGGCAGGGGTTTAGGCATCCAACAAAGAACGAGTGTGTAGGTTAATTCGCCCAAATCTTGAATCAGGGTGAGAGACCCCAAGATACTTTGTTATCGTTAATTTAGGATGAATTGACAATGAAATTATAGGGGTAGAGTTTCACTACATCCCGATGGTAAGTGTCGGAAAATAAAATCATGATTGGTTTGTGTTTAATTCATCACATTTGTGTTCCAAAAAACTAACTTGGAATCCATGATGCTACACTATGTCTTCTTCTTTTTTCTACTTCATTTTTTTTAAAAAAAATTGAGGGAAGGGGGGTGTGGGTACTTAAATAAAGTGCATCAAAATAGATTGGACCACTTGCAAAACTTTGTAACAAAGTGTAGTCCAAAAGTAACTTTCATCCACATGCGTCATTCCATAGGCTTCCTCCACCATTCTCAAGTTGAGTAATATCTTTAACAATCTCAGGATAGCTTGTCACACTTGATAGTGGAGAGGTACCCATTTTCGAATGGAGTGGTTGGCGGTTTGATTCCCGCTGTGAAATCTTCTCTCTACTTTATAGAGTAAAAAACTACACTAAAAAGGATATTTAGTGTTTGATACACTAAATACAAATGCATACACTAAATGTCAATAACCTATGAAAGTAAGTAACATTAAATGTAAACTCAAACACTAAATATCAACTATGGTAATATGTGGAAGTTACATGTTTGATTTTAGTGTTAGTAAGGATATGAAAAAAAAAACAAAAAAAAACAATGATAAAATGAGAATTCCAACATATCTTCTAGCATATCTTCTAACACTAATTGTCAAGGAATTGAAAATTAGTGTTGAGCAAGGTAGGGTGGTAACAACATTAGATTTAATCAAACACTAAATATCATATTTAATGTAGCTAGGTAGGTAGGAATCCAAGACCCCACCTGCCGCAAAGTAGGCAATAAACCCCACCTTGCACCAGAAGGATTCTTGTGCATGGTAGGGCCAACGGACTTAAATCACATCGGATTGCCCGACGTTGGTTATTTATTTATGTCACACCTTGTTGTTGCCACTGTTGAATGTCAATATTTCATTTGAATTCTTCCAAATTAGATGATGCAATATATGCTGAAGTCCATGTTTAAGTTGCCAATGTAACGTTTTGGACACTATATTTTTTTAAATGATAATAATAAGCAAGCATTTAAATACACTACAAAAATGGTGCTCAAATTTAATGTGCACCACAACAAATCAAGATATCTAAACTAGTGTCAAAAGCTTGTCCCAATGAAGCCCACACTATAGAGAAAAAGAAGCCAAATCAACAAATATAAGATTTTATGTAATGATAGAGATTGACTGCATTTTCACGTTTGGTAAGATAGGTGGGCTCATCTCAAAGAGCAAGGCATCCAACTCCAAATAATAAAGTAAGGTATGTGGGTGTTGTTCAGTTACTTTTCTTAATCGAACACATGTATTTGATGGGTGTGTGGTCAAGTGAGGATCAAAGAACAAACACAGTTTAAAAACACATGTTTTAACAAGATCAGACTACGTCTTCAAACCTTGTTAACTACTCCACACTCAATATTGAGCACAATTGAGAGGACCTATTTCTTCAGTTGGGAATCAACAAACATGCGTTTCCAATAACCGTAACTAAATAACCACAACCATTTTCAATATGGTTTTTTTTTTTAATGTTGTGCCGTAGATTTGCTAATGGTAAAACGCAATTTGATGACGTAAATCCAATCACTAGAAGATGGAGAACAAGGAAAAGTAACCAAATAACACCCACATATGTTTAGGGTGTTGCATCTCCATGGGAGATTTTTGGTATGTTACCAAGGAGATGAGAGAAGAGATACTACAGTTGGACCATGAACTTGCTCAAACTCAAGCAATAAGCTATTGCTTTCCCTCTTTATTAAGAAAATGCTCACAACATTCCCTAAGGTTTTCATGCATGTTTTAAAGTACTAATTGCATATGAACCTTGAAAGACACGTGGGTCCCATCACTTATGCACATCGATTACCTCTAAAGAATGTCGTATTACGAGTGTCACAGTTGTAGCATGGAAGTAAATTAACACTAGAAAGTTTGATGGATGTGAATTGCGTTGTATAACTAAGTGTCATAGTATGGAGGTCATATTGTAATTAAAAAAAAACTCTATAAATCCGGGACCTAACGCCCCCTTCATAGGGTAGGGATAATAAGGGTTAAAGTAGACGTGCCTAATTCAATCACTATCAATCTTAATCGTCCATCTAAGTTTTAGTGGTACGTGGGTAGGTGTGGCTCCAAGAATATACCACCATATTCCATCTACATTTGGACGAGTGTGCCCATATTCCCACTAGAATGTAGTAGGTGAGCAGCCTACATGGAAACTGACCTTGAGTTATTTCAACCTATGTGACTGTTGTTGATGTGCACCATCCTGCAAGTTCTTGCAACCACAAAGACTCAACAGAGAGAGAAGAAACGCTGACCTTAATGGGACTTGCAGGTTGGACATAGAACTAGCAACTGGTGGCCTCAATTATCTCCCGGAGCCACCCACTGTAGTTTCATAACGTACTTAATGCATCGATCCCAAACACTTTTGTTTTACGTGATTTAAGTCATTCCGAAGAGCAAAACATGGGCAAGTCCGTCACACAGGAGTAGGCAGGACATAAGAATACAGTAGCACTTTTGGTATCACGTGCGGGGTAGCAGCTAGGGATTCGTGGCGTCTACGTTAACTCATCCATTGTGTAGGTGAAAACGCAAGTGAATTGTAACGTAGCCTGTAAATAGTTGTCTTTAGACAATTTGACTTTGGAGATTGCATCGAAGTTCATTGGTGTTTGGTTGGAAGGAATCAACCCTCCACTTTATAGGGGAGTTGTTTTTACTAGAGCCCCTTCATCCACGATGGATGAGTTCACATAAATGTCAACGGATCTCAAGCTAGAATTCGTGATGTCTACATAAACTCATCCACTGCATATGCAAAAATGTCATGAGTTATATTATAGTTTGGTTCGAGATGATTCGACTCCGAAAATGACATCATTGATCCCACATTAGTGTTGTAGAATATGGTTGGGATGGATCGGTCCTTAACCTTGTAAGGGGGGGACTTGTTTTTACTAGAGCCTCGTCATCCATGATGGATGAGTTTACATAAATGCATGAATCTCAAGCCATAATTCGTGACGTCCACATAAACTCATCCACTGCATATGCAAAAATGTTGTGAGTTATAATATAGCATGTTTTGAGACGATTTGACCCCGAAAATGTCATCATTGATCCCACATTAGTGTTGTAGAATTCAGCTGGAATGGATCGGCCCTCAGCCTTGTAAGGGGACTCGTTTTTTACTAAATCCCCTTCATCAACGATGGATGAGTTTACATAAATGCCACGAGTCTCAAGCCATAATGCATGATGTCTACATGAACTCATCCACTGCACAGGCAAACATGTTGTGAGCTATAATATAACATGTTTTGAGATGATTCAACTCCAAAAATGACACCGCTGATCCTACATCAGTGTTGTACAATCCAGCTGGAATGGATTGGCCCTCAACCTTACAAGGGACTCATTTTCACTAAAGCCCCTTCATCAACAATGGATGAGTTTACATAGACACCACAAAACCCAAGCCCAACGTAGCACACGTGGACGGAAGAAAAGTAAGCTTAATGGTTCGACTACACTAAATAGGTAGATTAGTGTTGGAAACACTAATAGTCGACGAAAACGCTAAATGTAAATTGTCTCTATAGTGTTAGAACACTAAATGTCAACTCTAACACTATTTGTACCAAGTAGTAACTTTAAATATTTACATGAGCGCATTTAGTGTTAGATGATATTTTGTAAATCTTGGAATGAAGAATTGAAGGAAGAAGAATATGAGAACCTCGTAAAAGATATAATTTGTTCAAACCCTATTCAAACACTAATTGTAATATCAGTTGAAAATTAATGTTTTAGGTAACTATTGCATCTAACACTAATCTTCATCTAACACTAATCTACCTATTTAGTGTAGTACTCACCCTTCACATAGGGATGTTTGGCCGCCACCACACGACTTCGTAAGAGAACAAGGAGATCACCAGCCTGACGTAGTAAAATATGATAAGCTTTTTACAACTTGCCACACTACAGCAGCGATATATATTTTAATAACGTTCCGGCATGAGTCAACATGCACTCCTCCTACTCCTCCTCCTCCTCCTACTGGAATCCAATAATCAGAGAGAGCCCTAGCTAGCCACTCGCTTGCATCTGTCATAGTAGTATATTGATGGATCGAGGGTTCACGTGCATCGGGAGTCACGAGATGCAACACGTACTCGTGATTAAATCCGATGCAAAATCTGCGTCACGGGAATCGCATGCCCGCCTTCAATGTAAATCTTGCAGCCCCAACAGTACAATCATTTGTTCCTCTTCCTCCTCCGGTCCTACCCTTGTCAGAAACCCAAACGCCCGCTGATGAGGAGTCCGGTAGCAAGCAATCGCATGTAATTAAGGGCCGCTAACTTTCACATAGGGTCCTCGTAATCAAGTCCCTAGCTATGTCCGGGAAGAACCGGTGGTTAGTTACAGATGAACCGGTTGAGTTTGAGAAATATCTGGTTGAAGTTGGAGACTTCAGGAGAATTACCGATTGTTTTAGAGGAATCTATGCGATATACCTCGAATGAAGAAAGCAAAGCCGGAAGTCCCTAGCTATGTCCGGGAAGAACCAGCGGTTGGTTACAGATGAACCGGTTAAGTTTGGGAAACCACCGGTTGAAGTTGGAGAGTTCAGGAGAATTACCGATCCTTTTAGGGGAATCTATGGAATGTACCTCACATGAATAAAGCAAAACCGGAAGTCCCTAGCTATGTCCGGGAAGAACCGGCAGTTAGTTACAGATGAACCGGTTAAGTTTGGGAAATAACCGGTTGAAGTTGGAGACTTCAAGAGAATTACCAATCGTTTTAGAGGAATCTATGGAATATACCTCAAATGAACAAAGCAAGACCGGAGGTTCCTAGCTATGTCCAGGAAGAACCAGCGGTTGGTTACAGATGAACCGGTTAAGTTTGGGAAACCACCGGTTGAAGTTGGAGACTTCAGGAGAATTACCAATCGTTTTAGGGGAATCTATGGAATATACCTCACATGAATAAAGCAAAACCGGAAGTCTCTAGCTATGTCCGGGAAGAACCGGCGGTTCGTTACAGATGACCCAGTTAAGTTTGAGAAACCACCGGTTGAAGTTGGAGACTTTAGGAAAATTACCAATCGTTTCAGGAGAATCTATGGAATATACCTCAAATGAATGTGGCAAAACCGGAAAGTCCCTAGCTATGTCCGGGAAGAACCGGCGGTTGGTTAAAGATGAACCGGTTGAGTTTGAGAAATATCCCGTTGAAGTTGGAGACTTCAGGAGAATTACCAATCGTTTTAGAGGAATCTAGGGGATATACCTCGAATGAATAAAGCAAAACCGGAAGTCCCTAGCTATGTCTGGGAAGAACCGGCGGTTGGTTACAGATGAACCGGTTAAGTTTGAGAAACCACCGGTTGAAGTTGGAGACTTCAGGAGAATTACCAATCGTTTTAGGGGAATCTATGGAATGCTTGTGTCATGTAGGTGCCACATTTGTACTACACTAAATAGTCCTTATATTGTGGGCCATAGTAATCTTCTAGGGCCCACGCTAATGCTCATAATGAGAATTAATGTGGGCCACATTATTTTCGACCCCATTCTAAATTTATGGCAAAACATTAGTATGGACCACACTAAATATGTTTAGAAAAAATTAATGTGAGTGATTATTTTACTTTGCGCTACTTTTGTCCAAAACTAGTGTTCAATGTGTTAGTTGGAAGTCTTCATGAAGACTTACAAGAAGACCCAAGGTCTTGGACCCACATTAATTTCACCTTGAGTAGGAAATTTAGTGTGGCCCACGTTAATTTCACCTTGAGTAGATAAATAAGTGTGGCCCACGTTAACCATTTCCAAGCTAATCTTCTGCCCATACTAATAGGGTTGCCTAGTGTAGTGATGAGGTCCTACATTCATTCGATTATGAATAAATCCAATCAAATGCCCATACTATTTTAGAATGTTGAACTTTAGCTATGAACTATGGGAATTACGATTCCTTATCGTTGGTTCTCTTTCTGAATGGATTTGTAATTTAGCATTATTAGTAGATTTAAATTTCATCTAAAACTATGAAAATCTGTGTTCCTTATCACGGTTCTCTTCCTCTAGGTGGTTTTATGAACCACTATAATAGTAGTTTTCCAATCCATATTTATAGATTTCAAACTCATCTAGTGCAACTTCAAGCCTCAAAACTACACTAAATATCATATTTAGTGTCACTAATTCTAATTATCTTGCTCAATACTAATTGTAAACGTAGTATAGTGTCACCAACACTAAATGTGAGCCCAACATTTATTTGTCATTCCTTGTAAATTTTTTGGGATTATAGATTACAACGTTGCAACTACTGTCACTTACCAAGTGGATTTTCATCCAAAATTCAATCATCCATGACAAATTTCATCACAAGTTGCTAACAAGAGAACGTAAGGTTTCAGCCAATGGATGAACTCGTCCATCATCCATGATAATATTTGTTCGCTTATTGATAAGAAGTGTCATCCAAAAGGTTACCATAGTGACATAAACTACCATATCACACTTAATACCGTATTTAGTGTAGTGGTGACGAAGACACCAAAGAGACATACATTTATTATAAGGGATGGTTCAAAATACAATTACCATTCTGGACATCATTTGAGTCCACATAATTGGGCGGGGGTGGATGTCATTTTGGACTCTTTGTGCTAAATTGGCATGTCATGTAGACCCACTTTTCCTAATAACAAGGTGAGAGCAAGCCCGGTCGCTCCTGGATCTGCATCTCCATCCGGGAATGAAAAGTGGTCTCCGTCCAAGATGTAGATGCAGACCCGAGCAAAACTGCCACTCGTCTTGCATTGTTTTCTTCATTAACTTTTGGATATCCTTTACAACAATTAGTATTTTTCTGAAGTCCCGACCTTCAATTGGTTATTTCTCAAACACATCCAGCGTATCTGTAACTATCATTTCGACCGTGCACCCTAAACCTCAACCGGTAATTTCTCAAACTCAGCCGGTTCACCCCTACCTATTATTCCGACCGTCGACGATTGAACCTCACTCAACCAGTTATCTCTCAAACTCAGCCGCGTCATCAATGAAGTTGTTTGTCCTTAGCTGATCGCAGGATCCCTGCACATTTCGACGAAACGCAGGGGAGTTATGCACTTCCTGTAGTATTATTCTTCATCCAACTTCGATGCATAGCAGGGGGGAGTGGGCCAGTTCCCTACATCCCCATCCGTATTTGCAGTGCAGATGTCAAAAGTGCATATGCAGATGCAGGGTGAGTGGCCTTGCCCTGATGAGCAGATGAAGGAGGGGCATGAGCAGCAACAGGAACAGCATTGATGAGCGAGGGGGGCCACAAGGGAGCACGTGGGAGAAGAGAAGGCGAGGGGCAGCGGGCAGCCAATGGGGGACCCGGAAAAGAAAAAGGCCCCTATATATGAGGTCACCAGTAAAGTAAAGTTATGGGGTTGAGGGAAGGGGGGTTAAGCACTAGGGTACCTTCTTCCGCCCCTTTACTTTTCCACACGTGGGGCCTAATGCCCCTCCACCCCCTTCACTCGTGTGGGCCGGGCCGGGTCGGGTCTGGACACTGGGGAGGCCGGCCCCCTCCCTGGCCTCCGTGCGCCCTGCCACCCTCGGTATCCACCCCCCCCCCCCCTTCTTCCCTTTTTCCCATCCCACCCTTGCTTCCTTATTATTATCATCACTACTTTTCCCTTTGACTTTGCCAGCTAAGTAGAAAAGGCCTAAACTGAGGACCACTTCACACCGGTGATGGGGGGGGGGGGGGGGGGGGGGGGATTTTTGGGCATAACCGGTTGAGATCCTAGTGTTTACAAGTCCATCCGGTTACATGTTGACATCCTCCGGTTTTCCTTTATTAAATTGGGGTATATGTTATAAATTCTACTAAAACGATTTGTAATTTTCCTGCAGTCTTGAACTTCAACCGGTTATTTCTCCAACTCAACCGGTTCATTTGTAACTAACTGCCGGTTCTCCCCGAACATAGCACCAGTGATCGGAGAGATTTTTGGGCAAAACTGGTTGAGATCCTTATGCCCCCTCCCAACCCGACTTTACCAAATAACCAAAGTCTTTTCTAAAACCGGGTAAAGCTCCCTCACTTATAGGGGAGGCATCCGGCTATCCCAATGCACCTACAAGAACTTGCTCCGGAGATTTTTGAGTAGGTTTTTGTTAAGTAGCGTTCACGCATGTTCATGGTTTTATCTACCAAGCAATGACATGTTGGATAGTTTTTGCCCCATCCCCAAATCCCTTACTACTCATCTATCTTACCGTCGGTTTTTGTAAATAATGCTCCTCGTGCCCTTATAGCTAAGACTAAAAAACAACCAATCACAAGGGCGGGAAGCGACGCTTTTAAAGCTCCTATATTCTTGCCTCATGTTTAGGTACCGATGGGAGGGTCGGTGCTTGAGGCTTAAAACCTCCACTTTAAAGCCATGCCACATCATTTGCCAACTAGGCTCAGCACTAGATAATGTCGATGGTGTGAAGGCCGTGTTTTTAAAACCAATTTTTGGACTTAGATAAAGTCATGTGGGGAGGGGGCATTAGTATTTGCAAGTCCAACCGGTTACATGTTGATGACATCCTTCGGTGTCCCCAATCATGTTCACTATTGAGTCCAAAATGGTTAGCATATTTTGAGCACACAATCCAACTTTCTTTTATACCTCAAGTCATTTTGATGTCCGACCTTACATCCACATATAAACCACATACCACTCGAATGTAGGTGTCTTGATTATTGTTTGGTTGGAATTGGGTACATCTACCTTATCAAAGAACCTACCTATGGGCATTAAAACTGTAGAAGCAATTAAACATTGATATTTGATGGATATGTCAAGGTAAGAGAATCTATGAATATCATACTTATCATTTGAGCCAATACCATTCTTAACCACTATCTACATTAATGATTTGTGTTTAAAGCGCTCAAGGGTGGCTTACATGGTGGAAGACCATGACCTTGGGATAAAGGGTCATGGGATAAAGGGTGGTTGTGATCCTTCATGAGGTAGCTTGGGAATTGTGGAGAGCTCGAGATCTCATTTTGATCGGCCCCATTCCAATGGGCTTTCAAGCATTCTTTAGCTTGTCATTCATGCTTCTTTGTTTGGTACCATCCTCCCCTTGATATCACACTTTGAACATGGCCACTTCGATGTCCAAGTATCAAGACTCGAGGTATGGTGTAAGGGGGGCCTTTGTTATAGGGTATATACGCTGGTTGTCCTTTGGACTCTAGAGTCTTTCCTTAGACACGAGCCCTAAAACTTCCATTGGCACCCGCCCTAATCATCATCTCCCTTTTGACTTTGAAGTAGCCGTGATAAGTGTGAACGAACACTAGCCACCCTCTAAGTACACCAATTTGTCCTATTAGTGTGCGGGAGTGCCCTTTGAAGTTTCACATGGGTATCAAGGTAGGCGACGCTTATCCGGTTATTTATCTTAATCGGGCACCTATATTTGAGAGGTACGTGGTTAGGTGTGGCTTCAAGAACGGATGCCAAAAAGACATGCGTTTAAAAGAAACTGGATTATGTGTTCAAAACATGATAACTATTCTAGGTTCAATAATTCACATCATTTTTTTTGTGTGTGTGTGTGGGGGGGGGGGGGGGGGGGAGAGATGGAGGGACTTATATGACCATTCAATGAGCACAAGAACCTTCACCTTGATAATGAAGAGGATATTCATAGGAGCTTCAAAAATTATGAGGAAAATGGCTATGGCCTCAATTTGGATTCGCTAACCATCTAGTACAAATCACACGTTTCATATCCTAGGAGGAGGAGTGGGCTAGTCGCAAAAAGTAAGACCCATCTACCAAACATCATTCTAATTGAGAACATCATTCTTTACCAAACATGTTGTTTCCTTCTTCTTAATGTCCACACTACACTAAACATGTGATTTGGTATCATTCCACAAAAACCCACATTAATTGGCTTGCAATCACTAGGTGGCAACTAGGGAAGGTGTCACATGACACACCGGTTTTGAAATCACACCAAATCATATGTTTAGTGTAACTATTTGTGTTATATGGACAAATTGTGGTATTAGCAATGTAACCACAACCACAACCAACTTTGGCATCGGCACAAATATGACGTCTTAGCGTACATGTGAGTTCTTGTAAGTTAAATGGAGCTTGAAGGCACTCTAATATGTGAAGAGTACTTGGAGGGCGGAGGTGTCTCGCTCACATGTGTGTTGGGCTTGCTCATTTTCACATGCACCACTCGCATTTAATGATCAAACGAAGCTCAAGCAAAACACAGTCCAACCGCCACATGATGGCAAATCGGACAATATGGGGTTGGAGGATAGTCAGGTGGCCACTTGATTGAAAGTCACTCCCACATGAGAACCCCACATTCGGTTTGTTTTTGCCCCGTGCCCACAAACATACCTATCTCACGATCGGGACCAAAAATAAATAAAATGTGCACCTCTTAAGGTTGGTTATTTGGCTTTTGGATTCGCTCGAGAATTGTGTCGTCTAGTTAGCACTTGTTATCACAAAGATTGTCATTTCAATTTCTAGAATCAAAGCATGTTTGCAAAAGTTACAAGAGTCCAAATTGAGTATATATATATATATATATATATATATATATATATGATTTTGACTCTATAAATGATCACAAATTTCTTTCAAAATGTGTTAACTATTCAATTTCGAATGGTGTCCATCTTATGGGTACATACTCCAATCTCATTGTAAGGCACGTTGATTTTATCTGATTGCTTCTCTTAATCGGACCTCTTTGTTTGACTGGTGTTGTGTGTGGTTCGGTGAGGATCAAAGAACAAACACCATAAAGACACATGTTTGAAGAGAGATTGCACTATGTCCTTGAATTTTATGAACTATTCCGCACTCAATAGTGAACACAATTGGGAGGAATTGTGTATTTTAATCAAGGAATCAACAACTATGTTCTTTCGATAACCATACCTAAATCATGAGAGGTCCGTTTTTTTGTTGATACTTCATCATAGATTTGGTCATGCACCACAAGTTCCGTTTCGTAAATCTAATTGGTAGAAGTTGGAGGACATGAAGAACGAACTGAACAACACCCACATACCTTACACTCGTCTATTTGGTTTGCAATTGTTTTTGCTAGAAGCCTCGCCTTAGGGCCACTCCACACACGAGCCAAGAGCTGTGACCATGAAATTGTGAGAGCCCACAAGAAAGTGTCCAAAGGCCATCCCAATACACCTTCAAAACAATGTAGTGTGGTCACGGATCTTCAAGTGTAGTGTGAAGTTATATGTGACCGGACCCTCAACCAAATGCTATTCCAATGACTTTCTATTCAAGCAGGGTCCTCACAAATGATAAAATACAATAACTCAACGGTTGTGAACATTCTGAGTGCCATGGTCTCCCGGTTTCGCGTTAGGCCTACCTCCAAGAGGTGGTTTATGATAATAATCCAAATGACCATGAAACATGATCCATTTGATGCCATCTAGGAATCCATGTAGACATTATATCCATCTTGCATTCACATACTCCGTTGGTTCCTCAAGCGTAGTGTGAAGCGAACTTGGACCAACTCCCCCTTTTCCACCAATGAGAGTGCTTGAAGTGAAATGGACACGGACCCTCAGTCTCGTGTGTGAAGTGGCCCTTAGTATACCACTCAGACTTCATAGATGGATGTATGATAAAGAAGAATGACCACATAAGGCCCACATACCCTAATATACGATGCATGGAATAGAAGACGTCGACCACGACCTGCAACCAAGACGTTATTAATACGTAAAAACACATATACATGTTTGTTGGAAATTCTGATGTCATCAACGCCCTTAAAACTAGGGTTTGAATCGTCAGAGCGCCCATGGTTTGTACAAAGAGTGGGCCATAAATTGTGGCTGTGTCCATTGTCATTCGCATTAACGCAAATTCCATCGCCACTGGACAAACGCTTGAGAAGCTCTTGATAATCAGTACCTGGTCCAGGTACCAATATAAATAGCTGATGGACTCGATCCCCATCCCAACAGTTCACCGTTCACTCACAGTCGCTACAGTAGTCACAACTCCAATTAAGGCAGCCCCCACTAAATTAATGAGCCAATGTACACAAGCTCAATCTCCCATTCTGCCATCGCCTGGTGTCCAAAGATCCCACTCAATGAACGGGGGAGTGCCGATGGACAGCTAGCTAGTTGCAGATGAACCGGTTTGAGCTCCAGAAATTACTGCTTGAAGCTCACGACTGCAGGAAAATTACCCATCATTTTTCGAAGAATCCATGGAATATACCTAAAATTGGTGCAGAAAAACCAGAAGATCGCAGCATGTAAGTGGCTGGACTTGGAAATGAGTTCCAGAAATTACTGCTTGAAGCTCACGACTGCAGGAAAATTACCCATCATTTTTTGAAGAATCTGTGGAATATACCTCAAATTAGTGCAGAAAAACCAGAAGATCGCAGCATGTAAGTGGCTGGACTTGGAAATGAGTTCCAGAAATTACTGCTTGAAGCTCACGACTGCAGGAATATTACCCATCATTTTCCGAAGAATCCGTGGAATATACCTCAAATTAGTGCAGAAAAACCAGAAGATAGCAGCATGTAATTGGCTGGACTTGGAAATGAGTTCCAGAAATAACTGCTTGAAGTTCACGACTGCAGGAAAATTACCCATCATTTTCTTGAAGAATCCGTGGAATTATACCTCAAATTTTATGCAGAAAAACCAGAAGATCGCAGCATGTAATTGGCTGGACTTGGAAAATAGTAGGGATTTTTGACCAATTCTGCCCAAAATCCTTCCCGGGACACTGATCCCACTTACTGGAGAATGAAGATACAGTAAGTTATATATGACATTTTTACCTGCACTGGAACTGGGATGAAACTACACCATTTGTGGTATTTAGCGTCATGACTCATATGTGCTCTAATATGTGGAACTAGGTTGACTTCGCAAATAGGTTCTCTCTATCCTCGTGCAAATGATCTTGGGTCAAAATCTGGTCACAGAAACTTATAACTTTCTATATCATTTCGTTTGACAACTATGGTAAAAAGAATATTCTTTGTATTTTGTTAATGTGGTAACAAAATAGTGTGGAATGTCGATGTACTAGTGTGAGGCAACCTAATTGCATATATCAAACTACATTGAGCTTTCATGCCAACCTTTAGGGGTCAAAGAGAGGAGGGAGTGTAGCAATTACTCTACTCGAGTCACTAGTCTACCCACTATTTCATAAGCGATTGTATTAGATGATTTTCAGAAGAGTTTCCTTCAGCTTTTAATGTTCAGGGGTCAGGGGTCAAAGAGAAGAAAGAGTGTAATACTTCTTGCTTCACCAGAGTCATAACATTCTACCTACATAACGAAATGAGGCCTTAGAGTAACACCTTCCTTTCGATGAAACCTATTTAAAACCTTTAAGCCGTCAACAAGTGAGTGCAATGGTGCCATCAAGCAAGTCATTGTTAAACACAAGTAGTCACATGTGGCATTAAGTATAAAATAGCACCACTTTGACCATCCATAATAGCGGTGTAAGAAGGACGCAAGGATGCTTTTAGAAGAGCATTGACTTTGGCCAATCATAATGGCTAATCAAGGATCCATCTTCTCAACGTGGCGGTGTAAGAAGTGATCTACAAAAGGAGGACAAACACCTTCATTTAAAAGAAGACCCTCATCTACAATAAGACCCATTTTGTGGCGATTCTCACCTAGCAATCCAACATAAATACCCCCGTCCCCCCCCAACAACGGAGAGTAAAAAAACTCTTTCCTTTAAAACAACTTTACAAAAAAAATTATGAGTTGCATATATGCGAATTCATTGGTTTTTTTGTAGACTCTGCATAGTTTTTCTAATCTACCGAACTCTTTTGAAACTCTTTCCAAGCTACTTAACCTTCCCGAAATAGAAAAAAGTTTCTTAAAGTGTTGCATTAAGGCCTGAGTACCTGAGTGGGAGACGGTGCAAGTAAGTGGAAAATGGTACTGGGCACTGGGCAGCTGTTAAAAAAGCAGGTGTGCATGCTTGAGGAGTACAAAGGTCACAGGAGTTAAGTTTATTATACCTAGTGGGGTGTGAGTCTTCTCTCTCTCTATCTCCCTGCATGCATGTGTAAATAGTACTCGACTACTACTGGAGGCACACACTTTTGATCTTATTAGGGACTGAAGCTCCCTGCAAGGACCAGAGCCCAACACTCCAACACTCGCAGATGAGATGGAGCCATTTAACTACGTACTATATATCTTAGGTACACATCAACACAAAACAACGGGAGAGGATCGACAGCTAATTACATATGAACCTATGAACGGGAAGAACCGTCAGTTAGTTACAGATGAACTGGTTAAGTTTGAGTAATAACGGGTTGAAGTTCAAGACTAAAGGAGAATTACCGATCATTTTAGGGGAATTTATAGAATATATCCCAATTTAATAAAGGAAAATTAAAGGATGTCAAACATGTAACCGGTTGGACTTGCAAACACTAGGATCTCAACCGATGATGCCCAATAATCTTCCTGATCGTTGAGCCGAACCGGTTGAGTTTGAGAAAGAATCGGTTGAAGTTCAAGACTGCAGGAGAATTACCAATCAGTTTAGAGGAATTTATAGAATATACGCCAATTTAATAAAGGAAAAGCAGAGGATGTCAAACATGTAAGCGGTTGGACTTGCATACACTAGGATCTCAACCGATTATGCACAAAAATGTTCCTGATCACTGAGACGAACTGGTTGAGTTTGAGAAATAATCGGTTGAAGTTCAGGACTTCAGGAAACTCTGCCCATCTGTTTACGGGAATCTATAGAATATACCCCAATTTTAATGAAGGAAAACCGGAAAGATCGCACACGTAACCGGCTGGAGTTGGAAACACTGGGATCTTGATCGATTGTGCTCGAAAATCTCCCCGGGCCACTGCACATGAAGATGATCACAGGGATTTATAGTGTAGCTGGTGATCGCCATTCATTTATAGTTATGGTGGCCTGTCTGTGAAAGGTCAAAGTCTGCATTCATTGTATCCAGGCCCAAATGGCAGGAAGGATAAATCGCTCGTGTGTAGTATACACATGTATCAATGTACAATCATTTGACCCATATATGTGTATAAATAAGGTGATGTGTGGCATTTGAGGACCATAATCATGTGATGGTGATCACCCTTCTTAATTGGACGCCCATGTTTGAGTGGTATTTGGCAAGGCTTTGTACTTACAAAAGGATGGAGAGGAGAAAGGGACCAAAAGACACGTGTTTGTCACGATGGGGTTTATTTATGTGGTCTAGACACCATTGTATGCTCAATGGTTTACATAATTGGGAAGGTCTATGTGATTGATTGAAGAGGAAGAGAATCGCCGATCCTGAAACTTGAGATGAGAATCTTCGTAAATTGCAATTGTTGATCGTGTGAGAAATTCTCAAGTTGATTTGCCGATTAGTAATTTCTATGTGACGTTGGAAGTGCACACAATAAGATTACATGTGCCTTGTATATTGATCAAGTTTGAATCACTATTGTCTTCAAAAAAATTCCATGACCTCCGTTTACTTCTCTAGATGCACATAGTGTCTCCTCACAAATGAATAACTTCATTGCATCGAAACACGGTACAACCTTAGTACCAATTCACCCACGGGAGGTTAGGAAAGTGACAACTAAACAGAACAATGCCATTTGGGGACCTCATGTGCTTCCCACATAATCCTTAAATCTTGTCTAGCAACATGTGACAAATTGTAGTAAAAAATTATGACCAAATTATGGTGTCTCATACACTACGGGAATCGTAGATCCATTCTTGAAGCCACGCCAAACCCACATACCACTCAAATACATGTATCCAATTAAGACTAATATCCGAATTAGCCACGTCTACCTTTTAAACCCACGACATTGGTGGGTGGAGGGGAGGGACCATTGTGATTGATTTCAGCCGATAACATTGGGTATGAACATTTGTCATTCATGAATCACAAGTGCACTT
Source organism: Polytrichum commune (assembly GCA_950295325.1). Taxonomy (NCBI): domain Eukaryota; kingdom Viridiplantae; phylum Streptophyta; class Polytrichopsida; order Polytrichales; family Polytrichaceae; genus Polytrichum; species Polytrichum commune. The sequence continues at coordinate 2,913,337 of OX485804.1, forward strand.
ACTAAGGGCAGGGTGAAATCACGAATTGCTATTCTAAGGCCTGCATGTGTCTATTTTGAATACATATTTACCCCTCTATCAAGTTCATATACCTCGAGTTAGTATAGTGGATCTAAATTGGGGCGAGTCAACAAGAAACCAATGGGAAGCATACTTTCACTATCACCCCCTTTCAAAAAAATGTGTTATGAAGTGAAATCCATGACATTTAGGAAGGAGGGGATTTCAAGACCTTTTGAATTGAAATTAGGGGGAGCAAAATGCAAAAAAGCTGCTTCCACTGAGAGTTGAACTCAGGACCTCCCGCTTACTAAACGGGTGCTCTAGCCAACTGAGCTATAGAAGCGAATGGAGATGCGGGGTATCGATCCCCGTACCTCTCGCATGCTAAGCGAGCGCTCTACCATCTGAGCTACATCCCCAGAGAGAAGTAACCGACTGTGCAGGCAACCACAGAGCTACTTCTCGGAATATGTCCATATGTTATGATATGTTCTCTAAGTACAAAGTCTCTCCTTCATTCAAGGCCTTGAGCTAGTAGAGCGTGGAAGATGGGTCTAGCTCAACAATTGTTATGTTCCCATTGACCTTATAGCTTGACATGAGGGCATAACCAATCATGGAGCTGAAAAATGGGACTCTAGTGATAGTTGGTTTTCGACACGATGTTGTCATTAAAGACCATTGGAGACAAAACATCTAAGAAAAGTGGACATTTCATGGTCATCATTTCTAATCGAGAAATCCTATTTGAGTGATTGTTGGTTACGTGTGGATTTGAGAACGGACACCAAAACGATATGTGTTCTAAAGAGATTGGGCTTTGTGCTCAAAGTTGTTAACAATTCTAGGTTCAATAGTCAACATAATTGCTCATGGTGATGGTGATGGTGATGGTGATGGTGATGGTGGTGGTGGGGGATGTCTATGACCAATTAATGTCCACTACAAGAGTATTCACTTTGACATTAAATAAGATGTTCATATATTAAGCTCCAAATGTAACAAATACGATTTCAAATGGGCAATCATATCCTGATAATTACATGTTTCACATCCTAGGAGAAATAGATGCAGAACTAAAAGTGTCCATTTAAGGTTTGGTTACCTTATGAAATAATCGATGGACGATAAGAAATATGGATATACATGGGCGTCGGAGGTGGAATGTAGTATGTGTAGTCGTAACATTACTAAGCAATGTGTGTATGGAAGAAATTGTTGAGCATTCTCTATGTAGCGAGGCTCTCCTAAAGCCACTATGATGTGCAAAGCCTGGTCAAGATTCATGCTGCTACACCAAATATGATATTTAGTGTCATATGGCATTTTATGCCACTATGGTAACTTTTTGAATGACACTTTCTTATGAATAAGTGGACAAATATTGTCATGGATGAGGGATGGGTTCATCCATTGGCCAAAACCCTACCTTCTCTTGTCAGCAACTTGTGATGAAGTATTGTCATGGATGATTGAAATTTGGATGAAAATCACTTCCTAACTGACAGTAATTGCAACATTGTAACTATGTAATCATCCAAAAATTTTACAAGGAATGACAAATAATGTTGGGTTAACATTTAGTGTTGATGACACTACACCGCGGTTTACAACAAGTATCGAGCAAGACAATTAGAATTGGTGACACTAAATATAATATTTAGTGTAGTTTCTGGAGGGGAGTGAACACAAATTTGTTGAATTCATGACATTGGAAGAATATGCGCTTGTAAGAGTCATTTTGGAGCATCATTTGGCACTCCAAACCCAATGAGACGCAAGGATGGTCAAGTACACAACTTCGTTACCTTGCATAAGTTTAAGTGAAAGTGATTCAAAACTATATGCTAACTTTGAGTTTTGTGAAGGCCAACATCATTCAAACATCCGTATGGTTGAAAATTCCATGTGTTACCCTTAGATTGCCACCGACAATTGAGTTATCCGTAGAGTTTCTCGAAGCAGGACGAAACTGTGGGTTCGATGCTTCTTTGAGAAAACCTCCTATTAAGAGCTCGTTAGCTCGTCGTGTATCGGAGCCTTCTTTTGAAAGTTGGTTGAAACTTTGGGACTTCCCTCTTTCCACCTCTCAACGTTTGAAAGAAATTTAAGATTTAAAATAGGGTACCTTCATGGGACATGTTGTCTTATATCCCGGATCAACCTATGCAAGGCCAACTTGGTCCACCCATCCTAGTAAAACAAACCTAAAAAAGCAAAATTCAATAACCCGGCACTACTCTTTATATACGATAATTTGAGCATGAAGAAAACTTAGATAAGTTTGTCTTGGTTTAGGACCTGCTTAACTTTATGGATAACTCTAAGGCGTCAAAAACACAATCCTTTGTCGGGAAAGGACACAGTCATTTCGAGGAGAGTAAGGAAAGTTTCTTAGTTTGGGGGAACAATTCCTGGCTAGGTCAGAGAAGTATGTAGCCGGCAGCAGGCCCAAATTACACTAACAAGCAGAGAGAGAGAGAGAGATGTCCTTAACCAAAACGTGATGAAGAGGCCATGAGCAGAACTTTCTTCACATGATTGAGTACCTCCTAGTCCTCTCTACACATGAACACTTCACATGCTTGTCTAACTGGCCCAGATTATGGAGAATATCTGGTGCAGCATTAACCTCTAATTTGCAAAAAAAATCCAAGCGCCAGGCTCACCCATGCATGCTCAATCTCAGCAGTCCGCAACATGCCATTATGAACCTGAGCTGAGCTGAGCTCCTGGCCTCCGTCGTCATACTCATTGCACTGCAGCATTCAAACGTGTGTGTGACGCGATTAACTTAGCAGTTGGAACATCTCTCATTACGAGTTGAATCGCAAGTAGCTAGATGGGCTCGGCTGGGCTCGATCTTATTTAGTTTCTTCGGTCATGATTGAGAGGCACACTACGCTGCCTTCTTTGTCGCTTAACTTGAGTGGTATTTGAGTTGTGATGTCCATTTGTGTTTGGACGAGGGAAATTTTTGATAGAGAAACACATTCTTTTTGGCGAGAAATCAAGAAATGCGTGCAATCTTGTTGTTTAATAGCATTTTTAGTGTGGAGTCCGTGTCCCCGCTAGTGATTTTCCTGTCACTTGCGCACATGGAGTAGACGTAGAGTTTCCAGTAGTGACAGGTGCAATTTTGCATATTCAAATCCATTTTGAGGTGAGTGTTAGTCACCAACAACCTCTTAGAACTAGAAGGCGGTTTGTAGCTTGGCTTCAGGTATGTAGGTGTTACACGGTTCGTTTTTCTTGTATTCCATCGTCTATCAATCAGTTTTACATTTTCAAATTTCTACGATGAAACATCAATAAAAGATGAGATTGAAAATCGGACCTCCCCTAATTAAGTTATGGTTATCGGAAGTGCATGTTTGTTAATTCTTTAGTTGAATACATAGGTCCCCCTAATTATGTTGATCACTATTGAGTGTGGGGTGGTTAATATAATTTGAAGACATGATCCAATCCCTTTCAAATATTCATCTTCATGGTGTTTGTTTTTTGATCCTCATCTAACCACACACCAACCAAATATAGGTGTCCAATTAAGAAAAACAACCAAAGAACATCCAAAATACCTTAATTAGTTTCACTAAATAATGAGAGGCACGTTACCTTATTCTTTGCTCAACTTAACTACAATGATTATCCCAACTAGTGAGGGTGGTGCTAATTCATGAAGCATGCACTATTTAGCCAAATCTCAAAGTTACTTAGGGTTGAATTTTGTATTGAGTGACACTAAATTCATGAATTCATGCTCATTCATCATAGACTTCGAGAATATGAGTTGCATGACACATGCTTGTTAGTGAATAGCACCAAGTGGCAATACTTTCAATGAATACACCCTAACCTCCGTAATATCGCTCCCTCTCTTATATCTAGAAACCCTACAGAACGGATGTGCTCCGTTTAAATCTCCCTCCTTGTTGCCACATTTCCCTCTCATATATCATGGGTTCTGACATTAAAATAATCCACCAAAGAACTCAAACCACACGCTCGCACGCATCATATTGTCATCATTACAATTACTGTCAACACTGCAATGTTGACTCTATGTCATTCCATAATGCCACATGCTACACTAACTCTCTATTTATCAGACATCCATATTAATACTACAAACTTCCTTAATATCACGTGCACTGTGGCTACCACATGCATAATATTAGGGAGGTTAGAGAGTAGTGCTGGTACTTTCAATGAGTAGTGCTCCTATGGAGAGTATATTCAGTGAACATTGTTGTGATGAACAATGCTTCCTAGATCTTTTGGTGACACTAATCCCATTGCGTAGAGAAAATTAGTATCACCTTCGCTAGTTTCCCACACTCACCATTAGTCCACCCTCATCACTTGGGATTATCAGGTGCAGTTACACATTTGAGCGATGATGCCTTCACTACAAGTATTGTCACTTTGTGTTTGACCGATGAAGGAGTTGATGAGAATTGTATTCTCTTAAGTTACTTTAACTCTAGTATTGTTGTTAAATAGTGTTACTATGAAGAGTATTTTCAGTGGACATTGTCGGGATGAACAATGCTTCCTAGATCTTTTGGTGACACTAATCCCATTGCGTAGAGAAAGCTAGTATCATCTTCGCTAGTTTCCCATTAGCCCACCCTCATCACTTGGGATTATCAAGTGCAATTACACATTTGAGTGATAATGACTTCACTACAAGTATTGTCACTTTGTATTTGACCGACGAAGGAGTTGATGAGAATCGTATTCTCTTAAGTTACTTTAACACTAGTATTGTTGTTGAATAGTGTTACTATGAAGAGTATTTTCAGTGGACATTGTCGGGATGAACAATGCTTCCTAGATCTTTTGGTGACACTAATCTCATTGCGTAGAGAAAGTTAATATCACCTTCACTAATTTCCCACACTCGCCATTAGCCCACCCTCATCACTTGGGATTATCAGGTGCAGTTACACATTTGAGTGATGATGCCTTCACTACAAGTATTGTCACTTTGTGTTTGGCCGACGAGAATCGTATTCTCTTAAGTTACTTTAACACTGGTATTGTTATTGTTGTTGAATAATAGCATGGTCGTTGTTGTGGTTCGTGTGGGGTCTGTGTCGCCATTCAATTCCCAATCACATGCGCACATGGACGAAAAGTGGGGCTGCCAGTGGCGTCAGGAAGGGAAGCCCACACATGCGAGATGTTGATTCCGCTCAGGAGCTCACACATGTGGAGGCTAAGGGCCACTTCACACACGAGCCAAGAGCCGTGACCATGAAATTGTGAGAGCCCAAACGAAAAGTGTATGTGGAGGCTAAGGGCCACTTCACACACGAGCCAAGGAGCCGTGACCATGAAATTGTGAGAGCCCAAACGAAAAGTGTATGTGGAGGCTAAGGGCCACTTCACACACGAGCCAAGAGCCATGACCATGAAATTGTGAGAGCTCAAAAGAAAAGTGTATGTGGAGGCTAAGGGCCACTTCACACACGAGCCAAGAGCCGTGACCATGAAATTGTGAGAGCTCAAAAGAAAAGTGTATGTGGAGGCTAAGGGCCACTTCACACACGAGCCAAGAGCCATGACCATGAAATTGTGAGAGCCCAAACGAAAAGTGTCCAAAGGCCGTCCCAACACACCTCCAACATCATGTATTATCGTCACCGACCCTCGAGTGTAGTGTGAAGACGTATGTGACCGGGCCCTCAACCAAATGCTATTTCAATGGATTTCTACTCATGCGGGGTCCTCCCACATGATAAAATAGAATGAACCAACGGTTATGAGTGTTTAGAGTGCCATGGCCTCCCGGTTTTGTGTTAGGTTTACCTCCAAGAGGTGGTTTTTGAAAATAGACCAAGTGACCATGAAATGTGATCCATTGGATGTCATGTAGGAATCCGTGTAGACTTCACATCCATCTTGCATTCACATACTCTGTTGGTCCCTCAAGCGTAGTGTGAAGCGAACTTGGACCAGCTCCGCCTTTTCCACCAATGAGAGTGCTTGAAGTGCGGTCACGGGCTCTCAGTCTCGTGTGTGAAGTGGCCCTAAGAATAATGAACGGGGTGAACCAACTGCTAGTTGCAGATGAACCGGTTGAGTTTGAGATGTAACTGGTTAAAGTTCACGACTTCGGGAAAACTACCCATCATTTTATGGGAATCTATGGAATATACCCTAAATTAATAAGGAAAAAAACCGAAAGATCACAGCATGTAACTGATCGCTTCGACTTTGGATACACTATGACTTTGTTGAACAATTATGCCCCAAACTCTCCCCCAAACTGGCTAAGAAATGCATCTTGTGAATGTTGAGGTGCAATAGGTACAAGATGGGCGGCTGTTTTCAAAAGCTGGCCAATTAACCTGGAGGCGCCTGGCTGTTCCATGACTCGACTCTTTATCAGAGAGCCAGGGGTGGGGGGTTTGCATGCAAAATTTGTTTTTGGTTTTTTTTAATTGTTGATGTTTTTTTGGTATAAGGCCAAATCTTAATTACATCTAATAGAAATTTGATGCAATAAGATGTGTTCAATTTGATGTAACTTTACAATTCATATCTAGTTCAAGAAACTCTTGGAAAGAGGAATCCAAAAACATAACTTCAAAGACGTCACGAGGATATACAGTAAGAGAATAATGTGTTATAAAGGAAGCTTTAATATTTGGGGGGGGGGGGACCTCCCCCTACGAGCTATTCAGGGGAGGTAGCTAGATACAGGCAAGGGATTTTTTGGACCTAACCGAAAATTTTTGTTCGCCCTACCCAACTTCGAAAAAACCATTGCCCTTGCATTTTTGGAGGCCACTTATCCACAAATCCCATATTGAGTGCACTTCACCTTCAAGGTCCAATATCCACTATATATATATAGAGAGAGCCTTCTACTTTCACAAGTATTCATACGCATTCAAACTAATCAAGCATGATTAAACTAATTAACCGTTTTCATCTTTGCAATGGATGAGTGTACGTAAGACACCATGAATCCCTAGCCCCCACATAGGAGGGATGAACCCGGGAATAAATAGTACGTAGAGTGGTGTACTTTAAGTTGCATACGCTTGGTGCGCCTTGCCGGCATGAGTCTCACGTGCTAAGCATGTGTTTTGAGGATGAGGAATTTGCATGGTCTGCGAGAATCCAACTCTTCCACGTCAACACACACATGCATCTTCCAATTCAATGTGACAGTCGAAAATTGGAGCTCCTAATTTCGCCTTTGATTCCTATTGTGGACAATTCCAACTCCACATACAAAAGTTTGGACCGTTGGATTGGATTGGGAATGGTCTCATTTGGTCAACAATTGCGAATCACTAAGGTTGTCATTTCTTCAAGTTGCACATCTGGAATTGAGGCGCAAAATGTTATAAGAGGTCAAAGTGAAGGTTCTCATTCTCTTTACACGGTTACACAAGTCTTGTCAAGTATGTTGATTATTGAACCTAGAACAATAAGTACATTCTGAGCACGTAGTCCAATCTCACTCTGACACTTGTTTTTTCAATGTCTCTTGTAAATTACAAGTTGTGTCATATACATGAATTCTAGGTGTCCAATTAAGAAGAGTGACCATAGACAAGTATCAAGGTCCACGTATCTCAAAGTAGTGCATGCCTCCATTGAAGTGAAACTTGAGAACTGGACGTGTGTTACTTTTTATAGCTTAACTCCTAGAAGTTGAGAAGGACCTTTTCTATCCAAGCAATCACCTCTGCTTGACCATCCCATAACACACATTTACATCATAATCTTTTGATTCGGGACACATGAACTGTCGAAAATTTGTGTGAACAATCCTAACTTTACAAAGATGCTATATGTATAGTCATAATCACCATTGAAAGTTTCATATTTTGTCAATGAGCTACCGAATTGGGATGAATTGCTCTAAAGGATTTTGGGGAGATTTTGTGTGGGCCTGCAGGGGTTAAATTATTGCCATTCCACACTTATCTGAGCTCCTGATGAAACTTGTTGGCAGGGGAGGTCTATTGTATGGTCACAGCTGCAGTGGCCATCGCTTTTTGTTATGTTGCGATCGGGTCACTCGTGATCGGTGCCAGTGTCCGTGGAGATTTTTAGGCATAATCGGTCAAAACCCTAGTGTTTCCAAGTCCAACTGGTTACATATTGTGATCTTTCGGTTTTTCTTCATTAATTTTAAGTATATTCCATGGATTCCTTTAAAAGGATAAAAAAATTTCGTGAAATTTTGAACTTCAACCAGTTATTTCTTGAACTCAACCGGTTCATCTTGAACTACACTATTTTTTCTAATTAGTGTGGGTTACCATTCGGAGTTATGTGTTGCTGTATTTTTTTACTAATATTATCATTTTAAACCAACTAAGTTATATCATATTCTTCGGTGTGCATACTAGCTACTTATGGTAATTGGGCAAAAAATGATATTCTCAATAAAATGTTATAGCAATGCGTAACTTCAAATGGTGACCCACACTAATTAGACAAAATAGTGTAGCAGTTGGTTCTCTCCATTCATTGATCGGTGCATAAACTAAGCTAGTCACCAACCTTTTTTTTGAGGGTTGAAAGGGGCCAAATAGCAACAAAAAAAAATTGGGGACCATGAAAAACATGTGTTAAAACATCCGGGTTCACACATTGGTAGAGGCCATCATTACTCTAGGTGCCAGTTGTCTAGAGCCACAAAGATCCATGAGTGCTACCCTCCCCTAACCTGGAGGCCCTACATGTCTTCTCTCAGTTGCCGTCATCCTCTACATGAAGCCAGTGACTCGACACTCTTGCCAAAAAAATTGAGTCCCATTGCCACCTTTGAGATCACATGCGTCCATTTCCCCACTCCCTCAACTTTTAATCGCCATTTGAGTCATCACATATGAGCTCGTCATCACCACAACAAACACAAATTGTCAATCAACATCACCCAAGATGAATGTGCATTGGTTGCTAGTGCTTAGTGGTGGTAATTGCAATGACTAATGACCAATGACATGTCTCTTTGTTGATGACTACCCAGTTCAAAATTGCCAAGTTTATGTTCCTTGATGGGGAGTTTGTACTTCATACTTCATGCTACAGTGGACTGGGGGAGTGGTGAGCAACTGTCATGCAACGGTCACGATCGAAGTTGTTGGAACTTGTGTGATTGTGGGGGATGGATTCAAGGGCCGATACCTTGATTACACACAACCGCCTCAACTAAACAAGGAAGCTCAAACCCTCCCTCGTTTATGTTTTCTCTTGTGTTTGCTTTGTTGTGATGTGTGCTTGTTCTTATGAATGTTATTGGTATATATAATGTGGGATGTGGTTGAATGCGAGGTGAATCTCTCTTTTTGGTATGAATGCAAGCAAGGTGGAACTCACTTTGTTGGTACTCACGCGCCTCTTAGTGATATGGTTGTCTTGGTAAAATTCTCTCTTGGTAATCTTATCCTCTTGGGTAATTGTGTGTCTGACCCTCCCTCCACGATTGACCTTAAATGTGAATCTTGAAGTTGTGTCAATCACAATCATGTCAAAGGAGGGTAAGTTAAAGCGCAATATAGTCCTCGAATTATACTTCAAAAGCTCAAGGAATGCATACAATCTAAGGCCTTTGGATGTGCCCTTTACTTGCAAGCATGTTCGCTTTGCTCGTGAGTCGGAGACAACCTCCTATGGGACCAAGATTTATGACCTTGAGTGCTCCACCCCTCCTTGAGCAAATGCCACTATGAAGTGGATATACCCAAGAGGTTCGCCCCTCACACCTAAGCCAACTATAAGAGAAATCCATGCTTTTAGCCAATTTTAGGTTTGGCTTTAGGCCCTCATGGCCATTTTTAATCCTCGAGTAATTTATGTATTGCCTCTGGCCACTACTTTTTAATTATAAATATCATCATATAATTCAATCACGCTTTTACTGTGTTTAGCCAATGTGTGAAAAATATTAAATTATTTTCATCAAAATATTCTAAATAAACATGTTTGTCATAGCCACATATGCAACAATCTGCATTTTCCTAAAGCCAACAAATCAATATTCAAATAATCCCCCCTAAAAAAGGCACCTAGTCACATTCTTATTACTTACCATCATTCAAGCTCTCATCACACTGGTAGAGTTTAGCAGGAGGAGACAAACACAACACAAGAGGAGTTCATAAGTCAAGAGCTCTTCACAGCCTTGGAGTAGGTCGGTGCCCACCAATTTAATGAGGTGAGCTTAAAGTGAGTCTAAGTAAAAACATACCAATGTTGGCCAATACACTCTAAACTCCGTAATATCAACCTCCTTAATGTTACTCCTTCTTTTTATCCTGAAACCCTAGGGAACAAATGTTCTTAGTTTAAACCTCACTTCTTATTGTCACGTTTCCCTCTCATATGTTATTGGTTTTGACACTAAAATAAACAACCAAAGCATTCAAACCACAAACTCGCACGCATCACGTTTTCATCATTATAGTTATTGTCATTAATGCACTGTTGACTATGTGTCATTCCATAATGTCACATGCTACACCAAATCTCTTTTGTCACGCATTCATGTTAACATTACATAAATCTTTAATATCACGTGCACTTTGGTTGCCACAAGTGCGATATTATAAAGTTTAGAGTGTATATAGGTGCATGCACAATATTTATTTCTAAAGGTTGAGGAGGATGTTTTTGTCTAAGCAGTCATCGTTGCCTGACAATACCAACCAACATCCACGTATACGTTATAATCTTTCGATGTTAGACACGTGGACAACTAAAATTTTGTGTGAACAACCTCAACTCTACAAAGCTTCTACCCATACGGTCAAATCTACCATAAGAGGTGTCGAGTGTCATCAATGAGCTTCTTGATAGGATTGAATTGTTTTAGATGAATTTGAAACAATTTTGTTCTGATTCTTCAGGATTAAAGTACCTATACCAACTGGTATCAAATTTGTAACAATATTGTAATGTTGATACTTGATGGGTATCACGAGATGAGAGAAGCTTTGGATAACCAAATCATTATTGGGGTCAATATCATCCTATTACCGTAATCATGATAATAGGATTTCTTTACCTTTTCTTTAATATGCATAAAGCTTTCTAAGGGTATATACAACCATTCAGTATTATAAGAAAATCTACTTCAAAGACCCATACCCTACTTGTATATATAATTTTGCAAAATTTACAATATATATATATATCCGAGAAGTATCGAAAAAATAATAATACCAATCCAACACTAGTGACATGAAACTTGTTGTGGCAATGGGCAACATGGCATCTGGTGCTCTGGCGTCTTTGCACTTGACGCACTACAATGAGGACAACTCTTGTCAACCTCATTGGAGATCTGATAACACACTCATTCATTGTCACAACTTTATGAAGAACAAATCACATCAAAACAAACTTATTTCTGCACCATGTGTTCATGCCAATCCACGTTCCATCTAAGAATAACTCAAATATGACAGCTGACCACATGGTTGTTTTTCACACGTGAGCAAGGGTTGTGGAAAACAATAATTTAGGATCTCTCGTGGTCATGGTCAATGGTTCAAAGGTCATAACCAAGAGAATTCCACGTCATTTTTTGAAAGCCTTCGTCATAGGCCATATAATAAAATGGACTTAGATTGGAACGTAGTGTTTTTAATGAAATAAAACTAAAAACTAAAAACAAAGATTTGTGTAGAATATATATTTTTATTTGATTTAAACTAGAAACGTCACTAAATGGATTTTCTTCTTACATGGTTGAGCCTCATTTTCTGTTGAGACGTCCTTTTTGGGTCCTCTCTTTTACAAAATCCTAGTGACCACCAAACAATATCCATTTCTGGATGTGTAGGATTTCATGACACTTTCTCATCCATTTTTTTGACATGCTCACCCATGGTCACTTTTAATTTTTATGACCTTGTATAAAACGAAGTGGGACCCCCACTCCTTTCTCAACCAATGAGAGATTTTAGAAAGCAGTGGTCATGAGTCACTAGTCAAATTGGCCTGCACCTTAGTGCATTCAAGAAAGAGGTTGATCCAATCCGGCACCCTCGTGCACATCATGTTGTGGGAATCAACATTTCAACTACACATCATGAATGATTTATGTGGGAGACTAGGCTCTAGAGTTGGATCCTAGTTCCATCTATAATTTAGTTGAAGGGGGGTTCCAAACTTTCAGTCCAACTACTACCTTTACACTAGACTATGCCTTCCAAAGGCATCACAATTCAATCTGAGACCGGATCTTGCACTACACAAGCCGCATTTTATACTTACCACGTGGCTGTTGTATCTTATGTTTGTTAGGTGCATGTTTTCTTTCTAGAATGAAGGACAAAGGACACACCTTTTTTATATAATTTTTTATATGAAGTTGGAATTTCACTTAGCGTATATATGGGGTCATTTAACGCACACGACAAAGGTCCGTGACATACAATGATTTTAACATTTCTTGTGGTCATGGTTGGTGGTCTGAAGCCATACCCAAGAGAAACCACATCACTTTTTTAAAGCCTTAGTCATGGGACAAGGTGTAAGAGGACTCAAAGTGGGACATATTGTTTTTCATGAAATCCTCATGTAATTGGTGAAGGAGTTTAACAATAAGAAAGTTTTTGATTCATCATAGGGTTTACACAAGCTCAATGTTATCAAAAATAGGTTTTTTTTTCAATGATGATCACCTTCATTTTATGCTATGACGATGTATTTTTGAATTGTCTTGCTACAAAAGGTGGGTGACCAACAAACATTATCCACTTTTGGACATGTAGGATCTCATGTCACTTTCTCATCCATTTTGTGACATGGTTAATCTTGATATTTGTGACCTTGTGTGAAATGAGGTGGGACTGACACTCAATTTGCAATCAATGAGGGAATTTAGAAAGTGGTGGTCATTACATTGATTAACCAATTAGTGTGTGTAGTACTAAATCCCGAAACACACAGTATTTTGCCAAGTCTCAAATCAGTGAGGGCTAAATTTTTCATTGAGTGATACTAACTACATGACTACATGCTCATTTACCATTCATTTCAAGGAAATTAGTGCGTGCTCTAAGGTGCTCGTACATTGACAAAAAAATACATGCAAACACATGCTTGCCAATGAATAATGCCAGTGCTTTCAATGAATGATGTTGTTATGAATCATATTCCCAGTGGATAGTGCCGGGATGAACAATGCTTCCTAAATCTTTTGGTGATACTAATTTCACAGTATAAGGAAATTTAGTATCACCTTCACGAATTTACCACACACACTATTAGCCCTCCCTCACTAATTAGGATAGTCAGTGTAATGTAAACATGCCCTTTACTTAAAGTAAGTCCAAAAGGGCTCCCCGGGGATTGCACTTAAAGTTAAGATTAGGAATACACGTGAGTGCGTTTTAATGGCATACCCCCTACAATACTTGGCCTTAAAATAGTTCTTAAATTAAGACTTTTTAAGTGCCAAATCATTACGTATATATCTATCACTTGGTATAAATTTCAGGAAGTAAAGTTTTTAAAAATTATTTTAAAAAATGATAGAAGTTTGAACTAAAATGCGTTGTTTTTTGCTTCAAAAATCAATTTAAAAATATTTACAATTTAATTTTTTTTGAAATTTATACAACAAGAACTTTAGATTGTGTTTAACAACTTCATATTTTTTTAATAATTTTTAGATGATTTTTTAGTACATACATAGGGGGGTCAAAAGTACGCACTCACGTGATTCCTAGTCTTAACTTTAAGTGCACTCCCCGAGAAGGGCTCGAACCTTTGCGATAGATAGCTAGTGAACACAAATGGATTATTGTGTGGTTGGTCGCCCTTTAATACTTTAAAGTTCTAAGAGGCCCCCACATGGTATAGTGGACTAATTGAGAAATGTATTGTTGAGGATGGAAATTAATTGCAGGGATGAATGTTCAAGATTAAGAAGCGTGGATGAATGGGAAGTCGAGGGACAAGTGGTTGGATGATACTTATCTATGTAAAGCAAAGGGAAAGTGATTTAAGCATATAGATAAGGAGACTTCAGTTTATGTATAGAAAGACTTGAGACTTCTAAAAGTATCTCATAGATACTATGTATAAATATGGCTCGGGGGAAGGAGAACACACATTATGTTTTGTGGTGTGTCTCTAGGTTGGGAGGTGAATTTTACTCAATAAATGATTGTTTTTATGAACTATTAGCGAGGTACGTTACACATGGCTTCTCTTTTGGAGAAGCCACGTGTTTATATCTGAATTATCAGATGTAGCAAGTTAGCAACCTTGCCATATGAAGGTTTTTGTGACTATTATGGAGAAGGGAGTATAGGGTTTAGGGTTTAAAGGATTAGGGTAAACCCTAAACCTTATTGTGTAATTGTCAATCTGACCCTAGATATTGGCACCAAACTTCGAAGTGCAAGAAGGAATGTTGCAAATTAGTAGAGCTCCTTTGGTTGAAGAGTTTCGCTCTTGAATTGAGCGCATACGAGGTTTGCCACCATGTGAGCCATCTTTGAGCTCACTTGAGCTCTGTAAATGAGCTCAAAATTGGTTCTCCACTGTAGGAACTCATCATTGAGCTCACTTCAGCTCTTCAAAAAGTTTACATGCATTTATAACATATATTTCACGTTTAAATTATTTAACGTATGGCATATTGTAATTGTATTTCATCACCACTTTTATCTATGTATTAGCATGGTTGACCTCATTGGAGGCCCCCAATAGGGGGAACATGTAGTGAGGTTGTATCACTATATTCGTTAATTGGAGAGTTTTTCATGATTTGGAGACTAATCAAGGACTTCAGGTCTGATATCGTGTTTAGTGCATGTTTTAATTATGATATAGATACTTATTATATTTAGAAATAAATAAATAAATAAATATATATATATATATATTCCTCATGCATGAATATGTAGAAAGTTCGTTACCAATGTTCCCCACGTTCACAATATTGCATCCCAAACTATGAGTAAATTTGATTTTGAGACTTTTTGAAGTCTCCAATTAACGAATGTAGTGATTTGTCCAATTGTGTTAAAAAATCACATTAACATAATGATGGTTTTGATCACTTACTCCCACTTTTTTTATGAAATATTGAACCTAGTGACATGGTCCAGTGGGGTGACCACGTGATCCTTGTGATGTATGGTTTGCATCATTAGGTGGAGAGTGAACTCACAACATTTGCAAAGCAAAGCAAAGACGAGTCTTAATCACCCCAACATCAATTTGTTATTGCTTCTCCTCTCTTCCAAAGAATGGAAGTTGATTTGAGGACTAGGTAATCACCATCCGCATTGTTAGGGGCCTAATATTATACCATTTATTTGAATTGAATGTGGACTTGTAAACGGTGTGGATGTGAGTTAGAGTAATTCCTTCACATTAAAGTGGAACCACATGATGTACCACAGACTTAACGAGCAAATCTGTGAAATTCATCACATGCCATGATGTGTTGAGATTCACCTTATATGTATGATTGTAACACATATATTAGTCACATGTGATTCACAACATGTCACATGTGTTTAGGGTGCAAGAAATTGTACAAATTGCTAACATTATTGAATATTGTATGTAGGAAATTGTGGGCCTCCAGAGCAAGGGGTGGAAAATGTTGTAATTATGGACTAGGCTTTCATCTAGTTTCACGTAAATGTTAGTCTGATGCTACCCCTACTATGTTCATCATGAAACCATGATCCAACATTTGCCATGTATTTTAAAACCTTTTCAAATCTGAACGGTTGCTCAATTAGACCCAATTGTGTTGGTGTTTAACCCTCAAACAACAAGTATGCATGTGTTATTTGATTGATGAAACACTTACATTTGAATGGTGCATGGTTTGGTGAGGATCTGAGAACAAACACCATGATTAGAAGAGATTAAACTACATCTTCAAACTTCATTAACTATTTTACACTCAGTGGTCAACATTGTTAGGGACATCTATGTATTCATTTTAGAATTTAACACAAATGCATGCACTTCTGATAATCAACACTAAATTAAGGGAGGTTTGATTTTCAATCTGATATATGTTGATGTTTCATCATAGATTTACTAATTCAAAACAAATTTCAAGAGTTAAATCTAATCATTGCAAGATGGAGAACATGATTAACTAACCGTATAAGGTAGACAACCATTATTTGGTTAATTTTCTTATTGAGACACCTATATTTGTGTGGTATGTGATTTGGTGTGGCTCCAAGATGGTGCCAAAAAAACTTGTGTCCAAAAGAAAATGGAAAATGTGTTGAAAATATTCTAACCATTCTAGACTTAATGATTGACATAATTGGGGGGGAGGGGTCTATATGACCATTCAATAATCACAAGGATCTTCACTTCAATAACGAATGAGATACCCATATGGCTCCAAAACTGATGAGGAAAGTGGCTACGGCCTAAAATTAGATTTGCCAAACATCTTCTACAAATTGTGTGGTCCATATCTTAAGTGATTCAAATGGCTTAGTTGAAAAAAAGGTAACCATTGAAGACCCACCTACCTTAACATTTGCATGATACTAGGTGCTCGTGTTGGTTATTGGAGAGATATCAAGAGGCACTGGGACAGATGGCTATATATATATATATATATATGAGTAGCTCAATGGACAAGAGAAACCAACCGCTAGTTACAGATAAACTGGTTAAGTTTGAAAATAACCAGATGAAGTTCAAATCTTCAAGAAAGTTACCAATCATTGTAGAGAAATCTATGGAACATGTTTCAAATTACAGCCTAACCTCCTTAATGTGACTCTTCCTCTTATATCCCCAAACCCTCGGGAAAAAATGTTCTCAATTTAAATCTTTCTCATTGTCACATTTCTCTCCCCATATATCACGGGTTGTGACATTGAAGTAATCCACCAAAACCTTCAAACCACACGCTCGCACGCACCACGTTGTCATCATTGTCATTATTACAATGTTGACTCTATGCTATTCCATAATGTCACATGCTAAACTAGTTTTTATTTTTACTTTTAATCACGCATCCACGTCAATACTACAAACTTCCTCAATATCACGTGCACTTTGGTTGCCACATGCGGAATATTAGGGAGGTTAGAGTGTAATAAAGAAAAAACCGAAAAACCCCAACAAGTAACCGACTGGATTCGAAAAACACTAGAACTTTGATAGATTATGTCCCAAAAAACCCCGGACACCGATGTAGCTGGTCTTGATCTCCTTATATGTTAACACTACAAACCTCATTAATATCACGTGCACTTTGGTTGCCACATGCGTAACAATAGAGAGATTAAAATGTAATAAAACTAAAAAACCCGAAAATCACAACAAGTAACCGGCTGGATTTGGAAACACTAGACCTTTGACCGATTATGTCCCAAAATTCCCCCAGACACTGATCTTGATCTCCTTGTATCTCAGGGAGTGCACTATTCATTAAAACCAAGCATCACGTGCGTGCATGCCCCTTATTAAAATACCCCTGTATACATTTTATTTTTGCTAAAATCAAGCAATATACTTACAAATCTCATTGCTTCAAAATACATTTCCATACGTATACAAGGGTCCAAAAACAAATACAGAAATTGTATATAACATGTGTACAAATGTTTGGAAATGCAAAAATATGGCCCTATTATATGTATAATATCAAATCATGGATTTTTAGTTATAAAGTCGTTACTTAGTGGATGAAAAAACACATGATTCTTGGTCCAAGTCTGACTTGAACGCGTAAACGCGTAAATGCGTACTTTACATATATTTTTCTATAGCCTCATGTATATCTACTTCTTGCTTAATAGCAATATGTCTCTTGTACGTACATTTTGTACATGCTTGTTTTAAATAATACCCCTTTTGTGCACCCACGTGTATAAATACAGTACTTGAACAGTGCACTCCCTGGGCCTCGTATGCTAACACTACATACCTCCTTAATATCACGTGCACTTTGGTTGCCACATGCATAACATTAGTGAGGTTAGAACGTAACAAAGAAAAAGCCGAAAAATCACAACAAGTAACCAGCTGGAATCGGAAAACAGTAGACCATCGACCGATTATGTCCCAAAAATTCCCTGGACACTGATGTAGCTGGTCTTGACCTCCTCGTATGTATGGTCGTGACACTGTCGCCGCTTGCATGGTCGTTGGAGGTAAATGGCAGATGGGAAGGGGCTTAAAGGGAAGTGACTTAAATGAAAGAGACCCCACTCCACTCTCTGCCACATCAATCATTCTTGCTTTAACTTACACCAGTCCACACCATTGGGATCCACCGACCGCACGGATTCGCACTGGCCCCGGCTCTGCTGCAGTTGCTTGTTTGCTTGCCTGCTTCCCTTGATTAAGTTATCAGATACCCCACCCTTGGATTTGGACCTGCGCTTCTGGCAGTTGCTATCATCGGACATGCTGAATATATTCTTCATATTTGAGTATTTATTATGCGAAGGATGCGAAGTGGGTCGGTCTCGATCGTCCGGGAGTTTCGGTCGAAGGTGACAGCAGATGGGAGGGTTTGAAGGATAGTGAGTCATTGGTATCAATTCTTTGTCACTACAAGGTAGAGACAGGTTTCTGAATCTCTCTATTAGTCTCTTAGAATTTGGGAATCTAAAATGTATTTTATAGTGGCAAAGAATCAGTTGCAACAACTTGTGATCTTTGTAGTGTCGTTGTTGTATGTATGGGTGTGAGGTTTTGTGAGCCTTACGTGGACACTCTTCTTGATTTGAAACATCTTCTTAAGTGGTACATGACAAGGTTTGTAGTTTGAAAAGTGACACGTGTTGCAATAGGATTGGAATATGTGCTCGGAATATAAACATTGATCATGGCTCGATAATGACATTTAGGAGAACTTATGTGATCGTTGAAAGAGTAAGAGGATCTTCATTTTGACCTCTTATGATTTTTGCATCTCAGTTTCAGGAGTGCGGTTCATAAAAGTTGAGA
This sequence comes from Polytrichum commune, assembly GCA_950295325.1. Taxonomy (NCBI): domain Eukaryota; kingdom Viridiplantae; phylum Streptophyta; class Polytrichopsida; order Polytrichales; family Polytrichaceae; genus Polytrichum; species Polytrichum commune. The sequence goes on from OX485804.1 coordinate 2,932,285, forward strand.
TGACAATCTTTGTGATTTAGCTATTACTTATCGAACAAATCAATTCTCGAATCGATTAGCGGTCGAATATGTATGTGGAGCTGGAAGTGGGCAACTATAGACTACCAATCAAATATGATCAAGAACCCCCCGAGTTACGGTGGTTGCAATTCACCTAGTCAAATTGATCAATTTGATGGTAAGGTTAAAAGATGGGAAGGTTGAGTGAAGTGCTAACCCTAAAACAAACACCAATTGTAAAGTCGTGAAAATCTTCTCAACTGCAAATCCCTTCCTTCAGTTTAGTTGAAATACAAATCTAGGAGTGTTGTACATTGGTAACCATTTAAGAAAAATGTTTGCATTAGATTCATATATCTTATTGCCCACAAAAGAATCACGTATTGTAAAGTATGCATGTGTTATTTGATTGTTTTTCTTAATCGGACACCTATATTTGAATGGTGTGTGATCAAGTGAGACTCTTCGAACAAACATCATAAGGACTGACACGTTTCAAAAAGATTGAACTAGGTATGTCGTCAAATTTTAATTAATCACTCTACACTTTACAATCAATGCAATGGAAGGGATCTAATTATTCATTGAAGGCGGCAACAGACACATTGCAATTCCGATAATCATGACGAAATAATGGAAGGTCCACTTTCGAATCCGATCATTGTTGATGCGTACAGATAGTAAATTGCAAGTGATCCTTACAAGACGGAAACACACAAAAACTAACCGAGTAACACATTCCCCATGACCTCGGTTTCATCATTCGTAGAGGCCCGGGGTGACGGAATTCTCCACTGATGTGGTGTGAGGCATGCCGGTGTTATTCAGTTACTTTCCTTAGTCAGACACATAGTATATTTGATTGGTTTGTGGTTGGGTGAGGATCAAAGACCAAACACCATAAAATCACATTCTCATTGAATGATGAGATTGAATTACATCTTTAAATTATATTAACTATTCCACACTCAACAATGAACACAATTGGGAGGGCCTATGTAATCATTGGTTTAGGCACCAACAGACATGCACTTCCAATAACCGTAATCGAATAACTTTCAATCCGGTTTTCCTGGTGACATTTCATCACGCTGCATTCTGCTAAGACAAGCCACAGATTTGAAGCTGTAAATTGGATCAGTAGAGGAAGAAGAAGAAGGTTACTCAAAACTAACCAAATAACTCCCGCATCATTCGCTTAACCTGACATGGCCACGTCTACTTCGAATCGAGAAGTGGCCAGCCAGCCGGCCGGTCCTCCTCGCACACCTAATCATATTGATTAAAGGTGACGGGAAGCTTTAAGATGGGAAGTGCCAACCCCTCGTGTGAGCGAGGGAGAGAGCAGGCAGGCGGCTGCAGGATCCGATCTGATTTGCTCCTCCCCCTCTTGACAGACAGACAGGCCTGACAGAAGCTAGCTATGACAAGCTACGCTACCTCTCTCTCTCCACATAACTTTTATACGGTGCTTGAAGAGGAGAGCTTGAGGCGTGTACGTGTCCCATGCTCAAACCCCCTGCCACCTCTACCTCACCTCACCTTACATATATACTCCCCCCATCATTAACTTCCTTCCTCCTTCCTCCTCCTCCCCCCTCGGCTGCCGCTTTCGTGTGGCGCCTGCCATAACTTCCTCACTCATCACTGACACACGTCCACCCGCGCATGGGTTCCTCTCCTCCGGCGGTGCCTTCATTTCCGTGTGCTTACATTACACTCTCCAATCACACAGAATCTCCCTCAGGGGAAGAGAATCTTCGAGTCTGGACTGGTGTTGCTGCGTTGTATTTTAACCCTCTCTCCAGCGCAACGTCCGGAGAGGTTAATTTTTGGGCGTGATCGGTCGAGACTCTAGTGCTTCCCAGTCTGGCCGGTTACATGTTGACATCTTTCGGTTTTCCTATACCAATGTTCTCTACATTCCTCTAAAAGTGATCAGCATACTCCATCCTTCATTTCTGTCTACTTACATTACACTCTCCAATTACACAGAAATCGTCTTCAGGGAGAGAGAATCTTTGAGTCTAGACTGGTGTTATGTTGTATTGAACCCTGTATCTGGGGCAGCGTCCGGGAAGATTTTTGGGCATGATCGGTCGAGATCCTAGTGTTTCCAAGTCCGGCCAGTGACATGTTGACATCTTTTGGTTTTTCTATACCAATATATGGGGAATATTCTTTAAATTCCTCTAAAAGTGATGAGCATACTCCATCCTTGATTTCCATCTACTTACATTACACTCTCCAATCGCATCTTCAGGGAGAGAGAATCTTCGAGTCTCGACTGGTGTTACGTTGTAAAGGACCCTGTCTCCGGCACAGCAGTCCGGGAAGATTAATTTTTGGGCGTGATTGGTTGAGATCCTGGTGTTTCCAAGTCCAGCCAGTTACATGTTGACAGCTATCGGTTTTTCTTTACCAATATTGGGGAATATTCTCTAGATTCCTCTAAAATGATTGGTATTTTTCGTGAAGTCTGCAACTTCAACTGGTTATTCCTCAAACTCAACTGGTTCATTTGCAACTACACTGAATCATCCATTTAGTGCGGGTTACCATTTGGGAGTTACGTATTGCTATGACATTTTAATGAGAGTATCACTTGTTACCCAAATAACATTAGTGGTTAGTATGCACACTGAAGAATATGGTATAACTAAGCTGGTAAATAATGATAAGGTCGGTAAAAAAGCTATAGCAACACGTACCTCCAACCGGGAACCCACTCAAATGGGACGATTTAGTGTAGTTGTAGGTTCACCCTGTTCATTGATCCGGGGATAATTTTAGGCATAATTGGTTGAGACCCTAGTGTTCTCAAGTCCAACTGGTTACATTTTGACATCTTTCAGTCTTTCTTTATTAATTTGAGATGTTTTCCATAAATTCCTCTGAAATGATGAGTATTTTTCCTGAAGTCTTGAACATTGACCGGTTATTTCTCAAACTCAACCGGTTGATCTGTAACTAGCTTCGGTCCTCCCTGTTCATTGTTTTAACCCTTATTGGCACCAGTTTACAGTTATGTAGCCTAAGCGGTATTTTATTCCAGTATTCCCTAATAATTTTCTCACTCATCACTGACACACGTTCACCTGTGCATGGATTCCACTCCCCTTTGATGGTGCCTTCATTGTAGTCTACTTACATTATCATTCACCATGGGGAGGTCACTGTTCCAATTTTATTAAACCACATGATAAAAAGTACATGGTATTCTTAATTCAAGAGAATAAAAGTTCATACAAATTTCAAAATTGTTATAGCTTGGATGAAACAACACATACAATATTATATCTAAAATTGGGTAGGTGAAAAATATAGGTACAGTCCTACCTCTTTAATACGACACTCGATAATACGACAACCTCGATATTATGACACAAATTTCGTAAACCAAACTTCCTAGTTCAAATCTACCTCTATACTACGACTATGACAATGTTAATAGGACACTCCTAGACCCCCCAAATGTCATATTATAGAGGTAATAAATGCATTTATATGGTGGGTCCCACACACTTATATATACATAAATACATAATTTATTTTAAATTCATAAATCTTATACATATGAAGTTTGGATTAAGGAAGTTTAAATGTAAAATGATGAAATAAACATGAGAACCATGGGAACTAGGTTCTCTTTCTAAAACCCTACTCATGAGGACCAAAGAGAAAAATCGAGATTGATCAAGGAGTCCGAAGACCTGGCCCTTCTTATATCAAAAGTGCAGCTTGGATCAGATGAGATGCCATTTGAAGAGTATGTGGTAATGGAAGGTGACGACATCATTGAGGCTGAATATTGCATGTCAGAGCTGGTTGATATGGCCTTAGGACAGAGAATAGAGCCAGTTAGTTTGGACCTTACTGTTGAGACCGTAAACCCTTTAGGTGTTGATGAGAGACCTCCACCTATTGTGAAACTGACGGATGCTCAACAACATGCTCAGCTATTAGCTACATCTTTTATGGACAATTCATTAGACTTCACTCCCGCAAATATGATGAAATTGCAGGGCATAATAGAGAAGCTCAATAAGATATATGTTGCTAACTTGAAGTGGCAACATCAGCGGACTATTGATTCCTTCTTCAAGTCCACATAGGTTTAGTGAGGAGAATTTGCATATTTGTAATACATTTGAAAGAATACTCATTTTTACATATGGAAAAATATCTCAAGTGTGTTTTTATGAAGTACCTCGTTATTGTGACAACCAGGTCCAATTTGTCATATTATTGAATATGTGACACCTCGATAATACGACCTTTTTCTCGTTTCCCAAACGTGTCATATTAAAGAGGTAGGACTGTAGTCTTATAGTTTTAATCGTAAAGTGAGGTCTATTATATCTCGAGGAATGAGGAGTTTATATGAGGTTCAATGAATGTCTTCGGATTGGATGAGAAGTTGCCTCGATTGATTAGAAGTCATCGAGTTTAGATTAACCCTAAACTTGGGGTGGTCATTGAGAGTTTCAAGATAGTGCTGGATTTGTTTCAAAATAGTGATGCAACTAGGTCCCATTCAATTTGATTTGCAAGTGCCGCTAATGTATTGGAATTTTAAAAAAAAAATTAAAATTTATGGTTTTTGTTTATGGATTAACATCAATTTATTTTAAAATTCCAATATTTTGATACATGGTGTAGTTTACAAACAAAATTTAAGTCTATAAAATAAGTTCACGGTGTATATAATATTTACCTATGGGGTATTTAAAAATACCTCAAAGCACTCTTGTATCTACTAATAGGGTGCCAATTACTTTTTTAAGATAAATAGCCCATCTTTAATTAACCCCTGACTGCATGTGGTTTACAAAAGTGTATAGCTTGTGATCTACGTAGGTCTTACAATCTTCATCACACATAATCTCCATCAAGTAGAGAATCTTCAAGTGTAGACAAATGAACGGGGAGAATTGGCTGCTACACTAGATATTGTATTTAGTGTGATATGATATTTTATGTCATTATGGTAAGTTTTTCAATGACATTATGGTATTTATATGCATGTACTTGTCACCCAACTTACTTTTAGTTCATCCACTTTTGATACATTCTGCATCCTAACATATCTGTAATGAAATATTGTCATGGATGATTGAAATTTGGATGGAAAAACACTTAGTAATTGACAATAATTGCGACATCATAAATCTATAATGCCCAAATTTATGTATAAGGAATGACCAATAATGTTAGGTTTACATGTAATGTTGGTTACACTACATTGGCAGTTTACAATCAATGTTGAGCAAGACAAATAAAATTGGTGACACTAAATACAATATTAATGAAGATGATCCGGTTGAGTTTGAGAAATAACTTATTGAAGTTCAAGACTCCCGGAAAGTTACCCATCATTTAAGAGGAATCTATGAGATTTAATAAAGGAAAACCGGAAGATGTCAACATGTGACTACTAACTGGGTGGACTTGGAAGTTGAAACCATTGGGATCTCGACTGACTACGCCAAAAAATATTCCTGCACACTGGTCTAGACTGGTTTTACATTGTATTCAACCCTTATTGGCACCGGTTTTATATGTATAGTTTTCTTATTTGAATCAAAATGTTTGAACTTAAATTTATTTTTAACATGCACTCATTTGACAAAGTATTGTTTTAACATTGAAGGGCATGGAATTCAAAATTGTTACAAATTGAACGTAGGCAGATGGTGAAACTCTTCTTTGTTCCTATCACCGTGCACCAATTTTCTTATTGTTGCACAAGTCATACAATTGAAGAGGAGGTTTCAACCAAGATGCTCCATACTTGGGAAAGAATAGAGCAATATAGTAGAGTTGCTTATTCTTGATCAAGATCCCATCGGCAATTTATAAGGTATTGTAATTTCAATCAGGCCAGAACCAATAGTGCCATGACACATGTTGTGGTTTTGAGTGTTAAAGTGGGGAGGAATGAGCGGTTATGGTAGACTCTAGACATTGCCAATATGTTTAGGCCAACTTTTGGCTTCAAAAATCCACAGTCATTTCAATTAGAGAAATGAAATTACCAAAGAAATTGTAGTCCTCCTGATTGCTATCTTCCTACATGGGAGAATTTTGCACCGCCTTATACTTCTCCAGACCTAATGCATAATCTCTTAAATGATTGGTGGTGCGTGCCTCTACTCTAACTCCTAATCCAAGATATAGGTGCAAAGGGTGCGCAATTATAGGATAATTATGATGTGCAACAATCATAGATACGCTTACCCTATGTTTTACGCAAGCTACTACAAAGAAGAGGTTCGAATATATCACTAAGACCATCATGCAAGGCATATGAGGATTGGATCAAACTTTGACTTTCTCCCAATTTACTATCCAATCCAAATGCATTGAATACGTTCTCCAAAAGTTGGTATTGAAGTTAACTATTTGGTCCAAGAGAATTCATGAAAATGCATGGTATTAAGTGGCATTGAAACATGGACATAGTTGTCATTGGGCTTTCATGAAAGCTTTCCCCACAATCGGGCAATAAAGGATAACATAATTTGATGTTGGTAGATACTACCTGTACACAACAAGTACTTAAGCAAAATTGGGAGAAAAACATATTAAGGTTTTAAGATCGGAAGCCCTTCAAAAGTAATGAGATCAACCTGCCAACAAGTGCCAGGGTAGTTGATAGATAGTATATAAGTTATATGTAGGTGTTGGAACCTTGAATGCCGACTTATGGGAGCTCCTTAATCCTCATAATTAGAGCCATGCCACTAGCATTTGAGAGCATTAATCACATCCTCTCTATTCAATTATCATTTCATGTGATTTTGACATGGTTAGCCACATAATTAATTTTCTACGCCGGCTTGTTTTATTAAAGCACTTGACTGAACTCACAGTCTCCCACCCACCCACACACCACCACTCCTTCATCACAGTGATCAAACACCCACTTCTTCTTTTGCAAAATTTTAAGAAAGTCAAAGTGGCGACAATTATTGGAGTGATGAAGCCACATATGGATGATGTTACCTATTTCTTATATTCTAATGTGAAGGCATTCATCCATATATCATGATTTTCAAAACATTCTGACGATTTATGCATCAAAAATATGATAGACTATTTGGTGTTTGTTTTTTAGATTTTTATAATATAGCCCTTTCACCAAAAAAAAATTAAGGTTGTCACAAACACAATAAATTTAACAAGGCTAATCATCCAACTTCTGTAGTTATTCTCTCATAATAGTTTGTGAGAGTGATATTGAGGAGTTGCGGTCAGTTACATCAGTTCCATCATTGTGCAATTACAACCTTACCCTTGACAATCTTTCAACTCATGTCTAAGCAAGGGGATGGCTAGTATGGAGTCTCATGTATGAACAACCTTCAACTAATGTCTTTTGTTTCTTACATAAAAAAACTGAATTGCATGTGAGAGAATAACAACATCTTCATGAATCTATGCTTGGTTAGTATGTTGGAATGACTTCAAACAGGGTTGAAGTGTAGATAAAATTTTCATTATGATCCACTTTGTGGATTTATTATTGCATGCCTTCACATACCACAACATTACTCAGCTCAACCATGGCGTTTTGTGAGCCATGGCTAAGATTCTCGCGTATTTAACAAGTTCATACTAAACATCAATGCCTCAAATAATACCCTTTTATACATTCATGTTATTTCGTACATTGTATGAGGAGCCCATCCCCCAATATCGTGATAGATCATAGGGGTGTTTGAATTATGCATTCTTGAGCAAGCCATGTTTAAAATTTATGTGAGCATTGCAGTGCCATTTCGTCCATAGATCCATTGGTTTCTGTATTTTATTCACGAGAGCATGTGGCAAACCTCTGGGATTGCCATTATTGCACTCCTCCATGTTTTTCATTTCAATTGAATGTGTGCAACGAAAACTTGGTGATTGTCATTGTGGAATTTTGATTTCAATGCATCCTTACTTGTATTTTCATGATGATCAACTTGCATTGCTACACCGCCAAAGGCAGCGGAGCTTCAAGTTGTGCTCATCGAGCTCTCCTTCATTGGCAATGGCCTTTGGAGTTGCCACATGCCTAAATCCATGTTTCACGGTGGGAGAACCGGTTGATAGTGGTTGACAGGATTCCACTATTATGGCGTGAGGTCCTAGCATTAATTGGCAAGCTTCAAGATACACGTTGGGCCCTTCATTGGCACCTAGGCGGTTGGGACCTTCAGGTGGTACGATCCCTGCTTAGGTAGGATTTGAGCAAACCCATGTGACACCAGAGAACATGCTAAGTATGGGTTCCCAACCCCGAGAGGCTCAATTCCTTTCGAGAAGGCCTAACTGGTGTATCTTTGAAAAAAAAAACCCCTAGACCACAAATCTTACTTGATTGTATAAAAATTGAACCAACGATTCACAAACCGTATAGCACCCAACCTCCAAATATATCAAAAATTAGGGATCCAATTAAGATTCCCAAAGCCCCAAAAATATATATGCATTTTGGCACAGTTGGACATCTCAAGCATTCGGGGGTTAATATCTTACAAAGTGTGACCTCCAGTGGAGAGTTTTAAGATAAATGGGTCCGACATCTTGTACTATGATCATGATTCACAAATGACACGGTTTTTTGACGTTCTCATTTATCTTCTTATGCCTCTGCTTGTTGTTCACCGATTCCAAATAGCATCCTCATGAAAGTACATACATAGGCACCTAAAAATTCCCTTGACTTTCACATGTCCAAAGGTGATGTCATAAGTCCATCGATCTCCATCCAAAACCCGCTTGGTAAAGAGAGGCCACAAGCAGCCGGGGCTGTCTCTCATCATGTGCTTTGGGTTTGGGCTCAGGTGGTGAACGGAGAGCAAAGGCTGTCACTCGCACGGGAAAGTGAACGAATCTATCATGAACAAATGTATTTTTCGCATACGCAAGTCTTTCATGTACATGATATCACACTCATCACATGCGCATACTAGGAGTAGATTCATCTTGTGTTGATGCTAGCTATGTTGCTATTATGCATCTAATGTGTGTGTGCCTATTGTGGGTACTTCGAACTCCACAAACTAATATGACCATTATATCTAAGGACTGCTTCACACATGAGATTAAAGGCCTGTGATCATTTCATTCTAAGACCTCACATTGGTCAAAATGGTTGAGACCATCCAAGTTTATGCCACATTAGAAGGTGAAGGCCTAAGGGTCCAAAAGAAATTATCATGGATGAAATGTCTACACATATTCCTACACGGGAGACTATAGGTAATGTTTCACGGTTTGTCGGGATTTGCATCAGGTCTATCTTTAAGAATTAGGCTTGACGTAAATTCCGACAGACCACGTCAAAGTCAAGGGCCTTATACAACTGATGTTGCCTTTTAGTGAGAGTCAAGGGCCCTCACAATTACATGGTCAGAGCCCTTTGCTCGTGTGTGTGAAGTGGCCCCAAGACTCTAAGACATGGACATTTAAATGCAATTTGTGACAAGTTTAGTGACCTGAACAATTTGAGGCTTTTTTTCACCAAAATATGAAACTCGACATACTTTTAACCAATGAGTAGTCAATCCTATCACAATTCAAATGATTTTAATTTATTTTGGAGTTTGATTTCATTAAAGAAACTGCTTCTAAGATAAATTTGATGGTGATTGAAGGTAATAAATTTTATTCCAACCATACGCATGTGATCTAAATTCTACTCATGCATAACTTTCTCTTGATTCTCGTCAACTCCAAATAAGGTCCTCGAATTCATGCCACATCTTCAAGTCAAACTAGAACCCCCAGGAATTTTAGATGTCAAGGTTTTAACTACCGTTTTCAAACGATGGACACCCACCTTTGGTTGATAGGAATCCATGCCATGGTGGGACCCACCCGCCCACATGTGGGCCCCATAGTGGACTTGGGGTTCATCTCTTGATTTATGAAGGAGCCCGGATGGCCGCCTGTCCGAGCACGAAACCCATTCACCCCACCTGCCAACTTCCAACTTACCCCCAATCAATATGTTTAAGTGAAGTAAAGCTCACTTCCTTTCTTGCCATTCCTTCTCGTGTTGCTGCCAGGCTATCAATCCTTGCACATGGCCAGGAGTTGTCATGTCGGGTAGGCTCGTGTCAAGATCCGATCCTCAGGTGTGGCGCAGTGTCAACCCTTAAATGGAGAGCATTACGAGGGCAGTGGCTACATGGACGATCTGGATTTGTTAATTATCATCTTGCACTAATTGTTGTGTTTCATATCCTACAAGAAGTGGGTGCAGAGAGAAAAGTGTATGTTTAAGACCTACTTACTTTCCCAGGATACCTACACAACGTTGGTCAGCAAGATCATTTTAAGATATGTAAGGTAGACAATTCTTTTTCTTTTTGTTGTTTGTTATCTTGTACATCTCATATTCACGACTTTGATTTTTTGTGCAATTGCAAATATATATGTATATATATATAGAAGTCAACAATAGTTCTAGGAAGTTTTGGAGATAATCTCGAATTGTTATGCATGATTATCAAAGTCCATTAACAACGAGCTATAAGAAGGCCACATAATATCTTTAGTTTGTGCTTGGGATTCTTGAGGAGCTCCTGTAGCTCTTCAGTTCAATGTATTTGCATATGTCTATATATGCAAATGAGTATATCTATTATAAATGAGGCCACAATGTCAAAAATACATTGGCAAACGTTTTGACTAATTTTAGGGTTGTCCGGTTAAAGTTTGAAAAGAAAAGCATGCCTCAACTTCATAACATTACTAAACGTTAAACTCTCATTATTTGGGCCCTCGACATAGAACAGTGGGATGTTGGAAAAGTTGCGCATGGAGAATCAGATTTGGATTGAGCTCCCAACATCCCAATGTTATATTTTGAGGGCCCACGTTGCTTAGTAATGTTATGTTCAACTAGAAATCTAAATGTACAATCTCAACATACGCTTGGGATGCTTTCAACCACTCTACTTAAACGTCTGGTTCTATGATTGAGAAAAACCGGCAGTTAGTTACAGATGAACCGGTTGAAGTTCAAGACTGCATTAAAATTACCGATCATTTGAGAAGAATTTATAGAGTATACCCCAATTTTAACAAAAAACGGTAGAACCGTGAGGCTCTGTCCTTTGCTATGAAAGACTACAATTGTAGCTGATTACTTTGCTCATGCCAATCCATGGCTATTCACTATACCAAACCTTCTTCTCAAATACGGGTCAAGGATTGAAGCTACTCATTTATCACCCGAAAATTTTAAAATAAATAATCAAGAACTGCCCAAATCACTATAGTTAACTAGATTTCTTTCAATGCATTTTAGGGAGCACTTATATATATATATAAACTATAGTTAACATCCACATTACATAAAGTGGACCAAAAATAACAAGAACAAGTAACGTCCAAGTGTGAACACAAAGTGGTTAGGAAATTTGCTCTTGAAAAGAAGAAGTTGATGCATAGTCTCTGTCCTACAAACAGAGCCAATAAAGGAAAACCGAAGGATATCAACATGTAACTGGTTGGACTTGCAAACACTAGGATCTCAACCGATTATGCCCAAAAATCTCCCAGATCACTGGTCTGGTTAGCAAAATCAGCTTGAGTGTGGATGATCACATGGCTTAAGGCATAAAAAGAAAAACAGATTTGTTCACAAAAAGACTCAAACTGATCGAGGAGGCAGCAGGAAGGAACAAGCACCTGAATAAGCCTCCAAACAATGATAAGTTATTGTTAAGTAAATAATTGTTAATTAATTGCACACATAAATTATCCACGCATATTGCTGACAGTAGCTGAAATGTCGGGGCAAGAGACAATAATGTGCCGTGACCTCTGAGAGTAAACAGAAGTCAATCCGGAATCAGATCAAGCAAGAGGTAAAGAATAGACGAATTCAATCGTCAAGAATGATTGTGGCTTGGAGAATGAAATCACCTTTCAAATGTGTTGCAATATTTCTTCGGGACAGCCTTCTCTTCAAGTATACTGTCCTGATGTTTCTTATGGCCACATGATTCTTGGGGCTGCATACTGCCCACCTTGGCCTCCATGGAAACCTTGTCCTTCTAGTTTGAATGATTGATTTGCATGAATTGGAAGACATCCTGGACCGAGTTGTTTTTTTTTCCCTGTCACACAATGCATGTTTAAGCAACCTTCTTGCAACGTTTGTCAGATGTAGGAGTCTATTTGCAGCTCCCATATAATTTATGTTGCTGCTGGTAAAAGACTGAGAAGATGGGGTTGATCCCTCAAGCATTTGAATTTGCTCCTTCGATTCACTGGATGGGAAACCTTAGGAATAAATGAGATGGCTTTTTACCAGATCTAAGCAGCACTCGAGATTTTTTTCCCCACGTTTCAGAGCTCAATGCAAAGCGTTGCCAAAGATCTGCATATATGCACTCCCGAATTGTCAGAAGCCACCATTCAAGTCGTCCTGCTTCATCCTCATTTTCACTCAATGGTTTGGATAGTACTTCATTTCTTACTAACATCTTGCACTATCGCAAAACCTCACATCTCAGAGATTGACCCTTTCTAAGACATTGACAAAGAAGAAACAACAGATTCAGTGGTGTACTGAATTCCTAAACCCCAAACTTTAGGAACTGAAAAGGAAGGATAACAGCTTCTGCAGCATCAATAAGGCTTCGACACGGACAATAGTTCACACCAAAAATGCAGGAGAAGAGTTGCACCTGTATTTTCCATGAGATCTAGTATGGTGAGATGACTCTTATTCTTGGATGCTTGATAGGCTCTTTCCGTTTTCTATTTTTCCCATAACTCATCAGGTCATGCAGTTTCTATCTATTTGGGAATTAATATCGGGAAAAATTAGGTCCCTCCTCACCATTCACCCATTCAAAACCAGGATTGTTGAGTTTAATTTTCTCGATGTCATCTGCGCTTAGGTGTATTCCATTGTACTCCACTATGAAAATTCTCAATAAACTGTGAGCCCCTAAACTCCGTCAATATGCTGCAATACTTCATATAAACATGACTCAATGCAGGCAAGGTCACACTACTGGTCCGTCTAGTTAGCAAATTGCATCTTGGAAGCGTGAGTTGTTTCAATCGCAGAAACTTGCTCAGATCTGGTAGATCACTGATTGGAGAATCGGCGATTTTTAGAATCTGTAGCTGGGGAAGAGTCCCAGAGCTGCCCAGATTTGAAGCTCCAATTGTTCCATATGGCATCGAACCATGACTGGCGGCACCTTCCCATTCTCTAGACTCCCACAATGCAGGGGCTCAAGTGATTCCAACCTCGAAACTCGATCCAAGTTAGGTAAGTTAGCTTGCAAGTTACCTAACTGCAACAAAGTTACAGTGACCTTACTGCAACTGCAACTTGTTGTTGCAAGTTAACTGGAAGTTAGCTTGTTGTACTCTTCAAAATTTAAACTTTGCAAATGAAATTAAGTTGCTAAAAAACTGACACATCCCTGAAATCTCATCTCCAAAGCCTTAAGTTCTGCATTCTTGACAAAACGCTCAAGACCTGCCATTTCATCCACTCCCATACGTGCGACCACTGATCACAAGGCGCTCCAAACCCATCAACCCAATATTGACACAGAGTAGTCCTTGTGGACTCCATCCCGTAGTCGATGATTTCTGCAACTTAGTGAACTTGGGCACAGGATGCCTATCCTGGTTCACCGCGTCAAAGTGAACCCCGAGTTCCCGCAAGGCACTGAACTCATGCAAGCCCGGTATTTCTACCACCACCACAGACTTCCACCGAGAACACTTTAAAAGGAAAGTAGCTCAGTTTGAATCTTGCATGGAATCTGCACTAGCTATGGCATCCCATGGTTATATTCTCTCAGGGGCCCATATGAACAAATGCAAACTGCTTAATAATGTTATGTCTAGTAGTGAGTGTATTAGATAATTACAAAAGGTTGTGTTAGCATAAAATTATTCAGATTCATAACAATATTCTATGGGACTGACAATATTTTGTGGAATATTCCTCACAATCGGTATGAATTTGGGGAATATTGCGCATATTATTGTCAGTCCCACATAACATAGGTATGGATTTGAATAATATTATGAGTAATTTTGGTGTACCATATGTTTATTATAATTCAACAAGTGGATGGTTGGAAGAGTGCTATCCCGTATGATTATCCTCCACATGTGACCAATTCTAGTTGGTTGACTAACCAAGGCTAAACTTCAGCCTACGGCAAAGCCAATAAATCATGCAATGTGGTTTAGCCTCAAATTTTCATCCATTATTGGTGGAACGGGGGAATGTATACACTATAACCCTTTTGCAAATAAATCATACCATGGTATCTTAGAAATAATATAAACCTAATTTCATGGAATTTTTAAGACCCTACATTATTTTAAATTCAAAGTCACATGTTGTGTGGGGCCTATTTTATTTTGAAACCACTTCAATATTTTTTGATACCAGCATCAAAAAAGACCCTATCTTTGGCCACACATAGGTTCTAATTTTAGGGGAGTGTTGGCCTTGTGGGAGACATCCTCTTGAAGAAGGTTGCACTCTCGTTTGTCTCCACACAATTGCTTTCCATTATCAAGCATCTAAGTGTTGCACTGGCTAACCTACTTGAAAATCATATTCCTATTTGCCATGGGCAAGTATCCACATGAGCACATGTCCATTCAAGTTCAGCTACAAAGAGGTTCTTCTCCCCATGTTCAAATAAATCGGCGACCAATAGGAGTTTGTTCTCTTCTTTGCTTCTAGTGCCCCCATTTTTATAATAATCCAACTCAGATTGTGGCCATAGCATAATTGGTTAGAAAAGAGGAACTTAGAAGGAAATATAGAAATTTCTACACTAATTTACTTGGTATGTATTTTTTTCTCGTCAAGGTGATGTGTCACTAGAGCTCATCAACATGAGGAAGTCAAATGAAGTCTGGATGGCAACCCCAGTGGGTCAGCATCGAATAGGAATTCGGGTGGATACTTGGTGCAGTTGTGAGTTTTTGGCACAATATATGGCCATGGCACATGTGGTCACATGGATTGGAAAGCCATATTATTGTGTGGCTTGTTTTAAATAGTATATGAACATAAGCTTAATTAGGTTGCCCCAAATTGTGGTTAGATTGGATCGATCTTGTCTAGTTGATCTCTTGTGTGGCAATGTAGATGGGTGGTTGGTGGAGTTGTGATGTCGGTGCATGATATGGCCATGGCATATGTGCTCACTTGAAGAAGGAAGCCATACTATTGTGTGGCATGTTGTTTCACATAGAATATGAACAAAAACTTGATTAGGTTGGCACAAATTGTGGTCAACATTGGATCTCACTTTTGTCCAATTGAAGTCTCGTATGGCACTCCAAATTGGTAGTCCGCGGAGTTTTGCCATGGCCAACAACTCTAGCATCGGCCACTTGGTGCGAGTGAAAATTTCCTCTGATAGACCCACCACCCCAACTTGACATTGTTGAATAGCATGGAAGATGAGGTGTGGGAAGTTGTCGCCAATTAGCAAGGTGCTCCAACGCTTGTCAAAGGACGGATAACGATTTTGTCTTTCAATATCCGAGCACAATTGGTTCGCGATCCAACTTCAATTGGACAAGTGAGATCCAATGCTAACCACAAATTGTGGCAAAAAGCTTACTGAGTTTGCCACATATTGTGGGTCAGTCTTGGATCTCACTTGTCTACTAGTTGATCTCCTTGTGTTACCACAGATCACCCAACTCTGGAGCCTATACCAAAGGTCTTCCTCAACCACAGTGGTGCCCAAAAAGATCATTCTAATTATATTGTGCGTTATTGAAACGTCTTCGAATGGCTCAGCATGACACAATCACTATATTCGTTAATTTGAGACTTTCTCTTGTCTCAAATTAATATATGGACCACAACAACATGGTCTAATGTTTGGGTCATCCTACCTAAACCATCTTGATATGAGTTCTTAATTGGGTTCTTGATATGAACACCCGCTTCAAAGTATTTGCATCTTACAACATTCTCCAATATCTGTGTGATTTTATCCACGTTCTTATATTTGTAACTGTCTCAAAATGCCAAAAAAGTCCCAAATTAACGAATATAATGATACATGGAAGAGGTGTTGATGATGACATGAAGAGGCGGGGGTAAAGCTTGTACAATATCTTGGTTTGATATTATCAATACAAGTAGTTTGTGTGTTTTGTTTGTTTTGTAATTGTTAGACGTGACAACTTTAATGATGCATCTCTGAAATGATGCTATAATTAAAAGTTTCACTTAGTCCACTAATATATCAAGAGGTTGGAGAATGTTGGGAGCCTAAGACCATGTACCTGGCATAACACCTTGTTGTTGAATATAATGTTTGCAGCTGAAGGGTCTGAAGCGGAATCCACCATTGGAGGACTTGAGTGAGGGTAACAATTTAATCGGCATGCGCGATCTCTGGTGAGAGTGTTGTGTGATGGAACGAAAGCCGGAGATTCCACATGTCAACGTTGGTTTTACAGGGTGAATGAGTTCAAGGATGGCTTGTGAAGAGTGCAGCTTTTAATTTACGGTAGGGGCTCGAAACACCTGCAAAGAATGGCTTGTCTTTCCCACAGAGAGTATACGGAAAATTGTGCTTGCAGGTGAAGAGAATAATCCCTTTGTTACTGCTCAAACCTTCTAGTGCTGATGTTGGTGGACGTAGATGTGAAGGAAAGAGTGTTGGACTAGAGTTCGGTGGTTCAACTGAGGACCCTTGAAGTCGTGCACAATGCTGTAGATACTCCACTTGAACTTCAGGAACTTGGTTTGCTGAGGGATCTTTCTGTTCTGATATTGACCCACATATCAAGCAGTGGATTTTGGTGGTAGGGATGTGAAGAACTTGTAGTTGTTTGGTGGTTGTAGTATGTATAGTGCCTCTAGTTCTCACAGTGATGATGATAGATGGGAGTATTGTCCATCCTAGTTGGGATAGTAATGGTTGTAGGGTGGCATATTTCTTGAGTTTTATGGCGATAGCTTTGGTGGGGACTCTGTCATTATAGGTAGATTCATATATGTGCACTCTAAAGTTTGGGCTTGGGGAAAAGGGTGGTTTGGCCATTGGGGGGCTCCTAATATACATTTTGTGCCTAGTCTTAGGCGGACAAGGCATATGCTTTTTTGTTTTTTTTAGTACTTACTTTTTAACCTGATTCATTTGCTTATAGAGGCTTTTAGACCACGATGCGCCCCCATAATCATTTTCATGAGGAATGCAATTACATAGTAATTGCTAAAGAGTGGGGCGAGATTCAGGCTGCGATAAAAATATGGGTTGTGCATTAAAGCTTCATACCTCAGGATTACTCCTGATGCAGGGTAGGATAGGGGCGTAGCCCTACGGAATTGAATCATATTACATCGCACAACTTCTTAGCCATACTTCCTTTGTGATAATTTTTTTTAAACTGATCGGCATTGTGGTAGGTGGCATGTGCATGGGAGTAGCCAGGATGGTATGGCATTGTTCGGGGTACATTCGTTGTTTTTGCTAGCAAGTAGTAATTAATGTGAAACATCTTGTTGTGGGATGGGCTAATAGTGTGTTTACTAATGCGTGTGTTGCTTTGTTGTGTTGGTTGGTCCTTAAATTGTTGCAAGTTCTAGGATCAAGCATGGAGATTGATTTATATTGGTATAAAAAAGGAATCAACAATAAGTGGACCTACAATCTTACGCATCATTTGGTGGTAGATTTAGAAACCAAAATTACATTAGCTTCTATGACATATATTGTAGACTTAGATGCTTATGAGTTACATCCGGGAATGGAAAAGTCTTAAATGACTTTATCAATGGATGTTAGGGTTTAACATGATACATATGATAGCGTTTCATTATTATTCAATATTATATTTGTATACTTATGTTAATCATGACTATATATGAAATTAATTTTGTTAATAGATGGATATTTTCACTTGCATTTTTATTATTGAAATTGTACGTGTATTGCTTGATTTTACCAAAAAATTAACATAAAAAAACTAGTGTATAGGGGGGTTTTAGAATGTTGCAAACACACGTGGTCCTTGGTTTTTAATGAAAGGTGCAACCCTAGGGTGAGGGATTACGCTAATCATGCTTATCATGCCATGGGTTGGGTGACTTTATCACCTTGGAGCAACTAAGATTGTGTAATTGCAAGCTCCAAAACAGTTGCGTAACCTTGTTAAAAAGCTCACTGATTTGCAAGATATTTGACATCTTTAGCTGTGAGTTTATTAGAGCAGTGTGGGGAGTCCATTATCATGTGTTTAATGCAAGTCAATAACATCATATTAAACATTATGGGACTTTTGGGAGTCCCAAAATTGCAAAACATGTACATTTTGACCAAAATTCTACGTGGGAACGTGAATGGGAACGTGCATGGGAACTTGCCAAAGATTATGTGCGTGTGTATGGGAACGTAGGAACACGGGGGGGGGGGGGGCACTCAATTGGGAACGTCAATACGAGGAGTATGGACGAGATTGGGGAACTTCTATGGGAACCATGGCACATGGCTGGGCCATAACGTTCGCCAATGTACACCACTTACACACGATATTCGTGATATTCATAAATAGTTGCCTGCGTACAAATTTTCACAGCACATACGTACAGTGTCCCACCGCACATGTTTGAAATTGCGGGGAAGTTAGGGTTGAAGCTCCCTACATTGAGGTCTGAAAATCCATACATTAATGGGACCACACCATGCATGATGATATGACATTGGTTGAAATTTGCACATATAGCAATTAAGGTCGTATCGACAAAAAAATGAGATGTTTGGTTCCAAACGTGCTGCCCTATCACCTACAGCAGATCACTAGGGTCTTGACACTCGCTCTACTAATCCCGTATCACCTTCAATTCCAGTGTCTTTGATCACCGGGATGCGCGTCCCCCAGATTTACGTCTACCACCTCCATGTCCACGGCCCCCTCGTTGCCCACTAGACTCCCCGTCGTCCCGCCCACCCTCCCTGTTCCCACGCTCGGCTGTTGAACACCGTCGAAGATTATCTTTGGCAAAACCAATTTGCTCTGCTGGGATAGTAACCTTTAATGGCTCCACATCTTCCTGTGCTGGCAGAGGCCAGGCTGCCAAAATGCAATCGATCGGCTGCCAGTCGGAAACGGAGTATTTCAAATCTCGTTTCCACTTGAAGTTTGGGTTTGAGTCCCAACCATTCCATTTCTTTGAAAGGTCCCTCGCGGTTGAAGTGGGAGTGAACCACTGTACAAGTATTTGACGTGGATGATCTCCCGTGACCGCCAAGTTCGGTACAGACACAGCCCGGCATACCCAAATGGGTCTATCTATATCTTGTTCTTGGGGACGCAATATTAGCATATGCCCCTCGTGCACATTCTCTGCGATGCGGAAAGCTGCTGCAGGACGAAGGTTTGCTGGACCAACATAATGGTCGTCCGGTTGGTGCTCTTCCCGAAGCTCTCCGTTCTGCAAGAAGGGATGTGCATCTGCTTCGACTCTACTTCGTGGCCAGAATCCCTCGCATAATGGCAGCCCAACAGTGTATACGTTTCTGAGGGGTGCATCTAATGCCTCCTTCACCCCTATCCAATATTGCAAAATATGCATGTGTGAACCCATATATGCTCCTGTTGTGTCATGGTCACATATTGATTGCCAATAATCAATGAACCCTTGCAATCCCACAAGAACCTCCTCCAGCTTGGCCATACCTCGCGGTGGTGCAGGAAAAGGGTCCCCGGATGGAATACATGGCTCCCCTTTTATATTTGATTTCCACATCTTCACACCGTCTTTGGGCAACCACTCCCCATGCGTGCTTAGCACTTTGTATTGCATAACTGGCCAACCATCATCTCGGACATAGAATTTGAACTATTGAGCCTTGGTGTGCCCAATGAGTTTCTCCTTACCACTTGGGATATGCTCGCTGACGAATGTTCTCCAATCTGGAAGTTCCTCTATCATGTGCGGAATGACATGAACCTTTTCCATGTCCATGTATGATTTCATAAGAAGGGGTATAGTGGGATAGTCGTGTTCACGCAGGTCCATACCCCACCTTCCAAATGATGCATCGATGTCATCATGGGTGTGGCCAACCAATAGATAAGATACATGTACCTCCGTGAATATTGCTTTCGCCGTGAGCATAGACCAAAATGCCTTTACAAACCTACACTTGTTGTCCTTCCAACAATTATCAAGCTGAACATGCAGAATGGGTGGAAGAGGAACTGCAGGTGTGGGCTCCGTGGGTGGGGGTTGTAATCCTCCCAAACATACTTCGCTCCCATTGAGAACAACACAATACAGAGGTGCACGCCCGAAACCATGAAAAAAACGTTGGGATGATGATATGGGAGGTTCCTCCAAATCGCGTAAAAGTCTCGCGAATGAGCCCACAGTATGGTTGCAATCTCCAGGGTACATGTCCAGTGCATAGTGCACATATCTCTCATCTCCATATCCATGGGCCATCATGCCTGTTACAGAAAGTGGTAGCTTTATAAACATATCGGTGTCTTTGTTCTTGGAAGCAAAGCAAGGCGATGCGGTTTTGCCATGGTCCATTTCGTCGTGGATAATCGTCAACACCTTTTGGGGATGCTCAATTGAAAGAGCCCTCATACATCGGTAAGCGTTGCAAGCCGATTCTTGTTGTGCTAGGTGTTTTTCCAATTGTTTCGAAAACCCTGTGTGTGCGGCTGAACCTTTCACATGTTGAAGTATAATTGCGGACAACGAATCACACTTCCCACAACGCGCAAAATTATCACCAACCCTCTTCTTTATGTAGTGCTTAAAGTAGGTATTTCGAATTTTGCTCAGAGTTGAAATAGATATTGGGAGCACTCCGCATTTGTCATTCACCTGCCCATATAGTATTAGTATAACATTAATAATACTTCACATGAACCATGAACCAAAGTGTATGAAATACGTTCATAATTGCCCCCTCGTGTCTATTAATTATACACAAACCCAACTCGATTGAATGTTTGATCTCCACTATCAATGCGGGTAATTGGACTATACCAATTGCATACCTCATTGATTGTAACCAAGAACTTCTTCCATTTGGTTCCGCGAGGCAAGACCATTTCTACAACTCGTGTACCATTTGGCAATGTGCGAGCCTTGTGAGGCATCATATCTGCTTTGTCTTCCAGTAGTATCGAAAATGTGGCTGTAGCTTGCTGGGTGGATGTTCGATTCCTTTTCTTATTTAGGTTCCCATGATCACGTGGACGCATACCATTCTTGAATTCCGACCGGTTTATGTAGAACGTCGTTTTCGAGACGGCAAATATGTGTCTCCATGCCTTTTCGCAGACATTGCGCCCACTCAAGGTAACAACTTTCGTTGAACTTACAGGTAGTACATGTAATTGGCCATGGACTTCGAGTTGCTTAACATGTCTCATCCGTGGCGAACAAGTGTAGAACTCCGTTCGTAGCGCAAGTGCCTCTTCCCTGGGAAAATATCAAGTGCACTCCCTATCACAACACACGCTAGCAAATAGTTGGTGGATGCTATTATTATTGAGAATCTGCGATTTCTTTGTCGGTCTGTTCTGCGGCGTCGTGCGTGATGTTACATATGCCCTCTTCCCCTCTTTCTTACGTCTTTCTAGCAACGTGTTTTGCACACACAACCTGCGTGTGCTCACTAGGAGGTGGTGTGCAAGTGTATACCTCTGTTGGAAAACCCGATCAAGAGGCCATATTCGCAAGGAGAACATCCATCCCATGTCCATCATTCCCTCTAATGGCTCCATAATAAGCACACCAACATTGTCTATTCCTAGACATTTGTCTTCCACACAATCCATCGGATTGACGTTGCAGCAGATTCCTTTTGCCACATTTTGTCCACTCACATTTACAAGCATCACAAGACTATGCAGCCATTCCTCCCTTCTCAGCCCGCTGCAGTCTACATCAATATCCTCTATGCCAGCATCAGTGTCGTCTTCCGTGAACACCGCTTCAGATAGTGAAGATCCCTGCATCGTATTATCAGGTAAGTATGTTTGCCCGTACTCATGTCAGATACCACAATATGAAGTTACATCACATTGCAAAGTGGGGCAGTAACTGACCTCCTCGGAGCTCAAATGCTCTACTTCAGGTTGCTCCATTGCCTTGATAACAACACATAACTTCATTAACCATATTATTGTGCCGCCTACATAAAGCTCTATTACATGAGAAGTATACACGAATATGGAAACCCATACCCAAATATTAAAGCACAACACTGGGCGTGGACATTCAGTAGTTTAGGCGAACATTGATCAACAATAACAAATACACATCATATTTTATTGACCATAATCAAACAAATACACATCATATTTCAGCATGCCTTCATCATGGAACAAAGATAATGATGACACTTTCGTTGTTCAAGTGGGTAACATTTATAGAGGGGTCCCCATGAAATTATGTGCCTGTTTTCGGAATTCAATGGGGCTTTATCATTACTGATTACACTGCGATCTTGACAGTAGCAATTAAAGGAGCCCAATTGAATACAAGGATTTTAGACACTATGCTATACGCGGAGGTTAGTATCATTGGAACCTATTCAGAGCACCGATTATAGGTTTATGACAATTATGCGTTTATCCGTCTTGTAGATTGAAGATGTGTGCGAGGATGTAAATACCGGTGGCCGCCCTTCAAAACACTTCATTATGTTAAAGGATGAGCTACACCTACACCTACACCTACACCTACACTTACACTTACACCTATACCTATTAATGGATTAAATGATTTCTTCTCGGCGGAGAGGAACTTGGCGTGGAGATTCCTCTCGGCCGAGAGGAAACTTCTCTCCATGGTCTTTACACCCCGCGGGCGCGTGACTGGGACTAGCGGACCATGTCCAATTGCTGATCACATGGAACAGTTCTCCACTTCAGTCTTCAAAGTTCTCATTTGGATTTAGGTTGGAGCGCAGTTTGGCACCGTAACTCGGCTTTCGGTTCATCCCGCGTCGCCAGTTGTGATAACAAAAAATGGCCCAATTGGAGCTCTCATTCGGTGCCAGGGTACAGGGTGTCGGGTTTCCTCTCGGCCGAGAGGAAACTTGGTGCCAGGGTGAAGGGTGTGAGTTTTCCTCTCGGCCGAGAGAAAAACTTAGTGCGAAGGTGAAGGGTGCCAGTTTTCCTCTCGGCCGAGAGGAAACTTGGTGCCAGTGTTTATGAGGAAAACAGGGCTATGTCAGTTGGGCCGTACAACTGTACGGCTGCCACGTGGATGAAGTTGTACGGACAACTAATCGTAGGATCAACGGCAACAGTAAACATACACTACTTGGACCGGCACCTGTAAAAGAGAGCATGTGTTGGGTTCTGAATGCGTGTAGTGTCGACAATGAGAGGTATGGAAATGCCTCAAGAGTGAGAGTCGGAGACGGTTGTGGGTATGGGCCTTATATAGTAGATGGGAGATTGGTGGTTTTGAAATAGACGGGATCCTCTCTTGTACGGAGAATCAGCAGTTGAGGAGGTGTAGAGAGAATGATTGTTTGGCGAGTAGATGTGCTTTCTAGTTGATAGTACATATAATGTACATTCTACACTACCTTCCATTGAATGCCACTGATCCGAAAATTTCGAATTTAGTGTACATATATCCTCTCCAATGTGTTCATTGATTGTTGATCGTGGTTTAGTGTGATGAACTCTCAGTCCCACTGTAGTCCAATCTCCTATAAACATGTGTCATTATGGTATTTGTTCTTTCACAATCACCGAACCATGCACCGACCAGTGGGCCATGGTGGCAACATGCAATATTTAGTAAATGTCAAAAATTTTACCCTAAACCCTTAACCAAAAAAACGGCAAGATGAACCATCATTAATATCCATGGGCCCACTATATAATTGCACTCAAAACAATGTGCCATTGATATATGAATTTAAGACATTAAAAGGTAGAGTGGAAAAAAAGGCTAACCCCCAACCCTAAACCGTCTTGGAGTGTGAAACTAAACATTGTTGTAACTTAATATCATGTCACACTTGTCTGTAGCAAACATGATCCAGTGGGTGACTTGTGGCGAATTCCAAAAATCTGGGGTCAATTGCCATTTCGTAGATGCTTCCATGTTAAGTTCTTTGTTTGTTAAAATTATGAATACAATCACTACACTGATTACCCAAATTGGTGAGGGATGGCTAATAGTGTTGTTGGGAAAGTACACTAAATAGGATGTTGAGTGTTTAATACACTAAATGAGAACAAATACACTCAATATCAATAACCATTAGTGTTAGTAAAGATATGGGAAAATTTGGGATATAATAAGGGATGTGGTAGTCGGGAAGAAAGCGGTACATTTATGTCCAACACTAATGGTTAAAGAATTGAAAATTAGTTTTGAGCAAGGTAGGGTGGTGGTAGCAAACCCCAAATATAATCAAACACTAAATATCTTATTTAGTGTAGTGATGGTGATACTAAAGTTCTTTATGCTAGGGATTTAGTGGCAGCAAATGACCTAGGAAGCATTGGTCATCGTGAGTAATATTTATAACATCATTATTCATTTAAAGTATTGGCACTATTCGTTGACAAGCAATGTGTTTGCATACGAAATGTTTAATCACACTACTAGCACCTTAGAGCACGCACTAATTTTCTCAAAATGAGCATGTATTTGTGAATTCAAAGATGTATGTGGAGTTTTAGAATGAGTCTTCGTATTATTATAAGATAGCTATGTCCAATTTTGGTTTCTTATCTTAATCAAACACCTAGTATATGTCAGTGATATGTGGTTTGATGTGGCTCCAAGAATGGATAATAAAAAGGAGCTTTATTTTAAGGTATGAGGAGCCAAAAAGCTCGCGATGGGACTAGAGGTACATGTTGTCAAAAAGGCTAATTGCGTGGAGTACTAAAGCACAAGGGCGTCTACGAGATAGCTTCTGATATCAACTTTATGATCCACTCGGAAAAAGACTTGAGAGTACTATGATCTAAAATAGGGACAACGGTCAAGATCATCATATGGTCTCCAAAAATGATTAAGAAATGGCTATATCATGACTTGGATAAGGTAACCACTTGTTTCATATCCAACGATAAGTGGGTGCAGAGGTAAAAAATGTCCATATAAGAAATGCTTAACTTAGCTCACTTACTTATTGACTTTATTAGTTTTTTCGGTAGCTATGATCTCATAATTGACATGATTAAGTATGCCTCCTTGATGCCTTTGACCTTGAAATGTGAGTGTATCTAATCCAGTATAACACCACAATGGGCCCACAATATGTGTGAAATAGTGGAAGGGCAAGATTTAAATGAGATGCATGAAAATGGGAAAATGTTTAATGCACAGCCACATTTTAAGAACTAAAAAGAAAAGAGGATGTGGACCCAAGCAATGGGAATCATTACTAACCAACTAGATGATGGTCTCCATAACATTATTTAGTTGTTATTGAGTGTTCCGTTATAATAATAGTAGGGCTCGGAGCAATCACACCCCCCTTCCATTTCGTTATCGCGTGCGTTTACCGGGTACGCAACTCCCGTATTATGTGGCCCTGATTATAATCACTTACAATGCGTTTTATTCCAATATTGAGTGATGCAATTTTTTTTAATGTAGGAACCCCTTGTGGCCCTTCTAACAGAGGATCCAAAAATGTAATTATATGTATGAAACAAATATATTTTGAAGCATATGATTGCATTGAAAACCTGATTATTTGGTTTTTTTGATACATGTACCATAGGTCAAACTACCCAACTTTTTGGAATTTTTGATAAAATTTCAACATTGTGAACGACTTATAATTTTCATGGCAGGCAACTAGTTGTGGTTTATAATTCTAATTGGAGGCAACTATTCGGGTGGATTTTTAGAACTATGTGTAGGCAGTTTTTTTCTCATCTCATTTTATTTAATTTGGTCTTCAAAAAAATGAGGGGTTGATATAAAACTATTCCCAGTAGGCAATGTTGAGAAGGCATAATTTCAAGCATCACATCCGATTTAATGAATTCTTCAAAACGAAGTGCAGCCTCCATGTAACAGCCTCCATGTAACAGGTGAGGCTATATTTACAACGTTACAACATTACACCATGATTATAGAGACATGGATGCATTAATGATCAAAGTCGGTTCAACATTTTGCCATTACCATTTTGTAGATGTGATTTTTCCACTCACAACGTGAACTTTGGCCTAAATATTATGAGTTGCATGGCATGGATTTTAAAAGAGACATGTGCCCAACTTGGAGGTCATCTCATCATAATCAAAGTGTTGTAAGGTCAAGGTTTTGTGTGCGAAAAAAAACTATGTGTTACAACTTAATGTATTTCAAGTACCTTCTCTTGCATATTTATCATATGTTCTTAAAGAAAATCTGTTTTGTGTGTTTATTATAGTCAAATTTCATGAAACAGTTTGGCACGCATATGGAAGATTTACTCATCACTAGTAATGCTTATTTGAATGAAATACTCATGTTTTATAAAGATAGGTTGAGATAATTTGAATGAATTGCTCATGTTTTATAAAGGCAATAATTTGAAGGGTTGCTTGTATTTCATAGGGAAGGGTAACTCTAAATTTTCCCTTTCAAAATGAAGGGTTACCTCAAAAACTGCCTTTCATGTATGTATTGAAGTTTTTGTTGAAAGTGCACATTACCATGTTTATCATTTAAGCGACGTTGAAAACTATAAAACAAGTAAGACCAAAGAACACACATGGTTAAAAGATAGAACTATTTCATTAATGAAACATGGGTGTTTGAGTACAATAAAACGGTAATGACATCTCAACATATTGATATCAATGATAATCTCGAGGACAACAAGAAAGCAGTAGTATAAAGATGTAAGAAACTTACAATCTAAATCACGTTTGAAATCTTTTATGAATCATTCATCCACCTCTTCCAAATATCTTTAAAATCAAGAGACTCCATTGGAATCTTCGCCATACTCCATTATGAAGGGTTTAATAAAAATCACCCCTTGTTTTTTGAAGGGTTGCAAAATTTTTTTGAAGGGAGTGTGAAGTTCTGGACCCCAAGAAAAGGGTAATAGCCATTCAATTTTTGTCCCTGCTTTATATCATGGTGCTTGCATAATAATTTATCTATCACTTAACAGACGAGGAATTGCCAAAGCGCAAGAAAATAAAATTGTAAGACAAGATCCATGTTCAGGGGTCTCTTTTGAGGTATGAAGCCCGCCTTTACATAAATATATATATGTTTGCCTAGGTGCCCCCCCCCGGTCCAAACATACTCTATCGACACATGTCGATTGGAGCTCCCCTACACGGGCTATTAGTCGGTATAGAGGGTCATCATGGGTAGGTGAGATGATCTTGGCCGTTTATAATGACGGCTCAATGTAGGCCGTCGATGCGGGCCACTATCCGAGGCCCCCGGGTGGAGTCCCTTCGGAATCATTGCGCCTTTTCATTTGTGGCCGTACCTCCTCCCTCCCCTCCTCCCTCCCTCCCTCACTCCAACTCTCTCCCTCACTCACTCCAACTCTCTCCCTCTCTTTTCCTCGCATTTCCTCACATTTCCTCGCATTGACTCACATTGCCTCACATTTCCTCGCCTCATTGCCTTTCCACGCAATCTCCCACTACTCCAGGTTTGGGCGCGGAGGTGCATATCAAGCGGCTTCGGAAATCTTCGGCGCGCCTCACAACTTCTGGTGAGTATTCCACCACTACACCAGATTTTGCTTAAAACTTCATGTTTGAATGTTGGTATGGAGCGATTTGATGCACATTCTTTGAGTCATTATCAGTATGTTTGTATGTGCTTTGAATTTGTTGGTCTTGTGCGATTTCTATGAACATCTGAAAATAACTGGTGCATCTCTCAAGTCAGATTTGTGCTCTCTCCACTTAGAATATGTGTTTGAGTTATCTATCAGGTTTGAATGTGTTGAGTTATCTATCAGGGTTGAATGTGTTGAGTTGTTGGGTTGAATGTATCGAGTTGTTGAATGTGTTGAGTTGTTGGGTTGAATGTGTTGAGTTATCTATCAGGGTTGAATGTGTTGAGTTGTTGGGTTGAATGTGTTGAGTTATCTATCAGGGTTGAATGTGTTGAGTTGTTGGGTTGAATGTATTGAGTTATCTATCAGGGTTGAATGTGTTGAGTTGTTGGTTGGGGTGAAGAAATTTCAGGGTTGAATGTGTTGGGTTGAATGTTCTGGGTTGAATGTGCTTGGTTGCTGAAATGTCAGGGTTGAATGTCTAGGATTGAAAGATGTGTGATTGCTAATTTGATCTTTTGAATAAGCTGAACTCAAGTAAGCTGCAATGAGATGTGTTGACCACAACTGTTCTTTTGTGCCAAAGACTATTTTCACACTAACCCTCTGTACTTAGTAAAAGATTTTCTTGGGTGGTAGGTGGTTTCTCTAAACTTTGGGAGGCGATGCTGATTGCATAGTCTGCTTGCAATAGTGAGAGTGCACTTTCTGCAGATACAGAGAAATCGGATATAAGGTGGTTATTTAGTTACGTTTGAATGCATCTTACTCCCTCGTCGAAATAAGTAAACATAGTATCTTCAATGTTCTGTTCCTCAACTTCCTCAAATAATGGTGGATCTAGCTGAATAACAATGTAGCAATTGTAGCTGTAGTGGCATTCATCAATGTAAACACTAAACCCTAGAAACTAAACTAAGCAAATGTTCTTCTTTTCAATCTCCAGTGACTATATTGTATTTGCTGTTGCCGAACTAGTTCCAAAGTTTGTCTTTCTTCTGCGTTAATTGTTTGTGTGATAATCATGCAGTTTCATTGAAGAATCACATCTTATTGCAAGAAATTGAGCCATTGCAGTCTGATAGTGCCATTGACACAATACTTATGTTTTGGCATGTGCATTGATATCAATTGCATGAATTCAAAGTCGGTCTTTAATGCTTGATTCAACTCAATGTTATAAAACTCAAAATAGTGTCACAAAATAGTGTGGATAACTTATCCCTCACACAAACCCTCCCTCACAAGCACCAGGATGGGAGGGAAAACTTCCTCTCGGGCGAGAGGAAGATTTCCCTGGTGGTTCACATTTTAAGAGCCCCCCACCCTAAACACTCACACTTGAGGAGGGGGAAAACTTCCTCTCGCCCGAGAGGAAGATTTCCCTGGTGGTTCGCATTTTAAGAGCCCCCCACCCTAAACACTCACACTTGAGGAGGGGGAAAACTTCCTCTCGGGCGAGAGGAAGATTTCCCTGGTGGTTCGCATTTTAAGAGCCCCCCACCCTCACACTCACACTTGAGGAGGGGGAAAACTTCCTCTCGCTCGAGAGGAAGTTCTCCCCTGTGCTCTCATTTTAGGAGCCCTCCACACCCTCACACACACTTGAGAGTGAAAACTTCCTCTCGCTCGAGAGGAAGTTCTTCCCTGCGCTCTCATTTTAAGAGCCCTCCCCACCCTCACACACTGACGTCTCCCTAGCCTACAATCCTTTTTTAAATATTCAAAGATGTCCATTCTTCGAGTCATTTCTGTCAATATCGTCATCCTTGCACCAGGCAGAAGCACGTTTCAAATCAAGCTCATTGATGATCACATTACAAAGAACTGGATATTTGGAACCAAGATGTGTAATTACGGACAATCTTGAGTATGTGCTGTGATGAATGCTTAATAGAGAAGTTTTTGATGGAGCTTGCGGCTAAAATTACTGTGGTATGCAAACGTCTTCATACATTATTAATCGATTTTGGTGATTTGTGGTTGGAAAATGGCAGGTTCGTTATCTCAGACAATTTCGCGAGTTGCGATTCCGTTGCCTTGAATTCAACCCTCTTTGCAAGGTACAAGTTCGACTTCAAGAAAATGATAAAAAAAAAAGGTGTCATTGTTATTTACAACTGATATGTGATGTTTGTTCATCAATTCCTACTCATGGGGAGCATGGGGGCTGGTTTAATGTTTAATTAGTCTATATTATGTTAGTAAATCAAATATGGATGAATGGATGCATGTCTTTTATTTTGTTTTTGGTTTCCATCAATTTAGAATGATGTGGGTTAGGTATTCGATGACAAACCCCTATCAACATGACAGCAGGAAAGGGAAAACTTCCTCTCGACCGAGAGGAAGTTTTCCCCTGCTCTCTCATTTTAAGAGCCCCTCCCAACCCTCACACGCAGACTTGAGGAGAGGAAAAACTTCCTCTCGAGCGAGAGGAAGTTTTTCCTTGCACACTCATCTTATTAGCCCTCTCCTAACCCTCACTCCCTAGACTTCAATCCACCCCTATCAACATATAGCAGGAAAGGGAAAACTTCCTCTCGACCGAGAGGAAGTTTTCCCTTGCACACTCATCCCTCACATTATGTAAACCCTATTTATCAACGTACGCGATAGCCTCAAGGTGCAAGCTCTCTCAAGCTTGCTTTATTCCACAAATACTAACCATTTCAATTTGTCTTGCAGGTGACATGGACAAGGAAGTGATATGGACAGACCTTGTTGGGACAATGGAAATAGGGCAGAACGGTGTCTATTGGGAATTAAAAGACACTCACTTGAGACACTGGTCAATTCAGGTACACAGGAGGGATAAGGAATCTCCGTTAAAACTAACCCTCGCATACAGGGTAGGAAAAAATTGGATTCCAAACCCAGGAAACGCAATAACCCTGGCATCGGTCGGCGATCGCGACCAGCTTAATGTATCGGTACTCGAAGGACTCGAATAACGCACTTTGTCCATCGACTGCAAAAGGCATAGATTTCACCTGGAGCCATTCACCCAATCAATCGAAATGCTTCCTCCTGCGGATAAAGAAGAGATGGAGAGAGTGATGGTCTCCGGTGTATCGAAGAAGGCAATTAACTTCCTTCTTGAAGCAATAGGTGATATCAATTCGAGAGAGGCGAACGAAATGGAGGCTCTGAGGACGCAAAAGAAGAAACAAGCGGAGACACTTCTGAAATCTAGGACTGATGATAAGGGGAGTAAGAAGAAGAAACAAAAGAAGCAGAAACCCGGCGATCAAGATGTTGAAGGAACAAGAGAGGTGGCAAAGAAGCCCAAGAAGGCTTCTAGTGAACTCGTTCCCTTGGCGACGCCTACAAACGCGACGCCAATTATGCAGAGCCATCCCCAAGAGACATCAGGTGCAAGGAAACCTCCAGCCTCAAAGAGGACTACTGATGAGGAGCGGAAGACAAAACCCAAGAAGGCAAAGGCTGCGGATGAATCGGAAGAAACCCCACTAGTGCTCACCGCAACAGAGAGGGGCAGAGTCATCGCACATGGCGAGGAACCAAGTCTGGAGGAAGCTGCAGCGGACCGCAAGAAATTCGTCCAATTATTTGGACACTTATATCCTTTCGGTATCGAGAAAGCTTTTCATGTCCACATAAAGAAGATGTTGAGCGCAAAGTCGTATGAGGTTACTCGCCCATTGGATGATGCCGGAGTAGTTCTCATGAAGAACTACCTTATACAGACCCCACCAGCGTGGCCCCATCACAATCTATGTCTCATGCCAAAACTCAATAAGGGTGAGACATGGAGAGAAGGAATGACCTGGGACGATATCAAGGACGGCAATTTTGTGATCATCAACGGTCAACACAGCGTGGCTGCTTCGAGGCAGATTATAGGGCACAAGGATACAGATCAAGCACTGAAGGATAAATTGAAGATTTGGCCTTGTACGATTGTTTGGACCAATGATCCAAACATGACAGTTCGTCTCTCCTATACTCTAAACAACTCTAATTCTTTCAACAAGTTCACTCCTACTTAGACAATACAAATTATGTATTGTCGTAGGGTGTGGGTGAAACTAGGGAGGCCTTCAAAACAACGGATCAACGCTGTGGGGACAACTATAGACCCCAAAATGAAGGAGGCATGGAAAGTAAGTTTTCATACACCCACTCCCATTCCAACTTTTATTTTTGCACTCCCACATGCAGACTCCACTCTCCCATCCCTCAATCAAGGCTCAAGGGCTTGAGGGAGGGGAGGGAACTTCCTCTCGGCCGAGAGGAAGTTCCCTCCCCTCCCTCAAGTCCTTGAGCCTTGATTGAGGGATGGGAGGATTGATGGAACTTCCTCTCGGCCGAGAGGAAGTTCCCTCGCCTCTACCCTCCATTCAAAGTTACTTCAACTTGTGTTCTAACACTTCTCCATTGCAGAATTTCACAACAAGCATGGAGGCTTCATTTACCGCCATTGCTAGAGGGATCACCTACAACGACCTTAATGCCGAGCTGGCACTCATCATGGCAGATGATGAGACCTCGAGGATGTGGAAGAAGGTATTTCAAGGTTACGAGAAGGAGACCCTTATTAACCCGGATAAACCAGGCTCCACCTATTTAGAAGAATACCTAGATACGCAGCAGAAACAACGAGCCCGCCACGAGAAGAAAAAATCGGCAACACCATTCGAGGAGAAGCCGTATGTTTGTAAGCCATTGACCAAGGAAACTTTCAGGGTGATGGCAGGCCTAACACGGCCCGACTATCTTCTGTGTGCGAGACATATCCTCGAGGTGAGGCCTGGCGAAGAGGTTCC
This sequence comes from Polytrichum commune, assembly GCA_950295325.1. Lineage (NCBI taxonomy): Eukaryota > Viridiplantae > Streptophyta > Polytrichopsida > Polytrichales > Polytrichaceae > Polytrichum > Polytrichum commune. The sequence continues at coordinate 2,964,854 of OX485804.1, forward strand.
TAGAGTCTCTCTCCGAGCCACGAAGAACCACGATGTCACGACCTTGAAGTCGTGGTGTAATTTTAGGAAGTGGAAGAATATTCTTCTACAAGAGTTGTCAGCACACGACCCAAACGATCTTGGCATTTGGGGAAAGGACTCGGAGGACAATGAATGCCTTAATAGATCTGTTTGGGACAAATTCAAGAGGGAGCATAGCATCACAAAGGCCAAATGGGTGAAGCTTTATCAGGTTGCAGGTGATGGTTGGCTGAATAAGAAGCGGTTGCCGAACTACAAAAAACTGGACCCTACCCCGGCATGCTTACGTTTGTTGCAAGAGTGGCTGCAAACACCGGTAGAAGAGAGTCAAGGACAAGTGATCACTAGATATGTAGATTATAATCCTCTGAAGCGGAAGTTGGTGATCCCTAACCAGGACAAGGTCGACACTGAATGGCTCTCGAAGTTCACCATTACAGGGGGCTTCATCGACTTTAGATTCATCCCGGGGTGTGTCGATCAGCCAGTGTCATCTTCGGTGGTCGAGTCCTTGGTGAAGTATGTTGCGGACCCGGTCTGGGCCCCGGGCCTCAAGAAAATCCCCGCTTGGATGATTGTGTCCGATTTGCGCAACCACCCCGCGGTTGAAGAGTTCATCTCCGCCTTGATTCGTAAGCACCCGGGGACGTTTCTGAACGTTCCGTCAGTTTATCTACCTTGTCACGCTGAGGATCAAACCTTCAACAAGGAAGTAGATTGGCTGAGGACTACCCCTCTTTTTTATGTGGACTTCCTCACTTGCCGAAGTATCCTCCCGTGCCACAAGCAGTTTCGATGTCCCATGATAGCGCCTGTAACTCGGCGTTACAATGTGAACCCGAAGGAGTGGTCGGAGCTTTCATACGAAGCGAACAGAGGCGAGTTGCGAATGGAGGTTTACAACTCGTTTCTCAGCAACCTTGGAAGCTCGGGAGGAGTTGTGATAAATCTATTCGGCGGGTTGAAGCCTATTGCTGCCGCATTGGTGAGTACATACAACATCCGCAACCTTGCTTTTATTCGCAGGCTTGTTTATCTATTTTGATATTTTTCATGTATACAGATGAACGAACAACATGTGTTCTCGTGCATGGACTCTAGCTTCATGCACACGCTTCCCGAGAAGATAGATCACGTTCGGCGACTTCGGGCTGTGGACTTTCAAGATGACCAAGAAGACCATGAAACTGCAGGTGACAGAGATGACCACCCTCAACCTCAGCAAGAAGCACCCCCTGCACTGTTGCTGGAGGATGTCTTGCGAGATCCGTCACCCGGTTTGGACATCGACGCCATGGACGTTGATAGAGACGAATCCGAGGGCGAGTATGAGGAGCCCGAAGATGACGACGACGACAAAGAGGCGCCTAGTGAACATGATACAGAGGAGGCCTCCAGTAGAGGGGAAAGCGCCCATATGGATACGCAATCGGATGAATGCGAATCCATTCACACACAATCGCCACAACCATAGTCCGCTTCACCTATGCGCGGCAGGGTCCTGGAATTTGAAGAGGACGAGCATGTCACCTCTCTAACGGAAGGTGACCCGGCTGAAGACCAGTATCACGACGAGGATCACGAGGGAGATGCCAATGAAGAGCAAGATGCCGAGTACTCGGACCGTGAGGAGGAGTTTGAGGGAACGCTCGAGGGGGAGCTCGAGGGGGGCCTTGACGACGCACAAGAAGGGGCTTGCGAGGGAGCACAAGAAGAACGAGAGGTGGCTCAAGGAGAAGATGAGCAGGCTCGTGTTCAAGAGGAGGCCGAAGGTGATGCGGCTGAGCTCACACCCGAAGTGGCAACCACCTCCCGGCCTTCCACGGCGTCACTTGTATCTGAGAGCGAAGAAGAACTGCCACCGCCCAGTGCCCCAAAATCCAAGGCCTCCAAGCGAGGCAAGCACAAAGATCGGCATACGAAAAGACATAGTTCTCGGGTTCCAGAGCCTGTGATAGCGGAGTCTGTATTGGAAGACAAGATTGTGGGGATCTTGAGAAGCACACTGCCCAACATGCTGTCGGGCTTGCTCCAAGAAGCGTTGGGCCTAGCAAAAAATACCCCCCCTCAGCAAGTGCCTACACCAACACCCACAGTGGATGTTGCAGTCGGTGCAGCCGAGACCGAAAGGGTGAACGATCAGGTGGGCGCATCGATCCCAGTTGGCGTGCAAGCAGTGGATGTCTCCTGCGTGGATGCAGCACCGACCACCATGGACACCTCCGACAAGGCCGAGGTTAGTGTAAGTATTCGATCCCCGTGAACATTTCAGTATGCAAGTTTTTCTGTTCAAGTGACTGAATCTCCACCTGGATGTTTGATCCAGGTCGGTGATGGCGCAGCATCTTGAAGCTAAAAGTGGACTAGGACGAGTAGAATAAATAGAGTTAGGGGTGTTGATTACCCGGAACTCCTCCCTTGTGGGGAGGAGATGCAATATGTTCGACCATTTATTATAAATAAAGTGGATTCCTTTGTCTAGCACATGTACTTTCTAGTTTGCATTCAATTGTCCTTAATGATGTCTTGCAATTCACAGGCTTGCCTGCACAACCCAGAACGAGTGGATGCATCACACACTGCAATTTTGTCTATTCAAACGTCACTTACCCCAATCGACGACGAGCACATCAACCCCTTGCCTATTGTGGTTCCCATACACACTTCGGATGCAGCGGTGGTCACCCGCGCTCCACCCACGGCCCCGTCACCGCTAGAACATGTGCAAGCTCAGGTTCCATCGCCGCGTATGGCACTCTTGCCGACTGGCATCAAACAAGTGGCAAATTCTACAATTAGTGACATCATTCAAGAAGTTATCCAAGTGCCACATTCTGCGCAGCCTCCACTTGAGCCCTCACCTTTGGAGGTTGTCCAGCTATCGCCGCAAGGTGTGGATGATGATGTTGCCAATGAAGAGGCTTCAACTCCACCCGTGGAGTGCCCTCAAACAAAGCCACAGTCGCATGCGACGGCATCGACGAGTGCTGTCAATGTTATCCCATTGGACTCGTCGAATCCAGAAGCCACCATAAATGCTCCACAAGCAGTTAGGAGGTATTTGACACGTTGGCCACAAGGCGAGAAGGCTCCCCATCAAGTATTAAACAACGTTAGTTGCCAAGATTTCCGGACGACGCACAACAACCAAGACGATCAAAGACGGCGTGCCGAGCTTCTAAAAGTGGTGCCTTCACATGTCAAAGTAAGTTTATTCCATCCAATGCATTCGTTAAAAGGCACGTTAGTTTCGATTGACATATGTGTATTTCGACCTTTTCACCTCCCCATTTATTTAAATTCGCGTAGTTTTGGGTTCAGGCTCCACAGCATTCGATAGCGCCTTTGGATGCGCCTCTACCAAAAGACGTCGTCTATGATAAGCTATTTGTTTACGATGACACATACCCAAAGATCAATAGACCTTGCCAAGTTTTCACAAGGGAGATGGGAATCGCGTGTGCTAAAAGACTAATGTCTAAGTATCCCGAAGATCCTTCCCTAGGGTACTCTGAGCGATGGGAATTCAATCCAATACAGTACGAGGTATTGATCGTGGCCCATTTCTCCCTGTCGTTCGAGTTCGCCCATACCACACGTGGTTTGGAGGACTACACAATGAACTACTTAATGGTCTAGTCCATCATGCCTAGGTTTGCGAGGTCATTCTATGTTTAATTTATATGTAGCACATGTCAGAAGCTCACAGTGGGTTCATGTCAGCAGGCGCCTGCTGCTACACCCAGTCGAAGGTTCATTGTGGTGTTCGATTTAAACGGCATATTTTGCTACTGTTCCCGACGTAACCCGGGTATGGTGACTGTGCCCACTTGGATAACTTACGATAAAGCACCGGACAAACCTCCGGCCTTGGTAGGGCCCAAGGTTGTCCTACCTAGACTAGGATACAAGGTGTTTTGGTTGCGGATGTCCTCCATGTTCCATGTTTGCATATGGTCATCCATGAAAAAATCCACTGTAGACCTTGTGGTGGAGTATCTATTTGCCGGGGGCCCAAAACCCGCATTAGTACTTGGCCAAGAGGATTGCACCTTGTTCAAGGACATGTGGAACAATGTCGTCATGAACCCTTTGAAGCCAGAAGCCCCTTTGTTTTTGAAAAGTTACTCAACAAGTTTTGGTGGCCGCCTATATCCTTCGATTCTGGAAGGATCACAGTTGCACCCTCCAACACCATTCTAGTAGACGATTGCCCTTACAAATCTGTTTGCAATCCGGACGAGTGTGGTATCTTTCCCAACCCATTCACATCCAATCGGGTGCAAGACGCAGACATGACAAAGGTCCTCCTTCCTTACTTTCAATCATTGTTCTACTCACCAATGTTCGACGCACGCGACTTTGTGGTCAGCCGTAGGTTTGGGCAACAACCTGCACGGCATAACGATGCAGTCAAGGTGGCAGTTTTGAAATCCAACGGGCTTGAAGAAACCGACTCGGAAATTGTAGAAAAGTTGCAAATCGATCGAATAGAAGTAGCAAAGAAATAAGCAGGATTGTATGTCTAGTAACATTGTATTTTATGGTATCTTCAGCTTCCTCTTGCTGGGTACACACCATCCAGTTCCACGCCATCAGCTTTTGCGTGCCCCACTTCGGGGCTCTCACGCGGTCCAATAGAGGCGAAACAAGTTTCAGAGTCGCACAACCCAATGGAGGTTTCACCAGTGAAGAACAACTTGCACCATGTGCAATGGACTGATGGATCAACTCTGGTAATTTATTATTGTCATTTATTATTATTGTGTCATTTATTGTTTCGACAATGTTATTGTGTAAAGGTTATTGTAATATCAAACACACATTTCATTACCAATTCAGGGTCATTAGCATAAGTATACTTGAATCTGTATAAATCCAGACTCGCTTGAGCGTGCATGTGTACGCAATTTTGGTTCAGTTGCTACCGCATATGCGAGTTATGAAATCATGATAAGTTGCAAACATATATATGTATGGGTGTATATGTGTATATGTGTATGGGTGTATATGTGTATATGTGTATGGGTGCATATGTGTATATGTGTGTATGAGTGTATATGTATGCATGAGTGTATATGTATGCACGAGTGTATGTAAATTAGTAAGCCAAATAAATGCGTGTCACTTTGTCACCGTGCAGGGTGTTGATCTCAATATGGAACCCGCAGTGGAAGATTGTGCATCCCCTTGTGAAACATTGCCCGTCCTGCGCTCTATCTCTACACGCGACCACCAAATCTCCCTCATTGAATCAAGAGGCCCTAACTCAAGGGGTGTTCACATGTTACGTGCGGGATTGGCGAGCATTGGCAAAACTTATGACCCACAACCTATCACGACCACAGTGCCAACGATTCTTTTGAACGCGCAAGGTGCTGACTTCAATATGAAACCATTGGGACCACCTTCCACCCGCGAGCATCAAATAGAGCTTATTGAGTCAAGAGGTCCTAATTCAAGAGGCGTCAATCTATTGCATGCGGGGTTGGCTGACCTCGCGACACACACAGAGCACGGTTCGGAAACGGTTAGCCTCCCCTTGGAAGGCCCAAAACACCACAATCAATGTGATGGACAGATGATTTGTCTGTACCCTAAATATGCTAGAAGTTAAACAATCCCGTGACCAATTGTGCGGGCATTCATATGTGTACACAATATTTAGTGCAATACTCAATATATAAAAGTGGCCAGACACTCCCAATACCCAACGCATTGTCTTATATAAAGTCAGTTCACATGTCAACCATGCTCTCATTTTGCTTACCATATCCACTTGCTTGTTTGCACCCAATGTATGGTTCTTGCTTGTCTTTCGTAAATCCATCATCGAGCACTCCCCCATGTATGGGTGGAACATGTAGTGCATAAACGATACGGCGGAAGCTCCATGTGAATGTTTTCGTTCTGTCTTGCATAACTGCTTCATGGGAAGCTGCCCCTTCATGTAACCTATTTGTCCTGCCCAAACTTTTCTATGACTGGACACAACGCGTAGGGCGCCTTTGTCTTGAATGCACACTCCCAGAGGAACAACCCATGTGTGCACCATGTAAATCCGCCCTTAAGGTATAGACACCCTATAACCAATAACGATCCCATCACCGACAAGTAGAGTAGCTCATAAACGCGCATGGCTTTACTAGAAGTCGTTATGAATATATATAAAACGCGAGGACAATATGACTGGAGGGGAAGTTGTTTCCCATAGATATTGTCGGTCATGTGTGAAGCTATGTGTTAGTCATGGGCTCTGACCGACTTTCGCACAAAGAAATTTTACACAATCAATTTTGAAAAAAGGGTCATTATTCATGAACCTTATTTTCCTACGCACAAAAAATAACTCCTTGATATTCCAAGATATGCTATGTTGAAATGCTTAAGATTTCGGTTATAGGTATCTGTACCTTACATGTTGAAGCGTTATTCACACTTGTCCGTACTACTCAATGCCGTGTCAGGATGCCCCTCCCAACCCGGCCAGTTCCCCCCCAGCTCCCCAGCCAACTGGGTTCGGGGAGGTGATTGTGAGAATGCAAACAGCTGAGCTGGAACGCCCGTTAGGCCTCCCAATGGAAAGGAGGAGTATGGACGACGAGTTTAACAACTTAGCTTCAGATATTGATGTGTGCATGGAACGGTTCATGCAACTACAATCATTTATGACCACTGCTTTAGATAGATATAAAGGATGCCGCTTGGTTGGAATGGATGCACACATGCTTGGGAGATTGGTGGTATACAGTGCCGATATAGGGCTCACCATCCCACAAGTGGAGGCACTCCAACAACGTCTCCCAGAGTTGCACTTAATAGAGAACGATATGTGGGAAGCTACGCAAGCAATCGAGCCCCATTTAGATGACTTACTCCGCCGTGATTCAAAAGACATAACACTAAATTCGTTAAATTGAGACTTTCTCTAGTCTCAAATTAATATATGGATCAAACAACATTCCGTGTTCCGAAACTATATTGAGAACGATCTCAAATATATTATATGTTCTAATATCCCAAATCTATTATGTGTGGACATAAGCACATGTGGTAGAGCACTCAACACCAACTTCATCTACAAAAACACTTTGGGTAGAGCACTCCAAACTAGTTTCACCCAAGAAACATATAAAATGATTTCTATTATTAGCATGGTCAATAAAATATAGACATTGCAACATACAAAGTGCATGCAATAAATGCATTTTTCTTCAATGGAAAATTTAGTCCCAAACTTAATAAAAAAAATGAACTTCACAACTGTATTGAAATATAGTAAATGGATATTCATCCAACCCCAAACAATATAGCATTCGCAAGTTCTACCCAAACTTTGCCCCAAGTTTGAGGAGCACACATATGAGTAATATATATTCGTCGAATTACATATTACACTATAATCATGCTAACACAATCCTACCAACTTCTCATTCAACGTGGGTTGCTTCTTCTGCGATCCGAGCAAGGTTGTCTTTTGCAAAAGTTATGTACTTTTGAGGGATGGACACTGATCCACTATGATTTTTCCGTGGTTTCCATGCTATGAATATGGAATCTGTATCTACCCAAGATGGACCATGCTCAGAATCCACCTTCCACCGAAAGTTAGGGTTTGTATCCCAGCCTGTATAATGCCGAACAACATCTTCATTCCGTGCTGTCGGTCGGTAGTACTCTACTTGTATTTGTCGAAAATGAGGGCTGGAAGTTACAAAATTTGGTTTGGACAAAGCTCTTGCCACCCACACTGGCTTTGCATATGTCTCATCTCCAGGACGCAAAATGAGCATATAACCTTCATGACAATCCACTGCAATGCGGAAAGATGGTGGCGGACGACTACTAGCAGGCCCCACGTAATGGTCGTCCACATCAAACTCCTCTCGAACCTCTCCATTTCCCAAAAGACTAGCCTCCGAAGCTTGTACATTGACACGTGTTTGTGGCCAAAACCCATGCCTTAAAGTAAGGGGTGTATCTTGATGAAGGTTTGCCAAAGCGCCACGAACACGTGTCCAATATTGTATCCAACTTCCGTAACGAAGCCAACACGATCCACCAACATCCGCTACCCTCAAACTCTCCCAATATTGTATGAAGCCTGATATGCCTTTACAAATGTCCTCCAAATTCTTCATGGGTATTGGTTTGCAAGGCTTAGGCTCTCCGTCAGGCAACATCGTCCTTCCTTCCCCATCAACACGCCATACAAGGAGACCCTCCGGCGGGCTCTAGTCTTGTGATGTGCACAACAACTTATATTGCATGGCGGGGACACCATCGTCACGCACGTAGAACCGAAATTGTCGTGCCTTCGTATGCCCGATCAATCGGTGAGCTCCGCTTCGAATATACGGTTCTATAAATGCCTTGAAGTCTGGAACCTCCTCGATCATATGGGGGATTACGGGAATGTTCTCCAAATCCATGTACGACTTCATCAACAATGGGATTGTTGGAAAATCCTCCTCGCGCAACTTCATGCTCCACCGCCCAAAGGACGCATCAATGTCATCGTGCGTGTGGCCTACCAATAGAAAGGACACAAAAACCTCCTTGAAAATGCCTTTCGCAACCAACAACGACCAATATGCAAAAACATATCTACTTTTATTGTCCTTCGCACAATTGTCCAATTGGACACGCAGAGTTGGGGGCAAATTCTTGGCAATCACATCTTCACTTGGTGGCTCCGGCAATGAGTGCACGCATACATCTCTTCCATCCAAGACCGCTTCATATAGAGGTGTTGATCCCGAGTTTTCAAATAACAATCTTGATGAATAGGACGGCGGTTTCTCCAAATCACGTAAAAGCTTTGCAAATGACCCTATCGTGTGGTTTGAATCCGCCGGATACAAATCAAGAGCATAATGAGCATATTTGACATCACCATGCCCATGTGCAATCATTCCTGCAAAGGCAACCCAATGGTTTAATATTCAACTATAACACCAAAAAATTCACATGGTGTACATGTATGGCCCCAATTACAAACCTAAACACACAAATTTGTGTTTAGGTAATGCAATGCAATTGTTATCAAAATCACCTGTAACCGAAACAAGAAGCTTAAAAAGGCCGTCCGTGGCTTTGATTCGATTTGCAAAACATGGTGAGGCTGTTTTGGCATGGTCCATCTTGTCATGGATGATTGTAAGGACTTCCAAAGGCCTGGAGATGGACAAAGCTCTATTTGTGTAGTAATCATTACGGTGTGCCTCTTGCATGTTCACATGCTTGAAATAGTTCATTTGATGTGCGGCATAGGACTCTGTCCCCATCGTATGTGCATCTCGAAGGCGTTTCAACTTCTCGCATTTGGAACAACGGGCAAATTTGTCGCCTCGTCTTTTTGTGATGTATTTGCTAAAGTGAGATTTTTTGATAGCACTCAGTTTCGACAACGAAATTGGGTCCAACCCGGCCTTCTCGCCAACTGCGTTTACGTCCAACAATATGTCTTTCCATTTCGTGCCTGTAGGAAGAACCTTCTCCACAACCTTTTCACCGGTTGCGAGTGTGCGTGTTTTGTGCGGCATTGCATCGGCAAGGGGGACAATGATGGTTGCCAGAGTGGCTGTTGCTTGTCTCGTTGTTTCTCTTGGTTTCTTTAAGCCCATGTTCCCATGGTGACAGGCACGGCAGCCTTCATTGGCATACGCGGCTTGTCTATAAAATTTCGCTTTCGACACACCATGAATGGTGTACCATGCCGTACAACACACGTCTATGCTCTCAAGGGTGATGACCTTGCGACCCGCTCCGTTCACATGTATCGCCCTATGGACATCAAGTTTTTTGGTGGATCTTAGACGGAAATCTCCAAGCCACATTTCTTCACGGATGGCCTTCAATTTATCTCTTGGGAACAATTGGCAACAACGATGTACACAACAATCCTTCGTAGCAACTTCTCTAATAGACTCCTCACAGAGCAACCTTTGACGTTTACACTTATTTGCAAACGGAGTAGGACGTGTCAATGTTTCGTACTTCCGAAGGCCTTTGCGTGGCCGAATGTTTGCTTGGAGCTCCTGTTGGATTTGGACGTGTCGTCGCTCATGGTCGCGCAAGCTAACCCCCTCAATTGTCACATTCCTCAACGGCCACCTTCGCAACGAGAACCTATGAGTTGGATTAACTTCCGAATGTACGAGTGATTCTAATATAACAACTCCAGCGTCCTCGGTGCCAAGGGGGTGTTCATCAATGCAATCTTATGGATGTGTGTTACGACAAATACCCTCCGCCACAGCAACTCCACTGTCATTAACAAGTACCACATCCAAATTCACCCATGAAGCTCGTGAAAGCCCCGCACATTCCACAATGGGGCAAAAAGGGTCAGATGTCGAATGACTCCCCAAATGACCTTCATCTGCACTGTCATCAAAACTATCCTCCCCGACAATGTCTAGCTCATCCCCAGACAGAGATTGGGTGCTGCCCATGTCTTCAGAGAAGGAATCCCCTCTTCCACCAACTCCCTCCATTACGCCTACACACATGCACATGAAACCTCAACAAACATGGACACAACGTAAGGGTCCAAAAGAATCAAATATTGGAAAATGCAAAACATCACGATGAATGGGGACACTGAGGATCAAGACATTTGCAACACAAATGCAATGTGAGCTCCCAATACTGTGCGCCAGTCCACAAAATGTTCCACAAAATATTTTGGGTGGGAGTTTGGGTCGGCCGACCTAAACCATGTGGCACCAGGGATTGAGGGCCATCCACACCTTGCCCGTGGGATAGGGTCGGGTTCCGGTCGACCGACTCAAACCTTGTACAATGATGGGTTGAGGGCCATTTAGAATTCCATCACGCTGTGGGGAAAACTTTGGGTCGACCGACCCAATCCTTGTCATGGTCAACTACAACCGCCGAAACTGGGGAAGGGGTTTGGGTCGACCGACCCAAACTTTCACAGGGTAAACCCACCCACACTCGGAAGGGGTTTGGGTCGGTCGACCCAAACTTTCACAGTGTAAATCCACCCACACTGGGATGAGGTTTGGGTCGCTCGACCCAAACATTACATATGATGGGATAAGGTTCCTACTCTGTCCGTCCAAACCTTCTGAGTACCTTGGGTAAGGGCCATTAACAATTCGTTCACGATGTGCGAAAAAGTTTGGGTCGACCGACCCAAACCTTCTAAAAGGTTTTACGATAAACGCCCACAGTGGGGTAGGGGTTTGGGTCGACCGACCCAAACCTCACAAGGGTCAGAGTAGACCCCCCCCCCCCCCCCAACACTAGTGAAGGGGTTTGGGTCGACCGACCCAAACCTCACAAGGGTCAGAGTAGACCCCCCCAACACTAGTGAAGGGGTTTGGGTCGACCGACCCAAACCTCACAAGGGTCAGAGTAGACTCCCCCCAACACTAGTGAAGGGGTTTGGGTCGACCGACCCAAACCTCACAAGGGTGAGACTAGAACCCGCCCACACTACTGGAGGGGTTTGGGTCGACCGACCCAAACCTCACAAGGGTCAGACTGGAACCCGCCAACACTAGTGTCGACCGACGTATAATACAGCGTATAATGCGGCGTATAATGCAGCGGATATTGAGAGGTGTGTGGAATTTCAGCTCATTGCAAAGTTCACTGCGGACTTGCATGCTGTGGATAGGTCCTCATGAACAGCAACGTGAACGAACCTCGAAGTACAGCTCCGACTAAGAGTTCTCTCTACGAATTCAGGAGTGGGAGAAGAGCAAAAAAGAACCAACTTTTGGGGGGTGCGCCCCTTTATACTATCCACCTCCACTTGCCCGACTTCCTCATTGGATGCCTTTCCCGCCTTGTTATTTCAAACCTCCTGACAGAATTCCCCGTTTTCTGTTTATTGTAGAAAATGCGCATCTTTCAATGCCCCTCTCATACCCCAGCCGTCATATGATTTAGTCTATGATATTTTATTTTATTTTGGTTTTGTGTGTATATGACATACGACATTGGGAGGAAGGGTGGCGGCCACATTAATTTTTTCAAGTGTGACAACGGTATATTTTAACCAATATGTATACCCAACCACAACTCCATTCAATGCTTTCAAGTGCAAACCTATTTCGGTGGGGTTGGGGCCATTTGGAGGCTGCAATTATGAGAGAGTTTCCAAGGCTTGAGGCCATTGTCATGATGAATAAAATTATTTATTTGTCTCCCCTAAACCCTAAACCCTAGAACATTGCTCTATTATCTCGCATGGAAGTGTGGCAATGATAAACGTATGTAACACTATATTCGTTAAATTGAGACTTTCTCTAGTCTCAAATTAATATATGGATCAAACAAAAACTTCTACAATGTCACCCTAATGCATCATATACATATTAAATGATGATATTGATCTACTTTAACTCAAACATTACGGTATGGCATTAACCAATATGTAGACAAAAGAAGTCTAAACATTGTGTAACGCCTTATGGTAAGAGTCACTAAATACAATAGTTAAAGTGGTTATGAAGATCCTCGCAAGGGGAATTATTAATTTTGAAATCAAATTATGTCATGACAAAGTTCATTTATTGTTCCAAATCTGAATTTGCAACAATGCAAGTGACAAGAGCTTTTATATATAATATGTTATCATCCCTAAACCCTAAACCCTACAATATTGTCCTCTTCTCTCGCATGCAAGTGTGGCAATGACGAATGTATGTGGACGTCGATAAGGGGATACTAACTACCAATGTGGCTTTTTAGTTCAATATTTCCATGCTAATTGAATCCATCCTCAAGTTCACTTCAAGCTTACTAATGTGTGTGAACAAAACATCCAAAGTTGAACCCTAAACCCTTATAACATCCACAACATGAAATTATACGTATTGACTAAACCATACACCAATTAGTATATCATGTTTAGACGTTCCAAATAACATATTCACATGATCAAGATTGTGGTCACTATAACCTTCCTATTAGACTCTTCTTAATATATAAACAACATTTCTTATATATTTCTCCATTATCTAATATACGTGGAGGGAACAATGAACAACAACACGATTGCTTGCATGGCTTCATTTGATGTTGTGCTTAACCGATTTACGTTTATATCACATTCCATATATTAAATACATCACGAACCATAGTTTATTGGCGACTATGTGATTCATCAAAGGGAGCAAAACATCCAAAGTTAGACCCCTAAGTCCTAATAACATCCACAACATGAAATGCTATTTGAATAAACACAAGACCAATTAGTATATTACGTTTAAACGTCCCAAATAACAACTTAACATACTCAACATCATCTTTACTATAACCTTCCTATAAGACTCTTCTCACCAGTAAGTCAATGTTGTACATTAATATTGGATAGATTAATATGTTATAACCATGACTCCTAAACCCTAAACCCTAAACCCTAAACCCCAAATCTTGTAGTTGTTCAGTGCTACCTCCATATACAAACAACATCAAGTTTGTCTTGCGCCATTATCTAATATACTTGGAGCGAACCTTCAATAACAACATGATTGCTTGAAGGGCTTCATATGATGTTGTGGTTCTCCGATTTGCTTTTATATCACATTCCAAGTACATATATCACGATCTATGGTTTATTGGCGACTATGTGATTCATCAAAGTGAATATCTAGGGGATACCCTATAAAACTTGAGCATGTTAGCATTTTGAAATAAAGATCATGCAATTCCAAACCCTCACAATATGCACTTGGGGAAGGTATTCATTTAGGCTCCATATTCAAATATCCTCAATTTCCGAATTTCATGTTGGGGGGTGGGGATTGTCTTTTTTATTCATTGCATATTATGTGAGTTGTTGGCATCAATGGTAAAATCTATTGTATTTGGCACGTAATTGTATTTTTTTTATAACGTGCTCAAACAAACGAGAAACCAATGACTTCAACTTGTTTGGAAAATTTAGTTAATGGTGTCATGTAAGTAGGAATTAAGTATTAGTGTTAGCATAAAGTTGCGTTGTAAAGATGTATTAGTTGTATAAATGGTTTAGTTTTTTAGAATACCTCATTTGATGTATACCTTAGGCTACTCCAAAGTCTATTCAAAATTGTACTACCCGCTAAGGGTTTACTCCTTAGAGGGATGGGAGTTAGGGTTCCCCGTAACCCTATTCCCGTTGCTGCCCTAATCACGTTGGCACCCTATTCGCGCGGTTGGGGGCCAATTCCCGAGGGTAACAAAACCCCAGCCGCCAAGCATTCTCCTCCTTTCTCTCTCTTTCTCCCGCCAACCTTTCGCTCCGCGCCTCTTGTGGAAGCGCCGTGGCGATTTAGGGTGGCGCTTTTCTTTACATTCCTTCTCCACCCTTTTTTCTTCTCCTTCCCTCCCTTCTCTTGCTGTAGCGGGAGATTGCACTAGTGTTGCAATATATAGCATTGTTGAAGTGTTTTCCAGATTGTTGAAGGGTTTTCCAACATTCTGTGTGAGCTTTAGGCAGTGCTTGCGAGAGTTCGAAGTGCGGATGAGTGCATGTGAGTGCTTGTGAGTGCATGTGAGTGCTTGTGAGTACATGTGAGTGCTTGTGAGTGTATGTGAGTGCTTGTGAGTGCATGTGAGGGCTTGTGAGTGCATGTGAGTGCTTGTGAGTGCATGTGAGTGCTTGTCAGTGCTTGTCAGATTAGGAAGTTCTATAAGAGATACAAAAGTGATACAAAAGTGCTTTCAGAGATTTAGTTATTGTTTTGAGAGATTCAGTTGTTGTTTTAACAGACTCAGTTGTTGTTTGAGAGTTACAATTGTTGTTTGAGTGATTCTGAAGAGACTCAGGAATTGTGTGAGAGATTGTGGGTTTATTGAGAGATTCAAGAAAGGTTTGAAATCTTTGGTAGTTGTTTGTGAGTTTTAGCGTGTCTGCGAATAGGAATTCACTGATTCTGTCTTAGTCGAAGAAGAGCACTTGTTCAAAAGCAACCATCTGCAACGACTACAACAGAAACCCTCAGCAAAGGTATTGTTTTTCAAGGGGTTCCAATATGTGTTTTTTAATTGACAGTGTTGTAGCATACACAATGCATAAGCATTGTATATGCTACATGCCAAGTTTAAAAAACTATATTAAAATAGAACAGTTTGGGGAGACGACCCAAACACAGCCTATAGTTTGGGTCGATCGACCCAAACAGCACGATGTGCTTTGGGTCCCTAAACCCTAAACACAGCCTATAGTTTGGGTCGATCGACCCAAAGCACATCCTGCTGTTTGGGTCGGTCGACCCAAACGCAACCTCTATAGTATAAACTTTTCAAGAAATCCTTGATGACAATATAAAACGCAAATCCACCCAAGATAACGAAATACCATATAAACATATAAATGAAGTTCTAAAATAACAAGACACAATCCAAAAATAAATGCGTTGATGCATTACATTTCCCTTCCATCACGTGACATCTAATCTATTGTGAAGAAGTTTGGGTCGAACGACCGAAACTAACATCCTTGCTTCTTTCTTTGCGGATGGCCCCAAAGAAAAGACCAGGAGAAAGGTGGTTCATGCTTGCGCTAGACGTGTTATGGCAGGAGCACGAAACACCTCAGGATGACTCATATGTCCCTAAGGACGGGCTTGTCCTTGCCTGGTCAATTCAAGTAGTAAAAACCTCCATTTACAAACTGATATTCGTTGTCAAAGTAGGGACCGTGGAAAAACATACCTGGGCGACTCTTACGGGATGGGAGGTGGCGTCGGTCCAGTCTTTTGGAGACTACGCAGACGTCATCCTTGAGAACAGCGCTGTGCAGAATGCTCATATGATTCTGCACCAGTTCGTCGAACCCTTTGACGCTACATATGCAAGGGAGTCATGTGTCGAACCTGACGTAATCAAACCCGAGACAATTTTCATCGATGCCAGTACATCGAACACAAAGGTCTCGAGCCGGTTTACGAAACTAAAGCATGCAATCAGCGTGCTCAACAAAGCCCTGCAGAGCAAAACAAAGTCTCAGCAAGCCGTCAGGCGGAAGGTACCCACTGAGGAAGGTGCAGGGTCGTCAAGGCCTCAATCGGTGAGGATGCCGCAACCAGTCCCGGCTAGCTCAAGACGAACCACTCCATCGGAGACACCGGCGGATAGCCAGACTCCTACGCCTTCTGGTAGCCGCCAAACAACTCCCTCCAAGAGGGCGAGAGAGTCATCTGTGATGACTGACGAGCCAGTCTCTCCAGAATTGCGCATGCCGAAGCCAGGGCAGGAAGTGGATGCAGGGGAGATCCAAAAAATCGTGAACAATTTCACGACCAAGTGCTCCCATTGCTTTTTCATGGGCAGGGATTTCAAATTCGACGTGAACATCAGTCAGTCTCATCTCGTGCCACCAGAAAAATGTGTCCGGGCAAAAGAAGACGCCTACGTCGATTGGATAATCGCGCAGATCGTTAGCGAACAATTCAAAGACGACAGACAAACCATTGTAGTGATGCCCCAGGGACTGAAGAAAATGCCTACCCCTGAAATGTGGGCGACAATTCAGAAAGGTGATTTTTGGCTCATAGACGGCCAACACAGCGTTGAGGCTTCCAAGAAAATCCAACTGATGACTGAGTGGGACAATCCCAACCATCAGAAGGAGAAGTTGAAGGTGTGGAAGGCACTGGTAGTGTGGTCTGACGATGAGACCCGACTGAACGACATCTCCCGTTACTTTAACATGGGGAATAAGAAAAGGGCCTACCAAGCTTCCTGGATAAGGAATATCATGGCCTCGCGGGAGGTGTGGGAGTTCTATGGTAGGCCTCCCAAGGAGAGGGAGAATGCAAAGGACAAGAATCCCAAGTGGGAGGTGAGTATTGTTTGGGTCGATCGACCCAAACTCCTTTTGCAGCTTTATTTGTGTACTTTGGGTCGCTCGACCCAAAGTCTTGTTGCAGTCATGTTTTTTTAGTTTGGGTCGATCGACCCAAACTCTTGGTGCAGATACTGGTCATGATATGTTTTGGAAATCACATGTTCATATCTAACATGCATTCAAATGATTGTTTTGATCACATGCAGGACTTCAAATACCAAATGATAAATAAATTCTCCTCCATTGATAATGCTAGTCACAAACAGAAGAAATACAACGAGCTTAGAGGGGAGATTTATTTAATAACAGCATCCGACTCCGTTTGGATGAAGTGGAAGAGTGTATTTGAGAAGCATGAGATGGGTGAGCTCATCGACCCGGACACAGGAATTTTCTTCAACCAAACCACGCGCTTCAAACAAATGAAGCCTCTCGTGAGAGAGTTCTTTAGAACTCTTCAAGGCCTTTCCGAGACGGAGATGGAGAAGGCGGCGGCGCACATCCTGCATTTCACGCCCACGGCGAAAAGGTGCTGGGTGCACCCGAAGATTGTCTTCTTAAAGCCCAAATCCTTCGTCCCTTCATGCTACACCATGAAGGAATGGACGGAGAATAGGAAAAAGAAGACAACTATAGTGCAGGAGCTGCATAAATTGGTGCCGGAGAGGAATATTGTCGTGGACGGCGAGGTTCATGAGGCTAACTGGAGAGCATTCAAAGCTGAATATAAGTTCACCAGTGCCTCCATGGCGGCTCTAATAAGGGAAGCGGGGGATGACTTCTTGCGGGCCAAGATGGTGAAGGGTGGGAAGAACCGGGCGCTTCCAGATCACACAGCGCGTGCGTTCTCGAACTTCATCAAGGAGAAGAAGATTGTCCAGTTTGAAGGGGACGCTTACTTCAACCTTGTCACCTTCGAGCCTTTGAAAATTCAGGGCTGGCCAGGTCAAGACGCCAGAATGGCGATAAGGACGAAAGCAGGGGGGCGTTTCCCATTCGAAATGATAGATTTCAGGAACATTCCTGGAAGCTCATTTGAGGGTACGATGAGCACACTGTTTTACGACCCCTTCCTATCTAAGTTCGTCGATTATGCGAGTCCTAAGTTCAGGGAGGTTGATGTCTGGCTATGGATAGTCGAGGATAGGAGGGCGGAGCAGGTGTACGACCTTGTCCGGAAATTGCAGCCGGAGTATGCAGTGTCCAAGTCTCATTATATCGCCGCACCGGCGGAGGGGGCCTACACGTCGTTGAAGGACAAGAAGACCAAGGTCGTCAACGTCCTGTGTTTGTACTTCGTGTACAAAGCGGAGTTGTTGAAGGTGCCGAACCACCCTATATCCCGGATGGACAAGCTCTTCCAAGTTCCAGATGGGTTAGGTTCCAGCAAATGCCTATACGACGAGGCCAAATACGCAAACTATCCTGCAGATGAGCTGCGGATGGAATTCTACATGCGGATGCTGAGGACGCTGACTAGGAGAGGGGACTGTATCTTCAACGTGTTCGGGGGCTCGAAACCCCTCTATGCTGCCATGGTAAGTTACATTCTTTAGCTCTTGCGCAGTTTGGGTCGGTCGACCCAAACTAGATATTGTTTTTGGTCTTGTTTTTTGTCTTGCAAATTCTAATTTCTATATAACTTGGATTGTGTAGATGTTGGGGTTGAACATCTACTCGTACATAGAGGATGGCGATCTGCAATTTTACAGGACGCAGAAATCGCTGGCAAAGAAGATGGATATCCTCGATTGGATCCCGGGAAGCTACGTGGACGAGGTTGTTGAGGGGGGTGAGAACCCTCTTGATAGGGCGAGGCGGATCAACCCGGAAGAAATTACGATGAGGGCAACAACCCAATTACCCGAACCTCTAGTCGGGTTGCATCCGGGCAATCCGTCCCGTACAGGAGGTGGAGAGGTGGAAGAGGAGGAGGAAGAAGAAGAACACGGAGAGGAGGAAAAGGAGGGGGATGTGGAGGAAGGGGCAACGGGATTCACGCAAGAATCTGAAGCCCCTCAGAGGAAGAAGGCTATGCGTGTGGCAACCCCGCAGAGTAAGATGATGCCCGTCCTTACGGTGGACGATGCGAGGGACATGTACTCCAGGGACGCGACTGCCACGTTCCGGGAGAGGAGGAAGTTAAAGGGAAAGAAGCTCTATGGCGATTACGCATTGGAGGAGACCATTGCCATTAGCAGCGAGGACGACGACGACATTGAGCTCGCCAAACGGCTCAGATCGGATCCCCCCTCCCCGACAGCGTTCGCAGGCATGGTTAGGGTGAAACCCGAGGTCCTCACTATGGAGGAAGCCAACGAGAAGATGCGTAGAGACGAGGAACAGCGCGTCCGCCTGCAGAGGGCTGCCGCAGAAGAACCCTCCGTGCGGAACGAGGTCGCAGAGCTGAGGGCTCTCCTCTTGGAACAAGAAAGACTAAGGGCGATGGCCCAACCTCCATCCAGCGCCGACTTGATATCGCAAGTCATACAAGGGATGTGGGCGCAAGGATTGGTGGTGGCTCCATCCAGCTCGTTTCCGCACTTGCCCCCCGGTTTCCCAGCGCAGAGCATCCCTCAGCACCCAGTGTCGCAAGGGTCATTCAGCTTCCAGCACATGATGCGGCCGCCCCATGTTCCGTACGCGCCGGTCCAACAAGTGGACGATCCCAACATCTGGCGCGTATCTGGAGCCTCCTCCCCGTTGGGCCCTCCACCACTACGGCCCCCCATAGTGATGGCGCCCCCTCACCAGCCGGACGATCCCAGGATGTTTGGGTCGACTGACCCAAACCCACCCTCGACTGTAGTGCCCCAAGGCGCCTCCCCCGATGCAAGACAGTTTGGGTCGCCCGACCCAAGCCCCGGAGCAGCTCAGTACTCCTTTGACGAACTTGTGTCTCAAAGAGACACGACCATGTTAGATGTTGAAGGCCTCCAAGGGCCTGGTGATACCTCTAATCCTAACCAAATCGATGAACCCATGCATGATGCATATGCGGAGATTGATTTAGGACAAGGGCCTGATGCTCAACCTTTGCAGGACAAGGTCCCTGACGTAGGCGGAGAAGGCGGTGGCGAGAGAGGTGGGGCACCGGGGACGGTGGAGGCATCCACATCGTCGAGACATGACCAGGGCGAGGTAACACACTGAGCCCTCCCAGTTTGGGTCGACCGACCCAAACCTCCTTGGTCATTGTCTTGTTGGCGTGGTGTGAGCCCAAAATGGTGCCCACATGTGGTGATTAAGTCTTCGAAACCAATTTTAGTGTGACTTTGATGTGCTATGATTATTCACAAAACATAAAAAGAGTGAAGTGTGGTATGGATTTAAGTTTAGGCATTAGAATGTGTTGTGTAGTAATTTCAAGGTTTAACTTCAATAAGAGGATGCCTTGATTAGGTGAGTGGGGGGTAAGGTGAAGCAAGGTGAGCTCCGCGAGTTAAATGCCCACTTTTGGATCCACCTTGGTAGTTTGGGAAGAAGGAAGCTTGGTGGATGGGGATTAGTCCCTACTTTGGAGGAGAGGGTTAAAGGATTGTGATTGGAGGTGCCAATCCTCTCACCCTATCCTCACCTCTTTCCCCCTCTCTCCCTCTCTCCCTCTTTGCTACTTAAGGTGTTTTTTCTCTCATTTCTCTCTCTCTTCATCAAGCGCTCTCAAGGGAGCAAGCTCTTAAAAGCTTGAGCTACGCGTGTAGGACATTAGTTTTTAGTGAATTTAATTAGTTAAGTTCTCTCTCTCAATTCCTCTCAAGTGGAGTGAGCTCTTAGAGCTTGAGACAACATGTGGGGATTAGGTAGTTATTTAGTGGAATTAGTGGGTTAGATTAATTCATTAGTAAAGGATCGAAAACAAAGACTTAGGGAAATGCTCGATTAGCGGCTAGGGGAGACTGTATCAAGAGGCAACTGGTTAACTGCGGCTGCGACTGCATCGGAGGCAGCTGGTTAGCTGTGGTTGCGACTGCATTGGAGGCAGCTGGTTAGCTGTGGTTGTGATTGCATTGGAGGCAGCTGGTTAGCTGTGGTTGCGACTGCATTGGAGGCAGCTGGTTAGCTGTGGTTGCGACTGCATTGGAGGCAGCTGGTTAGCTGTGGTTGTGATTGCATTGGAGGCAGCTGGTTAGCTGTGGCCGGGACTGTATTTTGGGTAGCTGGTTAGCTGCGGCTGAGACTGATTAGTTTATATTATTACATTAGTTTATAGACTATATTAGACTATATTAGTTTATAGATAAGTAGTTGGCCACATTAGGTTAGGTGGAGGCACGTGTGGGTTTCATAAGTAATTGCACTTAGGATTGATTATGGGAAATAGCGTTTTTTAACGCTTGTATCCTCTCTATTAAATAAATCAAGTGCACAAGTAATGGAGAAGGTGGAGGACTTCCGCGAGGGGAAGACAAAGGAGGTTGGGTCAAAGTATGCAAGGGGAAAATCATTGAGGGCATGTGCGGCTAAAGCCGCGGGTTGGACTCTTGAGAAAGCCAACTCTAGCACAAGCCAAGAGGCCAACATTAATAAAGTACAATGAGTGAGACAATGCATGTTCATTTAAACATGAAAATCACCTTGCATATGGTTCCATGTTGTGATAGATAAATGTGATTCTCAAAGTCATCACCCGGACTAGGACGCTTAAGGGTGGTGGATTTGGTCTCACATAATTGGTGCGTCCGCCGGGAGCGAAGCGGGAGGTAGTTACAAGACTTGGAGGCGACTAGGAGACTTGGAGGCAACTAGGAAAATTTGGAGGCAACTAGGAAAATTTGGAGACACAAACTTGAGAGAGGGGAAGGAGCACCCGAGACTCGGTAAGTGTTCTCTCTTTGGGGTTTACATTTGAATTTATTAGATTAATTGTATTTCAATTATTCCTTGGAATGGATTGCATTGTCAATTACGCAAATTTATTTTTAAGGAAGGAGCGCGGCGAAGGTACGTCCTCAACCTTTTTGGGGATTTGCTAAGGACTTAGAAGGAACCTATAACCGAGTAGCTCATTAAAACATTAGAGGGTAAATTCACCTTAGGACATTGAACTTTGACACTCCCCTCGGGGTGAGTCTCAAAGTTTTGGGAGTTGTCATTTCATGCTCTAGATTAAATTAATATTTTAGGAAGTTTGTTGTGTTGTCACATTGAGTCACGATTGAGGGGAGTGCTAACTCACAGGGGGATGCGATTGCTTAAGGTACGTTTGTTTCTTCAAAGTGAAATTATTAACCAATTAAGGAATGCCTTTTGTATTCGTGATTGTCGTTATCCGTTGTAGAGGGTAATTCCCGAATTGTGGATAGTGTGAGAAGTCGAAGGGTGAAGCCTCGACTTTTTAACATAATCTATAAGGAAGGTCACCCCCTCACAATCGGTATTGTGGCAAGTGTTTAATTTGCGGAAAAGTGCGGAGGTGATGCTCCGGCTTAACCAAAAATTAACATGAGCATGCCTATCCCCTATTGGGATTTCTTTACTTAAGTGGGCTTGCAGGGTCTTTCTCCTCACCTCCTAAAAATTTAAATCACACCAAGATAAGTGGAAACATTAAGAGGGGAGGGTTGTGAGAGATGCGATTGGTCAAGTGAGGGTTGATCGTCTTATGGGGAATGCAAGGTAAGACTCGATCCCAAAAACCGAGTTTAGTGTTAGGCTTAGAAAAATCTACCCGTAAGAGAAGGACTTCTAGAATTAGTGAAGTTGTAGGTGAAGCTCATGTTAGATTAGAGAGTTGCTTAAATATTGAGCCTAGTGTTAGTTTGTTAGTGGAGACATTAGGAGTGGACACTCAACTTGAGAAAGAGGTAACTCCTTCCAAGTTGGGTAGAGAAACCTCATCGGAGGCACATAAATTAACAAAGAAAAATTTTATAGGCTTGGGTGAGGGGTTAGAAAATACCTTACCGGACACTATGGCCGAGGAGCGGGGGATGGATCCGCCACCCATACCCCCAATTCCGCCTATACCTCCGGTACCTCCTATAGACCCATTGGTTAGGCCAAGAGGCCTACCCATTGTGGTCCCACAAAATTTAGCGGCGATGGATATGCCATCTCATCTCCCTAAATTTTATGGGACCAAGGATGAGGATCCCTCTCGCCACATAGAACGGTATATCGAACGGTTGGCTAGCTCTCTCATAACCAACCCGGGTTATTGGTTAGTGTGGTTTCCGACCACTTTAGAGGGAGAAGCCTATGAATGGTATCGGGATCATGCCGAGGGTCATTTTAGGGGATGGGATAATTACAACGGGAAATCCTAAATGAATTTAGGCCGGAAGTAGGTCAAAGTACCGCCTTAAGGGCATTATCCTCATTAAAGCAAGGTAGGGAGGAAGAAATTTCGGCTTACATTAGGAGGTTTGATTTAGTGTGCACTAGGTTCGTGGGTACTATGCTCAACGACGATACACTAAAACAATTTTTTATCCAAGGGTTTTTCAAGTCCGGAACTATTAGGGGTGTTCTAGAAAGAAATCCCTTAACCTTAGCGGATGCCAAGCGGGCGGCTAGGGATATTGAAAATTTGGATAAGGATCACGAAAGGTTATGGAGAAGGGAGGATGAATTAATCCCTCAATTCATCCCTATCCGACCTAGAGTAGTTTCGGGAGAACCGGTTAAATACGAAGGTCAAATCCCCTATGCTATGGTGGATACCGGCCCCCAACCTTTGGCGGTTAGGGAACCGGCACCTCTTTTGGCACTACCGGCCCCTAGAACGGATCCACACTTAGAAGAGGTTGAGAGGAGATTAGGTGCTAGCCAACTAGGATTCCAAGAGGTTATGATAAAACAAATGTAAAGCCTCACGGATCAAATGTCATTAATGATCCGGAGTCAACAACCGGGACTTCCACCCCCGGTTGAGTCGGGGAGGCATTCTTCCGGATTATGGTGCGTCCAATGTGGCCAACCGGGCCACACTCGGCAATTTTGTAGAGGTGGACAAAACCGTGACCAAAGGGGAAACGGTAATCCACCTCAACAAAATCAACGAGGGCAAATGCCACCTCACTATGGAAACGGCAACAATAGAGGATCACAACCTAGAGGGCAAGGTGGCCAAAATTATGAGAAAAAAGAATTTCACCCATTTTGTGGTAGGTGGCACGCTCAAGGACAATGTTGGTCCGAAGGTCAAGGGTTAAATTGTAGCAATTGCGGAGGGAGTCACCCCTCGGATGAGTGTCGCCAACCGGACAAAATAATTAATGTCCCTTACCCGGTGGCTAATCCACAACAACAAGCAAGGGATAATATGCGAGGTGCTAGGCCACAAGGAGTACCGGCTAATGAACTTAGGCCACCTAACTTATACTATGACCATAGTAATGCTAGGCAAACTTTTCACCCGCCGGCGGGATTGCAAACCACAACCGGGTACATTCCGATACAAAATAGACAAGGAAGTTCACCTAATGTCAATGGCGGAAGACAAGCGCCTCCAATGGATCCGGGTCCATCTAACTCCCAAGACGTTAGGTTTATGAATGGTGTGTTGGAGGCCACTTGTGATGACATGCTTCCTCTCCCAATGGGAATTGGAGAGGAACAAAGTCAATGGCCCCCCCACACCAATGCTATTACACATGAGTTAGTGAAGGGTAAGGGTGTGGTTGAAGAAGCACCCGCATTAGCGGTAACTACTAGAGCTAGGAGAGGGGATGCCCCATTGGAGGTAGGAATAGGAGAGCAAGGGAATTACTCTTCGGATGAAGAGCTTAACCTCTCCGAATTAGATAGGGTAGCTAGGAGGGCTACCAAGGATGTGGAAAGGGAGAATGTAATTCTACAAGCTAGGGAGAGGCCTAATGTAGTACATGACTTGGATGGTAGCGATGTGGGCGAATGGGACGGACCGGGAATTCCCTTGGATGAATTTGACGGAGTGGGTAATTCCAAGATGGACAAGTCTACCGGGTACAACTTGTGGGCGGATCTTAGCACACTCAAGGCGGATATTACTTTCGGCCAACTATTGGAGATTTCACCCGCGGCAAGGAAAACATTAAAGGAAGGGATGCCGGTGCATAGGAGGGCTAGGAAGGTCAAAACTAAAGTAGCCGCTAGAATCCAATCACAAGGCGGAAGAGATGTGAAAGCCATAGAGATAGAAGTTGTGATTGTAGACAAGGTAGTTCCTAACGTATTAGTTGATGGAGGGAGTAGTTTAAACATACTACCGGAACATACCATGAAGAAGTTAGGACTTGGACTCACGGGGCCTTCACCTTTGATCATCAATATGGCAAATCAAAGTTCAACTACACCTTTGGGGATGATCAAGGATTGTAGGATGACTACCGGGGGTCAAGAGTACTTAGTGACCTTCCATGTCATTAAAATGCACTCCAACAAGGACACATTTCCCATTTTGCTAGGAAGGCCTTGGCTACGGATGGCGAATGCTATGGTTAATTGGGGTGGACCAAAACCATCCATAACTTATGGTCCTAAGGATAATAGAGTAGTGGTGTCGATTGGGTCACTAGGAGGTTGGATGAAGAAAGAATTGTGTCTACCATCGGAAGAGGTATTTGATGACGAGGTTAAAGATAACTGTGATGAGGCTTTAGTGGGAGTTGTTCAACCCAAAGGTCAACACACATTTATACGCTCAAGTTCGGGGAACTTAAGTCCTAAGTTCTATCACCACGAGAAGGACGGAGATGATGCCAAGGAGGCTAACAAAAATGAAGATGTGTTGATAGGGGAAGTGCATTCGGGAGGTCGTAGTAGGCCCATATATTATGGATCGGGAAGCTTAGGTCCTAATTTCTACCATTATGGGGATGATGGGGATTATGCCCAATGGTTAAGGGAGTACCCCGAGTCGGAATTTGATGTCATGGTCACATCTCACCAATTGGAATTAGGTGATAAAATTCTTAATGCTAGTTTAGAAGAGTGTTCATCATTGGAGCCATGTGAGGTGCTCACCGAGGAAGAATGGGTTAGAGGTGGGTTAACACCTTGGGTAGATGACGTGGAAGAGGGTGAAGTTAGTTTAATCCATGTGGATGGAACTCAAGAGGAGGAGGTTATTATCGAGTCATCAAAATTGGAGGAGCCCTTACATTTTAAGACCACTTCTACGGGGATAGTTGTGGGTCAAAATGTGAAAGACTACCCCAATGTGCCTTCCGATTGGTATCGAAATAAAGATGAACAAGCACATGTGTCGGAAGCGGATTGGCGGTACGTGGACGTGAAATTGAAGAATGGCAAGGTGCGACAAATGAAAATGGGATCCAAATTGGGGGAGAAAGAGGTTAGGGAGTATAGCAATTTGGTAGATGAGTTTAGTGATACTTTTGCTTGGTCTTACGATGAGCTTAAAGGAATTCCTAGGGAGATGGTAGAGCACCGGATTCCTTTGATTCCGGGTGCTAGACCAATTAGACAAAAGGAGCGGAGGATGAATCCTCAATTGCAATTGTTGGTGAAGGCGGAATTGGAGAGGTTGTTGAAGGCCGGGTTTATTAAGCCGGTTGAAATTACGGATTGGGTTTCTCCTATGGTCCTAGTGAAGAAAAAGAATGGGAAACTAAGGGTGTGTGTAGATTATAGAAAATCAAATTCGTGCACACAAAAGGACCATTTCCCCTTACCTTTCATCACCTTATTGCTTGAAGAGGTTGGAGGTCATGCGAGGTATACTTTTATGGATGGGTATGCGGGATATAATCAAATTTCCATAGCCCTTCAAGATATCCATAAGACGGCCTTTACCACACCATGGGGAACCTTTGTATGGATTGTGATGCCATTTGGATTATGTAATGCCCCGGCCACTTTTCAAAGGTTGGTGATGTATATTTTCACCGACTTGTTGTTTAAATCCATGACCGTGTTTGTGGATGATTTTAGTACACAAAGTAATGTGGATGAGCACTTACATTGTGTTAAGGAGGCATTGATTAGGTGTAGGAAGATGAGGTTAGCATTGAACCCGGATAAGATATTTTTGGGTGTCAATAGGGGAGTGTTGTTGGGTTATGTAGTTAGTGAAAAGGGGAGAGAACCGGATCCGGAAAAGGTTGCGGCCATAAGCGAATTGGCAACTCCAACCAATTCTAAGGGGATATCTAAATTGTTAGGGCATGTGGGTTGGTACCGGGAGCTCATTCCTAATTTTTCAAAGATAGCGGTGCCCATTACACAATTGCTCAAGAAGAATGTGAAATTTGAGTGGACGGATGCGTGTCAAAGAACCTTTGAAGAATTACGGGATAGGTTGAGCACTTACCCGGTATTGATGCCACCAAATTGGGGTAAGCCTTTTCATGTTTATTGCGATGCGAGCAATGTGGCGGTTGGGAGCGCACTTTGTCAAGCAACGGGGGAAAAAGAGAAGGATCAACCTATAGCTTACGCAAGTAAGCAATTGACACCGGCGGAGCGAAATTATTCAACCACAGAACGTGAATGCCTAGCGATGGTATTTTCGGTAAAAAAATTTAGACATTACTTAATGTGTAACCCGGTTGTATTTTTCGTTGACCACATGGCTATCAAGTATCTAGTTAACAAGGCGGAATTAAGTGGTAGGTTAGCTAGGTGGGTCTTGTTGCTAGAAGAATTTGATTACATGGTAGAATACAAGCCGGGTCGCATGTATTTACAAGCCGACCACTTGTCTAGGTTGTCGGAGGAGATAGGAGAAAATCCGGTAGATGATAGGTTGGTAGATGATAGCCTATTCGTAGTTACTTCGACACCGGAATGGTATGCCGGAATTGTGGAGTTCCTAACAACCCACAAGTTGCCCGAAGAATGGACAAAGGAGGAGAGAAGAAAAGTAAGGGTAAATAGTAGGCAATTTGTTGTGGTAGGCCATAGGTTATTTAGGAGAGGATCCGATGGTCTTTTACGACGATGTGTGTCGAAATCGGAGGTTGAAGCGATTTTAATCGCTTGCCACGATAGCGCTTGTGGCGGGCACTTCTCCGGTCAACTCACCGGGCAAAAAATCCTTAGGGCGGGTTATTTTTGGCCCACACTATTTAAGGATGCACACGATTATGTGAGAAAATGCGATGCTTGTCAACGTTATGCCCGGAACGACCTAAGGATGGAAATGCCACTCCATGTGTCATTGCCTTTAATTCCTTTTGAGAAATGGGGAATTGACTATGTGGGTGAGGTGCACCCTCAATCTACAAAAGGGATGAAATATATTGTGGTTGCTACGGAGTACCTTACGAAGTGGGCGGAAGCCAAAGCGGTAAAGACCGATACGGCGGAACATGCGGCAACTTTCATGTACGAAAATATTATTTCTCGGTTCGGAGTGCCGAAAATTCTAGTAAGTGACCGGGGTACTCACTTTTTGAACGACTTAATCCGGGAGATGACCGAGAGGTTTCAAATCGATCACCGGAAGACCACTCCTTACCACCCACAAACAAATGGACAAACGGAACGAGTCAACGGTATTTTGGTAAGTATTCTACGCAAAACAATTTTGGACTCAAAGCGGAATTGGGATACAAAATTAACGGCGGCACTTTGGGCATATCGTACGACCTACAAGGTAACTACGCGTGCTACACCATTTTCCTTAGTCTATGGCCTAGAAGCTACACTTCCAATCGAATATGAAGTCGAATCACTTCGGGTGGCCGTAAGTGCAAGACTTACCGAAAGTCAATCCTTACGAAATCGACTAACCGATTTGGAAGCACTTGACGAAAGGAGGAGAATGGCGGCTCAACATGTTGAAGCGATCCAACGAAGGCGAAAGATTACTTTTGACAAACGACATAAGAAAAGGGCTTTAACACCGGGGATGATGGTCATGATCCAAGATGCGCGGAAGCTTGAATTTCCGGCAAAATTCGATGCGGTGTGGTTGGGACCTTACCTTGTCTATGAGGTTTTTCCTAATAATTCAATCCAATTGGAAACATTGAACGGTGAGCTCTTTCCTAGTCGTACATCGGGAAGTAGGTGTAAGGAGTACCGAGCTTAACTAGGCAACTTACCTTGGGAGCAAGTGATTTTTGGGATTCATCCCCCGATGGTCGCCAATTATGTGAGCCCAAAATGGTGCCCACATGTGATGATTAAGTCTTCAAAACCAATTTTAGTGTGACTTTGATGTGCTATGATTATTCACAAAACATAAAAAGAGTGAAGTGTGGTATGGATTTAAGTTTAGGCATTAGAATGTGTTGTGTAGTAATTTCAAGGTTTAACTTCAATAAGAGGATGCCTTGATTAGGTGAGTGGGGGGTAAGGTGAAGCAAGGTGAGCTCCGCGAGTTAAATGCCCACTTTTGGATCCACCTTGGTAGTTTGGGAAGAAGGAAGCTTGGTGGATGGGGATTAGTCCCTACTTTGGAGGAGAGGGTTAAAGGATTGTGATTGGAGGTGCCAATCCTCTCACCCTATCCTCACCTCTTTCCCCCTCTCTCCCTCTCTCCCTCTTTGCTACTTAAGGTGTTTTTTCTCTCATTTCTCTCTCTCTTCATCAAGCGCTCTCAAGGGAGCAAGCTCTTAAAAGCTTGAGCTACGCGTGTAGGACATTAGTTTTTAGTGAATTTAATTAGTTAAGTTCTCTCTCTCAATTCCTCTCAAGTGGAGTGAGCTCTTAGAGCTTGAGACAACATGTGGGGATTAGGTAGTTATTTAGTGGAATTAGTGGGTTAGATTAATTCATTAGTAAAGGATCGAAAACAAAGACTTAGGGAAATGCTCGATTAGCGGCTAGGGGAGACTGTATCAAGAGGCAACTGGTTAACTGCGGCTGCGACTGCATCGGAGGCAGCTGGTTAGCTGTGGTTGCGACTGCATTGGAGGCAGCTGGTTAGCTGTGGTTGTGATTGCATTGGAGGCAGCTGGTTAGCTGTGGTTGCGACTGCATTGGAGGCAGCTGGTTAGCTGTGGTTGCGACTGCATTGGAGGCAGCTGGTTAGCTGTGGTTGTGATTGCATTGGAGGCAGCTGGTTAGCTGTGGCCGGGACTGTATTTTGGGTAGCTGGTTAGCTGCGGCTGAGACTGATTAGTTTATATTATTACATTAGTTTATAGACTATATTAGACTATATTAGTTTATAGATAAGTAGTTGGCCACATTAGGTTAGGTGGAGGCACGTGTGGGTTTCATAAGTAATTGCACTTAGGATTGATTATGGGAAATAGCGTTTTTTAACGCTTGTATCCTCTCTATTAAATAAATCAAGTGCACAAGTAATGGAGAAGGTGGAGGACTTCCGCGAGGGGAAGACAAAGGAGGTTGGGTCAAAGTATGCAAGGGGAAAATCATTGAGGGCATGTGCGGCTAAAGCCGCGGGTTGGACTCTTGAGAAAGCCAACTCTAGCACAAGCCAAGAGGCCAACATTAATAAAGTACAATGAGTGAGACAATGCATGTTCATTTAAACATGAAAATCACCTTGCATATGGTTCCATGTTGTGATAGATAAATGTGATTCTCAAAGTCATCACCCGGACTAGGACGCTTAAGGGTGGTGGATTTGGTCTCACACGTGGTCTTGTCCCCCCTAGCTATGAGGAACTACACCCCCCCGACGCACCCAACAACGTGCTCCCCCCGCGATCCCCTTCGTCTCACCTCACTCGACTACGCTCAACCTTGGCGGCGCGCAACCAATTTTGTAGATGTACAATTAGGATAGTGTGAATGCCCTCGTTCACCGCCCCCCCCCCCCCCTCAAATTGTACATAGAGATTTGTAACAATAAAATTATTATTTTTGGCGCCCATATGTTAGCATCCGTGTCCCAATGTATGTTGTTCCCCTTGTATGTTTTTGTTGCCACCAATGGTCCAATTCTTCTTGTGTTTGCACAAAATTTCCGTTCTGCTTGAATTAAACATAGCATAACATAGTCCTCGCCGCCTTCTCTCGCTCGTCGCCGCAGGGATCGGAGCATAGCGTCGTGGCTCCCCACCGGTCCTCCCCGAGGAGCGTGGAGGACAGCCTCGGGGAGTTCACTAGACATGTATATATGTATACACGTGCGTGACAAGGGTATTTATTCAAGGGGTATTTAATTATCCATCCTTAATTTTTTGTACCGTATTATTATATAATTTGCTAATTTCTTGTTTTTTAAATGACCCCATAATTACTTTTAAATTTGATGAAGCTCTAATTTTAAGCTAGGTATGTTCATTATAATTATTTGATTTTGCTCCAAAGGGTTTAAGAGCATTCAAAGTACTTAGTCACCAAAATCCAAGGCACAACAAGGTTTTACATTAAGAGTTTTCATAAACAGTTTCAAACAACAAAACTAGCCCATGTTCCTCAATCAAGTTACACGCACAATTAAACACAACGATACTGAGTGTAAAAAAACAATTAAAACACCAACAACAAACGGATGGCAACCATCGGTCTGGACTCAGGACTTGGGAGTGAAATGGGACTTACATGCAAGCACGAGTTCCAAAGCTGGACTTGTGTGGTCGTTATGAAGATTCGACCTCCACTCAAAGTAGAGAGAGAGAATGACCTGCACAGGCCGCCTGCAAACCCCACCTCTCAGAATGTCAACAACGTCGAAGAAAAAACTCTCGGCAACACTAAACCGCAAACCCCACCTCTCAGAACGGTGAAAAAAACTCTCAAAACCTAATCCTCCAGCAATGTTCTCCCCCAATTTTTCCTAAACCCTAATCCGTCAGCCACCCTCATCTATCTTTCATCCCATTTTTTCAACTGAATCGACGTAGTTTTTCATCCAAAATCTTCCCGCCTCTGAACACAAAGGACACCCTATTTCAAAAAAAACCTAGGATCCTTAAATCCTACGGTATATTTTTACAAATATTTTAAAAATATGCGTTATTTGTATCAAGCCTATATTATTTATAATACAAATTTTATCATACATACTCACCTATATTACTTCTAAGAAAATTCTAAGTTTTTCCTTTTGTGAATATAAATTACCCTATATTTTCCCGCACGTTGTTTTCTAATATTATCACAGTGAACTCCCCGAGAGGACAGCGTGGTGGTCCCCCCGATTTTGCCCTCCCCGTCTCCGCCGCCCAAGACACGGTTCCTGGTGCTAGACCTCAACGGGGTCCTCGTCCAGTGCGTGCACTGTCCCAAGGTCCCCACGGTGCCTTTCTGCAAGCCCGAGGACGGGAACTACGATGGTCCCCCCGCGTACATCAAAAGCAAGCTAGTGTACCTCCGCCCGTGGCTTCGGCGCTTCCTGCAGGTCGCCCTATCCAAATGGTGGGTGATCGTGTGGAGCTCCATGAAGTCCGAGAACACCCAGGCCGTCGTGGAGTTCATCTTCAAGGGACTCCAACCCCCGTGCTTGGTCCTAGGACAGGATTCTTGTAAAACATTATACACCCCCGAGGGCAGGGTTGTGAAGAAGCCCAACAACCCCGCCGTAAACCAGTTTCTTAAGGTCTTGAAGCCAGTCGTATGGGACCAGCGTCCAACTATGGTTGGCTGTCCCTACGATGTTCGCCCCACCCGTGACAACACGTTGATGGTGGACGACAGCGCTTCCAAGAACATTTTGAACCCGACCTCGAACTTCATAGTTTGCCCCACGTGGACGGTCGAGAAGGTCCGAGACCGCTTTTTGTTAGACCTACTTAAGTACCTTCAAACGCTCGTGGGGAGCGGACTACCCGTGCCCCGGTTCCTTAGTTGTAATCCGATAGGCGAAAGATACATGGATCCGAAGGACTATATGTACAGAGAGTTGTACTCTCACGCAAAATATAATAAACTCATTTGAGATACTACATGGTGTGCCATTGTGTGTGATATATTATGCCTCAATTGTATATCGATTTTCACATGCTCCCCCCTCCCCTTGGGTTTTGTTTGTTTTAATTTTCCCATCAGCGTTTGGAGCCCTCGATTGACATCGTCAGCGAATCAAACTTGGGGAGCTTCTTCTACGAGACCGTCTACGATGCCGCGTCCACCATCGACTACTCCAAGGAGCCTATTGACGCCGGCGTCGTCGATAGCCCCCCACCCAAGCAAATCTTCCGGCCATCTCCGTCCCCGTCGCCGCTCAAGGGCATAAATCGCAAATGCGTCCGGACGTCCCCCTCTCGGCCCGGCGGCAGTAGTACACCTCAACGGCGGCTGCGGATGGACGCTCGGCCAACGAAGAGTGGCACCCTTCCTATTCCTTTGCGGGACGCATTGCCCCTCCTCGCCGACTCCGACGGGAACGTCCCCGGTGACAAGGTGAACCCCACCCCCCAAAACATGGTTATCCGCGCATTACAATCATCCCGCACTTAAAAAATGAACGTGTGACACGTTTGGGTCTTCCTCCCTAAACTAACACATGTGGTCTTGCATTCACGCGTTGCAGGTTGCTCCCACCCGTAAACCTATGCGGTCTAGTGCATCCGTCGAGTTGGAGCGTTTCTACTCCATGACCAGGAATGCAAGACAGTCCACTTCATCGTATTCGAATTCTTCGTCGTATAATTCGGGCGGCCGACGGAATCCAAAATGTGTTATTGTTGGCGCTCACCCCAAGAATGGCTATAGTCGCGGGGCGGAGATTTTCAGGAATGTTGAAGCAATGCGAGCAAAAGAAGCCACAGCAAAAGAAAAAGAGGCAAAAGAAAAAAAAGCAAAAGAAAAAGAGGTAGTCTCCGAGGCTAGATAGGCCATAGTAGGCGTAGGGTTGTGAGCCATAGGCAAGAACATTTTGGGTCGCACTATCCAATGGATGTGTGGTGTTAGCATGCTATGCATTTTACATGCCATAATTTGTATGTATTTTTTGCAATAATATAAGTGTCACATGATTTCCCCTTCAATATGGTCTAAGGTTTGGATTGCCCTACCTAAACCATCACAAATATGAGTTTGGAATATTTTGTATGTTATATTATATTGGTTCACATATTTCCCCTTCAATATGATCTATGGTTTGGATTGCGCTACCTAAACCATATTCATACAAGTTTTTGTGCGATAATATAAATGTTTTAAGATTTCCCCTTCAACTTGGCCTAAGGTTTGGATTGCCCACCCTAAACAATCCCAAATATGAGTTATTAATGGGGTTCTTGTTCTAAACACCCGCTTCAAAGTGTTCGCATCTTACAACTTTCTCCAATATGTGTTCCATTTATCCTTGTTCTTATTTCTGTGATTGTCTCAAAATGCCCAAAAAGTCTCAATTTAACGAATATAGTGTTACATGTTGAACCATGTCTATGACATCACGGATGAGAACCTCCCAATCACACCATTGTTGGAAGCCTGTCATATTGCCGATCCACAGAATGATGAAGGAGACCCAGTGGAACCCACAATGGGGGAGCGTAACATTGATTACGAGTTTTACTACTTAGCATCGCAGATCCATGACGTAACGCGCGAGTTTATGGGACTACAGAGGACCATGACAACTGCTCTACAGAGATATACGGGCACTCTTTTGCTCAGCGATCGCATACACCGCCTTTGTATGTTGGTGTTAGCGGCAGAACACATTGGCTTTGACTCTCAGCAAAAAGCCTATCTTGGGAGCAAAATACCGGACTTGGCTTACATGGAGAAAGTTACATGGGAGCAATCTCAGGAAATCAAACCTCACTTGCCAAACATCTTTGAGTCCATGGCCAACCTGGACTCCACAATTTGCGAAAGCCAAGGCACAAATGTAGAGTAATTTAAGTTATGGCATGTTACAGGCATTTATAGCACAATATTCAATCGAGTGGACGCCTCCTAGCATAGAATTGGTGTTTCAATGAAGAGGATTGTGGGTGCAAACCTCCTGTTGTGTGACAGTCTATGCAAAAGCCCATTGGAAGCAAAGAGTATTTGTCTCGCATGGGCAGGTCCATCCAAAGTGTCCACGAGTTCCCAATGAGTTCCCAATGAGTTCCCCATGAGTTCCCCACATACATCCCAGAAGTCCCAAAATCATCCTAAAGTCCCATAATGTTTAATATCGCGTTCAATGCAAGAGCTTGGCGACATGAAATTATTAAGTAGTGTGCCTTTGTTCATGTGGTCCTTGAGAATATAACCATGTGATGCCTCAACCTAGTGTAGATTCAAAACTTAATTTGAGTCTCGTTGCACTAGGTTGGGGCATCCCATGGTTATATTCTCAGGGCCCACATGAACCATTTGCACACAACTTAATAATGTTTTATACTACACTATATATTGTATTTAGTGTCACTTACAATTTGGAGTAACACAATCGGAAGAGAGAGAGAATTTTCCCTTTGACCTACTATAACTTTTGCATCTCAAATACGATCTTGAAACTGACAATTTGTGTGGTTTGCAACATGGCTATATAGCTTACGTGAAACAACATGTGACTATTGGATTATGTGTTCAAGAAATATTAACTAGTATTCTATATTCAATTGTTGACACCATTGTGATGGGCTATGTGATCACTCAAAAGAGGGAGAGAATCTTCGCCTTTACCTCCTATAGCTTTTGCATCTTAACTCCGATCCCCAAACTGGAAATTTGTATGATTCGCAAAAGGGCCCACATAGGTTATGTCAAACAGCATATGAAAGGATCCTTGCGACTATAGGACACGCTGTCAAGGCATGACGCATCTTGTGAAGGAGCAAAGATTATACATTTGTTGGAGACAATTGCACGATCTGCACAACTCTGTGCGCTATTTGATTGAGGGTGGAACACTAGTGCTGGTATGAGCAAAACTGCCCAAATCAATTCTAAGTGCATTCTTCGCACAACACAATGGGAACGTTAGAAAACCGCTTTAGACTGTGGACCTCGGAAACAGTAAAGACGGAACAGATTAAGATCAAGAGCCGGAAGAGGAAAGAATCACGAGATTGGGCGATGCAAATTATAGCGAGGATTTTCTGCAATGGTATCCCAACCCACCCTTCACCTACCCAAGGTTTAGGATTTACGTCACCTCGATTGAAGAGATTGAAGCCTCGCTTGAAAAGGTTAAGCTTTCAGAACATTATAGAGGACTGGAAATTTCTTCCAAAATATTTTGTTGAAGAGGTAGAATCGAAGTTGGATACCCAAGAAATCCTACACTCCAACCTATTACTTTGCTGACAGAGCTAGGTATAGAATTTCTGAAACTCCGACATGAATTCCACCCCATCAAGAAGCTAAGTTAAAAGTTGAGTACAGGGAGCAGATTGATCTGCTCCCATTCTTGCAAGACTCCTTCAACTCTTGCAATGAATGGCTTCAGTACGTTCATCTTAATCACCACTTTGTCCATTATCGAGCATTTCGATATCCTCTTCAGAGTCGCAGCCCACTCCAGCAGGCGACTCGTACTCAAAAGTTATTATCTCATAATTCTCAAGACAACAAGTCCCCTCCCTCTATTGAAGCTGCATTCATTAGCATTAAGGTATGTGGGCACTCTTAATTGGACAACTATACTTGAGTGGTATATGGCAAGGCTTGTAGTCAAGAATGGGCACCAAAATATGCTTATTTGTATTGCTATCTTGAGGTCCATAGTCAATTATAATGAAGTGGGTAACTTACAAGAGGTCCAAATGTGAACCACACTCATCCATGAAATTTAAGCTTTAGGATGAGAGGGGGAAGACCATTCTTTAGAAACCCTAAAGGATTCTCATTGTGGTGCTTGCAGGTGGAGTGAGGGTGGAGCTCGTAGGTGGTTTTTCCTCCTCTTCTTCTTGTGGTTGCTTCTTGTTTTGTTAATGAGATTGTTGTTATAAACTGTGTGTTTTAGGGGTTGTTTTTTATTTTTTGTTGAGACAGAAGGCCGACATGCCAACGCCAAAGCACAGGAGGTAGTTCACCACCTGCCAAGTTCTTCCGTCAAGTAGAGAGGAGATTTTACAGCCGGGATTCGAACCGCCAACCTCTTCCTTGAGATTTGGGTATCTCTCCACCATCATCCGGTAGTTTAAGGTCATCTTGGACATGGTTTAGGGGTTGTTGTAGCATCAACATTTAGACGTCAGTTTATGATGCCTATCTTCATCTTCAACATCAACAGTTTTTGGCCATGATTGCCTTACCTCTATTCTACATTATTACTTGCACCGCATTTTTGTTCAACTGAATGAATTGGTGTTTCTTAGTGACGGTCATCACCTACTTTTGTTCATATTGGATACGAGAGCAAGATCGGTATATGTCTTGCTAGGGTCACTGGCTCCTGCAACCCCCAATTTTATTATTTAAGTGTGACTCACGTTGTCCAAGATATGCTCATTAGAAGTAAGTTTAGTATGTTGTACGTCAAACCTAAAGTTTGACTATCTAGGGCCATGAATAATGATTGTTCATTAAAATTGGGATATGATTGTGTAGTAATATTAATCTCTTAAGGAGTAGTTGAAGAAGTCAAGAAAAGAGGGACAACAAGAAAGTTGTCCAAAATATTAACCTTGAAGACTTGATATTCATAAAATGTCTATAGGATGCGTCGCAAAATGGGCAATAGATGGATTAAATATCAACAATTAATTGACCTCTTGGACTGGCCTTCCAATATGAAAACGTGGTTATGTTGGTATAAAAATAAGAATAGGCCAATGTGGACCTATGATGAGATAGATCATTTGATGGTAAGGTTAGATGCCATCATTGCATTCGCCACAATCACTTATAATGTGAGAATAAATTCATGAGTTACATCCAATGAATGAACAAGTGTTCAAGGATTCATCAAAGATAAATAGATGTCTTGCTAAAAACATTTTAGCCATATTTTCCACATGGTCTTTTTGACACAAACATATGATTGGGTTCTATATGATTTATATATTTTTCAAATATGTATGTGTCCAAGGGGTTTTCCTAGTTACATAGTTGTATATATATTATTTTTAGGAGGGATTTTTTCGTATATCAAAGGTATTGATTTCATGGTCATCCATGCACCTGATCTAATTCCTAGTTCTAACATCGAGTGCACCCTCCGAGAGATTGGACTACATTCTCAAAATATGCTAACTCTTGAGCAATCAATAGCCAACCATTCCACCCTCTCAACGAAATTCAATCCAACTTTGCACTCGTCCTCGATAAACTTCCTCAATTTCACAAGAAGTCCCATGTCTGCATCCGTCCCCCTCCCAAAACGATGCTGGCCAACGCCTCGAAGTATTTCAAACATGCACGAGTTCTCTCTTGCCGTTTGGCAAAACCGGGCAAGAGCATTCATCCTGGGAAGCATACTTAAATACCAACAACAATGAGACCTACAATGAGCAGCGCAAACAAACAGCTACGAACAGTGTAGCCATGCCCAGAGACACAAAAGCCGCAGTTGAGAGTGTCGGAGCCGCGACCTTTGTTAACCAATCGGCTCAGCGAACTGTCAGTGATGTCGAGCAGTTGCCTCGCCCATTGCACTATAACCTCCCAAGCCCCTCTGCCGCTCAATCACAAGGCTAGTGTGAGCCCAAAAAGCCGTGCTCACATGGTGATTAATCTTAATATGAAGTAGTGGGGAAGTAAGGAGCACATAAAGGAGGTGAGAGTCACCCAAAAGATAAGAGAAAAGTCAAAAGTTATGTAAGCTTCAATAAGATAAGTTAAGGGGGAAGAAAGAGTCAGATAACAACATAAGGTCAAGAGAAGAGGTCAAGTCGTTTTTTTTCGGGCGGTCCCAAGATGCCGGGCAGTGCGACAAAGAAGGTGGAGCTTGGAGGGGTCTCGGGAGGTAGGGGAAAGAGAGGTTCATTAGGAAAAGAGAAGGGAGAGAGACTTGGGGTAGGAGGCGGAAGCACTGCCTCATCTCAAAAAAATTCCTTGCATAAGCATGTTTGTGGAAATCCAACGTGGATCCAGTAGTAGTAGCATGGGGAGTTGATGCACAGGGGAAGTGAAGTTCAAGGATGGGTGAGTTAGAGAAAGTATAGCAGAGATGGAAGGTAGGTAAGAGAGCGAGAGAAGAGACCAGCAGAAAGTAGGCGAAGCCTTGTTGCGATCGGGAGGGGTTTCGCTTAGAAGATTGTTTTTGTTGTGGCTAGAAAAGAAAGAAAAGATGTAGTGAGCACTCTCCGGGAGGACTGGGAACATAACTAGGAGGAGTTCGGCTGGTTGATGCCAACGGGATGTGGAGATTCGGAAAACTCAACAGCTGGGGAGTGGGTGAGACCGGGATGCCTCACCACATGGAGTTGCAACTGGAGGGGGACAACCAATGTTGCCCTACAAGGAACATCTCCGAGCAACAAATTAATCACTAGCAGTGGGAGAAGGAGAAGGTCAATGTGGATCTCACATCCTCGTGATTAAGATGGTGGCTTGCCGAAAGGAAGTGTGAGGGAGATCGGACAGAGGAGTGGACGTGTGGGGTGCCTTCAAGTGGCGGTTCGGCTCAACACTTGTTACGAGATTGAGGCCTGGTCACTGGCTCCGTGTAACTGTGGGTGTATTCATGCATGTGCAAGCTGCCGGTGCATCATCCATAGTAATCGTTTTAAGCTAAGCTCCACTCACCCTGGGGGATCCTAGCTCAACTGGTGGGGGAGAGAGGGGCAGTTCAGGTGGAAATTTGCCTGCTCATGACGAATGGAGGATCCAAGCAATTGTTGGCGTCTGCCAATGATGGACGCTGGAGAGCAACCCATGGAGGTAGAGTGGTCACGGGTGGTATAGGCTCCGGATATCTAGCGAGGGCATGCGGCCATCAGATGACAATGCAGTGCACGTCCACCAGGGTGACGGTGGAAGCGAGGCGATTGAACTTCAGCTATTGGAAGCATCAGCAAGGCTGTGAGCCCGTTGAATCACTCAGATTTTGGTGGTGGTTTAGCTCGGCTGGTTGCACTTGAGAAGAGGTTCTCGGGAATTCAGCGGGGGAAAGGCTGACGGTTCAGGCCAACGGAAGCGGCTCTAGAAGAAGCCGTGGAAGTAACCTTGTATTAAGGAAGTGAGAATGAGGGAGGTTGAATTGGTGTTGGGGGGGTTAAGTTGCAACGTAGAGGAAGGTACGATGGGACCGCGTGGGTGAGACTCATCATTGTCACAGGGCATTGATTGGTTGTCGAAAGCCAACACTTAAAAAGGAAAATTGAGAAATAACAAGAGTTGCTGGTAAGGTCTAGACGAGGCATGAATTGAGAGGTTCGTGGTGCAGCGTTTGAAGGAGGTCAACAAGGTGGGAGGAAGGGCGTCCCTCATAGACCCCACTCACACTGTTGACACCCTAGTTGGCTTACAGATAATAGTGCTGAGGCTGCGCACAAGGGCTCTAAGGCCGCAGCTCAGCGATGATGGACTTTCCACAAGGAGTTGAGGTTCAAAGTAGGAGAATGAAGAGTGTGGGGAAGGGTTGGTAGGACATTGGGTGGCGAGCATTGGAAGAATTGGGGTGAGGTAATTAGGTCTATACTTTTAGGAATGTTGTAAGGACTTACGCATGTTGTTGAAACACGAGTGTTTGTAAATGCTTGTGGGTTCTTAATAAACGGGTGTTCTACACACCACTTCACGCACAATTCAAGGGAACGAAGATGCATGTGTAAGAGATGACTTAGGATATGTGATGAAGGATTCTCCACCCGGACTAAGACGCATTCAAGGGGGGTAAGGATTCTTGCTCACAGCTGGTCCCAACTGGCAGCCCCAAACTAATGTGCCTGAACAGGCTCTATATATTGAGCATGTACAAGAATTCCCTTGGGTTTGACAGTTAGATTTTTTGACCAAGCCAGCAATGCATCAATAAGATGCAACCAGGTAGTTCTTCTCTGCTTGTAGCCAAAGACATACTAATAAGCATTAAGTCGGTTAGAAATCATCAACACAAAGAGAGCTTTACAATTTTGTGCATTGGTGAAGACTCGCAAATCAAAGTTCGATCCAAATACTGTAGAAGGTCCGATTGTATTGAGGGTGATGAGATCAGGAGGATGAACTAAGGCAAGGTTGCCGAGCTCCTATTACCCACACCATACTAATCAGTACTTCGAGCCACCACTGTACAAGTTTAGAAAAAGGAAATCACAGATTCCAGATCCACTTGCGTTGAGAAACCAGCTAGCTGTCTAGGAAGATAAATTCGTGTTGAGAATCAGCTGTAATGAAAACCCAAAATCTCCACAATCCCTCAAGGTGCAAACTTCTCTGCATAGAGAACTTGATAAGCAGGTATAAGTTGCTCTCAAGCATTCCAATTCAGGACCAACTCCCACTGTTGCCTGAGCCAGGAATAAAGGCGTATCATTCGAATCTGTTTATGTGGATGTTGCATATTGATTTGTACACGAACAGGGACATGAGGAGCTCCTCGCCTATTGATCAAGAAATTTCAACCACAGGTATCAGTCCTTGGCCAGATTGGAAATCCTCATTTGAATAGTTGGTACCAGTCATGTACTTTGGATAGTCTAAAATCCAAGCACAACTTACTAGAAAATTGTAATGCTAGGGACTTGCTACATATTCGCTTGAGCTGAATCTGGACACTAGCTTACGTTGACAAGAAATATGATACCATATGTATGACCACCTGGTCTCTTACATTCATAGGTGAGGAATGGTTGTTCTTGTGTTTTCCAACTATTTCGCTCCAAGAGCGAGGAGAAAATTGAACGAAAGATTTGAATTGATGCAAAGATTCAAAATGGAAGAACTATTCCCTCAAATAATAAGCTGTGTTTACATAAATGATCTGAATAGGCAACCAATTAGTTTCTAGAGAACTCCCACATGGAAAGCTTACCAAGCGGGTGACAGTGGTTGCCGAGGTGATGACAGACCTTTGTGCCAAAGATAATTCAGCACAAGCCACACAGAGAGAAAGATTATGAACAACCAAAATGCCGATTGAGGAAGACCAGGAACATCCTCCGATGAAGCGTCTAGAGGATGTCTAGGCTCCTCGTTGTTTTCTTTTGGTATAGCTACTGGGACTTCTTCTTCAACACATTGCAAAATTTCGACTATGAGATCCTTCTCCTTTTCGCTGCGCTCTGCATCTCGACGCAGTACAGTTGTGTAATATTTGCGTCGGACCTACCGTGCGGCCTCTGGTGAAAGCTCTTCTCCTTTCGAAATTACCTCCATATCCTCGATAGAAGTTGGTTCCTCACAAGAAGTTGAATCTTTTAGCTTGCGGAGGGCAACTTTATCCTCATCAAATGCATATTTAAGAAGCTTCCTCCCAGGGGATTCCGTGGGAGCAATTGTCAGATCTAGTAGTCTACTTGCAGCTCTTTCGCAACATTCTGTAGGTGCTATTAAGTGACCAGGTCCATCTAGGTCCTTCCTTACAAGGATTTCAATCTGCTCCTTGATTGACAAAATGGTGGATGCCACTGGTAGACATTCCAGAGCTTTCACCCAAAACTTTGAAGCAAGTTCAACATTCTTTGGCACTCCACGACCCAATGCATAGCATCGGCCAAGCTCCACATATGCTCTTCCAAAACGATCATCCATGATAGTAGCAATCCTATAGTGCAATGAAGCCTGTTCGAAATCTTCAGCGACACCGAGGCCCAACTCAAAGCAGTAGCCCAAACGCCAATGCGCTTCAGGATCATCATAGTCCCCCGCCAGATTCTGTAGGAGTTTGACTGCATTATTGTACTGGTGCTCAGCCCCTGTCCAGTCCCCCAAATAATTTGCAAAATCCAACTGCACTTGTATTCTTTTCACACAATCTAACTCCATCCACTTGCGTTGTTGAATTGCAAGCATGACAACGTGTCTATACACGTCATCTGAAAGCCGTGGTGAGCCATTCTCATCCTTTTGAAGGCACCATCGGAGGCCAAGGTGTTTCAAAAGCACTCGTGCCTCATTCTCATTGAAACTTGGTACATTAAATGCCAGTTCATTTCTGAGCAACCTCACCTTGCAATATCGCAAAAACTCACATATATCAGAAAATGTCGGTCTAGACTTCGGATCTGTAGACCAACATTTACAGATGTATGCAGATAAAAATGTCGGGCAACTTTCTGAGTCAGGTAATTCCGGTCTGATCTGTCCATTCACTACTGCATTATGTAGCTCTCTTCTTAAGTTGCCATCGAAAGGAATTTTCCCTGTTAAGATCTCTGAGCAAGTGATTGCAAAACTGTACACATCTGCTGCCATTGTGTATTTATGCACGCCTCCTTTACTCCAGACTTCTGGGGCTATCCATGATCGAGTCCCTCTGTCCTTGGTTGTAATTACAGATGAGTTCGGCTTATGCTTGGATTCCCCAAAATCCGCAAGCTTGACAACCAAACAATTAGGGTCGCCACATCTGCAGCAACTCACCAAAATGTTTGTTGCCCTCAGATCCCGATGTACCACTCTACATTCCTCGAGATACTTCATGGCCTCTGCTATTTGTACCATGACGTTAATTGCTTGGAAAATAGAGAGTTTCGGTCCCTTCTGTATGCGTTCCCATAAATTTGCCCACATTATGTGTTCTGCATCAAAAGCTCCCATGAGCTCCATAGTAAGCGTTCCTTGGCTTTTATCTAGCCAGTAATCGAGAACTGGTACAATATGCGGATGCTGCAAGTCAGCAAATTCACTTTCTTTTTCAAAGTGGATTCGATAATTCTCGTCCATGAACACCTTCACAGCCACCTCTATTCCTAGCCATTTCGTTCTGCTGACATTTCCATATGAACCACTCCCCAGGAGCCTTATAAATGTCATATTGTTCCTGCTTCGAAGCTGGGCTTCATTTGCAGGGGGTCGGCCTTGCAGTCTCCATACCATGAACTGAGCAAATTGATAATCTGTTGTCATGCCCAGCTCACTGGACGATGGAGCGTTGAGGTACTCAAGAAGACCTTTTGAGAAGGTCTGTCTGTCGTGTCCCACCACAGCATTATTTGGCATTTGCTCCGTGAGGGTAAACATCCTCAAGATGTCTTCGTTGTCAACATTAGGTGTCCTATCTTCAGATACGGTCAAAATACTAGCAATTGTTACTCCAACAACATGCAATATCCATTGAAAATCTTGGAGGTGGAGATAAATCGGCGTAACTGCTTCCCATTGACGATGCTTCGGCTCAATAGTCACCCGTGTTAGGGCAGCAGGTATCCAGTCTTCACCGGTGCAATCTTGAACAAGAATCTCTCCATGTTTCATAACCCTTGTTAACTCCACAAATGTATCAAGAACGCATCGTAGCGTACGGATTTCATCGGGCCTTCTCATTGAGAATTTCAGGTAGTCCTGAGGATATTGCATCAAGACTTCGACGTTCAAGTAGGTCTCGATCATGCTTTCACATTGTAAGTGGTTAAATTTGATCCTCTTCCTCATTTTCCTTAGCGACTTTATGACTTGCAAGCGCTTTTTCCACTCCTTGTTCATGGCCTCCCAAAATTGTTGATGAGAAATATCTTCTCCAATTGTTTGACTCTGTTCCTCATTCTCCGCCTCTTCGGTTTCTGAACCATTACCCTCACTTTCGTTCTGGAGCACATCTTTTCCAAGTCGATGTTCTTGGGTACTTCCTTCAGATACCCTCATCTTTGGCGAAGTAATTTCTGCCAATGCATCTACACTTTGTAGTCCTTGCAAATTCCTCTCCTCTTGCAGGCGAGGACTCACTTCAATTCATAAGTTATGGCCCTCTCTTTCATTGAACAGCCAATCCAAGCAAAAGTCATCCTCCACCGCCGTGTCATTCAGGTCACGAATCACGACCTTCGTTGAGATTAGGTCGGACATATTACACCTAGCTCTTAAATGTAGCAATGAAGCGTTCAATTTTCAGCTCTCTCCGGTGATCTGGTTATGTCGCCCTTCTCCAGCCCTCTTTTAAGTCTCCTTTCATTGTCTTGTTT
The DNA here is from genome assembly GCA_950295325.1 of Polytrichum commune. Lineage (NCBI taxonomy): Eukaryota > Viridiplantae > Streptophyta > Polytrichopsida > Polytrichales > Polytrichaceae > Polytrichum > Polytrichum commune. The sequence goes on from OX485804.1 coordinate 3,009,446, forward strand.
TAATATGTTTACAATTCACGAGTCTCTGCATCACCAAAAAACCGCCCTAAATTGCGCGTACAAGTTTATCATACAATTGTGGTATCCAAGCTTTCTTCACTATCTTCTTTCTGTGAGTTCAATAACACGCTAGCACTTCACAGTTTGCCTCCTTGTGTGCAGATCGTGAGTCCAGCCTGCAATACTACATGCTGTGTGGCGTGGTGGAACAATAACATGTGTTATGGAGAAGTGGAACTAATCCTACACCAAGTTACACTCTTCCACTACAGAACCGCAAAAGGGACAACAGTTCGCGGGTACATGCGCACTTTCGATGTACTCGACAAGCTGAATACCGCATAGAGACTGTCTCTTACAGTTTGTGGATCGTTTGTTGGTTTTTATACATTCTTTGCTTTGAACACATGATAAGGAATGGAAATAAGTGTCAAAGAGCAAACTTGATGTAAATTACTCGAACCTTAACGTCGAAGTCGGCACAATGTTTGGCACAGCCGAAGCACAAGCAGGTTCACATGATGAAGACACTGCAACCGAATGCACTGCAGCTACATCACAAAGAACAAAGACGAACATTAGCACATAAACCACTCAAATGATCACTGGAAATGAAATTGTGGTACCAGACAAGCGATGCTATGTTTCTCACGTGAAGTGTCTGATCTATCTGCCCCCTCTCAACTTCAAAAGTACGAGGTAGGGACAGAATACCCTCATTCTTAGCTCATGCTCCTCAGAGTGTGCCCTGGGCACACAAAAAGCTGCCATTTACCTTCAATGGAGATAAACAACCGTCGAGCTGGTCTCTCACGACATGCTTGAGCGGCGTGTGTATTGTCTGCACTCGTTCGATGAGCCTGTTCATTATTGAGAATTTTATACATTAGGTAAAACTCCGAAAGACTGCACGACTCATTTCTGGGTGGACTAATCTTTCTCCACTTGGTCAATTGTGGTGACCAAGCTTCTTGACATCGTGAACTGTCCAGGCCGCAGTACCTTCCTTGTGTGTACATCGTGAACTGTCCAGGCCGCAGTACTACATGCTTTGTGATGATGTTAGGTTTTCTAATAAAGTGTTGCGCCCAGTCTGTGGCTTTCTCAATTTCAAAATTACGAGCTAGGAACACATAATCCTCATTCTTCGCTCCTATTCCTCGTAGTGCTTCCTAAGTTAACAAATTAGCTCACTTTCAACTTCAAAAGGAGATAAAACAGCCGTCGAGGTTTTGCTACTACATGCTTCAGCGGCGTGTGTAATTGTCTGCATTTGTTCCATGGCCCTATTAATATGTTCCTTGCAAGTCTGTACTAAGGCAGACATTAAACATGTGTGATTGTCTGCACTTGTTCCATGGTCCTATTCCCTGCAAGTCCTATGCTAAGGCAGACAATTAACACCCCCGAACTTTCGGGGGTGTCAGATCCGGGCGGGGCAGCCCTCCCTGGAAAATTTTGAACCCTGCCCAAAACAGCTGCCCGCCCCGCTCAACTTCGAAAAAAATATTGCCTTTGCATTCTTGAAGGCCGCTTGACTACAAATTTCATATTGAGTGCACTTCAATTTCAAGGTCGAAAATCCAATATATATGTTCACTGCCATTGAGTAAATAAGTGATTGATTGGGATTTCATTCTCGAAGTGAAACCGTCAATAAAGCATGTAATTGACTTGGAAGTCAAAAATATTACAAAACACCCTCACTAGCACTGAGGTTATAATTTTTGTGACTTACAATTTGAAATTGTCTTTGTCATTCTAGAATGACACTTAAATTAGTGTGTTGATCTAGTATGTATATTTTATAATATTTTAGGTAATGTCGTCTACTTTCACAAGTATTCATACGCATTCATTAATCAATTGAATGTGGACTTGTAAACGGTGTGGATGTGAGTTAGAGTATTTCCTTCACATTAATGTGGAGCCACATGATGTACCACAAACTTAACGAGCAAATATGCAAAATTCATCACATGCCATGATGTGTGGAGATTCATCTTATGTGTATGATTCTAACACAAATATTAGTCACATGTGATTCACAACATATCACATGTGATTACCGTGCAAGAAGTTGTACAAATTGCTAACATTATTGAACACTATATATAGCAAATTGTGGGCCTCCAGAGCAAGGGGTGGAAATTGGATGGAATGTGGATGATTGATTGATAGGTAGATAGATAGATAGATAGATAGATAGATGGCTTCAAAAACCAAGCATATTATTTGAGCATTACGTTATGGCACGGATTCAGTTAGTGCGTGTCTAAGAAAAACTTGTACATCAGAACCTAGTTTAGCTAAAACTGGACATGGACATTAAATTTTGGATATCGTAATTACCTTAGTTCTATGAGCAGGTCCCTTCACTCGGGGGGTTCACTCCCTCTTATATTTTTCATACACGTGCGTTCGGGACCTATTTATTAAGGGGCTATTTACCTTGCAGAAAAGATTATAAGGTATGGTATTTTTCAAAATAAAGGTGTGATGGTATTTTACATGTGATGGTATTTTATATGTAATCCTTTTTCACTATTTTAAAACCCCCTATATTATATGTAAGTTTTTTGCAAAATTTATCTACAATGAATATATTAGACCCTATTTTTTATCGCACGTTGTTCTACGATTTTTCGCCAGTGAACCCCCGAGTCCTTTCAACACTCTTTCAATATCTCTAAATTTTATGTGAGATATGTAAATCCTCAATGATTAATTGAATGTTATGTGTTGAAATATGTTGGAAAAACTTCATGATGCTAGTTTTTGATGTTAGATTCATAATATAATAAATCAATTAATCAAGAGAACCTAATGAAAACAATTCTTTTCTTATTATCATCATTAACTCTACATATTCTATTGAGAATCTTACAATATAATTAAGCATGTTGTAATTATGGACCATGATTTTTGTCTAGTTTCACGTAAATGTTAGTATGATGCTACCCCTACTATATATGGTACTCATGAAACCATGATCCAACATTTGCCATGTATTTCAAAACCTTTTCAAATTTGAATGGTTGCTCAATTAGACCTAATTGTGTTGGTTTGCAAGTTACTTCTAGTTCTTTGTACAAAAATTGTCTAATATCATTCATTCTTTGCTTAGGGACTTCCTTCTAGCATGTGCCTGGTTAAGTAGCGGGCAGCTTAAGGCAACAAAATTGACATCTATAGGAGTTTGTATGTAGTCTAACCGGACGAGTGCATGGTGCTTTTCTAGGTTTCTTTTATTAAGGACCATATAAGTAAGGTAGTTGGTGGCATATAGTGACTTTTTTCCATAAGGATTTTGATTTTGGCATATATGTGATTACTAAGTTGGTGTATGCTCTTAAGGGAGTCTTTGAAAATGAAGATTTCATGGGGCACAATTTTAATGTGCTCTACCACTAGGAGGAGAGCATATATAGTTATGCTCTTAAGATGTTGGGGTAGCTTGGTACACATCATTGTCCTATTAAGACAAGCGAACCACATAAGCTTATAAACCTTAACCCTTAGACAAAAAGTATGCATGTGTTATTTGATTAATCAAACACCTACATTTGAATGTTGCATGGTTTGGTGAGGATCTGAGAACAAACACTGTATTTAAAAGAGATTGAACTACGTCTTCATACTTCATTAACTACTTTACACTCAAAGGACAACATAGTTGGGGACATCTATGTATTCATTTTTGAAATTAACACATATGTATGCACTTCCGATAATCAACACTAAATTAGGGGAGGTTTGATTTTCAATCCAATATATGTTGATGTTTCATCATAGATCTACTAATTCAAAAAAATTGAAGATGTAAATCCAATCATTGCAAGATGGAGAACAAGAATAACTAGCCGAATAAGGTAAACAACCCGTGTTTGGCTACTTTTCTTATCAAGACACCTATAATTGAGTGGTATGTGATTTGGTGTGGCTCCAAGATGGTGCCAAAAAGACTCGTGTTCAAAAGAAAATGAGAAACATGTTGAAAATATTCTAACCATTCTAGACTTAATGATTGACATAATTGGGGGGGGGTCCCTATATGACCATTCAATAATCACAAGGATCCTCACTTCAATAATGAATAAGATATCCATATGAGCTTCGAAAATGATGAGGAAAGTGGCTACGCCTCAAATTAGATTTGCCAACCATCTTGTACAAATTGCGTGGTCCATATCCTAGGCGTTTCAAGTGGCTAGGTTGAAAAAATTTAACCATTTAAGACCCATCTACTTTAACATTTGCATGATACCACATTAGATTCAGCCACACTAGGTGCTCTTGTTGGTTATTCTAGAGATATCAAGAGGCACTGGGGCATATATACATATATATATATATGAGTAGCTCAATGGACATGGAGAACAAACCGCTAGTTACAGATGAACTGGTTGAGTTTGAAAAATAACCAGATGAAGTTCAAATCTTCAGGATAATTAACAATCATTTTAGAGGAATCTATGGAACGTGTTTCAAATAACACCCTATCCTCTTTAATGTGACTCCTCCTCTTATATCTCAAAATCCTCGGGAACAAATGTTCTCAATTTAAATCTTTCTCATTGTTATATTTTCTTCCCATATATCACGGGTTTTGATGTTGAAGTAATCCACCAAAGAATTCAAACCACATACTCATACGCACAACGTTGTCATCATTGTCATTATTCCCATGTTGACTTTGTGTTATTCCATAATGTCACATGTTGCACTATTTCTCTTTTTTAATCACGCACCCACGTGAACACTACACACCTCCTTAATATCACGTGCACTTTGGTTGCCACATGCGTAATATTAGGGAAGTTAGAGTGTAATAAAGAAAAAACCAAAAACACCAACAAGTAACCGGCAGGATTCGGAAAACACTAGAACATTGACCGATTATGTCCCAAAAATTCCCTGGACATTGATGTAGCTGGTCTTGATCTCTTTGTATGTTAGCACTACATATGAACTTAATATCACGTGCACTTTGGTTGCCACATGTGTAACATTAGAGAGGTTAGAGCGTAACAAACAAGAAACCGAAAAACCCCAACAAGTAACTGGTTGGATTCGGAAAACACTAGCACTTTGACCGATTATGTCCCAAAAAATCCTTGGACACTGATGTAGCTGGTCTAGATCTCCTTGTATGTTAACACTACATACCTCCTTAACATGATGTGCCTTTTGGTTGCCACATACGTAGTGGCAACTACACTAAATCGTCCATTTAGTGCAGGTTACCATGAGTTACGTATTGCTATGACATTTTAATGAGAGTATCACTTGTTACCCAAATAACATTAGTGGTTAGTATGCACACTGAAGAATATGGTATAACTTAGTTGGTAAATAATGATAATGTTGGTAAAAAAGCTATAGCAACACGTACCTCCAAACAAGAACCCACTCGAATGGGACGATTTAGTGTAGTTGTAGGTTCTCCCTGTTCATTGATCTGGGGATATTTTTAGGCATAATTGGTTGAGATCCTAGTGTTTTGAAGTCCAACTGGTTACATTTTGACATCTTTAGTCTTTCTTTATTAATTTGAGATGTTTTCCATAGATTCCTCTAAAATGATGAGTATTTTTCCTGAAGTCTTGAACATTGACCGGTTATTTCTCAAACTCAACCGGTTGATCTGTAACTAGCTTCGGTCCTCCCTGCTCATCGATTTAACCCTTATTGGCACCAGTTTATAGTTATGTAGCCTAAGCGGTATTTTATTCCAGTATTCCCTAATAATTTTCTCACTCATCACTGACACACGTTCACCTGTGCATGGATTCCACTCCCCTTTGGCGGTGCCTTCATTGTAGTCTACTTACATTATCATTCACCATGGGGAGGTCACTGTTGCAATTTTATTAAACCATATGAGAAAAAATACATGGTATTTTTAATTCAAGAGAATAAAAGTTCATACAGATTTCAAAATTGTTATAGCTTGGATGAAACGACACATACAATATTATATCTAAAATTGGGTAGGTGAAAAATATAGGTAGTCTTTTATTTTTAATCGTAAAGTGAGGTCTATTATATATGGAGGAATGAGGAATTTATGTGAGGTTCAATGAATGTCTTCGGATTGGATGAGAAGTTGCATCGATTGATTGGAAGTCATCGAGTTTAGATTAACCCTAAACTTGGGGTGGTCACTCAGAGTTTCAAGATAGTGCTGGATTGTTTCAAGATAGTGCTGGATTGTTTCAAGATGGTGATATAACCAAGTACCATTCAATTTTATTTGCAAGTGCTACTAATGTATTTTTAGTTTAATTTTTGTTATGGATTAACATCAATTTATTTCAAAATTCCAATATTCTGATACATGGTGTAGTTTACAAACAATAATAAGTTTATAAAATAAATTCACAGTGTATATAATATTTACGGATGGGTTATCGAAAAATACCTCAAAGCACCCTTGTATCTACTTATAGGGTGCCAATTACTTAATTAAAAAAATAAATATGCCATCTTTAATTAACCCCTGACTGCATGTGGTTTACAAAAGTGTATAGCTTGTGATCTACCTAGGCCTTCCAATCTCCATCACACATAATCTCCATCAAGTAGAGAATCTTCAAGTGTAGACAAATGAGCGGGGAGAACTGACTACTACACTAAATATTGTATTTAGTGTCATACGATATTTTATGTCATTATGATAAGTTTTTCAATGACATTTTTAATTAATAAGTTTGCATGTACTTGTCACCCCAACTTACTTTTAGTTCGTCCACTTTTGGTACATTCTACATCCTAATATATCTGTAATGAAATATTGTCATGGATAATTGAAATTTGGATGGAAAAACACTTAGTAATTGGCAATAATTGCGATATTATAAATCTATAATGCCCAAATTTATGTACAAGGAATGACCAATAATGTTAGGCTTACATGTAATGTTGGTTACACTACATGGGCAGTTTACAATGTTGAGCATGACAAATAAAATTGGTGACACTAAATACCATATTTGATGTAGTTGAAGATGATCCGGTTGAGTTTCAGAAATAACTGGTTGAAGTTCAAGACTCCCGGAAAGTTACCCATCATTTAAGAGGAATCTATGAGATTTACCCGAATTTAATAAAGGAAAACCGGAAGATGTCAACATGTAACTGGTTGGACTTGGAAGTTGAAACCATTGGGATCTCGACCGACTATGCCAAAAAATATTCATGGACACTGGTCTAGACTGGTTTTACATTGTATTCAACCCTTATTGGCACCGGTTTTTATATGTATAGTTTTATTATTTGAATCAAAATGTTTGAACTTAAATTTATTTTTAACATGCACTCATTTGATAAAGTATCGTTTTAACATTGAAGGGGATGGAATTCAAAATTGTTACAAATTGAACATAGGCAGATGGTGAAACTCTTCTTTTTTCCTATCACCGTGCGCCAATTTTCTTATTGTTGCACAAGTCATACAATTGAAGAGGAGGTTTCAACCAAGATGCCCCATACTTGGGAAAGAATAGAGCAATATAGGAGAGGTGCCTATTCTTTATCAAGATCCCATCGGCAATTTATAGGGTACTGTAATTTTAATCAGGCCAGAACCAATAGTGCCATGACACATGTTGTGGTTTTGAGTGTTAAAGTGGGGAGGAATGAGTGGTTATGGTAGACTCTAGACATTGCCAATATGTTCGGGCCAACTTTTGGCTTCAAAAATCCACAGTCATTTCATTTAGAGGAATGAAATTACCAAAGAAATTGTAGTCCTCTTGATTGTTATCTTCCTACATGGGAGAATTTTGCACCGCCTTATACTTCTCTAGACCTAGTGCATAATCTCTTAAATGATTGGTGGTGCGTGCCTCTACTCTAACTCCTAATCCAAGATATAGGTGCAAAGGGTGCGCAATTATAGGATTATGATGTGCAACAATCATAGCTACGCTTACCCTATGTTTTACGCAAGCTACTACAAAGAGGAGGTTCAAATATATCACTAAGACCATCATGCAAGGCATATAAGGATTGGATCAAACTTTGACTTTCTCCCAATCTACTATCCAATCCAAATGCATTGAATACATTTTCCAAAAGTTGAGTATTGAAGTTAACTATTTGGTCCAAGAGAATTCATGAAAATGCAGATACTACCTGTGCACAACAAGTACTTAAGCAAAACTGGGAGAAAAACAGATTAAGGTTTTAAGATTGGAAGCCCTTCAATAGTAATGAGATCAACCTGCCAACGAGTGCTAGGGTAGTTGATAGATAGTATATATATATATATGTAGGTGTAGGTGTTGGAACCTTGAATGCCGACTTATGGGAGCTCCTTAATCCTCATAATTAGAGCCACGCCACTAGCATTTGAGAGCATTAATCACATCCTCTCTATTCAATTATCAGTTCATGTGATTTTGACATGGTTAGCCGCATAATTAATTTGCTACGCCGGCTTGTTTTAGTAAAGCACTTGACTGAACTCACACACCACCACTCCTTCATCAGAGTGATCAAACACCCACTTCTTCTTTTGCAAAATTTTAAGAAAGTCGAAGTGGCGACAGATGTTGGAGTTATGAAGCCACATATGGATGATGTTACCTATTTTTTATATTCTAATGTGAAGGCATTCATCCATATACCATGATTTTCAAAACATTTCTGACAATTTATGCATCAAAAATATGATAGACTATTTGGTGTTTGTTTTTTAGATTTTTAAAATATGACCCTTTCACCTAAAAAAATTAAGGTTGTCACAAACACAATAAATTGAACAAGGCTAATCATCCAACTTCTGTAGTTATTTTCTCATAATAGTTTGTGAGAGTCATATTGTGGAGTTGCAGTCAGTTACATCAGTTCCATCATTGTGCAATTACAACCTTACCCTTGACAATCTTTCAACTCATGTCTAAGCAAGGGGATGGTTAGTATGGAGTCTCATGTATGAACAACCTTCAACTCATGTCTCTTGTTTCTTACATAAAAAAAATTGAATTATATGTGAGAGAATAACAACATCTTCATGAATCTATGCTTGGTTAGTACGTTGGAATGACTTCAAACAGGGTTGAAGAGTAGATAACATTCTCATTATGATTCACTTTGTGGATTTATCATTGCATGTCTTCACATACCACAACATTACTCAGCTCAGCCATGGCGTTTTGTGTGGCCATGGCTAAGATTCTCGCGTATTTGACAAGTTCAGACCAAACATCAATGCCTCAAATAATACCCTTTTATACATTTATGTTATTTCGTACATTATATGAGGAACCCATCCCCCAATATCGTGATAGATCATATGCGTGCTTGAATTATGCATTCTTGAGCAACCCATGTTTAAAATTTATGCGAGCTTTGCAGTGCCATTTCATCCATAGATCCATTGGTTTTTGTATTTTATTCACGAGAGCATGTGGCAAACCTTTGGGATTGCCATTATTGCACTCCCTCATTTTTTTCATTTCAATTGAATGTGTGCAGCGAAAACTTGGTGATTGTCATTGTGGAATTTCGATTTCAATGCATCCTTACTTGTATTTTCATGATGATCAACTTCCATTGCTACACCGCCGAAGGCAACGGAGCTTCGAGTTCTGCTCATCAAACTCTCCTTCATTGGCAATGGCCTTTGGAGTTGCCACATGCCTAAATCCATGTTTCACAGTAGGAGAACCGGTTGATAGTGGTTGACAGGATTCCACTATTATGGCGCGAGGTCCTAGCATTAATTGGCAAGCTTGAAAATACATGTTGGGCCCTTCATTGACACCTAGGCGGTTGGGACCTTTGGGTGGTATGATCCCTGCTTAGGTAGGATTTGGGCAAAGCCATGTGACCAGAGTTCGGGAAGTTTTTGAAGCCTTAGTGGCTAATTGCCGGTAGTTGCTACGAAGGGTCGGATTTTTTCCAATTTACATCGGCAAGAGCCAGTCTTTTGTAAAATCAATCGTCCAATTGCCTATATTTTCATATTTCATTGGCCAATATCCAATTAAATGGAATTCATATCGGCACTAATTGTTTAAAAAATGTATGAAAATTTATTAGAAATCATTTCTTAGTACAAAATCTTGAATAAGTGAAAAGAAAGGCATGTTCAAAACTTTAAATTTGGAGAGTTAATATCCTTGGCAGGAGTTGAACCTAGCAATGCCTTCACCGCTTGAAGGCCAAGGGTCCCCCAATTCTTCATAGAAGCAATTGGATTTGGTCATGGAAAGGTTGCATAATTCAAAAAGTTTAAGGTTTAGGGTACTTCCTCAAGTGCATCATCAGATGCCCTAGACAAATAGCGCTCTGCATTGCTATACAAATATCGAAACTTAGCAGCATCCTTCCAAAGATCTAGAGCACTTGTTAGAATGTCATCAAAATCATTGTCTGGGCCTTGTATAGCAACACGCATCATACTTTCTAAGTTAGATGTAGACATTCGATTACGAAGTTTTTGTTCAATAGTATTTTTAAGAGAAAACACCCTTTCACATGTTGCATTACTCACACATTGGCACTTAGCAATCTCAGCAAGAATCCCATGCTCATGACCCGGAGTGTATCGATTACCATTTCCCGGGTATCGGCCAGTATTTGAAATTTGAATACTTCTTCTGGCTGAAATCCAGTAACTCACAAGAAGAATCAGCTACATTTCCGGGACATTTTATGGTCCATCGGCTAATTGCCGGAGGATTGAAATTACAGTCGAATTGCCATTCGATGGTTGGAAATTTGGACCGGCCATGAGGGGAAATCCATCGGCTGATAATGAACTAGCCGTCGGTTTTCCCCGACCATTGCATGTGACACCAGATAACATGCTAAGTACGGCTTCCCAGGCCCGAGAGGTTCAATTCCTTTCAAGAAGGCCTAACCGGTGTATCTTTGGAAAAAAAAAACCCCTAGACCACAAATCGTACTTGATTGTATAAAATTTGAACCGACGATTCACAAACTGTATAGCACCCAACCTCCAAATATATCAAAAATTAGGGATCCAATTAAGATTCCCATAGCCCCGAAAAATATACGCATTTTGGCACAGTTGGACGTCTCAAGCATTCGGGGGTTAATACCTTACAAAGTGTGACCTCCAGTGGAGATTTTAAAGATAAATCGTTCCGACATCTTGTACTATGATCATGATTCACAAATGACACGGTTTTTTGACGTTCTCATTTATCTTCTTATGCCTCTGCTTGATGTTCACTGATTCCAAATAGCATCCTCATGAAAGTACATACATAGGCACCTAAAAATTCCCTTGACTTTCACATGTCCAAAGGTGATGTCATAAGTCCATCGATCTCCATCCAAAACCCGCTTGGTAAAGAGAGGCCACAAGCAGCCGGGGCTGTCTCTCATCATGTGCTTTGGGTTTGGGCTCAGGTGGTGAACGGAGAGCAAAGGCTGCCACTCGCACGGGAAAGTGAACGAACCTATCATGAACAAATGTATTTTTCGCATACGCAAGTCTTTCATGTACATGATATCACACTCATCACATGCGCATACTAGGAGTAGATTCATCTTGTGTTGATGCTAGCTATGTTGCTATTGCATCTAATGTGCGTGTGCCTATTGTGGGTACTTCGAACTCCACAAACTAATATGACCATTTATCTATGGGCTGCTTCACACATGAGATTGAAGGCCTGTGACCATTTCATTCTAAGACATTAAATTGGTCAAAAAGGTCGAGACCGTCCAAGTTCATGTCACATTAGAAGGTGAAGGCCTAAGGGTCCAAAGAAATTATCGTGGATGAAATGTCTACACATATTCCTCCATGGGAGACTATAGGGGTTGTTTCACGGATTGTCGGGATTTGCATCAAGTCTATCTTTAAGAATTAGGCTTGACGTAAATTCCGACAGACCACATCAAAGTCAAGGGCCTTATACAGCTGGTGCTACCTTTGGGTGAGAGTCAAGGGCCCTCACAATAACATGGTCACGGCCCTTGGCTCGTATGTGTGAAGTGGCCCTAAGACTCTAAGACATGGACCTTTTAAATCCAATTTGTGACAAGTTTAGTGACTTGAATAACTGAAGGTTTTTTTTTCACCAAAATATGAAACTCGACTTACTTTTAACCAATGAGTAGTCAATCCTATCACAGTTCAAGTGATTTTAATTTATTTTGGAGTTTGATTTCTTTAAAGAAACTACTTCTAAGATAAATTTGATGGTGATTGATGGTGATTGATGGTGATTGAAGGTGATAAATTTTATTCCAACCATATGCATGTGGTTTAAATTCTACTCATGCATAACTTTCTCTTGATTCTTGTCAACTCCAAATAAGGTCCTTGAATTTATGCCACATCTTCAAGTCAAGCTAGAACCCCCAGGAATTTCAGATGTCAAGATGGTGGGACCCACCCACCCGCATGTGGGCCCCGTCATGGGCTTGGGGTTCAATCTCTTGATTTATGAAGGAGCCCGGATGGCCGCCTGTCTGAGCACGAAACCCATTCGCCCCACCTGCCAACTTCCAACTTACCCCCAATCAATATGTTTAATTTGTGTTTCATATCCTACAAGAAGTGGGTGCAGAGAGAAAAGTGTATGTTTAAGACCTACTTACTTTCCCAGGAGACCTGCACAACGTTGGTCAGCATGATCATTTTAGGATATGTAAGGTAGACGGCTCTTTTTCTTTTTGTTGTTTGCTATCTTGTACATCTCATATTCACGACTTTGATTTTTTGTGCAATTGCAAATATATGTATATATATATGTAGAAGTCAACAGTAGTTCTAGGAAGTTTTGGAGATAATCTCGAATTGTTATGCATGATTATCAAAGTCCATTAACAACGAGCCATAAGAAGGCCACATAATATCTTTACTTTGTGCTTGGGATTCTTGAGGACCTCCTGTAGCTCTTGAGTTCAATGTAGTTGCATATGTCTATATATGCAAATGCGTATATCTATTATAAATGAGGCCACAATGTCAAAAATACATTGGCAAAGGTTTTGACTAATTTTAGAGTTGTCCAGTTAAAGTTTGAAAAGAGAAGCATGCCTCAATTTCATAACATTACTAAACGTTCAACTCTCATTATTTGGGCCCTCGAAATATAACAATGGGATGCTAGAAAAGTTGCGCATGGAGACTCAAATTTGGATTGAGCTCCCGAGTTCCAACATCCCAATGTTATGTTTTGAGGGCCCACGTTGCTGAGTAATGTTATGTTCAACTACAAATCTGAATGTACAATCTCAACATACACTTGGGATGCTTTCAACCACTCTACTTAACCCTTAAAGGACAATGCTGCCCCACGGGCTTGGTATTATTTTGGGAGAATCTTGTTCAAAACTTCTACTCCATTGCACCAAATGGGGTTTTTAGAATGCCAAATCGAGCACCTTAGCAAGATCTATACTTCTTTAGAATAGAGCCTATGTAAATTAATTGGTTAATCATGCTTAAAATGGATTTTAAAAGATATTTTGGGTGTGGTATCGGGAAAGCATATGTCCTTTAAGGGTTAAACGTGTGGTTAGCAAAATCAGCTCGAGTGTGGATGATCACCTGGCTTAAGGCATAAAAAGAAAAGCAGATTTGTTCACAAAAAGACTCAAACTGATCGAGGAGGCAGCAGGAAGGAACAAGCACCTGAATAAGCCTCCAAACAATGATAAGTTATTGTAAGTAAATAATTGTTAATTAATTGCACACATAAATTATCCACGCATATTGCTGACAGTAGCTGAAATGTCGGGGCAAGAGACAATAATGTGCCGTGACCTCTGAGAGTAAACAGAAGTCAATCCGGAATCAGATCAAGCAAGAGGTAAAGAATAGACGAAATCAATCGTAAAGAATAGACGAAATCAATCGTAAAGAATGATCGTGTCTTGGAGGTTGAGATCACCTTTGCAAATGTGTTGCAATGTTTCTTCGAGACAGCCTTCTTTTCAAGTGTACTGTCCTGATATTTCTTATGGCCACATGATTCTTGGGGCTGCATACTGTCCACCTTGGCCTCCATGGAAACCTTGTCCTTCTAGTTTGAATGATTGATTTGCATGAATTGGAAGACATCCTGGACCGAGTTGTTTTTTTTCCCCTGTCACACAATGATGTTGAATGCATGTTTAAGCAACCTTCTTGGAACGTTTGTCAGATGTAGGAGTCTATTTGCAGCTCCCTCATAAATTATGTTGCTGCTGGTAAAAGACTGAGAAGATGGGGTTGATCCCTCAAGCATTTGAATTTGCTCCTTTGATTCACTGGAGGGGAAACCTTAGGAATAAATGAGATGGCATTTTACCAGACCTAAGCAGCACTCGAGATTTTTTCCCACGTTTCAGAGCTCAATGCAAAGCGTCGCCAAAGATCTGCATATATGCACTCCCGATTTGTCAGAAGCCACCATTCAAGTCGTCCTGCTTCATCCTCATTTTCACTCAATGATTTGGATAGTACTTCATTTCTTAGTAACATCTTGCACTATCGCAAAACCTCACATCTCAGAGATTGACCCTTTCTAAGACACTGACAAAGAAGAAACAACAGATTCAGTGGTGTACTGAATTCCTAAACCCTAAACCCCAAACTTTAGGAACTGAAAAGGAAGGATAACAGCTTCTTCTGCAGCATCAATAAGGGTTCGACACGGACAATATTTCACACCAGAAATGCAGGAGAAGAGTTGCACCTGTATTTTCCATGAGATCTATTATGGTGAGATAACTCTTATTCTTGGATGCTTGATAGGCTCTTTCCGTTTTCTATTTTTCCCATAACTCATCAGGTCATGCAGTTTCCATCTATTTGAGAATTAATATCGGGAAAAACTAGGTCCCTCCTCACCATTCACCCATTCAAATCCAGGATATTTGAGTTTAATTTTCTCGATGTCATCTGCGCTTAGGTGTATTCCATTGTACTCCACTATGAAAATTCTCAATAAACTGTGAGCCACTAAACTCCGTCAATATGCTGCAGTACTTCATATAAACATGACTCAATGCAGGCAAGGTCACACAACTGGTCCGTCTAGTTAGCAAATTGCATCTTGGGAGCGTGAGTTGTTTAAATCGCAGAAACTTGCTCAGATCTGGTAGTTCACTGATTGGAGAATCGGCGATTTTTAGAATCTCTAGCTGGGGAAGAGTCCCAGAGCTGCCCAGATTTGAAGCTCCAATTGTTCCATATGGCATCGAACCATGACTGGCGGCACCTTCCCATTCTCTAGACACCCACAAAGCAGGGGCTCAAGTGATTCCAACCTCGAAACTCGATCCAAGTTAGGTAAGTTAGCTTGCAAGTTACCTAACTGCAACAAACTTACAGTGACCTTACTGCAACTGCAACTTGTTGTTGCAAGTTAACTGGAGTAAGTTAGCTTGTTGTACTCTTCAAAATTTAAACTTTGCAAATGAAATTAAGTTGCTCAAAAACTGACACATCCCTGACATCTCATCTCCAAAGCCTCAAGTTCTGCATTCTTGACAAAACGCTCAAGACCTGCCATTTCATCCACTCCCGTACGTGCGACCACTGATCACAAGGCGCTCCAAACCCATCAACCCAATATTGACACAGAGTAGTCCTTGTGGTCTCCATCCCGTAGTCGATGATTTCTGCAACTTAGTGAACTTGGGCACAGGATGCCTGTCCTGGTTCACCGCGTCAAAGTGAACCCCGAGTTCCCGCAAGGCACTGAACTCATGCAAGCCCGGTATTTCTACCACCACCACAGACTTCCACTGAGAACACTTTAGAGGAATGTCTGTGAAAGAGTCCAGTTTGAATCTTGCACTTTTGAATCTGCACTAGTTACGGCATCCCATAATTATATTCTCAGGGCGCACATGAACGAACGTGAATTGTTTAATAATGTTACATCTAGTAGTGAGTGTATTAGATAATTACAAAAGGTTGTGTTAGCATAGAATTATTCAGATTTATAACAATGTTCTATGGGACCGACAATATTTTGCAGAATATTCCTCAAATTTAGTATGAATGTGAGGAACATTCCGCATATTACTGTCAGTCCCACATAACACATGTATGGATTTGAATAATGTTATGAGTAATTTTGGTGTACCATATGTTTATTATAATTCAACAAGTGGATGGTTGGAAGAGTGCTATCCCGTATGATTATCCTCCACATGTGACCAATTCTAGTTGGTTGATTGATCAAGGCAAAACTTCGGCCCATGGCAAAGCCAATAAATCATGCAATGTGGTTTAGTCTCAAATTTTCATCCACTATGGGTGGGACGGGGGAATGTATACATTTTCCTATTTGCCATGGGCAAGTATCCATATGTGCACATGTCCATTCGAGTTTAGCTACAGAGAGGTTCTTCTCACCATGTTCAAATAAATCGGCAACCAATAGGAGTTTGTTCTCTTCTTTGTTTCTAGTGCCCTCATTTTTATAATAATCCAACCCACATTGGGACCCCCTTGTGGCCATAGCATAATTGGTTAGAAAAGAGGAACTTAGAAGGAAATATAGAAATTTGTACACTAATTTACTTGGTATGTATTTTTTTTCTTGTCAAGGTGATGTGTCACTAGAGCTCATCAACGTGAGGAAGTCAAACGAAGTCTGGATGGCAACCCCAGTGGGTCAGCATCAAATAGGAATTCGGGTGGATACTTGGTGCAGTTGTAAGTTTTTGGCATGATATATGGCCATGGCACATGTGGACACATGGACTAAAAGCCATACTCTTGTGTGGCTTGCTTCAAATAGAATATGAACATGAACTTACTTAGGTTGCCACATATTGTTGTTAGATTGGATCTCACTTGTCTAGTTGATATCTTGTGTGGCAATCTAGATGGGTAGTTGGAGTTGTGATATCGGTGCATGATATGGCCATGGCATACGTGCTCACTTGAAGAAGGAAGCCATATTATTGTGCGGCATGTTGTTTCACATAAAATATGAACAAAAACTTGATTAGGTTGGCGCAAATTGTGGTCAACATTGGATCTCACTTTTGTCCAATTGAAGTCTCGGATGGCACTCCAAATTGGTAGTCGGTGGAGTTTCGCCATGGCCAACAACTCTAGCATCGGCCACTTGGTGCGAGTGAAAAATTCCTCTAACAGAATCACCACCCCAACTTGACATTGTTGAATAGCATGGAAGATGAGGTGTGGGAAATTGTCGCCAATTGACAAGCTACTCCCACGCTTGTCAAAGGACGGATAACGATTTTGTCTTTCAATATCCGAGCACAATTGGATCACAATCCAACTTCAATTGGACAAGTGAGATCCAATGCTAACCACAAATTGTGGCAAAAAGCTTACTGAGTTTGCCACATATTGTGGGTCAATCTTGGATCTCACTTGTCTACTAGTTGATCTCCTTGTGTTACCACAAATCACCCAACTCTGAAGCCTATACCAAAGGTCTTCCTCAACCACAGTGGTGCCCAAAAAGATCATTCTAATGATACCGTGCGTTATTGAAACGTCTTCGAATGGCTCAGCATGACACATGGAAGAGGTGTTGATGATGACATGAAGAGGCGGGGTAAAGTTTGTACAATATCTTGGTTTGATATTATCAATACAAGTAGTTTGTGTGTTTTGTTTGTTTTGTTTGTTTTGTAATTGTTAGACGTGACAACTTTAATGATGCGTCTCTGAAATGATGCTGCAATTCAGAGTTTCACTTAGTCCCAGAGGTTTTTCGAAGACTGAAAAAACATGTTTGGCAGGAGGTCCGGGTTTTGGTGAGATTTTTCAATAAATTTTGAATCTAGGAATAATACAACATTTAGGAAGCGAATTCAATTCAGGTATCTAGTACACCTAATATCAGAATTAGGGCCCATCATCAGCTACACCTGGGATCGCATACTTCAAAATATCAATCTGTTGGGAATATGGATTATGTTGTGAAAGAGAGGAGGAAAAAAATTTGTGCTCTTAAACCCCCTGAAATACAGTTTGATGCGAAAAATTTGATTTAAACCCCAAAATTTTCAGAAATCTTGGGATGCACAGTTATAGGTAGTCAGCCCCTAGGTTTTTGCAATGGAAATCAATCCAGTGCAGATGTAATCAACAACTACACAAAACCGAAATATGGTTTTTTGTTGCAAGTTTTATGCTCTTAGACCCCTGATTCAAACAAACAAAAACATCCATAAGATGTTGTATAGCAGGTCATCTCACCCGGCAATCGCTGCCACTTGGACTGCACCATCCGCATCACCAATTTCGAACCACACTTTCTACGGAAAAAGGATAAGAAATTGCATGTCGAAATTCCTCCTGTCTTCTGCAAAGCATCGAAATTCTCTGCACTGGAGTTTCACAACCCAATGCTTCCGATATTATTTGAACCTTTCCACTTGCGCTTCAACATCTTCTGAAATCCATTCAAGTTTTTGTAACAGAAGGAAAAGGAGCAACAATGTGAGTTTAGTGGGCAAAACACGATTATTTTGCAGTTGGGTCTTCAAATTTATAAGGCCTCAAACAGAATCTAATCTTGTATGCAACTGGGAGAAAATTTTAAAACTTCACCTTGAAGCTCAACATACAAACCTGGGGAGCAATTTCCACTTCACTTCTGAGGAATCTCCAACTAATCACTTGACAAGTTACTTGACAAAATTGAGCAGCTGGGTCTCAAGTTCGCGGAAGTTCATCACGGAGTGAGGAATTTAGTGCTCCAAAGATTTAAAGCTTCATCACACCATTGAATTTTTTTGGCATGTGTTGTGTGGCAATCATGTAAGGTGACATGAGACACTTGACGCTACATGACGAATCATGGAAGTCACTCTAATTAGCATGCCACGTAAATTTTGATGCTATGCTAAATCAAGATGTAGTGTGTCTCCAAGTACTATATTAATTATGGTAATTAGTGTGGGCGGTGGTAATTTTGAGATGGGATGGATAGCGTGGATGCCACATATGTCCTAGTTGCACTACGTGGCGGTTGATATTTAGTGTGATATTTAAGTTAGTGGAGACGTTCCTATAGCGTAAACCATTTATCTAGCCGTACAACACACCACATGCACCACACTATTGGACAAAGTATAAGAAGTTTGGGGGCCATTATCTCCTATATTTTGTGGCGATGGGTTCTTGGAAATATGTTGAGAAGAATTAGAATATAGACTCTTCAACTCTACCTTCAATAGTGGACCCCCCTTTAGAATCTCCCAAAATTACTTAGAGACTTGGGGGGGGGGGGGGGGGCAGTGTGTTAAAAAGTTAAGGATATAGGTGCGAACAACCACTATTTTTATAGGGGGGTATTACTTTCAATTTTTTTTTTCACATGCTATCATTATGTAAATTTCTACTTTGGGTTAATAGAAAAATGGCTTGCATTACTTATAATTCCAAATTACCTATTATTCCATACCCTATAGTACTTTAAAGATGTCCAGTGCCATTTTTGATACCCTATATTACTCTTAAGTCCATTTATAATTTTTAGCCCCCATGTTTTTAAAATACCCTATCATTTGTTTGCACGTATACTGCTACTCCAACCAATGACTACCCCCCCCCCGAGCTTAGAGAACAAAAAAATTTAGAGGCGTCCCATCCCCACCATATTGAATGGAGAGAGGGAATTATCGCATACAAATATATCTCTCATCCATGCAAGATAGAAGCTTGGCCCTCACTAGGTTCATGGTCACTTCATCTATATTGACTTCGACTCTCCTATTTCAAGGTCTCTAAAGCTAATTATAGTTTTCAAGTGTATTATAAATAGTATCATCCGGGCTACACACTATTTCAAGGCTTTTATGTTGGATGTATGAGAGATACGCTTTTGTGGGCGTTTCCAAAAACAAATCAGTCTTGCATTCTTAAAGGCCGTTTGTCCACATCAAATCCCATATTAAGTGCACTTCACCTTGAAGGCGCAAAATTCTCTCTCTATATATATACTCTCTCTATATTACTCTTTTTTTACGTTAGCCTTAATGATATTACTAGATATCAAGATTTCAGCCCAAAGGAAATTACCTTAGGGTTTCATCAAAGTTTACCTAACACATATCCACCGTAGATTTGACACTACACATCTAAGGTGGAGATTCTTTACTTAATCCTATATTAAGTGTAGAGAAATGTGAGCACCTTCTTTCGAAGGTTTAGCCACAAGTGGATGCTTACCCTAAGTAAAAAAAATTAAGATTAATGTAAGTGGTGCGGGCTAGTAAAAGCGGGTGGTGCGTGTAACCTACCACAATCTTTGGTTACACAAGGTCTGAATGGCTAAGGAACATGTGGAATACTCAAGAAAGGGGTGTTTATTCTTTGATACAATGTATTTGGTTAATTATGCCATGATTGATTGTGTGTATGAGCCCAAAATGGTGTGCTCATATGTGTCTTAGGATTAAGAATCAGTTGCATTTAGGATTTGATATTTTCTATCAATTGTTTAAAACATAAAAAGAGTGGGGATGGTGTTTAAATGTCCCTGTAAGCTTACGGGACTGAGTGTGCGTAATTTGGTAATTAGGCATTTAGAAATTAGAGTGTGTGGTGTTAAGATTAGGGAAGGCTTGATAAACGGAATGGCGGGGTTTATGTGGCTTTCGTTTTTCCACTATCAAGGCTCGGACCAGGGGGGGCTATTGTTTGTTTAAGGCTTCCAAAGGTGCAGATTAAGGGGAGGGGGGTCAGATTCGAATGAAGATCAGGTGCCGAATTCCCAGCAGCAAGGGAGGTCACAGGGGCGACCCCGACCTCGGAACTCTCTCTCATAACACACAGAGCTGAGAGCTGGTGGCAGGCGCAAGGGATAGGGGGTCCCAGCTGCGAGTGTGAATCTCTCATCCGAGGAGAGGGTAACAGCATTGGCTGCTGTCACATTAACCAAGGGTGGGGAAGGTAACTGAGGGAATCAGACAACATTGCCTCGGCAGTGTGAGGGACCAGCCGCCGAAGGGGGATCGATTTATCACCAAAGGTGGCTACCTGGGTGAGGGAACGGCTGCCGAAGCAGGCTGTGGGCACGGCGCATTGCACCCAAGTAATCACCATATGGTAGGAGGGAGCAGTCGGGAGTGAGCCAAAAATCCGAGAGGGATCCGTGAGGATTCGGAATAGAAAGTAATGCGAGAGCTCCTCTGCTCATAGATTCGAGCTCAAGGTGGGGTGGTTGCTGCATTCGGGATTCTTAAGTGGGCAAGGCTATGACTGACAAGTGCCGCAAGCAATTGGTAGCATAATCTGAGATTCGGTGGAAGAATGGGCGAGGAATGCTTTGTTCTGCAGCAGCTAATGGGCACTGAGCTCGACTCCGTGAGATGTTCAATAGCAGAGGCGCTCCCCTTAATCTGAATCAGGAGGGGAGGGGTCCTGACCCCCCGATTGGGAAGAGCGAAATTGCAGGTGAACACAGACGGTGGATTGTGGCCGAAAGGGAGTTGGGCTAGCGCCTTCGGTGCCTGCCCTTGAGAGCTCCCGAATGCCTCAGTCTCACAGCCAGGGGCCGGGCCAGCAAGGGAACAACAGTGAGGACGTGTCCAGAAGAGGCAGATCACGGAAACGCTGGGCTGGGTGTAGAAGGCTGCAAGGAACGAGGTAGACCAGCAGCTGTCTGCCATAATTGGGTGTGGGTTGCATCAGACCAGGGGACTAATTAAGTGTTGACACATTATGGTATCCATGGGTTAATTAGTTAGAAGAGGGGGGGGGTGGTCTAACATCAAATGTGGGTGATGTACACTAAGGCCATTAGCATTAGGGTTAATTAGTGGTTAGGTTGTTGTGGTGTGAGAAAGGCTAGAGAGGGAATGGTGTTGGGGATGCCCACACAAGAGGTAGGGAAAGTATTCTTGAATACTGAATTCAAGATCTTCAAATAAAGAATTGTGAGTTCAACATAAAATTGGGAAGGCATTGGCAGAGGGACGTTAACTACAAAAGGATAGATCAGTGACATGTGAGTCAGAGGCTCCCACCCGGACTACGACGCATAGGGGTGGGGGTTTCTGGCTGACAGTGTGACTTGGATAAACAATTGGTCTTTGTTGTTATTCACCTCGTGTATGCTACTAACCCTCTATGTGGATTTGGTTGGTGATATGGGCACATCCGAGGCAAACTCTCAACAAACTTGGCGGTATTCTTAAACTTTGTATCTCATCTTTTGTTACAAATAGTATGTATATTGTTTAGATATTCTACAAGAAAGTTTGGAATACAAAGCATTTTTTATTAGAGAAAAAAAACCTTTGAGGATAGCTTGTGTTGATATTACATGCATCTTTGTTTTTGACTAAGTGAGAGATGGAACACTATATTCGTTAATCAGAGACTTTTGAAAGTCTCAAAATAAAATATGCCCATAGTTTGGGATGCCAATATTGTGGGCATACGGAATATTGGGAACATCAAGAACATGACGATTTAAAAATTCGCACGTAAAGCATATTATTATTACTAAAAATAGAGAATTTCAATTAAAAAGAAAAAGTGAGTTCCATGTGGAAAATAACAATCGACTCTAAAAAATAAATGGTTTATGTCATTATAGAGTTTGGGGTGCATCCCATAAGTAAGGCTCTTATGAATTTGGATGGCACATCCCAAACGTATACCACAATGGAATGTGACAAGTCCACTAAGTCTATTAAAAACCAAGTCTACTAAGCGTCCATGTTTTTCGCCATTAACTCCCACCTATGTTATGTTTACACATCTCCATCTTCCGCTTCATATCCATTCTCGGCGTCATTTTTTGCCGCTGCAATACGTGCCAAGTTGTCTTTGGCAAAATCTATATGTTTTTGGGGGATGGTCATTGTTTCTGTTTTGGAACCTTTACGCGGCTTCCAAGCACAAAGTATAGTGTCCGTATTTATCCAAACCGGTGTGTACGCTGAGTCCATTGTCCACTTAAAATTCTTTTTGGTGTCCCAACCTAAATAAGTGCGTAGCACGTTTTGGTCTTTAGTGCTTGGACGACAATATTCCACCTCAATTTGACGAAAATTGGGGCTAGTTCGAACAAAATTGGGTGAAGACAATGCTTTCACCAACCAAATTGGCTTGGGATGTTCCTCATCCCCTGCTCGTACAAGGACCAAATAACCTTCATGGCAATCAACACCTACACGAAACGACGGTGCCGGTCGATTGCGGGCAGGGCCAACGTAATGCTCGTCCATTGCGAACTCTTCACGAACGTCTCCATTGCTAAAAAACATGGTGTCGGACTCGACAACCGTTAAACGGCTTTGTGGCCAAAATCCTTGTGTTAAAGTTGTACAGGTGTCGCCACCAAGTGTCATTAGGGCCGAGCGAATGCGATCCCAATACGCAATCAAAGGTTCATGAGTATCTCTAACACGTCTAGTGATGTCCTCCTCACACAACTCTTTCCAATATTCAATGAATCCGGATATGCCTTTGATGATTTCCGGCCCATTTCTCATGGGGTCGGGTTTGCAAGGCTTTGGATCCCCATCCGGAAGCAAACATTTGCCATCATTGTCTTGACGCCATACGAGTATACCATCATCCGGGCCCCAATTAGGAGATGTGCACAAAAACTTGAATTGCATGGCCGGGAGACCATCATCCCTTATATAGAATCGGAATTGTTGTGCTTTGGTATGCCCCACCAAACGGTCCCCTCCCTTCAACATGTATGGCTTGATGAAGGCCTTGAAATCTGGTACTTCCTCAATCAAGTGCGGAATTACTGGCATATGATCCAAATCCATATACGATTTCATAAGAAGAGGTATGGTTGGAAAATCTTCTTCATGCAACTTCATGCTCCACCGTCCGAATGATGCATCAATGTCGTCGTGTGTATGTCCCACCATCAAGAAAGACACAAACACCTCCTTGAAGATTCCTTTCGCCACGAGCAATGACCAAAAACAAAATACGTATCGACATTTGTTGTCCTTCGCACAATTATCAAGTTGAACGTGGAGAGATGGAGGCAATGGTTTTGCACAAATGGGTTCTCCGGGTGGTTCTGGCAATGACGACATACAAACCTCCTTCCCCGCAAGCACTGCCTCATAAAGGGATGTGGTTCCACAACCATCAAAAAGTGCATGGGAAGAATGTACCGGTGGCTTCTCAAGATCGCGCAAGAATTTTGCAAATGAACCCACCGTGTGGTTAGCATCCCCAGGGTAAAAATCCAAACCATAATGGGCATACTTTACGTCCCCATGGCCGTGGGCAATCATACCTGGAAAAAACAAACGATGCGTGACCAAAATAATCAAATAACCACTAAACGGATGTATGGAGTTGGACATTTGCCAAACACACCCAAGAAAATTGGATAGACTTTAAACACGTAGTTGTGATTTCATACAAACCTGTGACAACTACGGGCAACTTGAAGAGACCATCCGTGGCCTTTATTTTGCGTGCATAACAAGGGCATGCGGTTTTGGCGTGGTCCATTTTATCATGGATGACTGTTAGAACCTCTGTGGGCCTCATTATGGATAGAGCACGATTCTTATAGTAATCTTGACGGTGTGCCTCTTGATTGTTGACATGCTCAATATATTTTTTCTGGTGTCTGGAATGAGATTCAGTGCCTATGGGATAGGCGTCTCGAAGACCTTTGTATTTTTTACACGTCGTACACCTTGCGAACTTGTCCCCGGGTCTTTTCAGAATGTATTCCGCAAACTGCTGGTTTTTAATCACACTCAACTTGGACAAAGAAATGGGCCCACATCCCGCTATGCGACCCACTTCATTGATGTCCGTTAAGATGTTCTTCCATTTTGTGCCCGTGGGCAACACCATTTGAACAACCTTCTCCCCTGACGACAATGTCCTCGTCTTGTGGGGCATTGCATCGGCCAATGGCACTATGATGGTGGATAGTGTCGCGGACGCTTGCAGTGTAGCCTCCCTAGGTTTCTTTGTGCCCGAGTTGCCATGAAATCGAGAGCAGCGACCCAACGATGAATACTTTCGAAACCTATAAAAGTCAGCCTTGGAGACGGCGTGGATGGTATACCACGCTGTACAACACACATCAACATTCTCAAGTGTCACCACCTTATGCCCATGTGTATCAAGGTGCAAATTTCTGTGGACCTCGAGTTTCTTAGCCGACCTCATACGAAAATCCGCAAGCCACATCTCTTGACGCAGAGACCTAATTTTCTCCCGCGGGAAAAATTGGCAACATTTCCTCGCGCAACAATCCTTGCCGGACACTAGATTCGTCCCCCAAAAGCCGATCCCGTCGACGCTCCTTATCTCCGCGAGGCACACGGTTTGAATCATATCTACGGAGGCCTTTGCGAGGACGTGTTTTGGCCAACAAAGCTAATTGTGTTTGCTTATGCCGCCGCTCATGATCCCACAAACTCACTTCCTCATGTAGAACTTGACGAAGCGGCCATCGAAGCAAGGAAAATCTCCATGTCACCGGGACCTCTAGCGGAAGCAAAGAGTTCAAGATGCACACGCCAACATCATCGAGACCTAGGGCGTTGGCATCGACACAATCACGGGGATTGGAG
Source organism: Polytrichum commune (assembly GCA_950295325.1). Taxonomy (NCBI): domain Eukaryota; kingdom Viridiplantae; phylum Streptophyta; class Polytrichopsida; order Polytrichales; family Polytrichaceae; genus Polytrichum; species Polytrichum commune. Next base: position 3,034,946 of record OX485804.1, read on the forward strand.
TTTCTACATATGCCATCTGCCACCGGGACACCAACCTCGTTGAGTAGAACGACATCAAGGCCAACCCATTGTTCCCTCCCGAAACCGGCACACAACGGAATGTCATCGTGGTCATCTCCGGAATGCAGAGATTGTTCGTGGACTTCCAAAGATTCATGGGAGGATGTATCCACAAACACCCCCCTCACGTTTGGCACACCATTACTATTTGCCGACGGGGAAGACACTTCACTTTCAGCATCGGATGATGATGCATATGTCGACAACTCCAATGAACTATCACCCACATGCAACGCCATACCACCTAGACCAACGACCAGGAAATGATCAACCCAACCACCACCGCAATGCATATAAGAGAGGATAGAATATATGTGGAGATACATGGCCCAAAATTGACAAACAAATTTTGGTGCACCATTGGAGAACCTCACGCACAAAGACGAACGTGCGTCCCAAAAAAACGTTTTAAGCATACGTCTAGGAGCCTCACTAATGTAAACAATACATGGACAAAGAGGAGAACAATCGTTAGTCGTCCAGGAGGGCCCTGCTGTTCGGACCAACGTCTGTCCCCATACAACCAACGACGAAATCACAAATCCGAGAACGCCACATGCATTTACGAACGCGCGTTCGTGACCTCAGTAACTTCTCCATGTGCATCCGGCGGCCTTCGAGATCCCTCATCTGAGAGTACCCTCAGGAATATCGGTTGTGTAGGTCAAAGTACCATGTTCACTTAGGAACCTGCACGATACATTATCACAAGAGAACACTTGTCCATACGCACAAAAGTAGTAAATCTGAAGATGATGCCTGAATCAAGTCCAACAATATTTTGAACACTGAGCACCTTCATATTGTGAATTTGATTATGTTGACTTTTGCTTAGCTACCCATTCACGAACGGACGTTCGTAAATGAGTGCGACCCCGTGTTCACATCCTTCACGGACGAGCGATAAGCATATTTTTCTTGCTATTATGTGTTCGTATATAACTGCCATACTGATGTGTATAAATGAAGATGTGTTGCTGGATGCGTAGACAATAATGACATGTATTTACGAACGCACGTTCGTAAATTCCTGACCATCAGGTACCAATAGATACGGGTCAAATAAGTATGTATGATCCTCGAAGGCATATTTACGAACGCACGTTCGTAAATGACTGTCATGAATTATGTGCATGTGACTAACCATATGAGTAGCTCAATCCAGAACATGCTCTCATGTGGGATTTACGAACGCACGTTCGTAAATTACCGACCATCAGGTACCAACAGACACGGGTCAAATATGTATATATGAACCTCGAAGGCATATTTACGAACGCACGTTCGTAAATAAATGCCATGGATGATGTGCATGTGACTATCCATGAGTAGCTCAATCCAAAACATGCTCTCCTGTGGGATTTACGAACGCACGTTCGTAAATTACCGACCATCAGGTACCAATAGATACGGGTCAAATATGTATGTATGATCCTCGAAGGCATATTTACGAACGCACGTTCGTAAATAATTGCCATGGATTATGTGCATGTGACTATCCATGAGTAGCTCAATCCAAAACATGCTCTCATGTGGGATTTACGAACGCACTTTCGTAAATTACCGACCATCAGGTACCAATAGATAAGGGTCAAATATGTCTGCATGGTCCTCGAAGGCATATTTACGAACGCACGTTCGTAAATAACTGACATGGATTACGTGCATGTGACTATCCATATGAGTAGCTCAATCCAGAACATGCTCTCATGTGGGATTTACGAACGCACGTTCGTAAATCCTTGCCATGTACAGGTCCGAATCATTTGTCTAAACCTGAAGCTCCTCATCTTTACGAACGTGCGTTCGTAAAGTTCCGGTATTTACGGCGGTATATGCGGTAGGTACAGCCTGTACTGTACCTGGGTGGTGTAGGGTTGGCGCACACGATATGGCTTGAGTGCGTTCAGTGAGGTCTGTAGAGCGCACACTTGCATGTGCCGCTGAAAAGAGCTTTGTTGTGGGGGGAAGAGCTTTAAGTACTTCACACCGCTGGTTCAAAATCCCTTGGATGCTCTTTAAAAAACGGATTCCCGCCGCCTTCTTTGACCTAACAATCTCCCATTCCATCCATGCGGAATTATATAAATAGCACTATCATGTATGGAACATGCCTTGCATGCACGCCAAAATATTGAAAATATATAAATCGGTTGCACACCTTAGTTGTGACCAAGGTCTCATCGAAATATATGTATATACATATATATATCTATATCTATATATACACATAATGTCTAAATATGGAGATGGTTAACATTGAATATTTAATGATTTGCGACTAAGGTATGAAGTCCAAGTTAATTGACAATTAATGCCTAATAAAGTTATGAATGTCTAAGTCATAGATATATATATATTTATTTATACACATATACACACACACACACAATGAGGTCAGAGTGGCTAAGAACATGTTGCAGACGCCCCTAAAATTATAGGTATCATATGTTTCACATCAAAAAATGACCGTAATATGGTCACCAAGTGCATGAATACAACTAAAACATCGGGTTAATCCATAATGGCTTGCACTAGGGTAGATTGAGGACATTATGAACTAATTATACCTAATAATATATGTAAGTTAGGTCTTCTTTCAAATGGTATCTAGGTGTGAAAATAAGGAATTAAAATGACATGAGTAGGAAGGATTAATCAATTTGTAATGCTGCATAGTATGATAGCGTAATGATCATTGAGACTTGAAACCATACTAGCTACCGTAACGTTGAATCATAGTTACAATTATTATGTGTTTGACGTCCTATTGGAAATTGAATTTTCCTCCACTTGTTGTAAGGGTACGGATACACATTGGTTAAATGTTTATTAGATCATTGGTGATATTTATAGTTGACACATGATTAAATGAGTTGAGGTCCTATTGGAAATAGACTTTTAGGGTTTTGGGAAATGCACTATTAATTTGGAATGGTGCATACAATAGTATGTACTTACAATTAATATATGTTTTGCATCCTATGAGAAGGATGTGCATCATGATAGCTTAAAGTGTTGATATAAATTGAAGTCTTAAGACATGCATGTTATTATAATAAGATCGTGGATTGTGTGATGAAATTTCACTCATAACTATTAAGGTGAAACAGGGAATATTTGAAATTTCACTTATCACCTAAACCAAAGTTTTATCTCAAATCTATTAATTTGGAATGTGAAAATGACAATTGGCATCATTATCAATTATTATAGTTGTTATGAACGGAATTAAGCATTCTCCATCCAACCAACATTGGTAGACCAATTTGACCTGCCCTCAGACAACAACATGGCCACATATAAGAAAGGTTGGTAAGATAAAAAGATGCAGGGATGTAGGGTTTAGGGTTTGCGGTTAGGGTTTAGGGTTTAGGGTTAGGGTTTGGGTTTGGGGGTAGGGTTTAGGGGTTTAGGGTTTGTGAAAGTTGTGTATGTGGTATTTGGGTTTAGGTTTTAGATTGTTACTAGGATACCTTACACACACAAACAATATTGACTCCTCAAAAACCCTTGTAATTGCACTGACTTCATTCATCGCAAGCTCGTAGTTGATGCTAGCAAAATAGTTGACCACTCCATAAATGCATTAGTTCAAGCTAACACCTAATATTGGAACTTGAATTGACATCCTATCGTATAGCAACTCTCCGCAATCTCATATTATGAATTCCTTTTTGCATGTAATATTTATTTGAGGAACCATCGAATTAATTGAAAGATATCTAGCTCTTACATAAACTATATTTTAAAACACCATATACATATCTTTGGGGGTGGATTCTACATTGACAACCTAGGAAATGACATGCATTGTTTATTACGAATTAAATGAGCATACTTTTCTAAAATATGTTTACAAGGAATCCAAATGTAGAGGTACTAAGGAAATAAAACGAGTAAAATTCATGTATTTGAACTAAGCTTTTCAAGTTAATGCCCTAAACGCGTCCATTACATATAAATATGTCAAAGCATGAGTATAACATGAAGGGTTCCAATATACAACCATCTCCCATCTCCCATCGCATCCCATCCCATCCCTTCCCATCACCTCCCATACCATCCCATCCCATCTCTCTCCCAGCCCTAGCCAGTGGAGCTGTGCCACGTGGCAGGTGCTGGGAAACCCTAGCAGCGCAGCTACCTCCCCGCGCCCCTTCCTCTTCTCCTCATTTGTCATTTCGAGGAGAGGAGGAGCGGAGCCCTTAGAGAGCGAAGCTCTTGCTTTTTTTAGTCTTGAAGTTTTAAATTAGCTTTGTTGCAAGTTTTGAGAGATTTCAGATTGAGAGCTTGTGTGAAAGCTTGTGAGTTTGTAAAAGCTTTCAGTGTGAGAGTTTGTGAGTTTCAAAAGCTTGAGAGCTTGAGGAGGAAAGCTTCAGAGTTTCGGATTGAGAGCTTGAGGGTGATCTTTAGAAGCTTGAGAGTTTAAGGAAGCTTCAGAGTTGAAGCTTGAGAGTTTAGGGAAGCTTCAGAAGTGAAGCTTGAGAGTTTAGGGAAGCTTCAGAAGTGAAGCTTGAGAGCTTAGGGAAGCTTGAGAGTTAAGGGTTTGCTTAAGAGTTCAGAAGCTTGAGAGCTACAAGCTTGTGAGTTTTGTGTACATGGGAGTATACTAGGGTTTGTATATAAGCTGTGAATGCTTGAGGTCTGTATTAGAGAGTTAACTGAGTGTGCATTTGAAAGGCAATTGAGTGTGCAGTTGTGAGGATTTCTGGGATTTTCAGAAAGAGAAGAAGCAGGATTTGAAGTGTGCAGCAATTCAATGTAATTTCTTATCCTTTCCAATTCCTCTCACATTCTGAAAATGTTGCTTCTTGAATTCAATTTGTTTTGTTACATGCAATGTGAATTATTACTTTCTTCTTCATGTTTCATTCTCAATCTCATTCTGCATCTCAATTGCGTTCTGATTCAAGATTTGCATCATTCTGACCAAGATCTGCAGACATGGCTGCAAGCAGGTTGCTAATAAATGAGACATATACGTATATATATACGTATTCGTATATATACGAATACGTATATGTACGGACAGGGGATCCCAAAACCATCACATTTACGAACGCTCGTTCGTAAATGGACATACACTGCATACCCACCTCCATTTACGAACGCTCGTTCGTAAATGGACATACACTGCATACCGAACCTCCATTTACGAACGTGCGTTCGTAAATATGCACTCCACGTTCATTGGAATGCTCTATATTTACGAATGCACGTTCGTAAATACGCACTCCACGTTCATTGGAATGCTCTATATTTACGAACGCACGTTCGTAAATATACGCCACATATCACTCAGATGGAACCTTAACTTTAATATGAACCTATCCGAATATCTAAAGAACAAATATAAAATTGCGAACACCAATAAAACAACTCACATGTACTTACGAAAACTAAATCAACCAAATGTCCGAAAAGATAGACCAAATGGAAATACTTACGAACGCACGTTCGTAAACAAAATCAAATCTAGAAAACCTATATCTTTTACGAACGATCGTTTGTAAAAATAACAAAATATATTGCAAATACATTCATGACGAGTAGTCTCTTTGATCTTAATATCGTTTACGAACGCTCGTTCGTAAACTCAATACTAAAAATTTATATTATCTTGCAACCCCTCATTTACGAACGAACGTTCGTAAATATAATTACATCAATTGCAAAGACGCATTAACACTGCTTAGTATGTGGGATATGCATGTCATTTACGAACGTTCGTTCGTAAAGTCACTAATTGTTTATATTCTGTTGCAGATGGCAAGATCAAGCAGAAGCGCCATTGAGATGTTCGCGGTGAAGGTCGATCGCCTCCCAGAGTCGGTGTTAGACGACAACGGCAACGACAACTATGTCCCCAAGGAAGACTTCATGGGGGAGTGGACGGCACTGCCAGAGAAGATCGGGGACGGCCTCTTCTGCATGCGCTTCACCTACGAACTGGAGACCAGATCGGACCAGCCTGAATAGTGGGTTCAAATGAAGACGTGGGAGATAGAGTCCATAGAGGCCCAGGGGGAGTATGTAATTCTGGACATGAAGAACAAGAAGGATCATATCAACCTCTTGTTGCATTTCCAGAAACATACCTTCTCCTACCAATACGCCACCAATAACGTAGTGAAAGATGCCAAACACTTCGACCTGGACGCACTCTTCTCGAAGTATGCCTTGAGCCCATACTGGACGGCAAGGAAATTGACAGCCCTCGCCTTGAACATCTCGAAGTACAACAGTGTGGTCACCGAGGCCAACAAGAAAAAGAAGAGCCCCAGGAAACCATCCACATCAGGGGCAGGAGGATCAAGAAGTGCACCCAAGCCTGTGCCTTCCGCGAGTAGGTTGACGGAGGGCCCCAGCAGGCACTCCACGCCATCCAAGAGGACAAGGGAAGAGATGGAGAAATCGGTAGTAACAGATATCGCGGAGGTGAGCTCGCCGGTATTGATGCCTACCCCCTTGAAAAAGGGCGAGAACCCAGACGCTGTGAAGGCCACCAGAATCCTTCGAGACTTCAACAACTACTCGAAGGATTGTTGGCCCATGGGACACCACTTCACATTCAACGTGGACTGCTTCAAGTGCGAGAAGTCCCCCAACAAGTGGGTGGTTCGGTCTCGCGAGAGCGGTGGTGTGAAGTGGCAGATCAACAATCTCATGAACAACGTCAAGTGGGATAGGCAGACCGTCTGCGTCATGCCGAAGGGGCTGACATCCCGTCCGACGGAGAAGGACTGGCCACGGATCCAGAATGGGGAGTTCTGGATCATAGACGGCCAACACAGCTTGGAGGCGTCCCAGATAATCCTCAAGGACGACAACTTCCAGCACGAGCTGAAGGCAGATTTGCGCTACTGGAAGGCGTTCCTGGTGTGGTCGGACGACTGGGACAAGCTGCGGAAGATTTCCACCTTCCTCAACTCCGGCAACAAGATCAAGGCATTCGAGGCGTCGTGGGCTGCCAACATAGTGGCTGTAAGAGACGTCTGGGTCGCCCACGGGTGCCCCCCCAAGGAAAGGGAGAATGCCAAGACCCCGTCTCCCCAATGGAAGGTGAGTTTACGAACGTTCGTTCGTAAAGTTGGGCGCATTTCTAGTTCTTTTACATTCAAATTTACGAACGTGCGTTCGTATTGTGTGCATCACTGACTTTTGTTTTCTCTTCAGGCTTTTTGCGATGCGATGGTGGACAAGTTCTCCTCCATCGATATGAAGTGCACAACAACCAAGTCTGTCCTGGAGCTCAAGGGCGAGCTCCGCCTCATCTGCTGCAACAGGGACACTTGGGACTTGTGGACCCAGTTTTTTGATGCATACAACTCGGGAGATCTTGTCAACCCCGACACCGAGGAAAAGTATAGCGCAGAAAAGACCGGGGAAGCCCCTCCACTGCTGAGGGAGTTCTTTAGGTCCCTTCAAGGGTTGACGGAGTCCGAGTTGCAGAGGTGCGCGGTGCATCTTCTTGGGAACACAGTGGGTAGAACCATACCCTACCCCAAGATATTTTTGAGGAGGCCAAGGCACAAGCCCGGCACGTATTCCATAAAGGAATGGTGCGACCACCGCAAGATGAAGACGGCGGCAATGAGGGAATTGAGCGCCCTCATACCCGAGTACGCCCTCTTCCTGGCCGACGGGGACATGAATTGGGCTAGTTGGAAGATGTTGAAGGTCGACTACAACATCTCGGGAGCCTCAATGCGTTGCCTTGTCAAGGAGTACGCCTCCATTTTGAAGCAGAAGGGGAACAAGAGGACAATGAAAACCGAGACGGATCCCCAGGAGGTGGAGCAATACAAAAGGTTTTTGGCGCGGAAGAGGTTGGCCACATTCGAGGGAGTGGCCAGATTTTGTGTGGTGACAACCGGCGTAGAGAGAACAACTTTCTCTAAGTGGGACGGCACCATCAGCAGGTCCGAGGTTAGGGAGGACCGACGGGGGTGCCCATTTGCCCTGATCGATTTCAGGGGGATCCCGGGTGCGTCGAGGCAAGGGGGGAAGGACATGCCATTCTACAACCCCTTCATGACCAAGTTCAAGAAGCACAAGTCGCCGGACATGAGGGAGCCTCACGTTTGGCTGTGGATAGTCGAGCAGGAGAAGCTCTCTGCTGTAGTCGACCTGTACGAGAAGATGATCAAATTTGAGTACAGCATCTTCCACAGCACTTACGTGCCCGCCAAGACGGAAGGGATCGTGACTATCAACGAGGCCAGGGGAAACAAACAGGTGGGGGCGGTCAGCCTCGTCTTCTTGACATACAACGCGCTTCGGAATGGGCGAGCCCCTGTCAGGGCGAATACTACGTTCAAGAAGATCTACAGCATCCCCCATCCCCCTCCCAAGGATCTGCTGCAGGAGACCTTGTACACTATCTTCCCGGCGCAGGAACTCAGGTTGGAGTTCTACATTTCCGTATTGCAAAGCGTGGCAATAAACGGAGAGACTGTATACAACGTCTGTGGAGGCAGCAAATTCATGTACGCTGCAATGGTAAGCTCTCCAACTAATATTTACGAACGCTTGTTCGTAAAGTTCACCTGAACTTGTTTGGTTTTCATTAAAACTTGCATTGTTTCTCGTCGTTGATGTTTACGAACGCTCATTCGTAAAGTTCACCTCAACTTGTTTGGTTTTCATTAAAACTTGCATTGTTTCTCGTCGTTGATGTTTACGAACGCACGTTTGTATATTCTAACGTATTTGCTTGGATCTCAGATGCTGGGGCTGGTCGTCAACAGCTTCATTGACGCCATCGACGAGGAGGACTTCCAAGTGCACAGGGCGAAGGCCTCCACGATGGACCTGGAGGACATGTCCCTCCCGAGGACGGACATCAACATGCCCGTCGACGAGGGCATGCCCGCCATGGAGACGGACGACGATGAGCCCGCGCCCTCCTACAACGTCGAGGCGATCCTCCGATCCTTGGACGTCACGCCTCTGCGAATTTTGGGGCCGTCGGGAAACCCATCCGACGTGCAGGGGACTCCGGGTGGATACACGGGGTCGTCCGCGGGGACAACCCAAGATGTCCTCCCCGCGAGAACGTCTGGAGCGGAGGCATTCGGCACTCCCGGGGGATGCTCGACATCGGTGTCGCCCAGGCCAGTCGTGGTTCCCAAGATGGAGAACCTCGACCTTCTGGACCAACGCTCCCGGCCGTCGTTCGACCACTTCCGCAACACTAGGCGGAAGATGAAGAAGACCCCCTACGTGGAGCTGCCTCCGGGGGCAATCATCGAGGTCTCCGACGAGGACGAGGGAGATATGGAGATAATGGTCGAGCTGGGGGTCGACTTCGACAAGAACAAGCGGGTCAAGGAGGAGGCCCTCTCCGTCGCCGAGCTTAACGCCAAGCTCGAGCAGAAGATGAAGGAGGACATGGCGAAGGCTGCTAAGGAGAATGCGAAGAAGATGAAAGCAATTCAGGAGGAGCTAAGGCAATCCAACGAGAAGACGGACGCCATCATCGCCATGCTCAACAAGATGCAGAGCTTCTCGGCGCCCCCCCCAGCCGGCTTACCCCTTCCCTGGAGGATACCCATCGCAATACCCCCCGCAGGGCCAGTACCCCCCGCAGGGCCATTTCCCAGGAGGACCATCACACCAATCCGCGCCCCACCCTACGCCTGTTGGGACTCCTCCGCCCCCAGAGGTTCCCTCGACCACCTCCCACGATGCTGTCGCGGCGGCCATCCAGGAGGACGAGGATTTACGAACGCGCGTTCGTGAATCTTCAGGTCCTCCAGTCCTCACCCCTCCCCCTTCAAGGGTAGGACTGCCCTCAGACACCGATACGTCGTCTTTCACCGTCGTCCCCAGGGTAGTAGACAGACATGGCGATGACTCTGCGCGACACACTGACATGGTCATTGTGGAGGACACGTAGGGGAGCCCCAATGATGCACCAGGAGTGCAGGGAATGGACGTGGAAGAGACCCCTGCTGTGTGGATGGAGGATGTCCGGATGGACGCGCTCGACCTGGGCGCGGAGGATGACAGCGTGCTGCGCATCCAGCAGACACATGCCTCTCAGTCAGCGCGTGAGGCCAACGCCATGGAAACGGAGGCGGCTGCGGCTGTGGAGGTTACGAACGCGCGTTCGTTAATCGTTGAGGAGGGACCTGCTGCTCGGTCCAGCGCCGCTTCCCCTCCCCCCGATGACGAGGTAAATCTCCTCTGAGAATACCATTTTTTACGAACGCACGTTCGTAACCTCACTAACATCGCGGTGTTTTTCTCTTCATCGACACCCCCTGGCTCACGCGAGCCCTCTTCAGCGACCCCCTTAGGGAAGAACAGTTTTGTAGGACACGGCATCATTTTGCCTTAGGAAAATGTGATAGACTATCACGTGAGAAATGTAAATATTCAACGGATTAATATATAGACCCATGTTATCTGCATCGCATTTCTTCAAATTCTTTGCCCTCGACCTCTTCTCGTATATTGTGGATGTTGATGCGATTATGTTCATTCTTGTGTATCCACCTCATTCACGAACGCTCGTTCGTGAAAGGGTGCGACCCCCTGTCCACCTCCTTCACGAACGACCGCTCGTAAATGTACGTGTAGCCGCGCTCACGAACGAGCGCTCGTAAATGATGCGCACTGCCCACGCAGCCTTCATTCACGAACGCTCGTTCGAAAGTGTGCCCTTGAGCACATTTTCCTTGCACTCTCCTCACTTCCTCGTCTTTCTCCATAATGCATCGTCTTCATTTTCTACGCAAAATTTCATTATTGGATCATAGCATTAAACTAGTCGCGTTGTTCATCACAGGACCCCCCGGAGATAGGTCGCAACTCCTCGACCAGTGGACCTCCCACCCGGAACAAACCTTTCATCGTTTTTGACCTCAACGGGGTGTTGTGTCACACCCAACACATCCCAAGGGTCCTGTAGTTAGCTTTTTGGTTACAAACAAACCCAGGGAACAAGTCAGGGAAGACTTAAAAGGTGATTCTTATATCATCTAGGTGTCTTAGACAAGGTTTTGTTAGGATAAACACAAAGGTGTAACACTTTACTTCATCTCTGGTGTGACAATTCATTTAAAGGTAAGGGGTAAAAAAACATCTAAAAGACCCCTCTTTTCCAGTACATGCAAGAGTGACAGTCTCTCACCTCACTTTACTTTTCATGGCAATCGTCTGGCAGTGAATTCTTTTTATTAGGACCAAGTGCGGTGCACAAGCATAGGCACAGCCATCGACTATAGTCTTTGCATAAGTATCAACATTGTGTCTTAATTATCAAAGCCAAGGGCACTTTGATCTTTGCTATAGTCTTTAGATTCATATTAGCATAATACACATTTGATTATAGTCTTTAATATAGTCTTTATGCATTATGAATCATAAATCCAACAAAACCATATGTAGGATAAGAGCGCATACATTCAATTATTAATCAATTACAAAACAACGAGATTGGGATTACCCCTTCCTGGAATAGGAAACATTCAGCCAATGACTGCATTGTCCTTTCGGTTTCTCACCAAGGTATCTGTTCAAGGCTATAGTCTTTCCACTAGGCCCTTTCATCTCCCAGCATGACTATTGCCTTCTCAGTCCATTAAGGTACTTATACTTAGGATTACAAACACACACACACACTCTCATTGGGCTAGTACAGATTTCTTGATTTCATTTAATCATCTTATTAGCTTATGTCATCGCTTACTTTATTAATTTCACATTCTTACTCCATTGACATGAAGCTCTCAGATTTACATTTGATTACACCATGACAATTCCTCTCTTAGAATTCCCCTTGATTTCCAAGACTATAGTCTTGCCTTAATTGGGTCTACCCCAATCCCTCCGGGAAATTCCCTAGTCAATCACGAAGACGATAGCCTTCACTCAAGGTAATTGAGAATGAAATCTCATCTTCCCTTCCCACAGGAAGGTAACTTCCCAGACTATTGCCTTAAACTATGATGAGAGATGATCTCAGTTATTAATGCAGACCATTGCCTGGCCGTGTACATTTTCTCTGAATCATTAGATAATGATAAATTTAGACTATGGCCTGATCATGTAATTGAGTTTACTCAATTCTATTGATTCAAGTGGTCTTACAATCAATTACACACAACACACAAGGCCATGAACTGTAATCACTGTAGCGAGGTAGAAACAATTCTCACAACAGTAATTCCTACACTTTGCAATCCCTGCAAGGTGTACTTACAACAGCCACAGACTATAGCCCTGACAATCACTTCAAATCAGTCTTCCATCCCAATATCAGACTATAGCCTGAATTCACAATTAATATCCAATAGACACAACAACATAAACAAGATAAATCTCTCACAATGAAATAATTCAGGATTCACTCCCATATAAGTAATTACTTAATATTGATCAATGTTACATCAAAAGACTATCGTCATGCACAACCAAAGTGCATCAATTTGCAGACTATACTTCAAAAGGTCTAAAAACAATGGAGTTCAATCTCTATCCCAGAGATGACTAACTTCTCTCTTACCTCCCCCTTCCTTTATATTGTGTGGGGAGTCCTCTTCAGCCTTACATCCTTTCATATCAGACTATAGCCTTGGAAGTTATGCTTTTCAGTATCTGAAGACTATAGTCTGTTCACATGGACAGTATCTTAAGATTTCAGTGCAGATTTTGTCCCTTTTTACACTGAATTCTAATTTGCAAAAAGATAAACTAAAAATTGCTATCACATAGCCCCCCACTTAACTTGTTGATGTCCCCATCAACCTATCTTCTTAGTAACTTTGGTGGAGGTTGGTGACGTTGAACTGCCTCCTCAGCTGCTCTCTTCAACTCTCTTGCCTCCATCTTCTCAATTGCCCGTTGTAAATCCTCGTCGCGGGCCACCACCTCAGGTGCATTCATTCGTTGCCATCTCAGAAATCGCTTAAATGGCCCCGCCCGTGTATAAGGAAATTCATTGATTAAACACTTATGGGCGCCAGCGATGAAATGGGTTATGGCCATAACCTCAACCATCCGAATCCACCTCGTAGGCCTGTACATCAACTTCAACAAGAGTAAAAATTCAAGGTGACTTTCGTGGAAGCGATTAACATCAATGGTCACGTTCCACTGGCCACACCAATCAGCCAATACATTAGCAAACACGGCTGCTCGGAAGCAAACAGGGTCGCGGTGATGAATATGCTCTTGGAAAAAATGCTTGTAAGTCGCTCTGCACTCCGCTGGTGTCGATTTGGGCCCTTGAATTAACGGCCAGTTGTACTCGACACTTGACAATGTTGCTTCCGGATTCCACCTGCCTCGCCGTGGGCACGGACAAAAATGTGGGTGACTCGCCACCCCCGCTGGAGGTCCATCAGGCCATCGTCTTGAAAGTCTCCGATATTGAATATCGGCCGGTACCTCCTCATTACGGGAAAGGCCATAGTCTTCTAGTATCCAGGTGATAGCCGTCCATGTGGGTATGGGCTCCTCACCCGGATGATCAAACAGGTTAGCATATTGCCCCAGGTACCTTAGGGTTAATGGACTTCCCACTATGGGTACTTCCAGCTGGGGTATGGTAGGCAAAAAATTAGAGGGAGGTAACTCAAATTGTACTTGGCTGTGGAGGTTCAGTAATGGCTTCTTTCGGGTGTTCACCTCCATTAGATACCTCTCTAATCTGCTAGTGGTTTTTTCAATTTGAAAAAAATAATGAGACCCGGTAAATCCCGCACTCGGTGACAGAGATAGACGCTGAACATTTGCGGACATTATGTTGGTCAAAAAAGTTGGGTGCCTAACTCGATTAAGCAATTCCTGTAAAGTATCCCTCCAAGGCTGTAGACTCTCTAGGGGCTGACCATAAAATTGTGAGTTTACTTGGACTCCATATTCTTGCCAAGATACCTCTCTTTTCGCTACAAGGTTAGTATTTTGACATCTCAAGACCCATTGCTGCTCTAGAGACGCGTAATACAACAAGATTCTAGCCCCTACATCCCCGATTACCATAAAAGCCGAGTAGGGATCCGAAAGGTTAATATGTCTTTGGGCCATAATTTCTACAAACAGATTTTCTATCCCCAAGTCTAAACTTTGACGCCACAGCTCTTTAAAACGACTATGGTCAATCCATTCAGACTTCTTCAAACCTACAAACAAAAGAAAAAGTTGACATTGCCTTTCATACAACTCAAAAAATTCTTTGGGGACCGGTCCTCTGGATTCCCAGCTCCACAATTCCAAACAGAGTTCTTTGGGCGCAGGAGTTACTCGAACCGGACTGGTAACCACCGAGGTCATGGACGGTTGTCCCCTCGCATTCAGGTTACTCACCAACGCTTTTTGCTGCGTTAATTCTTCCTCCAAGGCTCGTAACCTTTCGGTTAACTGCTCCTTCTCCTCTGTAACTCGCCTTAGTTGGTCTTGGCAATCGTCTAATTGCTCGGATTCACCTCCTTGCTGGTCCAACCTACTTTGCAGGGCCATAATCTCTTTCTCTTGAGTGGCCAGCTGGTCATGGTTCGAGGCTATAGTCTTTGTGCTATCTTCAAGCCTCCTTTGTTGCTCCACCTTCTCTCGGATAGCCTCAGCCAACTCCTGCAGGTGCTTCACATTCTCTGATTGGCAGGTAATGAGCAATTCGCTCTTCGCCCATAGCTGCTCCGTCTTCTCCCGCAACGTATCTCGACACTGTTGCAACTGTAACCTAAGCCTGTGATTGTCCTCCACCAGCTCCTCCGAATTCCCTGGACTTGACGGCACAGGGCTCACCGCTTGAGACGTTGAGGGTGTGTCCTGTCGTCCTCGGGGTGTAGGAACATCACGGCAGAAAAAAGATATGTAAAAAGCCGAGTACAACTCCACTGTCCGCGGCACTCCCACCTTGACCCGCAGAATTTCAGCATGCATTTGTTGTTGAATTATTTGGGACCAATTGATCCTCTTCCCTTCCCAAGTCTGAACAGCGGCCACGACATATTTTTGGGCTATTGTCTCGGGATGAGGTCGGAAAATCAAGTAACTGTTCACAAATTTGAACCATAACCTCCAGTGTTGCCTGGCCTTGTCTATCCTCCAGATCCGAGTGTTTTTAGGGAATTCTCCCTCGAAAATAATTTCATGTTGTTTTCTCGTCAAACCAGGCAATTGTCCTTCCGCTATTCCATCGGATGGAACCCGCAATTGTCTTCCTATCGCAGTCGCAGAAAACTCAATCACTTGGCCATCGACTTTTGCTGTTTCCATACCCAGAGAGTACGTTTCCAGAAATTGGAGTACATGGCCCACAAAGGCCACTTTAGTGATCGCCTGAACCCAACATAAATACTCAAACACCCCTGCCATTTCCAACTTAATTTGGTTGGCCTTCCATGCTCTTTTTAATGCCAGCGGGATGTCAGGTAAAACAACGGGCTTCACATTCCATCGTCTGGGAGTTTCTTCCTCCTTCTCGTCCTCTGCTGGCCTCATTTTCACTCGCAGTCTATAGCCTGTGTAGTAAATTCAGTCTTTACTGTTCAGAGACTATTGCCTTGAGTTACCAAACCTCTATTCCCAAGGCTATTGTCTGTCCTATATAATCAGTTTTGACTGTGGAAAGCTATTGCCTTGGTCACTCGAAAGTCGGTGGCTCGGTCTATAGTCTGTTCTCCCACATATAGGCTGTCATTCAGTTAACCTGCACAGTGTCAGTCACAGTCTTTTGGTGAATGTTCGTCTCAATCTTAACTAATAGTCTTCTCAGGTTCTTTCATTTCCTCCAAGTTTACATTGATTGTTTCTGGAACACGCTTCCTCTCTTTCTTTAACGGGTCACCTTCACCGTATCAGCTTCTTGGTAACTTTTGTTTTATTCAAGATTAATTCTCATTATCCTATTTCTACTTAAGTTCAAGTGCTAATAAGGTAAGGCTATGGTCTCTCAGAAAGATAACGGACCTCTTAACACTCCCTTAGGCTATTAACTTCCTACGTTTCTCTCTTCAGAGACGAAGGGTTAAAGAAGATAGAGAGGAACACTACTTGGCAGCAGTGGGCCCGACCTTATGGAAGAATCACTTTCTCGGGAGATTATCCTCACCAGGCTATTGTCTCTCGGAACATCTTTCTACCTTAGGTGGCCTCACAGACTATTGTCTATCATTGTATTTCAACTTTTCCTTCTTTTAATCAAGGCTATGAACTTTCTCCTTACATTGCCTTGGGCCTCAGTAACTTTTCTCCTTAGCAGCAAACTTTCTTTTCATGAGAACTTCTTGGATTTGACATCACTTCTTTGCCTACAACTCACTTCTTCTTATTCATTGTTTCTTGCAAGTAAGGCTACCTTTTGAGACTTATACAGACTCTTAAGGACACTTTCTTTGGACTCAGTTATTCCCCTAAGACATATTGTTACTGGAAAGACCTTTTCTGCCTATTTTGTGGTATTCTTGGACGGACATGAGAGTTTCTGGTCACTTTTTCCATCATTTTTCTTCCTAAGTGTGTAAAAGTTTCCCATTAGACTCTGATCTTTTTCCATAGAGCTCAATTGGCTTCGACTTAGACCTGATCCTATTCCCTCCTCAGAGTTTCATTCCAGACTATCGTCTTTCCTCACATCTGATTTCCTCTCGGAACAAGGCCATTGTCTCTCTGCAGTATCTTTCATGCCTAATTTGTCACCTAAGGACTCCTATCTCATGCTCCCCTGCTTCTGGTCATTGTCTAAGTGAAAAAGTTCTATCTTTCTTTGACTCTTCTCCTAACTCTTTTTCTGAAGGCTATTGTCTGATCCAAGTAACCAGCGTTGCCGCAACACATCAGGCTATAGTCTTTAGGTTCATTCTCATATTGACAATAACATAGACAACTTTCAAAGCAACACATTATCTCAATACAACAACAACAACATAAGGGTAACAATTCTTACCTGCCGTTCTGCAAGGAGATGACTCTTCGCTCTCATCCTCTGTCTCCGCCCCTTCAACTGCAGCTCCTCGTTCCCTCACCAAAGACTATTGCCTGCATCTTGGTTGAGCTTAACTGTTTGAGACCACCCGCCTCCTTGGCGGCTCCCGCTCACCGTGTAATGATGGGTAGGTGGTCACTAATGGTACACTAATTGAGCCTATAGCCCACCTGCCGTCACTTCTTCTCAACCACTTCGTTACTTGAGTACCTAAGCCTATTGCCTACCTTAATTTTAATTTAGTCGTAGCTGGTTGGAGTCATGAGTGGGATTAACTAGCTCCCGAGACCATTGCCCTGTTGTATCTATTTTATTTGACTGACAACTTAACTTTAATAATAACTTAAACTTTTAAATTTGTGATACTATCTAAATGTCTCAATACATAATATATAAGTTTTTAATTACTTCAATTTTATAGAATAAGTACTTAATTTATACACCATAATAAGCTCAATGGGTCCCCCTCACTTTATTTCCATAACTGTCCTCAGTTATGTATGATACTTTTTAAGACGATAGCCATTAATCCGTGTAGGTAAGGGTGTACCTTCAAAGTCAATTAATTCAAACGAACCATTGTCGTGCGCAATTTTAACTTTATAAGGGCCCATCCAGTGAAGTTTAAATTTTCCTGGAAATTTTTGGAAACGACTATCGTAAAGTAAAACGAGATCATCCGCGGTGAGTATTTTACTTTTCATTTTACTATCATAGTAAGTCTTACGCCATTTTTGAATGGCAGCCATGTTTAGATAGGCTTGATTACGAATTTCATCTAGCCTTTCTAACATTGCTATGCGCTCGCGAAGGGATTCTTCATCACTTAATCTTTCATCTATGGCAATACGTAATGAAGGGAGTTCTAATTCAACTGCGATGATAGCTTCTTGGCCGTAAACTAATTGAAAAGGTGTACATTTAGTTGTCACTTTATAAGCGGTACCATACGCCCATAATGCATCTAATAGTTTGCTATCCCAATCAGTCATAGAATTTTGAACGGTCTTAGTTATAATTTTGCACAAGATCCCATTAGTCTTTTCAGTTTGACCATTAGCTCTCGGGTGATATGGGGAAGTGAGCCGGTGTTTAATTTTATATTTCTCCGTGAGCTCTTTAATAACATCATTTACAAAGTAAGTGCCACGATCATTTACCAATTCCTTTGGACAACCATAACGTGATAGAATTTTTTCTCTTAGAAACTTAGCAACGACATGTTTATCATCTTTCCGAGTGGCCTCTGCTTCAGCCTACTTAGTGACATAGTCTGTGGCCACCAAAATATATTGATAACGTCCATGACGACTAGGAGGGTTAATAGGTCCAACAAAATCAATTCCCCATTTCTCAAATGGGGCAAGGGCTAAGATAGGTGTAAGTGGCATTGCTGAGGAATCGGTGGGCTTCCCAATTCGTTGACACACGTCACATTGCCTAGTGTATGTTGTACAGTCAGCAAACAGGGTAGGCCACCAATATCCACTATGTAATATTTTTCTAGTTGTAACATCACCCGCAAAATGACCTCCTGCCATATTGTCATGACACTCTTTCAAAATCAAAGGGATTTCGGAACTTGTAACACAACGACGTAGAATGCCATCTTTGCCTTGTTTATATAGGGTATCAGCAATAATGGTATAAGGCATGGCTTTAAAAACCAATCTACGTTTTTGCTTTTCATTAAAATCTGGGGGAAATTTATTGTTTTGTAAATACTCAATAATTTCCGCATACTCATGGGGGATCACATCAATATAAAATAATTGGGCATCGGGAAATGAATCATCAATGGGTTCCGTTCCAGATTCATCATTTAATCTTGAAAGATGATCGGCATTTGCATGACTTTTTCCTGGTCGAACTTCAATGGTAAAGTTAAACTCTTGCAAAAGTAATACCCATCTAGCAATTCGTCCACTCAATTGAGGTTTATTAATCATGTATTTCAATGCATCATGATCTACATGGAAAACAAATTTATTTCCAAGTAAATAATGGCGGAATTTTTGAACTGAGAAAATCATACCTAAGGCCTCACGTTCGGTAACTGTATAATTTCTCTCAGCCTGCACTAGTTGACGACTAGCAAAATAAATAGGATGATCATGGTCATTTTCATCTTTTTGACTTAGAACCGATCCAATGGCTACATTCGAAGCATCAACAAATATATGGAATTCTTTCTCCCAATTAGGAGGGATAAGTATTGGGGCAGACACTAATTTTCATTTTAATGTGTTAAAAGCATGTGTGCATGCTGACGTCCAAACTGGGACATCCTCCCCTTTTTTAAGCAGTTATGTTAAAGGCATCGCTATTATCGCATATCTAAAAATAAATCTCCTATAATAACCGGTGTGACCCAAAAATCCTTTGACTTCGGTAACGGTAGTAGGGATGGGTAAAGATACAATATTAGCAATTTTGTCAGGATTAGTAGCTATGCCTTGTTCAGATACAATGTGTCCTACCAATCTTCCAAAGGGTACTAGGAAAACTGACTTAGCGGCATTGATGGAAATGCCGAACTCCATACATTTATCAAAACATTTCTGGAGATAATCTGCATGATTTTTATCGTCACCAAAGACAGCAAAATCATCCAAAAAGATTTCCATAAATTTGCGTAGATACTCTTGAAATGCTTCCGTCATAACCCTTTGAAAAGTGGCTGGTGCATTGCACAAACCAAATGGCATTACCATATAGGCAAAAGTACCCCAATCTGTGGTAAAGGTTGTGTACCAGCGATGTGGTTCATAAATTTGAATTTGATTATATCCGGAGAAACCATCCATAAATGAATAGCGTTTGTAACCTGCTACTGCATCCAACATGGTGTCCGTGAAAGGTAAAGGAAAATAATCCTTTCTAGTGACATTATTGAGTCTCCGGAAATCTTGACAAATTCTCAATTTTCCATTCTTTTTAGGAACTACTACGATGGGTGACACCCACTCACTGTAAGGTACTTTGTAAATAAATCCCGCCTCAAGAAGTTTATCTATCTCCTCTTTGACCATTAAGGAATATTTTGGATTCATACGGTACTGTCTTTGTCGGACCGGGGCCGTACCTTCCTCAAGTACAATTTTATGTTGGCATACTTCAGGAGGGACTCCTCTCAAATCCTTATATGTCCATGCAAATACTTTGATATTCCTTTTGAAAAAATTATACCAATACTGCCATTCAGTCTTGGACAATTTCTCATATATTTTAATGATTTTAGGAACCTCCTCGGTTCCCAAATTCATTTCTTTATAAACATCTTTAGACACATAACTTTTAATAGGTGTGTCGTAAGAAAACATAGCATCTTCCCAATCTTCCTCAAAAGAAGGCAATTTACTTTCGAGGGGTTTTAATGGGGTGGTCCGTTTCTTTGGGTTAGGAGTTAATAAATTTTTATCATGTGGTTGTGATTCCTCCACCATAGTAACGTGGTTAATTGGGCAAGAATTCTGCCAACTTAGAATGGCATTATCCGAATCATCGTCCCTCATAGAGATAAAATATTCTCCTATTCCTACGGGGTTATAAGATCTTTGGTGGTTACCCACGTTATGGATAGATTGAATTGGACTATCCTCAGACTCAGTCTCATATCCATCAGTAGTGAATTCAGTTCCCTCATCTTGAGTCTCGCCTTGGTACTGTGTGGGAAACAAAGGTAAGACCATTTTCTCCTTGCCTTTACCTAAGGTAAGTGTTCCTTTACCCCAATCTTCCTTAGCTTCAGCCGTTATTAACCATGGTCTTCCTAATATTCCCGGTATAGGTTGTATGGCATCAGTGGTTCGGTAAATGACGAAATCAATCTTGTATTCCTGACCCGCTATTTGAACTGGGACTTGAGGTAATTGCCCTAAAGGTCTAGTACGAGTATGATCCGCCATTTTAAGGATGATAGAAGTAGGAACCATGTTAGTGAGTCCTAATTCTTCCATTGTCCCTATACTCATGAGATTGACACTCGACCCAGTGTCAACTTGAAATCCCGCTACCAGAACTCCATCAATTATTACATCCACTGCTGGTGCACCAGGGTCTTGACTCAGGGTTACATCATTAACTTCCACAACCTTGGCTCTTTTGCGTACCATTGCGGAACCAAGTGTGGTACGACATTGAGGTGCAACTGCCAGAAGTTGCCTCATGGTAATTTGGGGACGTAGATTATCCAAATCTTTCATTATATCATATTGTTGCAACCCTTTAGCTAATTCCATTGTTCGAGGTTGTTTCGAGCTTGTCCTAGACTTAAAATTCCTTACATGAGGTATTTGATAGGGTATCGTTTTGGACTTGACTTCTGTAGGCCTACCCTGTGGGATAGAGAATGAAGGTGTCCTTTCCAAGATGGTATATGGTCTTGAAGGTGTTGGCGGTGGGGAAAGAGATATAGGCACTGGTTGAACCAGTTCTACCCTTGGCAATGCCGTGGGGGTAGAATTGGTTCTAGGTACCGCATTAGGTTCCACGAGTAATTTATTTTTAGGATCATTCTCATGGATATTATCTCGTAGTTCCTCCGCACTTGGCTCACTACTATTCTCATCAATGATTGGATAAGGTTCCGGGGTTGCTTTAGACCTCGTGGTCACGGCATTCACTTTTCGTGCTCTAGGTAATGAGGTAGAAAAGTGTTGTATGTGGTTGACATCTCTAGCACCTCCTTCTTCATCCTCCGGATCCTGGATCCTTACTCGTTTCCCCCTCTTCCAGTCCCGGTCATTAGGTGGGTAATCTTTTTTAGGATGGGGACATTCATCTGTGGGGTGTCCTGTTGTCTTGCAGTTACCACACAGAGGAACATAATCCTGTGGTTTCTTAGGATTCGGACAATTATTAGCATAATGTCCAAGTTCTTTGCACCTATAACAAACATGATATTTTCTGGAATCATCGGGGTTTGAATCAAACCTCGAATAGTTTTGATTATAAGGTGGAGGTCGGTTCCAATTGGAGGTGTCATTTTGTTGATTCCAATTGGAACGCCCTGGGAACTGCAAAGGTACCGGTCGGCGATTAAAATTTCTCTTAGGATTATAAGTAGAGTTAGGTCCTGGTCCATTTCGTTCTTGTTGCCAAGGACGAGATTGACCACTATCCACTTGATTAACTGCTTTTTGTTGCTTAAGGTTCCAACACTCTTGAACAGCGTGATTCCCTCCACAATATATACACTTAGTCCTAAATCCTTTCGGAGTAGGACATTCATTAGCGAGGTGTCCCTGACCTTTACAATTGTGACACCACACATTATTACGCTCTTCTGTGGGCTGGGGTCTCTTAGGTCGGTTATTGGCTACCTTAACTGACAATTCTGACAATTGTTTTGTCAGACTCCATATAGCATTATCATATTTATCACTCGTGGGTTCTTGTTGAGGAGCCTTGTTAATTGCAGGTTGTATATACAATTGTGCAGTGGGGTTTCGCACATATGGTGCGTCAGTAACATAATATTGGTTATTCTCATTGATGGGAAAAGTTCCCGAGTGTGAAGGAATTGGATTATTGGAATAAGTATTGTCAGTATATATGACCAACTCATTTTCCAATCTACACTCCTCCCAAGTTTTTGCTCTGGCGTAAGCTTGAGCATATGTGGCAGTGGCTCCCTCCTTAACATAGGTTCTTAACTCCATTGGATATAATCCACCAATGAATATGCTCATAAGGAAATCATCTGGGATTTGGTGATTTCCCATACGTTGCAAGATATCTTGCATTCTGCCATAATAAGTATCAACTCTCTCGTTGATGCCCATTCTAACAGTTCGCAACTTCTCTTTTAGACTCGTGGCAAAGCCTAAGGGTCTAAAATGAGCCAGGAATGCAGTTTTCAATGCATTCCAGTTAGCAAAGGCGGGTTGTCTCTGATACCATGCAAAGGCATCTTCTTGCAATGAAGCAGCAAAAACTTCTTGAAATTTAGCAGCCGGAACATCATTGGCCTGGCAGGTAATTTCAAACTTTGCTACATGAGTGTCAGGATCCGATCCCGGTCTTCCAAGGAAATATGGGATGTGTACAATGTTATGTATCCTTGGAGCACCTGGTATATTAGCCATTACGACTTTGGGTACCGGTGGTGGTAAAGGTAATGGTATAAAAGGTTGTGATACTATTGGTGTTGGTAAAGGTGAAGGTGTCGAATAGGAAGAAAGTACAGGAGGTTGAGTTGTCACTACTTGGGGACTATTTGAAGTCGAACCAAAATAAAGTTGTTGAGGTTTAAGAGGTGATAATGTTTCCTCTTGACTTTTATTTTCTGTAGGATTTGAACTCGCTACTTTTGGTTCAGTATCAGATTGTTCTTTTTGCAACTTAATGACAGACCTTAACCAACTCTTTCTTCTTTCAGCTTTCTTCCTCCGATAATCCCTAGCAATGGCACGATCCTCTCTAGCCTTGTCATTGGCTGCCTTCCTTACTGAGGCTGTTTGTGCGTGTGATCTTTCATGTGCGGTTTCCAGTATGGAAGTTGCATGAGATCATACGTAAACATACTCTATGTCTGACCTTGCCTCTCGTGTTTCACAATCCGCCTTCTTCCATTCAAGCACAATTTTGCAAAGTTTACAAAATTCTTGCCTTGAAGTGAAGAATCTGAAAAATCTGGTATGTGAACACTTACACAAGGGTCAAAAGGTCCATAATAGAAACGAGCTTCATTTCTCGTGAAAAGCCCACCATTCCAACATCCATAACCAAATTTAGTAATTGGAAAGCTTTCCAATTTATATTGACTATAAATGAGAAACAAGAACCTCAAGTCAACTCTCAACCTAGGGTATCCATTGTTAATAATGATCTCATTGAAACCATCACCCTCATTCCAGATTAATCCTAAAATCTTGTCTTGAAGGTGAGCGGGTAAATTCAGGAAGTTGACTAGGAATCCTTTCGGATAAATTGGATGATTCGGTCCAATGTGGATTCCAGCTCCCCAAAATGATGCTTTATAAAAACGATATAAAGCGGTAAACAAATGTGATCCTTGGTATAACTCACTCTCAAGGGTGCTCAACCCTGGTGGGTTAAGTTCCCACGGCCACATTTTGGAAATGGACACATTAGTGTCAAAAATAATTTACTCATAAGAAGTCCATTTGTAACCCAATTGCACGGGTTGACACTTTTAACTACCACCTTCCCACGCTTTTAGTTTTAGACTTTAGCTTATTCACTTCACAATCCTTCGAGTAGTGTCCTAGACTTTTACAAGTCCGGCACACTATTTGGGGATGTGACTCTGTCTGACAAACACTCTCAATTTGTTTCTCTTCAACTAACGAGTCAGGTAGTTTCTCAATATGACACTTACAAATTCGCTTGACAATTCTCTCAACGGCTTCCTCAAAGCCGACAAGGTTTAACTCTCCCAAGCTACTCTCAGAAAGTCCAAAGGGTGTGTATTTTAAAGGGTAATTCAAAGAATTACGATGACCTCTAGATTTCCATATATGTGGTACTTTTGGGCCACCCCCTTTCGAGGGAGCCTAAAAGTATCACACAAGCCCTTCGGTGAAGGTGGCCTGCATTTGCAGGCGCCCAAGCCGAACCCGGATGATAGGTATATAACGTGAGTAGTTAGATTTTTAAGGGAGATTAAATATGCGTCGTAGTACCTCCGGAGGTTAGGCCTTAGTTTTTTACTAGTGTGGCTTTAAACTCCACTAACCAATTTCATATCTAGTTCTAACCTTAACCTACAACCTATTCTACGCGCAGACGCACCAGCCTTGAAACCAAGGCAATCCTAATTTGTGAATTGGGATGGTTCTGATACACCCAACCGGGTGTGACTCATACCACCCTAACTCAACGAACGGAATAACGACAATTTGATGGACCATTCAATTCTTCCTATTTCTTTATTTAGTTCTATTTAGTTTTCTAAGCGGGGGAACTTGGCCTAAGTCCCACCCTTCACACAAATTCCTTCTTAATTACTTACTTTTGTTTGCACGTCCTAACTTACTACATTAACATATTAGGCATCACCCCTTACCTCGGGTCTCTTGCCAACAAGGGTTTACGATTTATTTGGTATGTTTTGATTGTTAAATGTGTTTACACTGGATAGACCACGAAATGCAACTCAATGGGACCAGGGTGACGGGCGACCTGTAGGTTCAACCTGTTGCGCAATCTTCATAAATTGGGGCCATTACTCCCAATCTATGGGGCCAACAACATAATAGTGGATTCGCGGGTCATTAACCCCACCTTTCCACCAACAACATTCAGAGTGGTCGTGTCGGTGATTAATCCGACTTACCACACACGAAACTTGCTAATAAATGAAGCTACTACCACAAAACATACCAAGGGCCCCGAAAACAATGGAATTGGGTACTCCCTTGGCGGTCAAGTGGTCAAGCCACTTGACCTTACGAGATAGGTGAGTGGGTTTATAGATGCGTACCTTAGCCGTGCTCCCTCCAATCCTAAATGGAAGGCTTAAGGTTAGTTAATTTACCTCAATTTTCCTCGGTTGATTTGGGCTTGATGTAGGCCGAGCCGCTACCTCCTTCCTTGCTCCACTTTCCGAGCGTCGACCTTGCCTCCTTCTTTGTAACTAGTTTGGTAGTAAGCGTACCTTAGTTAACAATTAAAATATAAACTGTTATTCTGCCCTGTAATTTAATCCTAAGCATAATATTTATACTTAGTGCACCAAATTATCTTTCCAATGATCTAAAAATCACTCTAATCGGATAAGAAATGCAAAAGTTATGAGGGTTGGAAGTGTGAGGTCGATTCAACCGACCCTTCCAACCCACCTATCTACCTTCTAACTTCAAAAATTCATAGCACATTCCTTACTACTTGGATCTAGGCTTTCCTTATACCATTGGAAAGCTATGAACAAGCTCTAACTAGAAAAAATTATGACATCAGCAGGTTAAGCTAATAGAAATTCAGCGGACTCCTTGTAACACAGCAGTCAATCAAGAAGGCTTAAACTATGTATCTCGCCTTCAACCATTCATATCTAATTCAAATCTTAGTCAAATCAAACGTTCTATATGACCCTGGAGAGATATTAAAAAGATGTATTTGATAAAAATATGTGATTAGAAAGGTAAGCCGAAGTGAACCCAGCAGGTCCTCTGTAATGCAGCAGTCAACCAAAAGTTCTCAAACTATGTGTCCCATCTTGCACAATTCATATCTAATTCAAATCATGCTCAAATCAAATGTTCTAAGCCATTTTGGAAAGCTACACAAAAGTTCTACTTGGGAAAAATATAATTTCTTGGAATTAAAATTCCTATTGGGCTCGCAGGTCTGATCCAGCAGCCGCTACCCACAAGACCACCCAGTTTTTCTACTCCATCTTTGAAAATCCATAACTAATTGTCATCTCAACCAAATCACAAATGGGAAACGGCTATGGATAGCTATAGGAAATCTCTCTAAGAGAAAAATGATAAGTATCTTGTTCTAGCTTTTAAACTAAGCCTTCAGGGCATTGGCAGATGAGGTCTATAATGCCTCTACTCAAAACTCTACCATCCAACCTACCTCTACAAAAGAAGGAATAATTTTGTTGGTGTGTTAATAAACACACAACCTAACTAGGAGAGAGAGAGTAGAGGAGGTTCTCAAGCCTTTCTTTTAGACCATTGAGAATACATGCTAAAGGATTTTTTCCTAACTACATTGAAGCAGGGCTTCGCCCAAAAACTAGAGAAAGAGAGAGAGCTACAAGATGGAAGGAGGGGTTTTTAAACCCTCTCACAAAAGGGCTGGACCCCTCCTCCACCGGATCCATTTTTCAAACCCTTTCCCGAAATTTTGGCTCGGGGGTTTTCCCGGTTGAGGTTGCCACCCTCTCGCCGAGGTGGCTCCGACAAAAAACCTTTAGAAATCTTTCTAATTTTTCCACCATCGAGTTGGCAAGGGGGCAAGTGGGCAAGTATCCCCCTTGCTCTCTTTCTTTTTTTCTTCAAAATTCTTCACGCCGATTTTATCTTCTTACGTAAAACACCTCCAATAGTCTTGTGTGCCTCACACTAACTAATAAACTAACACTTGCTTAGCTAGCATCTACTAACATTTGCTTAATAACTAGCATCTACTAATATTTGCTTAGCTAGTTGTTTTTACTAGCTAGCATATTTTTTCTACTTTGCTATCTTCTAGCACTACTTAGTTTCATTTTGACCTTCCTTCTTCTAGGCTAAATGCTAAATGAACTAATTTTCCCTAAATTCCCTATCAATTCTAACTTTTAATGCTAACATTCTAACTAAAAGTGATCCCGCAGAGTGGTGGACCATTCAAAGGGTTCACAATATTTTAGGTTCATCCATGAATTAAACATTGGGTTATAAATCTAGGCATTTGGTTTTTTTTTGCAATAATTTTGAATTCAAATTATGACTTTAGGATTGCGTCAAAGTTCCAGAAATAGTGATGCACTTATCTCCCTACTTTGTGAATCTCCCAAAGACATAATTTGGATTCCTCATTCAAAATCCAAGCCTCTTAGTATTTCCTAACAGACTTATCTACCTAGACTTCAATCGACCGAAGCCTTCCCCGGCAGCGGCGCCAAAATGTAGTTAGCTTTTTGGTTACAAACAAACCCAGGGAACAAGTCAGGGAAGACTTAAAAGGTGATTCTTATATCATCTAGGTGTCTTAGACAAGGTTTTGTTAGGATAAACACAAAGGTGTAACACTTTACTTCATCTCTGGTGTGACAATTCATTTAAAGGTAAGGGGTAAAAAAACATCTAAAAGACCCCTCTTTTCCAGTACATGCAAGAGTGACAGTCTCTCACCTCACTTTACTTTTCATGGCAATCGTCTGGCAGTGAATTCTTTTTATTAGGACCAAGTGCGGTGCACAAGCATAGGCACAGCCATCGACTATAGTCTTTGCATAAGTATCAACATTGTGTCTTAATTATCAAAGCCAAGGGCACTTTGATCTTTGCTATAGTCTTTAGATTCATATTAGCATAATACACATTTGATTATAGTCTTTAATATAGTCTTTATGCATTATGAATCATAAATCCAACAAAACCATATGTAGGATAAGAGCGCATACATTCAATTATTAATCAATTACAAAACAACGAGATTGGGATTACCCCTTCCTGGAATAGGAAACATTCAGCCAATGACTGCATTGTCCTTTCGGTTTCTCACCAAGGTATCTGTTCAAGGCTATAGTCTTTCCACTAGGCCCTTTCATCTCCCAGCATGACTATTGCCTTCTCAGTCCATTAAGGTACTTATACTTAGGATTACAAACACACACACACACTCTCATTGGGCTAGTACAGATTTCTTGATTTCATTTAATCATCTTATTAGCTTATGTCATCGCTTACTTTATTAATTTCACATTCTTACTCCATTGACATGAAGCTCTCAGATTTACATTTGATTACACCATGACAATTCCTCTCTTAGAATTCCCCTTGATTTCCAAGACTATAGTCTTGCCTTAATTGGGTCTACCCCAATCCCTCCGGGAAATTCCCTAGTCAATCACGAAGACGATAGCCTTCACTCAAGGTAATTGAGAATGAAATCTCATCTTCCCTTCCCACAGGAAGGTAACTTCCCAGACTATTGCCTTAAACTATGATGAGAGATGATCTCAGTTATTAATGCAGACCATTGCCTGGCCGTGTACATTTTCTCTGAATCATTAGATAATGATAAATTTAGACTATGGCCTGATCATGTAATTGAGTTTACTCAATTCTATTGATTCAAGTGGTCTTACAATCAATTACACACAACACACAAGGCCATGAACTGTAATCACTGTAGCGAGGTAGAAACAATTCTCACAACAGTAATTCCTACACTTTGCAATCCCTGCAAGGTGTACTTACAACAGCCACAGACTATAGCCCTGACAATCACTTCAAATCAGTCTTCCATCCCAATATCAGACTATAGCCTGAATTCACAATTAATATCCAATAGACACAACAACATAAACAAGATAAATCTCTCACAATGAAATAATTCAGGATTCACTCCCATATAAGTAATTACTTAATATTGATCAATGTTACATCAAAAGACTATCGTCATGCACAACCAAAGTGCATCAATTTGCAGACTATACTTCAAAAGGTCTAAAAACAATGGAGTTCAATCTCTATCCCAGAGATGACTAACTTCTCTCTTACCTCCCCCTTCCTTTATATTGTGTGGGGAGTCCTCTTCAGCCTTACATCCTTTCATATCAGACTATAGCCTTGGAAGTTATGCTTTTCAGTATCTGAAGACTATAGTCTGTTCACATGGACAGTATCTTAAGATTTCAGTGCAGATTTTGTCCCTTTTTACACTGAATTCTAATTTGCAAAAAGATAAACTAAAAATTGCTATCACAGGTCCCCACGCGTCCCTTCCGTCACCCCGACGAAAGGGACTACGACGGCGAGCTCGACACCCTCATTAACCGCAAGGCTGTCCGCGCCCGTCCCGGCTTGCGTGACTTCCTTCGCGAGGTGGTCGAGTTCGCTCACGTCATTGTGTGGAGCTCCATGGTCATGGAGAACACGGAGCCCATCGTCCACTTCTTGTTCCGTGATCTCCCGAGCCCTTGCCTCGTCCTCGGCCAAGAGGACTGCGACGAGCTGCTCGACGAGAAAGGTCAACCAGTGCCCAAGTTTGGCGGTCGGGGCGGAGGACAACAGTTCCTCAAGGTCCTCCGCTCCAGACTCTGGCGAGGCGTCCCCCGTCTGCAAGGGACGCCGCACGGGTGGTGGCCGACTCCAGAGAATACCGTCCTCATCGACGACAGCCCCACCAAGAGCGTCTTGAACCCCCCGGGCAACGTCATCTTCCCGGACACTTGGACCGGCGATAGGCAAGACACATTTTTGGTCGATAGGCTAGCCCCCTACCTTAGAAGGCTCGTGCTCCACGCCGGTAGCAACCCATTTTTTGTTAGGTCCAACCCCTTCGGCAATGCGGCACGAAGCCCCCGCGATAATGTATTCAAGAGCATCATGAGGCTCGCCAAACTCAATAAATTGATTTGAAATGCCTCCATGTCTTTGCTTTGTATCATGTGGTTCACATTTACTAATGCTTGGTTCGTTTTTGGATGTCTTTTGTTGTTGTGATTGTTGTTGTTGTTGTTCTTGTCCATAGTCTGCCCCCGTATGCGACGCCCCTGTGGTCGACGGCTCTTCCCGTCCCCTCTCGCCCCCTGCCTCCCCTTCCCGCGACGTCACGGACTTCCAAATGCCATCCCTCTACCACTTCTCGGCGGTCGACGCGGCCTCGGCCGTGGATTACTCCCGCGACGTCGGCATCAACGACGGCGTCGTCAACAGCCCGCCCCCACCACTTGTCGCCCGCGCCTACGCCCCGTCGCCCTCCCCCCTCTCCAAGGAGAAACGGACGCTCGTTCGTTTGGGACACCTCTCGCCCTCGAGGGACGATGCCGTCGCTCGTCGCGGGCCGAGCCAGCGTCTCCGCATGGAAGGCCCCTGTTGCCACACCTCCCCCGCCGACTCCGTTCCTCCCCCCGCAACGTCCTCCGCGATCGTGGGCCCTCCACGCCTCGACTCACCCCCGCCATCCAACATTGCAATAGTTCCATCGGCTCCGGATGCTCCCGTCGACGCCCCCCTCGTTCCCACCGTTCCCCGCATGGACGTCCCCAAAGCCAAGGTGCCCTCCTCAACCCTAAACCCCTTTCCCGCTTTTGCTTTGCTTGTCTTCCGTGTGCGTGCCGTTCTCTTTACGAGCGCCCATCCCAAACCAACCTCATTATTTTCCCCACTCCATTCCTATTCTTATCTTCCTATGACGTTGTTTCGCAGGTGGCTACCCGCTCGCTTGGTGCCCGGCCCTCCTCCACGTCCTCCTTGGATAGCCACGCCCTCAAGGCCGCATCTTCCGAGTCCGATCGTTGTCTGGCCCTCCGGAGAAGCGCAAGACGTTCCCTTTCGCAAATGCCCTCGTATTCTACTTATAATACCACCTCGTTAAATTCGGGAGCGCGTCCTGAAACATGCAAGAACGACACATATTCCTTTCCAGGCAACACACAAGGATACAGTCGTGGGCCTGAGATTTTTAGAGCCATGGAGGCCGCCAAAAAAAAGGACTTAGCCGCCAAAAAAAAATAGTGGGTTGGACTAGTGTGACTAGAAGCGTACTAGTGGGACGGACTCCCTAAATGGGCTTAGGTGTAGAACATATTTAAGTGCTTACTTTCTATGCTATTCCAAGTTACTCAAGACATTGATGGTATTTCCATTATAATTGTATTTCAATCCCAATTAATTCATTCAACTTCCATTCATTCTTCGCATCTTCCCTTCCATTCATAACGAGTTGTCATTTCATACGCAACTATTTTCATGTATGCCTCACATTTTTGTTCACTTTCATGCCTTTATGTATAATAATAGTAGCATACCATTATACATATGGGATTTTTAGTCGTCATTACTGGTCCAATTTTGAAATGTGCATCTTTATATAGTCTCATAATCAACAAAAAGTCTCCAATTACCGAATATAGTGTTATGGGTATGAGGTATGGCATAATACATAACTTTACCTAGACTAATACCCCATCAATATAGTAAACAAAGTTACGATGTTTACTTTGAGTTGTCTGGACACCAAGTTGTGTAAAGTGTTGGTTATGGTAGGAAGTGTTTTTCCATAAGGGAGGGTCCCACCCACCCTCCCGGAGTTTGAGGGAAACATAGATATATGGAAGGAATGGTTTGGCCTTTATACAAGAGGATATATTCATACATGACTAAGCTTGAATGCAAGCATAGATATGATCAAGACATCTCTCTCTCTCTCTCTCTCCACCTCCCTTAGTAAATAAGGAATGGATTGGGATTTCATTCCCAAGTTGAAACCAAAAGCATTGTAAATGGATATCAATAAAGCATGTAATGAACTCGGAAATTTGAAATATTACAAAATCCACATTAGCATTGAGGTTATAATGTATGTGACTTACCATTTGAAAGGGTTTTTTATCATTCTAAAATGAGACTTATATTTGTGTGCTAATTGGGGCCATTCACGATCAGGGTACTACTTTCGGGACAAAGGACTTAAGGACTTTGTCGCATTGATCTTGGTTTTTATCATGATTTACTATTATTTGATCAATAAATTTTACATAAATAAGTAGATAGTTCATAAGCTTTATCAAGAAAGATTTTTATTATTATTTAATAATCACCCTAAACCCTAGGCCACATCAGTGGCATTTTTTTGCTATTTAGGTGTGCATTGGTGGTCAATTATTTCCTGTTATGTATCTTGGTACCCCGGGTACGCAACTCCCGTATTATATGGTCTTGATTATAATCACTTATAATGCGTTTTAGTCCAATATTGAGTGATACAATTTGTTTTAATGTAGGAAACCCTTGTAGCCCTTCTAACAAGGAATCCAAAAATGTAATTATATATAGGAAATGAATATATTTTGAAGCATATAATTGCATTAAAAACCTAATTATATGATTTTTTAATACAGGTACCATAGGTCAAACTACCCAACTTTTTGGACTTTTTAATAAAATTTCAACATTGTGAATGAATTATAATTTTAATGGGAGGCAACTATTCGTGGCTTTTAAATTTTAATGGGAGGCTTAATAAATATGCAACCCAACTTTTTTTTCATCTCATTTATTTAATTTGGTCTTCACCCAACTTTTTTTTCATCTCATTTTATTTAATTTGGTCTTCACCCAACTTTTTGATCATTTTAATTTGATATAATTTGATATAATTTTTACAAAAGCCGTCCTCTAAGCCGTTTTAAGTACGATGCCCCCTGCGTATAATATGGGAGTTGCGTACCCGGGCTTGGTACCTTGGTAAAAGTGTCATGTGTCCATTCATATAAATTTTTTTGTCCAATTCTAATACTTGACGTTCCTTTGACGTGTGGCCGTGAGTATATGTATATTTGGACATGTTTGGTGCCACATGTAAAGTTGGGCAATTGCTATTCAATACATATTTGGTTCTATTGGTACACACTTGAACGATGAGTGTGAGGAAAAAATTTGGGATTGTTTCGATTGATTCTTGTTGTCATTTTCATTCCTTGATCCTAAGGTGAACAATTAAGACAACACTCCTGAATGTCCTTTAAGGAATCAAAAAGATATCTTAGGTGACCCTATTCCTTCTAATTAACTTTGTCAGTGTACTTGATATGGAGTATGAAATGTAGGTATGATCCAAAATATGCTTCACAATACAAATCTAAGCATACCAAGCATGTGAAGTTATCCAAAAAAGTCCGTTTTCCGTTAGACGGCCAAAAGTAGTACCCTAACCGTGAATGGCTCCAATTATAGTTTTTTTAATTTTATGAAATTTAGTATTGCCTTTTAATTTCACAAGTATTCATACATATTCAAACTCATTAAGCTGAATTATGCCCCTTTCACTCACTAAACAGACTCAAGATATTTTCCCTTTTGCTTTGTAGATTTTGGTGCACACCATGAGAACCTGCAACCTCATGGTTGGAGCCTTTCAGGGTTGTGGGCACCGTTTAGGTAGATGTGCGTAATTCGGTGTCTAATCTTAAACTAACACCTATATTTGAATGATGTATGTTTGGGTGTGAACATAAGAACGCACACCAAAAAGACATGTGTTGAGAAGAGATTGGAGTACATGCTAAAAAATTGTTAACCATCTAGACGCAATAGTCAAACATAATTGCGCATACCTATATCATCTTTCAATAACTGATGAGAGAATATTTACTTTGACAATGGATGAGATATTTAAACAAACTTTGAATTTCATGAAGAAAGTTGTTATAGGCACGAACTGGATTTGCTAATCATATCGCACTAATTACGTTTTCCACCTTTTTCATATCCTACAAGAAGTGGGTGCAAAGAGAAAAGTCTTTGTTAAAAACCCATTTACCTTACCACCAAACAATGCAAGTTTTTTAAGAGTGTTGCTCTCAACTAATGGTTCCTTGACGCCAACCTTGTTGTTGGGTAAACATAAAATGCGTTTTTACTGCATTTTGTAGCATGCGCAATGACTTGCCTTGGCGGCAACCACTTTTTTGTTGTGTTGTACATCTGCTCGCCCGGCTACCCTACCTCCCCATAGACTAAAAATAGATATCCTTGGGGGACAACAAAGCTCGGCCATGTGCCCAATCCAAGACATATTGTTAGCTACAAAATATTTGACATTACAGCCCAACCTCGTTGATACGACACTCGTTTATACAACACCCTCAATATTACGACACAATTTTGCGCGACCAAACTTTTTAGTTCAAACTCCCTCTTTTATACGACTACGACACTCGATAGTGTGACATTAAGAATCTCCGTTTCGTTATATTAAAGAGGTAGTTAATGTTAAAATTTCTCTCATCCATGTTATGTACATCTAAAATACATTCATTTTCACTTGGGAACTACTTGGGAACTTCACTTACCATTGGAAACTTAATGAGAATCAAGGCTACTACCGTACCTGCATGGCCAGTTCAGCAGAAAATAAGTCAGTTTGTGAGGTGCCGAAATATGTGATAAATACAAGGCCTCACTGCCCAAAGTTGATGAAATTCATGGATGAATTGCCGAAATAGATGAAATCAGCAGACTGTGAACTATTTCATGAAAACATATTGTCTACAAAAATCACAGTATTTTTGAGCTTAAAGCATTAAGAGGAGGGATGAATGTAACAGAAATAACAAACTACAGTTATAATGCTGAATTTTCTGTTAATACTGTTGATGGGTGTCGAATAATGATTAAAATATTGTTGTAATGGCAGAATGACCTTGCAGTAATTAAAATAATTATTCGGCACTTAAGTGCCAAATTGGCCATGCAGGTACGGTAGTGCAAAATGGGCATGGTTAGGATTAGAGTGGCCTCCTGCCTAGTATGTTGCTAAACGTCATGCATCATTGTTGTCTAGTTTCTTATTACAGAGCTCTTTCTATTTTGGTGTTAATGAAATTATTAATTTTTAAAAGTTAGTAGGGAATTCAGATAAGATGACAATTGCTAACTTGGGTAGGCAACACTAGAGATCTTTACACTCTAATTTCAAGAGTTCTTGAGAACATTTATATTTGTTTGGAGTTATAAGTTATTATTTCATACCATCTATATTACTTAAACTCGTTGTATATATATTTTAAGCTCATATTTCTTATGTTTTTAGGGGCGGTTTACACTATGGACCAAGAGCCATGACCATGAAATTCTAAAATCTGTGATTGGAGAGTAAAGTGCTCTTGGTCCCATTTGGCTTTACACTACCTTGAAAAAAGGAGAATGACCACTAACTTTGAGGTCCCCAAAAACTACTAAAATTTGCCATTTGGATAATGTGCCATGGTCCAACAGGTTTTCCGTTGAGGCGAGGCAAAATGCTCGACTCAACGGAAATCAAGGGAGCCGTAAGGTTGAAAATCAGCCATTGGCCGAATTTTTTTTTTAATATTGTTTTTTCCCGAATTTTTTTGGGCATGTATT
The DNA here is from genome assembly GCA_950295325.1 of Polytrichum commune. Classification (NCBI taxonomy): domain Eukaryota; kingdom Viridiplantae; phylum Streptophyta; class Polytrichopsida; order Polytrichales; family Polytrichaceae; genus Polytrichum; species Polytrichum commune. The sequence continues at coordinate 3,070,487 of OX485804.1, forward strand.
AAAAAAATAAGCACCTTCACTTTTTGGTGTGTGGTCATTCCTCTTGGTCCACATTCGGTTTACACCTAGTGAAGGGCCCATGAACCATGAAAACTAATATTTTAGTAACTCGGACCATGGAAGTCGTCCCACGCAAAATAGGCCTCTTACGTGGGACGACTTCATGGTCCATAGTGTAAACCGCCCCTTATTATCCCTCGATAATACGACAACTTTACGCCGTTTGTCATAGTAATGAGAAGACGACACCTCAATAATATGATTTTTTTTTGTGTTTCCCAAACGTGTCACACTAAAGAGGGAGAGCAGTAGCTGGAGAGGGGTCAACAGGGTTGGGCTCTTACCCTGGTTCTTCCGGTTCTAACCCCAGCTAACAAGGATTCCATGTAGACTTGGAACTGAAAACCAAGACACGGTACAATAAAAAACTCTACATGTGCTAAAGGGGGGTTGAGATTTAGCCTTTAGGGTCAAGTGGGCAGAGAGCCTTAACTTATACATGGCTCAGATTCAACGTGAGAGCACATAACTTACTCGGGTCCCGAGTTCAACATTCGAGAAAAGTACAATCAAATTTGAAGACCCACACAATTGTAGTAGGTAGGCCATAGAGGCTAAATAATAATGCTATCATGCGGCTACCCACAAACTTGCCTTGTCATCGGATCCAATATTATCATCATCGGATCCCGGTCTTTAAAAGCACTTTCGTTACTTCATTTCATTTCAGTGCCAATTGAGTCACTGTTGGGTGAGAGTTTCAAGTGACTCATTCAGAGCTTCCCAGGGTCCCTTCTTTCATGCAACGTCCAACTCTCAATGTATATATATATTTTCTATACATACCGACAGGAGCCTCCGACGTTCAGGTGCACAGACTTGGACTTTTAGCTTGACAGTGGCGTGATCGCTGCCACTTCTAGAAAGCTTCCCGCATGAGTCCGGAATGAGAACATCTTCATACCTGATTTCATCGCTTAGGACATTATTTAAGTTGCTCATGAGTGCAAAATACAAAGTTAGCAAATTCATCTTCCGAGAAACACTACTTAGAAAGCTTCAAGTTAGTGTTCAAGAATCAGTCTCCCATTGTGACATATTGTAGGGGGCTTGCTTAGTAGCTACGGTGTCTGTAAAGGTCGATTGATGGATACGGTTATCTTATCATTCGAGTGAGAAGTATATAAATCATCACCAGAAGTCGGTCACAAGCTCAATCTAGCAAGGTGTTTTCCCTTTTCTTTCTTTGTTTTTGATGGGTGGTTTGTCTTGATTTTGACATTTTGTGTAGTTGAGATGAACTAACCAATCCTTTCAGATTTGCTCTGTGTGTGTGTCTGTCTCTCTAGGCTCTAGCTTGACCAGTTCCAAACTCACCGAAACTCAATCAACAAAGCAGCTCACGACGTTATTTATGTTGCTCATGAGTGCAAAGTTAGCAAATTCATTTCCGAGAAAGTCTACTTAGAAAGCTTCAAGTTAGTGTTCAAGAATGAGTCTCCCATTGTGAAATTACAGGGGGCTTACTTAGTAGCTACGGTGTCTGTAAAGGTCGATTGATGGATACGGTTATCTTATACGGTTATCTTATCGTTCGAGTGAGAAGTGTATAAATCATCATCACAAGTCCGTCACAGCCTCAACCTAGTATGGTGTTTTTTCCTATTCTTTCATGTTTTCTTAGGGTGGTTTGTCTTGATTTTGACATTTTTTGTAATTGAATTAACTAACTAATCCTCTCAGATTTCCTCCGTGCGTGTCTGCCTGTCTCTCCAGGCTCTACTTTTAACCAGTTCCAAGCTCACCGAAACTCATTCAAAAAAGTGGCCACTTACGTAGGTTCTTCATTGTTAGAGCTCTCATACTTGTAGATCATCGGTGTCTATTCTCTTATAGACATCTCTGTGCTTCAGATCAGAAATATTTTTAAGCCGGTAAACACTATCTTTAGTATGTACCTTTCTGATAGAATTCATATTTGAACAGATTCAGTGTCTATTGTCTTCCGTGCTAGAAATCTCTGTGGTTTCATAACATTCTTAAACCAGTTACACTTAATACCATTATATAAATCATCATCACAAGTCGGTCACTGCCTCAATCTAGCAAGGTGTTTTCCCTTTTCTTTCTTTATTTTTTTGGGTGGTTTGTCTTGATTTTGACATTTTGTGTAGTTGAGATGAACTAACCAATCCTTTCAGATTTGCTCCATGTGTGTGTTTGTCTCTAGTTTGACCAGTTCCAAGCTCACCAAAACTCAGGCAACAAAGCGGCCACTTAGGTAGGTATTTCATGGTTAGAGCTCTCATACTTGTGACTCATCGGTGTCTATTGTCTTCTAGAAGTCTTTGTGCTTCAGATCAGAAACATTCTTGAGCCGGTAAATACTATCTTTAGTATGTGCCTTTCTGATAGAATTCATATTTGAACAGGTTCAGTGTCTATTGTCTACCGTGCTAGAAATCTCTGTGGTTTCATAACATTCTTTAACCAGTTACACCTAATACCTTTTCCGTTTTCTTATAAATTTCATGCTTGAACATCTGTGTGTATTGTGTTTGGTGCTAGGTATCTCTGTGCTTTCATAACATTCTTAACCTAGTACAAGTTTATTGCCTTGACCTTTTGAGATCTCTTGAAAGGACTGAACTTGCGATCCCATAATACAAGTTGAGGAGACTTTGAAAGTAGGTCATGCCATCAACTACTACATCTCTACACCAAGACCAAACAATTCGTAAAGTAGCTGCGTTTGATTGTTGTTATCATGTCTGTTTAAAATTTAACTAGTCGTATCGATTATGCTCTAGATCGGAAAATGACTTGCTCAAGGTGGTCTTCCTAAGTTTAAGATTTGGGTGGTTTATATATTCACAATAGGTTGTGCACTTTGATTCCTTGTCTTAAGAATGTTATAGCAAGACTTGCTAACTTGATTAATATTGAGGTTTCCAAGAGGGCTGTTATTTGGTGGCACAAAATTGGTTATACAGATCATACACTACCATTCAAACTCCCCACTCTGAGTGCTGAAGCTTGAAAGTTTGCTTTCTATGTTTGATTTAACCTATGGATCACTAAATTATTTCATAACCTTCCATTCTATCGACGCCAGTACAATATCTAATATGGAAAAACGCGACTAATATCACCTGCAGTCCTTATTGATTTTTAAGAAGTTTAAGAGTACAATCCGAGCTCCCAAAATTTCTTAGCTTCATCATCATGCAGGGAATTTTAGATAACCGGATCGTGTGTTACTCTCACATCAAATCAGGATCTCATCAGATACATTTAGCTGAACTACGCTCATCTTAAATCAATTCAATTAGATCATACCATAACCCTGTGCCAACCAGGTTGCACTTGAGCTAAATTCTGGCAAATGGCAAACCTTGCTCTTGCATTTTGTCTTCTGCCAACAAGGAACCTAGAAGTTGAAAGAGGGTTGTACTTTGGCCGACACCACATATGCGAGTGTGTTTTATGGCACTCAATCTCCTCATCTTGCAGAACATCTACCTGATGTAGGTCAATATCTGAAGTTGTTCTCGTAGAAAGATATCATGTTTTGCTTTCTAGGTGTGTATAAGTTGCAAGATAATATTTGTATGCTTGATGGGGTACTATTGGAAGGTCAAATTAGGTGATGGACAATGATATTATATATGTGGAGAAGCTAGCTCTTAGGTTTGGCGACCTGAATTCCTGATGGAGTAGTAGTGCAAATCAGGAGTGAGGTTGAGGTGTGTCATATGGGCCTCAAGTTTCTTAGTTTCATATGTTAGCTCCTTTGTTTGTGTGATGTATTACATCTTGTTTCGAAAGTAGGTAGAGTGACAAGTTGGTAATGGTTTTTAGGTGAGTTTATCGAATGTGTTTATGTGGAGGGATATATAATTTAGAGCCATGCTTGCTGACTCAAGAAGACATGCACAACAATTGTATAGTGTATTCGAGCTCTGTAGGTTGGGAGGACTTCAGAAGTATCTGGTTGAATGATTTGGTTTCAAGTTAAATCATCTAATGGGATGGTGCACATGTGGATTGTGATGCCAGGGTTGGCCAAAACCGATTTGGAGCGGTACTACGAGTTATTGGGGAAGTTGGTGATTGGGTGACCGGCATAGTTTGAGTTCAAGGCGAAGGTAAGATATCAATATGCCACAAATATTCCGACTTACTTTCAAGGCGGACATGTAAAGGGTAGTAGAGGACTTTATTGGTATTGGAAGGTTTGCTTACAACTCTTTCTGTTCTTGAAAAGGTCTAACGTACATGACAACGCCTCAGGTGTAGTATATAATAACAACAATGAGATTTCTTTTAAGTTTTGAGGATCCCTTTTGTGAGTTGTTCTAGAGCTCTGGAATCCATGTACTTGTAGATTTTTGAGAACCAGTGCATACTAACTTCAAAGGTCTTCTTTGTCTTATCTTTGTCCACCAGTAGAGGAAACATTTTGAGCGGCCTTCAAAACGAACAAGAACTATTTACACCCTACAACACTCTTGAGTTATCCTTCAACTCAACTCGATGTTTGGTCGGGATTTGGTTGTTTTGCATACAACACCTTCCATATTCGGGTAAGTTTCGGTGCACTCTTGGAGGTAGTGAGGAGGTTTAAAGGAAAAGCTCTGCATCGGGTGTTTTTGAAGGTCATACTCATTCTGGCATGCCATCAGGAGGTGCTCGTCATTCACCTCCAAGGGTGCATCACAGTTGGAAAGAAAGTGTAATTTGATATTGTATGCAAATCAACCAGCGGAAAATCATCGGGAATCATCCCCCGACAAAAGGACCCTTCGAGTTAGAATTGCCGACCAAAAGTCAAGTTAGCATTTTCACGTTTTGTTGTTGCTAAAGTAACTTGAGTTCCATGTTTTTATTTTCTGACAACGCTGTGATTTCCACTGCAGCTTCCAGAGACATCAGCAGACTCTGCCATAGCGGACTCCACCATGGTTTTGCTTACGTTGACAGCTTACAGATCAGTGGGGAGGCCGTTTACGGGGTTGTAGGATTTGGGCGGCAACTAGGTTTAAGTGGTGGTGGTGGTGATGTTCGGAGCTTTGCAGTTTGAAGGCTTTTTATGGTTTGTGGTGAATGGGGAGCTTTGGCAATATTGTTGCTGTAGATTTGAAGTGGTCATGTCATGTGGGCAGCAATGAGATGATGACGACAATGCTGGAAGTGTAGTTTGTAAGTTAGTTCAGGTCGGAGGAAGGAGGCATGGAGGCGAGTGGAGGTTTAGTGGCAGGGTTGCAATACTTCCGGAACTACGACCTGGTCGTCGTGATTCTTACATACTGATGGGGTAACTTACATTCTCTCATTTTCGCATTTCCCTCAATCCCACATGTTTATTTTGCATGCACTTGGTCAAAGCAAGGCCGTCGTCTGCACACGCAAACAAAGGATTGAAGGCAAGAAAATGTGAATGTGGGGCAGATGGTGAAGGAGAGAATTTAGAAAGGAGATGGGTACCTCCTCTCCTCTCCTCCATTACCCTCTGTAATGTTTTGATTTCCAGACATACACGTAGCGTTGGTCGTTGCCTCACACCACTTGAGGTCAAACCTAAGGTCGCAAGATCGGTGGGCCAAGATGTGCCTAAGATGGTGGAACTTTGTCTTTAAAGGTTGGTCTCTGCTTATTTTGGATTGAAACTCAAGTTCAAGCTTGTGTTCAAGTCAAGTCCGATAATTACAAGTTCAAGTTTTGGCTAGACGTTGAAAATCCTTTCAAAATAAGAAGGAACCAAGCCACTCTAACCATGTTACACACAAATAAAACGTTCATATTCTTTCACCTAGGCACACTGAACTTGCAAGCTTGCCCACCTTGAGCTCAAGATCCAAGTATGTGGCTGGCCCTTCACGCAAGTGACAGTGACTGATTAGTGATGGGTATGGTGAGAGAGATGGTTCTTTTGTTGCAATTCATTGCACTTGCATACCTGACAGTATGTGCAGGCTGCAGAGTAGGACTTTTATGCATGTATCTTGTAGTTATGTCAGAGAACCTCCTTGCAATGGAAATATGTATGTGGTAAAGCTTCCTCTGACCAGGTTTTAGAGCAAAGAAGGCAACAAGAGTAGAAACGACAGACTTTATGTGTTCGATCTGCACACTAGTGTATTGTGCAAGCTTATGGCTAATATAAGCTGCTAGCACCAAATGAGAATATTATACTCGCTTTCATGTTGCCTCTGTCACCTACAAGGCAGGAGGCTCAGCTGTAGTATGTAAGATACAACGACGAGATTTTTCAAGAGCTTCGACGATCCCTTTCGTGAGTTTTTCTCTAGCTCTTGAATCCATGTACTTGTAGACTTTTGAGAATCACACACTTAAATCGAAGGTCGTCTTTGTCTCATCTTTGTCCACCAGTGGAGGAAACGTTTTGAGTGCCCATCAAAACGAACATGATTTACTTCCGCCGTGCAATGCACTTGAGTTATCCTTTTACTCAGCGAGACTTTTGGTTGGGAGTTGGTTGTTTTGCATACAACACCTTCCATATTTTGTAAGTTTCGGTACATTCTTTGGAGGTAGTGAGGAGGACTGAACGGAAAACTTTCAATATTGGTTTATTGAGGGACTTGGATCGTTTGAATTGGGCGTATGTTTTTTGGCTGGTGTTGGCTGCCTTGCATGTGTAATGTTGTTTGAGTCTTTTTCAATGCAGATACAATGAATAGTTGGTAACAGTTTGCAAGTTAATTTATTAAGTGAGTGTTTATATGCAGGGATATATAACTTAGAGCCATGCTTGCCGACTCTGGGAAACATGAACAATAGTTGTATACTTTATTCGACCTTGCAGGTTGGGAGGACTTCAGAGTTATCTGGTTAGATGATTTTGTATTAGGTTAAATTGTCTCATGAGAGGTTGGACTTGTGGATGGTGATGCCAGGGATTACAGAAAAAAGATTTGGAGCCTACTATGATTTTGTGCAATCAAAGTTGTGAATAGTATGGCCAGCGTAGTAACTAGTCAGGGCAAAATAAGATACCGATATACCATAAGGATTCCAATTCACTTTGAAGGCCGACAAGGTAACAATGGTATTGATTTCCAAGTTGGCCATGGTTGGTGAAATTTCTTGTGTAAGTATGTTAGAAGAATGGCCATTGGGAGCATTGTTTGAGCAGGTGATTTGCAACATCTGGTCACAGACCTCTGACCTTGAGTAGGAGCCATATAGTAAAGTGGACTGATATAATAACCTCAAAACTTTTGGCACCTGCAAGCAGTAATAACTGTAAAGTTTAGGAGCCTTTCCTGACAACCTGTGATTGCTTGGAGCTACTCTGTTTATCGTATTAAGTAACACCCTCTGAACAATATCACTTCACCTAACTTACATTGAAGCCTATGTACATTTTTATATGTTTTGGCAAGACGGTTACAATTAGTGTCAAAACGAAGGTTAAAGTAATACCCAAGGTGAGTTTACAAGTTGAGAAGATTCGATGTGCTTGGCAAATGCACCAAAGGTAGACGTGTTGTATTTGAATACTTTTATCTCTGCACCCACATCTTGTAGGATAGGAGACACATGCAAAAATTAGTGCAAGATGATTAGTACATTGGGATCATGCCCGTATCCAATTTCTTTCAGAGCTCATAATAATATTTTGTTCATTATCAAATTGAAGATTATCGGTTAAATAGGCCCTCCCCCTCAATTATGTTGACTATTGAATCTAGAATTGGTAGCATATTTTGAGCACGTAGTCCAACCTTTTCTTAACACATGTATGTTTGGTGTTTGTTCTAAGATTCACACCTAATTACACACCAGTTGCATATAGGTGTTCACATATTTGTTATGGTGGATCAATGTTGGTCTGCCTTACTCTCCTCCAAAGGACATGACCTACAATACAGAAGGCTCAGTTGTAGTTTTATATGAAACATGAGAAAATTCAAAAGCTATGATCATCCTTTTGTGAGTTGTGATGTAGCTATTGGAACAATATATGGACTTTTGACAATCACACACTCACGACAAAGATCGTCTTTGTCATATGTTATCCTTATCTACAATTCTATCCGTGTAGCTAACATTTTTAGTGACCTTGAGTATGATCAACAACTGGACTGTGCAACACACTTTCATGTTCATTTTTCGTTGATGTTATCATTTGTCAAACTCCCAGTTCATTTTCTGACAATGGTGTTGATCTCCAGGTTGGCCATGGTTGGTGTGTAAGTTGAAGATTGATGTTGAAGAATCTTGGAAGGGGAATGGCCATCGCGAGGTTCGTTTGGGCCGGTGAATTGCAACTCTTGGTCACATGTATACATGTAAGCTTGAATAGGAGCTACATAGTAATGTGAATTGAAATATTGACCTCCAAACCTTTTGGCAACTACACGAAGTAATTTCATCACTTAAAATCCCTTCTTGACATGTTTAAAACCGTGAAAGGTGATTCCTAGAGGTACATTGTTTATGATATTAAGTGTCACTGACTGAATAGTATCACTTAACTTCCATTGAAAAGTATGCATGTTTAGGGATATTGGGTATATGTTTTCAATTAGTGTTGAAACAAAAATGAAAGTGGAAGATGAAAGTGAAAGATGAAAGTGAGTACATAAGAAATTGGATCCAACTGTACCACATGAAGGCAATCACTTATGATAAATGTGTATCTTGTGTGTTAAATTAATCATTTTATACAAATATGAAGACCTCTCCCACTTGTGAGTGATCATTTTAAGCCTTTGATTTTAAGATCTTCAATTGATATTTAATACCATATGATTAATGGTTTTGGATGTGGCATTTTGAGGGACATAGACAACTTGTTTTAATTGTTGGCGAATAGTTCATCACACAACGATTATAATTACTATATGAAACAATGTAGTGCTTTGAAATGTTTATCTTAGAGTCGAAGATTATCCTTCATGAATGTGATGCTTAGGGGTTTGCAAGGTTGATGAATAAGAGGCTAACTTTGAGCTTAGTTTGATTGGTGTTGATAGCAAGAGTTGTTAGTCGAAGTTTGGACTGGAGTTAAGTCTTAGTACATCTTTGGATTTACACAAAGGATAAAAGGTACACATCTTCAACCACATACCTTCATATTTGCATGTGACATAGGAATATCAATGTGATTGCAATTAGTTTGGCATGCGATATGGCTCACTTGAGGTGCTCAATATTTATTAGAACCAAGATCAAATTTGATTATGGTACTTATTGTACACTTGTAAACATGTTTCTACAATATAAACCAACACCAATGATTGTGTGACAACAACAATAAGGATAAAAGAAAGTCAACGGAGTGTTCATTGACATGGAAAATGACGTTGGCTTAAATTGAGAAACAAGATTTGGATGACCTTTAAATTGAGTTTTTTCTACACCTTCGGAAGTTATGTTCTGTTCCTTGACATCAAAATTTTGAAAACTTGTGAAATTTGTGATATAGGGTTTTGAAGATTTCCAATTGGCAATCATTGCATCATGGACGAGAACTTCATGCTACTGTTGGTCCAATGCTCAACACAAATGAAGAAGTTGGTGCGAGGATCAAATTTGTTGAATGAAAACCAATGTTTGCACATGACAAACATATCATCTCTTCTTGTGGAGGGTATTCAAAGCATGGTGAAAACTTTGCATGGAAAGGTCAAGCTTGGATCAAGTATGGAGGATTTGTATCGAGTTATGAAGAGAGTTGAGGTAATAATCCAAGATTGTGGTAAGGCTGATTGGGTTCATGCATCACTATGGCAAATGGACAATGAAGAAGAGTTTCGAGAGGTACTTGAAGAGTTGAGATGCAATTTTGACACAATGTGTGGCCAATTTCAATCAATGGGTGTAAATGTACATGGCCTTCAAGAATCCATCAACTTTAGTCCAATCAAATTTTTGGAGGTGGAGAAAGACCAAAAGGCATTGATGTCCCGTTTGTTGGCACATATTCAAGCGACAAAAGAATCTCCTGAAGAGCAAGAGATTGTGAAGCATGCCTATAAGCGGTTGAAATGTCGAATGGATGGAGAAGGCGGGGAGTTGGATGCTGTTAATTTTCCCACATATCATTGGAGTCCTGAATTGACAACATCATTGGGCATTGGTAGTATTGGACAAGTATATATGACAAAGTGTTTTGGCCTAGACGTTGCAGCGAAGGTTTTTGAAAAGGTTGATGGTGAAGAAAATATCATTATGTCAAATGCAAATTATAGGAAGGAAGTGGGTGTTTTAGCAGGGTTGAGCCATCCCAATATTATTAAGTTCATTTGTTGTGGGGAAATCTTGGACAACCAAAAGTTTGGGAATTACATAGGGATGGAGAAAATGGACAAGAACCTCGCAGATCATTTGGACAACAAGACTTTGAGAAAATCTTATCTTGTTACCATTGATATTATAATGCAGATTGCAAGAGGTATGTTTTACCTTCACGACATGAATGTTGCTCATCGTGATTTGAAACCTGAAAATGTCCTTGTCAACTCTTGGGGGAACTCTAAGTTGGATAGGATGGGTTATGTGAAAGTGAAGTTGGCGGACTTCGGAATTGCAAAAATCGAAGCCAAGGATGTGTATGAGGAGCCAACTTGGGAAAGTTAGGATCGACTGGGTATAGAGCTCCGGAGACTTTTCTCAAAGGTGGCAAGGCAAATGCTTTCAAAAGCGATGTATTTAGTTTTGCCATGTTGTGTTCATATGTTCTCACCACAACCACACCATTTCAAGGAAGGACTCCATCATCTATAAAGAAAAGTATGGAGGATGGAGAACGACCAAAGTTGCCCCTTGAGTGCCCTAAGTCCTTGGCAGCTTTGATAGAACAATGTTGGTGTCTACAACCGTCAGAAAGGCCAACGTTTGAACATATTTGTACGAGGCTTGGCAAAGTAAAAGGGGAGCTTTTGGAGAATACCCAAAAGATCTCCAATGGATGGATCAATCTTAACACCTTTGGGCAAAATGGGTTCTATTTTCTTCAAGCTCTTGTATCTTGTTTTTGGTTGTGGTTCCAAATGATGGTAAGTTGGATGAGGCCATGTGTTTGGTTAATATCGGGAAAGATGAATGGTGAGGATCATGTGAACATTCCCGCTAGTACATATGCAAACAAAGGAGAATGTGATGTGTTAGTCAGATCCATAGATTGCATGGAACTCACAAGGACAAAGGCTCAACACAATGGTGTAGAGAAGCTTGTTGGTATGGACAAAAGAAAGTTAAAGGTGATGACGGAATTGGTTAAACACTCGATGGTGGTCATCACCGGGATGGGTGGAATGGGGAAAACCACTTTGGCAAAGTATGTGATGGAGCATATGCGCCAAGAATTTGATGTATCGTGCTTCACGTTCATGAAAGCCCAAGGATGTGGTATTTTAGAAATATTGAAAGAAATTTTGAGCAACCTAGGAGTGAATCGTGAGAATGTGATTGACATTGCAGAAGGGAAGAGATTGCTAGAGGAAAATATCACCAAGCAAAGGACTCTCATGGTTCTAGATGACATTGGTAGTGCAGACCAAATCCATGAATTAATGGATCTTGAGATCTTCAAAGTGGCCCCTATAAAGAACAAAATGATCATCACAACTCGTGATTGGGGTCTTGTCGAAAGCCTTGAAGGTGCTCAACGCGTGGATATGAATGAGCTGAATTTGGATGAAGCTATGAATTTGTTTACTCTGCATGTTTGTGACAATCAAAGGGTCTTTGAAATACCACCTCATGTGGAAGACATAGCGAAGAGAATTGTGGAAACTTGTAGGGGACTTCCTTTAAGCTTGAAGGTTGTGGGTTCCACATTACGTGGAATCGATCGCGTGCGCGTATGGATGAGGACTTTGCAAAGACTACGAAGGGCAAGATCTTTAGGTTCAGGAAACGATATGGAACTTTGGCAGTGCTTACAAGTAAGCTTTGACGACCTCAAGGATGAAAAAGAGAAGAACATGTTTTTGGACATATGTTGTTTTCTTAGCAAAGATTTGTTTGCGGGAGGTATGTTAAAAGTTGAAACTGCTTTGCAAATATGGAGCAACATCAACGAAAACCCTATAAAATCCTTGGAACGTTTGGAAGATAAATCTTTCATCAAGATTGGCAAAGATGGAGGCTTGGAAATGCATGACCAATTACGAGACATGGGCCGCATGATTGTGGAAACACAATCCGCCTATATGGGAACTCGTTTGTGGAACATACATGCTACAAAATGGAATGAGGAAATTGGAAAAGATATGAGGCACATGGAAAGTCTTTCCTACAATGAACCAACAAAGGAGGTCAGATTCATGGACATGAAGGAACCATTGCCTTCTCTTCGATTGTTCAATTATCAAGGGTGTGAGAGCCTGATATCAATAGGACCTATTGTGAACCACTCTAAGCATCTAAGATGTTTGTTGGTGAATTGCGTACAAAAAATCTTCATGTCTACTAGTGAAGAAATGCAAAATCCAATCTCCTTTGTGAAATGGGAAAATCTTCTCCATTTGAAGGTTTTGGTGATAACGGGTGTATCCAGCTTAGAAGCACTACCTGAAAGTATTTATGGGTTGGTATCATTAATTCAAATGACAATACAAAATTGCTATAAATTTCAACACTTACCAGAGAGCATAGGATCTCTACCCTCTTTGAGAGAACTAAATTTATGTGGATGTAGAAGATTGGAGTACGTTCCTATACAAGTTGGCAACTTGACCTCTTTGACCACTTTGCAATTAAGTGGTTGTGTGGGCTTGAAGGAGATACCGGAGGCGTTGGGTAATTTGACCTCCTTGACCACCTTGGATTTAAGCAATTGTCAGGGCTTGAAGGAGATACCGGAGGCGTTGGGTAATTTGACCTCCTTGACCACTTTGGATGTATGGAGTTGTCAGGGCTTGAAGGAGATACCGGAGGCGCTAGGTAATTTGACCTCCTTGAGCACCTTGGATTTAAGCAATTGTACCTGGTTGAAGGAGATACCGCAAGCGTTGTGTAATTTGACCTCCTTGATCACCTTGGATTTAAGCAATTGTAAGGGCTTGAAGGAGATACCGGAGGCGTTGGGTAATTTGACCTCCTTGACCATCTTGAAATTATGGGGTTGTGAGGGCTTGAAGGAGATACCGGAGGCGATGGGTAATTTGACCTCTTTGCTCACCTTAAATTTAAGCAATTGTAAGGGCTTGAAGGAGATACCAGAGGCGTTGGGTAATTTGACCTCCTTGACCACCTTGGATTTAAGCAATTGTCAGGGCTTGAAGGAGATACCGGAGGCGTTGGGTAATTTGACCTCCTTGACCACCTTGGATTTAAGCAATTGTCAGGGCTTGAAGGAGATACCGGAGGCGTTGGGTAATTTGACCTCCTTGACCACCTTGAATTTACACAACTGTAAGGGCTTGAAGGAGATACCGGAGGCGGTGGGTAATTTGACCTCCTTGATGTCCTTGTATTTAACCAACTGTGGGGGCTTGAAGGAGATACCGGAGGTGTTGGGTAATTTGACCTCGTTGACCACTTTGTATTTAAGCAATTGTAAGGGCTTGAAGGAGATACCGGAGGCGTTGGGTAATTTGACCTCCTTGACCACCTTGGATTTAACAAATTGTGAGGGCTTGAAGAAGATACCGGAGGCGTTGGGAAATTTGACCTCCTTGACCACTTTGTATTTAAGCAATTGTAAGGGCTTGAAGGAGATACCGGAGGCGTTGGATAATTTGACTTCCTTGACCTCCTTGGAAATAAGCGATTGTGAGGGCTTGAAGGAGATACCGGAGGCGTTGGGTAATTTGACCTCCTTGACCTCCTTGGCAATAAGCAATTGTGAGGGCTTGAAGGAGATACCGGAGGCGTTGGGTAATTTGACCTCCTTGATGTCCTTGTATTTAAGCAATTGTGAGGGCTTGAAGGAGATACCGGAGGCGATGGGTAATTTGACCTCCTTGACCTCCTTGGCAATAAGCAATTGTGAGGACTTGAAGGAGATACCGGAGGCATTGGGTAATATGACCTCCTTGACCACCTTGGATCTAAGTAATTGTAAAGGCTTGAAGGAGATACCGGAGGCGTTGGGTAATTTGACCTCCTTGATGTCCTTGTATTTAAGCAATTGTGAGGGCTTGAAGGGGATACCGGAGGCGTTGGGTAATTTGACCTCTTTGACATATTTGGATTTAAGCAATTGTAAGGGCTTGAAGGAGATACCGGAGGCATTGGGTAATTTGACTTCCTTGACCTCCTTGGTAATAAGCAATTGTGAGGGCTTGAAGGAGATACCGGAGACGTTGGGTAATTTGACCTCCTTGACCTCCTTGAAAATAAGCAATTGTGAGGGCTTGAAGGAGATACCGGAGGCGTTGGGTAATTTGACTTCCTTGACCTCCTTGGAAATAAGCGATTGGGAGGGCTTGAAGGAGATACCGGAGGCGTTGGGTAATTTGACCTCTTTGACATATTTGGATTTAAGCAATTGTAAGGGCTTGAAGGAGATACCGGAGGCATTGGGTAATTTGACTTCCTTGACCTTCTTGGCAATAAGCAATTGTGAGGGCTTGAAGGAGATACCAGAGGCGTTGGGTAATTTGACCTCCTTGACCACTTTGTATTTAAGCAATTGTAAGGGCTTGAAGGAGATACCAAAGGCGTTGGGTAATTTGACCTCCTTGGCCTCCTTGGCAATAAGCAATTGTGAGGGCTTGAAGGAGATACCGGAGGCGTTGGCTAATTTGACCTCCTTGACCTCCTTGGCAATACGCAATTGTGAGGGCTTGAAGGAGATACCGGAGGCGTTGGCTAATTTGACCTCCTTGACCACCTTGGATTTATGGGGTTGTAAGGGCTTGAAGGAGATACCGGAAGCGTTGGGTAATTTGACCTCCTTGACCTCCTTGGCAATAAGCAATTGTGAGGGCTTGAAGGAGATACCGGAGGCGTTGGCTAATTTGACCTCCTTGACCACCTTGAATTTACACAACTGTAAGGGCTTGAAGAAGATACCGGAGGCGTTGGGTAATTTGACCTCCTTGATGTCCTTGTATTTAAGCAATTGTGGGGGCTTGAAGGAGATACCAGAGGCGTTGGGTAATTTGACCTCCTTGACCACTTTGTATTTAAGCAATTGTAAGGGCTTGAAGGAGATACCGGAGGCGTTGGGTAATTTGACCTCCTTGACCACCTTGGAAATAAGCAATTGTGAGGGCTTGAAGGAGATACCGGAGGCATTGGGTAATTTGACCTCCTTGACCTCCTTGGCAATAAGCAATTGTGAGGGCTTGAAGAAGATACCGGAGGCGTTGGGTAATTTGACCTCCTTGACCTCCTTGGCGATAAGGAATTGTGAGGGCTTGAAGGAGATACCGGAGGCGTTGGGTAATTTGACCTCCTTGACTACCTTGGATTTAAGCAATTGTGAGGGCTTCAAGGAGATACCTCAGGCGTTGGGTAATTTGACCTCCTTGACCTTCTTGGTAATAAGCAATTGTGAGGGCTTGAAGGAGATACGGGAGACGTTAGGTAATTTGACCTGCTTGACCACCCTCGATTTAAGCAATGGTGTGGGCTTGAAGATTATACCGGGGCGTTGGGTAATTTGACCTCCTTGACCACCTTGAATTTACACAACTGTAAGGGCTTCAAGGAGATACCGGAGGCGTTGGGTAATTTGACCTCCTTCTTCTCCTTGTATTTAAGCAATTGTGAGGGCTTGAAAGAGATACCGGAGGCATTGGGTAATTTGACCTCCTTGACCACTTTGTATTTAAGCAATTGTAAGGGCTTGAAGGAGATACCGGAGGCATTGGGTAATTTGACCTCCTTGATCTCCTTGTATTTATGGAATTGTGAGGGCTTGAAGGAGATACCGGAGTGGTTGGGTAATTTGACCTCCTTGACCACTTTGGATGTATGGAGTTGTAAGGGCTTGAAGGAGATACCGGAGGCGCTAGGTAATTTGACCTCCTTGAGCACCTTGGATTTAAGCAATTGTAAGGGCTTGAAGGAGATAGCGCAAGCGTTGTGTAATTTAGCCTCCTTGATCACCTTGGATTTAAGCAATTGTGAGGGCTTGAAGGAGATAGCGCGAGCATTGGATAATTTGACCTCCCTGATCTCCTTGTATTTCAGCAATTATAAGGGCTTGAAGGAGATACCGGAGGCGTTGGGTAATTTGACCTCCTTGACCACCTTGGATTTAAGCAATTATATGGGTTTGAAAGAGATACCGGAGGCGTTATTGTCGAGGTCACCTTCCACCCTCAGCCTTAGACGGAGTAACCCGCTGCTGACCGGTTTACACAAACATTACTCCTACCCAAATTAGCACTCTTTAGGTTTCCATTCTAAAGGTGGATTGATGCATACTAATTCAATATGATGTTCTCGTCGAATGAATCTTCGAGGAATAGGTGCCCTAGGTTTTCAAGTTAATGTTCCCCTAAATCCTAATGTCAAGGTTAAGTGTTCTTGGAGGAAAACCATTCTTATGTCGAATATCTTGAAGAGTTATTCCAATCTCTTTCATGGTTTGAATGACTTAAAACTCTTCTTATTCCATTCAATATTCTAAGTATGTTTCACTAAGAGAGTTATAAAGTTTAATGGATTTCAAGCATACTCCCTCACTAATGTAAGTTTGCTCACTTAGAGAATATTCAAGTACGAGAATTTCTCATTCATCATTTCCTAAATGTAACATCAATCTCTTTACATCAAAGTGTTTGAACTATGATCCAGGTATGTTTTATCGTCCCGTATTCTCTACATATCTACCATACTTATCCAAAGATCCCTTTTAGATAATGGTGAGAATGTTATGTTCTTAGTTTAGACTTAGTTGGATGATACTTGATGAATTCGTATCGCCGATTCCAACTTTCTTGTTCCTTTTATTCACACTTTTCTTCCGTGGAATTCAAGTGTTTGAGATCCCCTTATGTCTTCAAAATATCTTGAGTCATTTTTTCTTAAAGCTGGGAAGTTTCTTTATCCCGGGTCTTCAAAAGTCATGTGAGAACTTAAATCTTCTAAGGTTTGTGAAAACCCTTAGTCTTCCGATGTTCTCTCGTTCTTTGTCTTCGAAGGTTTTATGAAACCCTTGAATCTTCTAAGGTTCGTGAGAACCCTTAGTCTTCTTGTCTTCAATTGATTTGTTGTCGTGTCAGAATTTCCTTTAAGCATTTTTTTCAATATTTCTTCGTCTTCGAGTCTTCTCGGATTCCGGCAAAAATCTTTATCTTCTTGAAGTCTAAGCTTCGTTCTCTTGAAAAACCTTGCGGCAATTGTGCGCTCCCGAAATGCTTTGCGGTGATCGTTCGCTCCCGATAAGCTTCGCGGGCCCGCGGCGCTCACCTGGATTTGATCGATGGAAATGAGCTCCTATAGGCCTTCTTTGTGCCTCCTTAAATAGGTTCTAATATCTACCAATTAATTGATATGGCGGTTAGGTCTCATTCCCCTAATGGGGGCATTCATGGTTGGGGTACTACTTCTGGGTGTCTAATGGTTTAAGGACTATTTTAGACAACTTTACATACTTGGTGTGCTTAGATTTGTATTGTGGAGCATATTTTAGATCATACCTACATTTCATACTCCATATTGAGTACACCGACAAAGTTAATTTACAAGGAATAGGGTCATCTAAGATATCATTTTGATTCCTTAAAGGACATTCATGGGTGCTGTCAAAATTGTTCACCTTAGGATCAAGGAATGAAAAGGACAACAAAAATTAATCGAAACGATCCCAATTTTTTTCCTCACAATCATCGTTCAAGTGTGTACCAATAGAACCAAAAATGTATTGCATACCAATTGTATAACTTTACATGTGGCACCAAACATGGCCAACAATACACAAAATCATGGCTACATGAAAAAGGAACGTTTAGTATTAGAGTTGGACATTAAAAATTATTTGTATGGACACATGACACTTACACCAAGGTACTAGGATGCAAAACAGGAAAAAATTGACCTCTGATGTACACTTGAATAATAAAAATTGCCATTGATGTGGCCCAAAAAAGTCATATGACCTCTTTACAAGTTTTATGACTTATCTACTCATTTCATAGGGAATTTATCCATTATTGGTGATTATAAAATAAGAAATAATATCTTTCTTGATAAAGCCTATGAACTACATACTTATCTATTTAAAATTTATTGATCAAATAATAGTAAATCATGATAAACGCCGAGATCCAATGCGACATACTATAGTTTAATAGCTGGTTCGACATAAAATAATTCTAGAAATAGATGCCAAAAAATTTGGAATATTATTGGCATTTTTTGCCGAATATAAAATTTATTATTTTTCAAAATTGCCGAAAAGTAAGAAATTTTTACTTCTTACTAGAGTTTTACTTACAGTGGAAGCATATGTGAATTTTGAAAAAGAGAAGGTGCTCCTTTTGTAATCAAGCTCACTTACATTAGTCCACAAAGAATATGGGTTAAGAAGTAGCAAGACTCTAGGTGAGGCTTTTCAAATGTGTTGTACACAAATTTTTGGAGTCCAATTGAGCATAGAAGATGAAGTTTTATAAATTTTGTCCAACTAACAGAAGTTGAGAAATCAATCCTTCTTCCACCTCCAACAAGTTTTGTGTCAAAATAAGTCTTTATGCAAAAGATATGGACAAAACATTGCAGCCGTGTAAAGATCAAAAAATTAAAATGCGTTCATAATAGTTTTCGGAGCTTATTTGTGCATAGAAGATCAACTTTTTTGGAATTTTGTTGATCTAAGAAAAGTTTAGAAATCAAGTAATATTTCACCTCCAACAAATTTTATGTCATTTGAAGACTCTATGCAAAAGTTATGCGTGTTATAAAAATGAAGTCTAACTCAGTGCTCCACCTCAAAGTTTACATATCCCATTTGCATTGTTGAACACAATTCCACTCTACTTGCATAAAGCACAAAGCATTCTCAACTCTTCACTCACATCTTACTTGTCATTCAATGCAAGAGAGATGTACAAGATATAAGCTTAAATTAAAAATTAAAAATAAATTTAAGCCGAATTTTAAAAATTAAAAGAGAAAATTGCCGAAAATATGAATATACTATTTTTGGGTGCTGAACCTACTTTTTGAACTTTAATTAATTATTCGGCTAACATGTGTCGAACCAGCTATGAACCTACGGTAGTCCTTAAGTCCTTTGTCCCAAAAGTAGTACCCCAACCGTGAATGGACCCTAATGCCATATGTATGAATCAGCTAATATTTTAAGCCCTGAATGTAGCTGCAGTCTAATTTTAGCACATGTGGATCTATTTACAGTAATGATCACGTGCTATAATGGGATGTACTTGTGGAGTGCATTTGGTGTAATTCTTTGCTTTCCTAGATGTGCTAGGGGGATTCGGTTACATCCCGTGTACTCCGTCCATCCAAAATGCATACATTCATTTACGGTGGTTGAAGTAGTTTGTGTTCATCCAAGGGAATTATCATCCTTTGGGCATGTCTTTTCATCTACACCTCCAAAAGTCACTATGTGTTCACTAGTGTGAGGCCAAACCCACCACCCTTAAGCGTCCTAGTCCGGATGATGGGTTTGTGAATCACATGTGTGGTATCAAGTCACAATGATATAAGAAATATCCTTCATCTCAGTGAACTTTCTATTTCTAAAGTTCATGATGTTTTATTAATACTTGTTTCTTGAACAGATGAGGCATTAGCCTTCTCAAGGGTCCATCCTGCGGCTTTGGCCACGCATGCCCGTAAAGACATTCCCCTAGCACCCTTAATCTTTACTTCCTTTGCTTTGCCATTGCTAGGATCAACCGCATTCTTCATTCTTGAACAAGTAACTTATTTTGACCAAGAAGATGCGAGTGTTTAAAAACATTGTTCTTAATAATCCACCCCAATTACATTTACTAGCAAGCCACACCTCACGCTAACAAGCCTAATAAATCTAACACTTACATATGTGCTAGAATAATCTAAAATGCATAACATGACCTATGCTTAGTTTTAGTGATAGTACTCAATTTGGGCTAAGCTTTGGTCACCCAAACATGCTCCCTACTACCCAACTGCTTCTTAAAACCCAACCATCCACAGCTGCCCCAGCAACAGGCTAGTTCGGTGCAGCCCCTTCAGCTGCTCGGCAGCAGACTAACCCAATTCAAGCCCTTCAGCTGCTCGGCAGCAGACTAACCCAGTTCAGGCCCTTCAGCTGCTCCAGTAGCAGACTAAACCCGGTTCCAGCAGTGTTTGGACAGAAGTCTAATGAGTTCTATAAACCATTCTCAACTCCTAGTAATTAATCTAACATTCCTCTAATCTCTTAACTACTAATTAACCTATCCTACTAATTTCATCAAGTTAATCCCTAATCACACGTGTTTATCTAATAATTCTAAGGGCTCCCTCCACGTGAGAGAAATTGAGAGAGAGAGCAAAAATGAGAGAGGGAAGCCTTAAATAGCAAAGAGAGAGAGAGGTCATGAGGCAAGGATAGGGTGAGAGGATTAGCACCTCCAATCACAACCCCTTAATCCTTTCCTCCTAAGTAGGGACTCATCCCATCCACAAAGCCTTTCCCTTCCTAAACCAACAAGGTGGATCCTAATGTGGGCATTTAACCCGCGGAGCTCACCTTGCCTCACCTTGCTCCACGCTCACCTAGTCAAGGCTTTTCCTTATTGAACTTAAACCTTGAAACAATCACACAACACCACCTAATGTCTAAACTTAAATCCACACCACACTTCACTCTTTTTATATTTTTGTGAATAATCATAACACATCAAAGTCTAACTAAAATTGGTTTCAAAGAGTTAATCACCACATGTGGGCACCATTTTGGGCTCACAACTAGTTCCTACTATCTTATTCTACTAATGTGTCCATGTCCGTTCCCGATGGCTTGAAGCCCGTTCCCATAGCTTGAGGCCCGTTCCCATGGTGTGAAACCCTAATTGAACGGTTTTGTCACTTCAAGCCGCCTCCCGGTCTCCTTCGGCTGGCTTCCCCGTCCTTCAAATACCCGGCATAGTGGGGTCTTCAACCGGAGTCCTTTACCCCCCGGTCCGGGTTTCGATAACCTGGGCCCGCTCCCATGCCTCCACCTGGCCTCTTCGCCACTCAAATCTCTCCCTCTCTGTCGCTTGCTCGGCCCTGTCTCCCCTCCGATTCTCGTCTTCGCGGTCCTTGTCGTCTCTGATGCTCCTCTTCACCACTCGGCTCTGTCTCCACTCCCCGATGCTCTTCCTCGTGGTCTTTGGCGGTGTACATTTACCCCTCCCTCCGGAATAGAAGCATGTCCTCATGCTTCGTAACTCTCCCGAGGGTTGAAGTTTGGTTGATCTGGTGCCCGCATTCAAGAATTGTCCCGTGGTTAATGGTGCCGAACCGGCCATTGGTGGTGGTGATATGTTGTTCTTCTAAGGTTTGGGTCACATATTCCTTGAGTTGGTGGAGAGTCACATTAATTAATTGGTGTGGGTAATGCTCCAACAGCCATTGGTGGCGTCTCACAACCTCAAAACAAATTGTAGTGTCTTCTCTTCTCAAGGTATCTATGGCATGTTGTGTGGGAGCACGCGAACACCAAAATATCCGGATTGGCGTTTTTAAGTGCCTAATCCGGTTTTGTCCGGATGACCCTAGTATCGTCCAGGGATTCTGTGAAGTGTAGGAGGTCTAGAACTCTCCGTACCTGCTTATCTTCTATTCCTTAGCCAAATTTCCGGAAACCCCGGTTTCCGGACTTTTGGTCTTTTGAACACTCTTTGTCTTCTTCCGGAGTGTGCCCTTCCGGATTGTATCTTTAGGTCCTAATTATAATGCTATTCACCCCTCTACGTCTACCCTCTAGAATAGGTGGTTTCTTCCGGTGAAGACGTCCCTTATACGATTGGAATCCGGAAACTCCCTCACAACCAATCTGGATTGATCAAATCCGTCTTGGCAGGTCACACAGGGAGATCCGGATTATTTCTTAGGGCCACAATGACCAGAGGAGTCCGGATTCCGACCGGAGATCTGGCTCGACGGGATAAGTGGGTGGCCCGTACCACTTTCCGGATTGTCCCGTCCACCGGCGGTGAGACCTCTTCAGAAGACCAGATTGGCGCAAGCCCGGATCCCTTCCGGACCTTTGCCCAATCTTTCCTACGGCTATCTCACCTGGACGTTACCCAGACCTCCGGAACAATGAGGTTCCCTTCCCACTACACTCCGGAGGTGGTCTCCAACCCGGAACCCCAACTGTTCCGGTCCTTCCCTTCTCCTTCCAACGGATCAGTCCGGCTACCTCTACCTTGGATTCTACTAGATCTGGGATAACTGGGCGATCCGTACCACTCTCCGGATTGATCCGTCTAAGGGCGGTGGGACCTCTTCAGAAGATCAGATTGGCATAAGTCCGGATCCCTTCCGAATCTCACCCAATCCTCCCAGCGGCTATCCCACCTATAGTGCTTTTCTAGGTTTATTTTATTAAGGACCATATAAGTAAGGTAGTTGGTGGCATATAGTGACTTTTTTCCATAAGGATTTGATTTTGGCATATATGTGATTACTAAGTTGGTGTATGCTCTTAAGGGAGTCTTTGAAAATGAAGATTTCATGGGGCACAATTTTAATGTGCTCTACCACTAGGAGGAGAGCATATATAGTTATGCTCTTAAGATGTTGGGGTAGCTTGGTACACATCATTGTCCTATTAAGACAAGCGAACCACATAAGCTTATAAACCTTAACCCTCGGACAAAAAGTATGCATGTGTTATTTGATTAATCAAACACCTACATTTGAATGTTGCATGGTTTGGTGAGGATCTGAGAACAAACAACATATTTAAAAGAGATTGAACTACTTCTTCATACTTCATTAACTACTTTACACTCAAAGGACAACATAGTTGGGGACATCTATGTATTCATTTTTGAAATTAACACATATGTATGCACTTCCGATAATCAACACTAAATTAGGGGAGGCTTGATATTCAATCCAATATATGTTGATGTTTCATCATAGATCTACTAATTCAAAAAAATTGAAGATGTAAATCCAATCATTGCAAGATGGAGAACAAGAATAACTAGCCGAATAAGGTAAACAACCCTTGTTTGGCTACTTTTCTTATCAAGACACCTATAATTGAGTGGTATGTGATTTGGTGTGGCTCCAAGATGGTGCCAAAAAGACTCGTGTTCAAAAGAAAATGAGAAACATGTTGAAAATATTCTAACCATTCTAGACTTAATGATTGACATAATTGGGGGGGGGGTCCCTATATGACCATTCAATAATCACAAGGATCCTCACTTCAATAATGAATAAGATATCCATATGAGCTTCGAAAATGATGAGGAAAGTGGCTACATTAGATTTGCCAACCATCTTGTACAAATTGCGTGGTCCATATCCTAGGCGTTTCAAGTGGCTAGGTTGAAAAATTTTAACCATTTCAGACCCATCTACTTTAACATTTGCATGATACCACATTAGATTCAGCCACACTAGGTGCTCTTGTTGGTTATTCTAGAGATATCAAGAGGCACTGGGGCATATATATATATATATATATGTGAGTAGCTCAATGGACATGGAGAACAAACCGCTAGTTACAGATGAACTGGTTGAGTTTGAAAAATAACCAGATGAAGTTCAAATCTTCAGGATAATTAACAATCATTTTAGAGGAATCTATGGAACGTGTTTCAAATAACACCCTATCCTCTTTAATGTGACTCCTCCTCTTATATCTCAAAATCCTTGGGAACAAATGTTCTCAATATAAATCTTTCTCATTGTCACATTTTCTTCCCATATATCACGGGTTTTGATGTTGAAGTAATCCACCAAAGAATTCAAACCACATACTCGTACGCACAACGTTGTCATCATTGTCATTATTCCCATGTTGACTTTGTGTTATTCCATAATGTCACATGTTGCACTATTTCTCTTTTTTAATCACGCACCCACGTGAACACTACACACCTCCTTAATATCACGTGCACTTTGGTTGCCACATGCGTAATATTAGGGAAGTTAGAGTGTAATAAAGAAAAAACCAAAAAACACCAACAAGTAACCGGCAGGATTCGGAAAATACTAGAACAATGACCGATTATGTCCCAAAAATTCCATGGACATTGATGTAGCTGGTCTTGATCTCTTTGTATGTTAGCACTACATATGAACTTAATATCACGTGCACTTTGGTTGCCACATGTGTAACATTAGAGAGGTTAGAGCATAACAAACAAGAAACCGAAAAACCCCAACAAGTAACTGGCTGGATTCGGAAAACACTAGCACTTTGACCAATTATGTCCCAAAAAATCCTTGGACATTGATGTAGCTGGTCTAGATCTCCTCGTATGTTAACACTACATACCTCCTTAACATGATGTGCCTTTTGGTTGCCACATACGTAATGGCAACTACACTAAATCGTCCATTTAGTGCAGGTTACCATTTGGGAGTTACGTATTGCTATGACATTTTAATGAGAGTATCACTTGTTACCCAAATAACATTAGTGGTTAGTATGCACACTGAAGAATATGGTATAACTTAGTTGGTAAATAATGGTAATGTTGGTAAAAAAGCTATAGCAACACGTACCTCCAAACAAGAACCCACTCGAATGGGACGATTTAGTGTAGTTGTAGGTTCTCCCTGTTCATTGATCCAGGGATATGTTTAGGCATAATTGGTTGAAATCCTAGTGTTCTCAAGTCCAACTGGTTACATTTTGACATCTTTCAGTCTTTCTTTATTAATTTGAGATGTTTTCCATAGATTCCTCTAAAATGATGAGTATTTTTCCTGAAGTCTTGAACATTGACCGGTTAATTCTCAAACTCAACCGGTTGATCTGTAACTAGCTTCGGTCCTCCCTGTTCATTGATTTAATCCTTATTGGCACCAGCTTACAGTTATGTAGCCTAAGCTGTATTTTATTCCAGTATTCCCTAATAATTTTCTCACTCATCAACTGACACACGTTCACCTGTGCATGGATTCCACTCCCCTTTGATGGTGCCTTCATTGTAGTCTACTTAGAAAAGTTAAGTTTCCGACAACCTTGAACCGGGAGCTTCCTTGATTTGGAGAGCAGCGGAGCGATGGCCCGCTCTAGGAAACGGAAGCGAGGCGCTGATGCCCTCGAGATCTGTGCCTTGATGCAAGGATAGGACTGTTTGTGATGATGTGTTAGAGCTTAGACTTGATCTTGATTAGACAGTAGACAAACGAACGACGGATCTGAGCAATCTGAAGTGGTTACCAGATCGTGATTGAGGTTAACTTTGGATCCTGCAGATCTACGAAACACAACGGAAGGTGTGCAACAGTAGTTACCAAACTCTGTAGCGATGGGAGAAGTCCGGCAAGTGAAAACGTTCGCATAAAAGGTTAGATTTGGCGGAGGACCAAGATTTGACCCAGAAAAAGGTGGATGGGTAGCGGGGGAAGATCCAAGGCGAGATGAAGAAATGGTGGAGGCTGTGATCGAAGTTCTTGCCCAAGCAAATAGCCATGTTCATGAAGGACAACTCAACCCATTTAGGGAACAAGTTGGTGAGATCCTCCCAACAAATCTTGAGAGGAACTTTAGTGGGTTCTTGGTTAGGAAGGATGCTATTACTTTTAAAGTGGATCCAATGAAAGTGAATGCACGCATTGCCCTATTGAAGGAGCAACTAGTGATTGCAAAGTTTGTAGGCCCAAAACCCACCTTCCAAGACATGGATCGGTGGTTGCAAGCCCTCAATCAAAAAATAGGAGATAGTGTTTTAACGTTTTGCATGAATGTGGGCAAGGGTTACTTCTTCCTCAAAGGAGAGGACTCGGATGCACTCAATAGAGCACTTATGTTGTCACCTTACAAGTCAAAATGGGGAACATGCATGATCCAAAGTTGGGTACCCGGATTCAATCCGGATAACCCTAGCAATCTTGCATTTTCCACTTGGGTTGCCTTGAGGAGACTGCCATATGAACATCATGATCAAGCAATAGCCATAGCAAAAACGTTAGGGGAAGTGATTGGCATTGACACATCAAACGAATCGGCAAGACATCCGAGGTTTTGTGTGAATCTCATAGTCAACAAAGGATGGATGACAAGCATAGAGTTAGAAACGGAGGATGGATCATACCCAGCACAAAAAGTCCTAGTTGATTATGATAAACTACCAATGCGGTGCAAAACATGTCATAGCTGGAAACATCGGGTGAGGGATTGCAATGTAGTCCAGAAAAGACCCGTGAGGGGAGGGAGGAGATCATGATCAGCACATGTACCAGAGACGCATCAGCAAGATAAAGGGAAGAACACAAGAATCGATGAAGATGACTTTCAACAAGTCATAAATCGGAAAAATACAAGAAGAAGCATTTTCAACACCATTAATGACGAGATGAGGTCAAGTGCATTCGCGCTAGCGGAAGAATCAAGAGCAGCACGATTCCGATCTAATGCACAGCGAGATGAGGTCGGCCAACTGCGAGGAGAGCAAACAGCTCGGACAAACCCAGCACTAAGGAACCAGGAAGGGGTTGGAGGCAGCAAGGCACAAGACAGAAGCACCGAAAACCAGGTCGAAGGGCAGAGGTCGGATACTATGAGCGGGGATGGGACTCTACCGAGGACATGTGGTGATGTCGGGCAGACAGAGTGGTGTGGTACTTTTGGGCCACCCCCTTTCGAGGGAGCCTAAAAGTATCACACAAGCCCTTCGGTGAAGGTGGCCTGCATTTGCAGGCGCCCAAGCCGAACCCGGATGATAGGTGTATAACGTGAGTAGTTAGATTTTTAAGGGAGATTAAATATGCGTCGTAGTACCTCCGGAGGTTAGGCCTTAGTTTTTTACTAGTGTGGCTTTAAACTCCACTAACCAATTTCATATCTAGTTCTAACCTTAACCTACAACCTATTCTACGCGCAGACGCACCAGCCTTGAAACCAAGGCAATCCTAATTTGTGAATTGGGATGGTTCTGATACACCCAACCGGGTGTGACTCATACCACCCTAACTCAACGAACGGAATAACGACAATTTGATGGACCATTCAATTCTTCCTATTTCTTTATTTAGTTCTATTTAGTTTTCTAAGCGGGGGAACTTGGCCTAAGTCCCACCCTTCACACAAATTCCTTCTTAATTACTTACTTTTGTTTGCACGTCCTAACTTACTACATTAACATATTAGGCATCACCCCTTACCTCGGGTCTCTTGCCAACAAGGGTTTACGATTTATTTGGTATGTTTTGATTGTTAAATGTGTTTACACTGGATAGACCACGAAATGCAACTCAATGGGACCAGGGTGACGGGCGACCTGTAGGTTCAACCTGTTGCGCAATCTTCATAAATTGGGGCCATTACTCCCAATCTATGGGGCCAACAACATAATAGTGGATTCGCGGGTCATTAACCCCACCTTTCCACCAACAACATTCAGAGTGGTCGTGTCGGTGATTAATCCGACTTACCACACACGAAACTTGCTAATAAATGAAGCTACTACCACAAAACATACCAAGGGCCCCGAAAACAATGGAATTGGGTACTCCCTTGGCGGTCAAGTGGTCAAGCCACTTGACCTTACGAGATAGGTGAGTGGGTTTATAGATGCGTACCTTAGCCGTGCTTCCTCCAATCCTAAATGGAAGGCTTAAGGTTAGTTAATTTACCTCAATTTTCCTCGGTTGATTTGGGCTTGATGTAGGCCGAGCCGCTACCTCCTTCCTTGCTCCACTTTCCGAGCGTCGACCTTGCCTCCTTCTTTGTAACTAGTTTGGTAGTAAGCGTACCTTAGTTAACAATTAAAATATAAACTGTTATTCTGCCCTGTAATTTAATCCTAAGCATAATATTTATACTTAGTGCACCAAATTATCTTTCCAATGATCTAAAAATCACTCTAATCGGATAAGAAATGCAAAAGTTATGAGGGTTGGAAGTGTGAGGTCGATTCAACCGACCCTTCCAACCCACCTATCTACCTTCTAACTTCAAAAATTCATAGCACATTCCTTACTACTTGGATCTAGGCTTTCCTTATACCATTGGAAAGCTATGAACAAGCTCTAACTAGAAAAAATTATGACATCAGCAGGTTAAGCTAATAGAAATTCAGCGGACTCCTTGTAACACAGCAGTCAATCAAGAAGGCTTAAACTATGTATCTCGCCTTCAACCATTCATATCTAATTCAAATCTTAGTCAAATCAAACGTTCTATATGACCCTGGAGAGATATTAAAAAGATGTATTTGATAAAAATATGTGATTAGAAAGGTAAGCCGAAGTGAACCCAGCAGGTCCTCTGTAATGCAGCAGTCAACCAAAAGTTCTCAAACTATGTGTCCCATCTTGCACAATTCATATCTAATTCAAATCATGCTCAAATCAAATGTTCTAAGCCATTTTGGAAAGCTACACAAAAGTTCTACTTGGGAAAAATATAATTTCTTGGAATTAAAATTCCTATTGGGCTCGCAGGTCTGATCCAGCAGCCGCTACCCACAAGACCACCCAGTTTTTCTACTCCATCTTTGAAAATTCATAACTAATTGTCATCTTAACCAAATCACAAATGGGAAATGGCTATGGATAGCTATAGGAAATCTCTCTAAGACAAAAATGATAAGTATCTTGTTCTAGCTTCTGAACTAAGCCTTCAGGGCATTGGCAGATGAGGTCTACAATGCCTCCACTCAAAACTCTACCATCCAACCTATCTCTACAAAAGAAGGAATCATTTTGTTGGTGTGTTAATAAACACACATTCTAACTAGGAGAGAGAGTAGAGGAGGTTCTCAAGCCTTTCTTTTAGGCCAATGAAAATGCATGCTAAAGGATTTTTTCCTAACTACATTGAAGCAGGGCTTCGCCCAAGCATTAGAGGAAGAGAGAGAGCTACAAGGTGGAAGGAGGGGTTTTTAAACCCTCTCACAAAAGGGTTGGACCCCTCCTCCACCGGATCCATTTTTCAAACCCTTTCCCGAAATTTTGGCTCAGGGGTTTTCCCGGTTGAGGTTGCCACCCTCTCGCCGAGGTGGCTCCGACGGGGAACCTAGAAATCTTTCTAATTTTTCGCCATCGAGTTGGCAAGGGGGCAAGTGGGCAAGTAGCCCCCTTGCTCTCTTTCTTCTTTGTCTTCAAAAGTCTTCAAGCCGATTTTATCTTCTTACCTAAAACACCTCCAATAGTCTTGTGTGCCTCACACTAACTAATAAACTAACACTTGCTTAGCTAGCATTTACTAACATTTGCGTAATAGCTAGCATCTACTAATATTTGCTTAGCTAGTTGTTTTTACTAGCTAGCATATTTTTTCTACTTTGCTATCTTCTAGCACTACTTAGTTTCATTTTGACCTTCTTTCTTTTAGGCTAAATGCTAAATGAACTAATTTTTCCTAAATTCCCTATCAATTCTAACTTTTAATGCTAACATTCTAATTAAAAGTGATCCCGCAGAGTGGTGGACCACTCAAAGGGTTCACAAGTGGGTAGACGAACTTGAAATACCGGTCGAAGGAAGAGGCGATCCAGCATCTACGATGCTCTGGTCGCCGAGAAAACATGCAGGACAAAAAATGCCTCTAGAAAGCGGAGAACTGGTAGAGTCGGACGTTGGAGAAGAGGTAGCCGAGGAAGAAACAGACAAAATGGAGGAGGGGCCGGGAGTAACCAGGATCCAAAGCAGTGACGATCTGATGCAGATCGAAGAGGGGATGGCTGTGGGGAAGGAATCGCCGGCCCAAGACAAAATGGAAGAAACCGCGGCCAAAGCAACAACAGCGCCCACGAGTAATCTGCTAGCTGTATCGGAGAGAAAACAGGGAGCAGACAGACAACCACATGCTGCAGCATCAGCACAAGTGAGAGTCGGCTGCACCGAACAGCTGCAGTGGACAGGAAGTGAAGCTTGTGAAGTGCAAAACCTAGCAGATAATGGAACTAGGAGAGCCACATTTAAAAGCACTACAAAGAGGCAAAATTGGATCCAAAAGGAGAATGGGACTGAAAAATAGAGCCGTGTTCGGAAAGAGAATGGAGCTGTGGGAAAATGGAGCTGTGCAAGGAGAATCGGGAGCTGGTCGAAGACGAGGACGACGGTCACGGGTTAGGGTTAGATACGGGTTTAGGGTCAGCCACGGGATTAGGGGCCCTTACGCGCGGTTACAGGTTCCTTTTCACCACGGGTTTAGGACTACCAGGGCATAAGGAGGAGTTTAGAAGATTACAAACTAATTAAACCGAATTATGTAGTACATAGGAAATTAGGATTTTATGGATAAAAGGATTTTAAGAGGATTGAAAGAATATATATATATGTATATATATTTTCTGGGTATTTAGAAAGTATATAGGATTTTGTCAAAACAACTATGAAGTAGGATATCAAGGATCTACGATTATGATAAGAGGCATTATGACGGAATATATATGGATGTAGCATTTTGAAGAATATGATTACGGAACATGTAAGAATGTTGGAATATTAAAAAGGCATTATGAGGATATTCAAAGTATGTAGGACAAAGGAAGATTCTACTAATATACGAATCATTGGAAGAAATCAAATGAGAAGATTTGATTTAACTTACAAAAGGAATTGTGATGTAACCACAATGAAGATTTAGTAGAATCTTGGAAATGGGAACATTAAGGTGATGAAACGGTTGTAACCGTTTAGGATAGGAATCATCTACATATATCAAAGATAGTAAGTATCTAGGAAAGTGGAAGTTAACAACCACTCTTAGTATAGATTATGGATAAGAAAGGAAGACTATATAAGGGAAGCAATTTAGGAGACTATTACCTCATTTTCTACACAACGAAGTTATCTTAAATTTGAGTGTCAAAAACACTTGAGTTTCTTTGTACCTCTCCTCTCGGAGCACTTTTGCAATACAATATCTTGTCCCACAAATGTGTGTGTGACATTTCTATCTCTCTCTCAAATTGTCTTACAAGTTTGTCAAGCGGTACTTGGAACTTGAGTGAGTGAGCAACCGAGAGTAGAGTAGATTGAGTAGACTCTTTTGAAAAAGAACTCAAAAGATAGTGCGAGGGTGAGAACAAAGCGCTCAATACAAATTGGAGAATCAATGGGACTTTGAGAGAGATTGAATTGAGAAAGTGATTGTTAAACTTGAGTGAAAGAAACACGATTATCTCTCAAAGCGGAACTTATCATTGATCTCCTCAAAAGGGAATTATAATTATTCATGTGATTAATTGATTGAAGAAATATATGCATGTTATGATTTGAGCAAAATTACTTAACTCCTTCAAAAGAGGAGGAGCTTATTATTATAAACTACATAATCGACTTATACATATTATACTACATATTGATTGATTGAACTTATGATTGACAAGAATGATGAAGACATTAATTCACATCAAAGTTTAAATACATATGAATGAAGTAATATTGATATAAGATATTCTACTTACTACAATTGTTATTGAAGCTTCTTACTTTAAGATTCTTTGTGAGTTGTTGGATGTCATTACAATTTGAAGGATTATCTATTCAAGAGAAGATCTCTCTCTCTCTCTTGAGCAAAACTCAAGAGAGATAGGTTTACTTCTCGTCATCAAGAAACACTTTGAAGTTAAACGTGACATTGCAAAACAATTAATGATGTGTTCATGAAATTATAACTACTATATGTATACATGTTAAGTTACAATATTATAAGTAGTAACACTTGAGCTTAAAAAGGAAGACTCAAGAATATTAGATCTTCCTCATCGTTATAAGATTATTATCAATTGTGTAATTGATGTGTATGAACTACAAAACTTAATGATTCATAGAACTTATTAAAACTATATGTTATTGTTACACCTCTTGAAGCTTTCTTAAATCTAAAGGTTCTTATTGTCAATGATGCCTTACATTGAGAACAAGAACTAAGATAATGAGATTGTGTTCACTCCGATAATATATTCGGATCATAAGGAGAAGAGAGGAGTTATTAAATTGAGGACCGAACATATTAATGAGGCACGGTAGTTCTCAAGCGAATATAAATTTACGTGATGAGCATCGTGAGTCTTCTTGAGCTAATTTGCAAGGGAACGACCCACGGCGTCCATCAAAGCCGAAGGAGAGAAGAGACCCTGGAGCGCCCAGCTAGAGGGAGAGGAGGGTCTGCCCGACAGCGACCTGGGAGGGGCGCAGAGGTGAACAAGCAAGGAGAGGGACGGGACAGAAGAGAGAAGGGAAGGAGACAGAGGAGGGGGCTGCGAAGAGCCAACTGAGGATGAGCCCGCAACGTGGCAGGGGCAGGTGGCCCCTCGAAATTCGGAGAGCCAACGGCTAACCAATGAACCCCCTACAAGAAATAACCTTGGAGGATAATTACCAACGGGGGAAGCCGGTAACGGTAACCAAAATGGTTACATGGAGGCAAGAAATGGCAAGGACCTTGGTGAAAGACTTAGTGGGGTGAGGCCAGAAAGGTGGAGTGAAGAAACCACCAGCAAAGCACCGTTCTCGGAGGCTAGCATAAGGGAAAAGCAAATGTGGGAAAACGGACCACCTAGTCACCGGAATACCAACAAGACCCAACGACTTGGTAAGTGGACGGGACCCTACCTTCACAATGACTTTGAACGCATTGGTAGCACGTACCCAGAGACCGAGAACATGCTTGCCAATAGACCTCCGGACATAGTTTGGGAGACACAACCCCCCCCCCCAAAAAAACTAACTACAAGGGTAACACCTACAAAAACATAATGGCTAGCATTGGCCTAAATAGCCCAAATACTTCTACGGACACGAGGGGAGAAAGGGCTAGAGAACATGACCAAGGAGCATCACATGCTAACACACCTATCCGGAATAGTGCTTCTAGTCTCATGGCCTTGACTAATAAATGATCACCCCAAGACAAGGGAGATTTTGGGGCACGGGCACCAATCCTAGTTAAAGGAAGAAAGGAGGACCACTTTGCTCAAAACCCTAGCTCATGAAGTGAAACATAATTACTCACAACATTAGGGGATTTAATGACCCGGATAGCATTGCAAAAGAAAGAGGGTTCCTTAACACACTAGCACCTAAAGCCGATATAGTAATGATTCAAAAACACAACCTTAGGGGAAGAGCCTTGGAAAACCTAGGACCAAGACTTATGCCGGGATATACTAGTTGGATACTAGAAGCCGCTCCCGGAGAGCGGAGTTGGCTTAACCTAAGTGCGGTCGGCAAAGGTGGAATAGGAATACTTATAACCAACAAATTTGCTGAGTTAGTTACCGCCAATGGATCTCTATATGATAATAGAGTGGTGTGGGTCAAAATGGAAGGCGTTGAAGGGGGGAATATAGGGTTTGTATGTATTTATGCACCCAATATTCCCACCGATAGGAGACACTTGTGGTATATGCTTATGGACGCGCTACCAAAGGATTGCGAATGGATAATTGGTGGAGATTTCAACATGACGGAGCGGCCGGGGGACAAGTCTCACGATTGTGGAAGGGCGATAAACGACCTATAAAGAGGTACATGACATACTCTTCTTAACACCCTCCAAGTTAATGACCAATTTATTTACCAAAGAGGGCCGCGGTATTCTTGGGATAATGGACAAAGACGGGAAAGACGTAGGCTAGCTAGGTTGGATAGATTCTATACTCCTACACATAGTAGGTTAAATATCCACCTAGCATCATACTATATCTACGGATACTCCGTGGGATCGGATCATTCTCCGGTACACTTAGAAGTGCATATTGGGGGGAATAAAGTGAGAAAGACAACATTTAAATGGAATGTGTCTTACCTCAAGAATGAGATATTGCATAAGCTAGAGGAAAGATGGGTAGGATTACCTAGGGACGCCCATTTTTTCCATAAAATAAGGATAGTATCTAGATGCTATAGACAAATGTGCAAAGAAAAAACCAAAGTCACTAGGAAGCTAGAGCTAGATACCATGGCTAGGCTACAAATTGCCACGGCCATATTGCATGAGGATATTGATAATTTTGAAAAACAAGGACAGGTGAGCAAACTTAGACACATGATGGAGGGATATGAGCCCAAAATTGATGCCCACATTGGTTGTTAACACTTGTAAAACATTACAAGTGGTGTTTTGGTGATTTATGATTATTCACAAAAATATAAAAAGAGTGAAGCTTGAAGAAAGCTTAGTTTGAAGCATTAGGCTTTTGTGGAGTGGATTTAAGTAGGAGAAGGACAAACCTTGGTAAAGTGTGGTAGGTAGAAAGCCAAAGTTAGTTAAATGTTTGAATTAGGATCCTTGTTGATCATTTGAGGGAGGAAGGCTTAGGAGATAGGATTAGAGCCTACAAAGTAGGAGGAAATCTCGAGGGCTTATCGTGAGCCTTGAAGGTGCTCACCCCCTCAAACTCACTATATAATCCCTCATTCTTCCCTCACTCATCCTCTCTTTCCTTCGTGCTCCTTGGCACTCCACGTGTTATAAGTTTGGGTGCGTGGGAAGCAAGATAGGAGCACGTGTGTGTGCATGGATGTAAGGTTAGGAGCCAAGGCTAGTTGGCCTTGAAGAGGGCTTGACCTCTTGTTAGTAATAGTTGGGCGTGAATGATTTAAAGTTCAATTTATGGCTTTGTTTGAATACTTGGATTTACATTGATTAGCCTCATACTTATGCGGATGTGCAAAGTCTCTTATTGGAGCATTTAGTTTTGTTGGACTTCATATGAATTTTTGAAAGCCAAAAAACCGAGACTATGTCCAAACTTCCAAAAACTAGTGAAAAAATGTAGATTCAAAGGAAACAGCGTAGAATTGCGACCATATACTTTTTGGCAGTAAAAATATTATTGCATATTCATGTAGAGGACTTCATTACCTATCCATGGATACCAAGAACTCATTTTGTGGACTTCATATGAATTTTTGAAAGCCAAAAAACCAAGACTATGTCCAAACTTCCAAAAACTAGTGAAAAAGTGTAGGTTCAAAGGGAACAGCGTAGAATTGCGACCATATAGTTTGTGGCAGTAGAAATATTATTGCATATTCATGTAGAGGACTTCATTACCTATCCATGGATACCAAGAACTCATTTTTTGGACTTCATATGAATTTTTGAGAGCCAAAAAACCGAGACTATGTCCAAACTTCCAAAAACTAGTGAAAAAAGTGCAGATTCAAAGGGAACAGCGTAGAATTTCGACCATATAGTTTGTGGCAGTAGAAATATTTTTGCATATTCATGTAGAGGACTTCATTACCTATCCATGGATACCAAGAACTCATTTTTTGGACTTCATATGAATTTTTGAGAGCCAAAAAACCGAGACTATGTCCAAACTTCCAAAAACTAGTGACACACTCTTATAGTTTTTGACTTATGATGTTTAGACTTAAAGTGTTGGATTCATTAGGTAGGAAGGGGTGTGTGTAACTTTTGAATGTATTGGTGATTGATCATTGAGGTTGAACTTAGTAATGGAATGTGAAAGCCTGTAAAGGAGAGGCCACCATAAGTTACACAAGTATTTGTTAATATTTAAACTTATGTGCTTCATGGAATCAACAAGCGAAGGTTCGTGCAGTAATGTGGAATCAACGGCGAGGACTCGATTCATACGAGGGATATCTTTGAAGGCATGCGTGGCCAAAGCGGCCGGGTGGACTTTAGAGAAATACAAGGATGTGACATTACCCGAGATTAAGGAGTGTAAGAAGACATAGTATAGACTTGGCTAAGTTGCGTATATTCCAACGATAGATTGGAATCATACATTGTGTTACAAAGAAAGAAATCTCTACATGTCATTATAAACTTCTCCATTCCGGCTAGGACGAAATTGAAGAGTGGAGGCTTTTTGGTGACAGAAACCCACTACTATGTAAGAGTGAGCGGACACTTTCCATAATTGTTCGATTATCTCGTTCACTGAAGCCATTCTGTTCGGGTGAATAGGGTGCAGTGATTTCATGGCGAACACCCTGTTGAGAAAGATAAGCTTGGAACCTCTTGCTGGTAAATTCTCCACCCCCATCGGTGCGAAAAATCTGTAAGTGATTTCCTGTGTCTTGAAAAATGTCGTGGTAGATATCCTGGAAGCAGCGAAGGGCTTCTGATTTCTCGGCAATGCAGAAGATGTAGCGGTATCCGGAGTAATCATCTTTGAAGAGGAGATAATAAAGAGCTCCACCCAAAGAGACATGCGCCATGTGTGGGAGTCCAAATTCGACGGAAATACGGAAATACGGATCCATTTTCCGTATTTTTCTTTGCCCACATGAGGACAATAGGGTCTCTTAGGTTAAAATTTAGGGAATAGGGCAATCTAAATCCGTCACGCACGATAAAAGAATAAAAAGAAGTATGATTACCGGTCCGGTAAATTGGATTAGGGGGATCATTTGATCATGGTCCGGACCAAGTAACGGCCCGTTATGCCACGTTCAACTAACGGCCCGGAAGTGGAGAGACGGTTACAACGGACTTATGACGGTTGGGGGAAAGAGAAAGTCGTTGGTAAAACTGTTAGTAAAACCGTTGGTAAAAACCGTCGGAAAACGGTTGGCAACCGTTTTTCGTTAAACCAAACGGTAACAGGGGAAGGAAGAGGGAGGAAGGATATTTAAGGGTCCCTTCCTTCTCCTTCCCATTTTTTTCTGTTCGCAAAAGGGCAAATTGTTGAGAGAACGAGTGGTGAGTTTGTTGTTATTTCGAGCCGCCAGCAGTTGGATTGCTGGGGCTCCGCACTTTCCAGTCACCGGCAGTTGGCTTGCCGGGACTCTGTAGCAATTAGACGGAAGGGAGGGAATCCGGAAGAGTTTCCGT
The DNA here is from genome assembly GCA_950295325.1 of Polytrichum commune. Classification (NCBI taxonomy): domain Eukaryota; kingdom Viridiplantae; phylum Streptophyta; class Polytrichopsida; order Polytrichales; family Polytrichaceae; genus Polytrichum; species Polytrichum commune. The sequence continues at coordinate 3,107,310 of OX485804.1, forward strand.
AGTCGAGCCGGAAACTGAGAAAGGAGAGGAAAATGCCGGAAGCACGGGAAGAGGATCAGAGGGAACCCATCCCGGTTCCGCTCAAAGCCCTCATCCCTGCAATTCCGAGGGAGGATAGGAAGCTACAGGAGCTCGCAGAGGATCTCCGGGTTATGGGCTGCGCGGGGTTGCTCGCCAAACCCTGGAACCTCCGAGCAGAAGATACCCTCCGAGAGTTCAAATTCGAGAGGGGAAATCAGTGGCTAGGAACAAAGAGGAGGGATCCGGAAAATTGGACTTCGGATATTTGGAATAGGGTCTACGGGTTTCCTAGGGGGATTGCAGAGGGGTGGGCCGGCCGCCGCAACGGCCTGTTCGCCAGAAAATTTAGAGGGGACGCGGATCCGAGTGGTTTAATAGATAAATATAGTGTGAAATGTTTTGAGAGTAGGGTTTAAAACAAATATAATAATAATAATAATAAAAGATATAAACAAAAGGGAGGGGGGAGATCAGAGGAATGAGGGGAGAAGAGAAAAAACCGTGGTTATAACCACGAAACTTAGAGTCACAGCTCAGGGGGTAGGTGGCGCCAACTGGTAGTTACCTGCCTAGTTTTCACCAGCAGTGCCAAGCCACGTGGCCATTCGCCTGCTCATACGGGTCCAGAGGGTTTCAAACCCGGACCAGTGCTATGGCGCTTGAAGCACTTTACCAGTTGGGCTTCCGCGGCTTGGCGTTTATCAGAGCATGCTGAAGGGCTTTATATTCTTATCCAGTGTTTATACGTTTTTTATTTATTTGAATAGATTTTGAGTGGAAAAAAGAATCATATCTTTTGGGGAAGCTTCAAAATGACGCCTTCCTACTAGAAAGTATTTAGGTTACAAGAATAATGACCATTTCAGAGCTTCACTAGTTTGATGTGGTTATTTTGATTTTTTCTTTTTCTTGAACATGTCGAATTGGAGAGTTTTGCCTGAGTCTCAAGATGAAGAACCTCAATCAGAGCTTGAGCTGGATTTTTCTTTATCTCAACTGCCGACTCGTACTCTTCTGCCACTTAATCCTTCACCACTGCATGAGCGTCCACAAGAAGAAGCCGGGCCTTCTCGGCCGTTGAAGCAACCTCGTGTGGAGCAGCGGTGGCACGGAAACCTTCAACAAGATGCTCGTGCATTGGTGATTTTGTTGCAGGCTGGGTGTGTTGAACCTGACACTCGGGATGTGACATTTGGAGGAATTTTTGAAGGCTTAAACGATGATCAATATTTTTGTTGTCTTAAGCCTGCGAAAGGAAGTTGCGGCCATCAACGTTGGCTACAAGGTCCAGTTAATCCATTGGCTAAGGCTGATCGTGCAGACTACGTTGCACTTATTCTTCGGCGCATCCTCAAGTTCTTGCAGTTGGAGTAAAATTCCTTTTGGAATTCTTTCCAACCTCTTTTAGACATACATTGATGTTATACGTTTAGTTTTAATATTTACAAACTTCATCTTGTGTGTTTGAAGTTTGGTAAAAGAAAAAAAAAAAGTATAGATAGTTTACTATTTCGGTTGAAATCTTGATGAGTAAGCTAAGATTAAGAATAGATGAGTAAGCTAAGACAAGGGTTAGATGACTAAGCTAAGGAATAGATAAGGATGAGTAAGCTAATGGGGATTAGCCAATGACTAGTTGAAGCCCATGTGACTTAGGCATGGGCTAGTGTTGACTTTGGGAGGAGGCTAAGGGGTCGGACCCCCTCTCTCCTCAAGGGGGGGTTTTGTTGAGTGTTGGGAGTAGTGTGTGGAGAAGGAGAAAAAAAAGTGTGGATGTACTTGGAAGTTTTCTTCTATGAAAATTTTGGGAGTTGATACGTCTTGTCGAGCATGGAAATGTTTGTAGGGGTTTGAGGACGAATACTTTGTGCATTTTCTAGTCTCCTATGTCTTGAGCCAAAACCAATTGCAGCCAGAGATCCAGTATTTTCCCGAAGCAAAGACTTCTCTATCCGACAACGGCTTCCACCCCGGAAACTGCTGGAACCTGAGAGAGCGGAGGGTGCTAGAGTTCCTCCTGCCTATCTATCCTTAACCCGGACAAGCCGAAGCGGATTAGCCTTACCATGGCTAACACCCTGTTCGGTGCTATGTCCGGAGTCCGGCCCGTGAACTGGGGGCTGATTATTCAGGAAATAGTAGGGCGGGCCCTCCCCCATATTGGCTGGAAACCCTCCTTCCTCTCCCCCTTCATTCTGCATCTCTACCAGCATTTCGACTGCATCACGGCCGAGGAGGAGGACCTGCTGACGATAGCGGCGGACGAGGTCACCTACAAGCTTCATCCGGAAGCCAGAGACCTCGAGACGGAGACTTCCAGCGACCCCATCATTCCGGACGCACCTCCCTCCTCACCCAGAAGCCCGCCACCGACCCACCTGAGGCCAGTCTCTCCTCCCCCTCATCATCATCCGGAACCCGGACCCAACCGGGAGACCACTTGGCGGAATGTGGATCTCTCCGCTTGGGACTTTCCGGAAAATCCCTTCAAGCGGGTCCAGGAGGGGATGGAGGATCTGCAGAACCAGTACTACCGGTTGGAGCACATCGTCCGAGGAGCGAACCAGGCCCTGGACGACTGCGGACCCAGAAACATTCTCCGGGAGTTGGCAAAGAGGGCGGACCGGAAGGAGCTCGAGCAGGCCAAGACGGAGAATGCTCACCTCACCGCGCAGGTAGCAGCCATGACTCAGGAGCTGAGTCAGAAAAGCGAAGAGATCCGGAAGTACCACACGAAGCAGGCAGTGGTCTTCAGTCGGATCCGGGAGCTGGTGGGGCATCCGGCAGAGACTCGGGGGGGTCACTCCTCATAAAAAGTAGAAATATAGGTGAGAACAAATATAGGGTACCATAAATACATTCGAGATAAAAATTACAATTTTATTATTCATAACATAGGGGTCATAGAATGTCTAGTGGAAGGTTATAAGTAACATAGGATCCTATTTAAAAGAGCATATTAGGAGTTATTAAACTTAGGATACCCCCCTTTTTATTAAAAATTTGGGACTGACAATGGGTTTAGGCCACATGGGCTGTAATGTGGGCCGCACGATCAATGGCCGATCCACGGCTGTCGGCAACTCATTAGGGTTTCGCCAACAACTCTCTCCTCGTCCACCTCCGCCTGTGTTCACTTCTGTCGCTCATTCTACACCGCGCCGCTGCGATTTTTTTGAGCGCGACTGCGCTGCGTGCTTCAGGACAATGTTGTTTTGCTATGCCGATTATTTTCATGCGTTGTGATTGTTTTGCTCTGGATTGGCTTTAGTTTTGAGCGTTCTTTCACGTTTTAGGGTTCACGCGGCTCGGATCAGTGGGTGCTCTGTATGCGGTTTTAGTTGGCTAGGGTTTGAGGGTGTTTTCTGTGCACTTTCCGCTGTTGTTGCGTGTGTTTGTTTGCAATCTGCTGCTATGGCAACTAATTACAAGGTTAAGCTTTATAGTGTTGCAGATGAGAGCGCAATGCCAAAGTTGTTGAGTCCATTCGTGTGCCAATCAACAGATACTTACCATGATTTGCGTGTGCGTTTAGAGAAAGGCTCCTGCGTCGATTGGCCCTTCGAGTTCTGGGACTTTGACGATCAATGCCGCATCCGAAAGAAGTTTGAAGTGATGAATCCGGTCACAGAGCGGATGTACGTGATTCCAGAAGAGGAACAACAAGAAGGGGGCGCCGCGAAGAGAAGGCGCTGTGATGAAGTTGGAGGAAGTGGCAGCAACGACCTCACGGCAAGCCTTCAGGTTGAGCCACCCGAATTTCCAGATCGTGAGTTCGACGATGAAGATCCTATTCCGGAGGCTGCTTCGCAAGAGGGTTCAGGGTCTAAAATTGGGTCAGAGGTTTACCTGCTGTCCACGCTGATTTCCATCGATGTGATGGAGAAATACAATGCGGCGGTGGTGAAATTGCGGAAGGAGTTGGAGTCAATGGATTTTGCGGATCACCTTTGGAACTTGAAATCCTATGACCTCATCGGTGTACCAGTCGTGAAAATTCTTTGTGGGGAATGTCATAAGGAGTTTGGTGGAACAGCCGGCGATCACAGTAAGACAGCCATTCACAATTTGTTTGCGAATTTTAAAAAGTCCCACCTTCATTCCACACTACACATTAAACAGTGGTGCAAAAGGAATAACGTTGTGTATAATGATCATCCTAAAAATGGAGGCAATAAGGGGAAACCCTTGATGTACACTGCGGCAGACCACAAAAGATTGGTAGAAGAGGGGTTGAGCATTCTCAAAAGCGTGAACGATGAAATTTCAGAGGTTGATCCACCATTTCTGATCGTGGGGGATGTCGAGCACACGCAGCTGAAGTCGTTTTGGTATAAGGTTCGTTGCAAAATCGATGGACAACTACTACTACTTTGCCCACCCAAAAACAATTTGAGGGCTAATTTGGAAAACCACCTCCAAGGATTTACACACACGAGATGCGTGGAGGGTTTCGGCAGTGGAGGGATGAGTACCACAAGCTCGGCTATCTCGACTGCAAGGCGGGGTCGGCCATCTACAAGATCGAAGAAAATTGTTGGCAACCAACCTGATCTGCACGGTTGGTTTGGCCAACATGCTGCGGTTAGGTCGGAATCCATTGACGGATCCCACTCAGGTAAACCCGACTCTATTTTGGCCTTGCTGTGTTGGGGATTAAGGAGGGAAACCACCGAATACGGGGGGAAATGCTATAGGGTGAATGCCCTCTTGGATGATCCCAAACCGGGTGCACTTTGGGCGGCAGAGCCAACAACCTTTGCCACATTCTCTTGTGGTGACGAGGAAGTTGTTGTCGCTGGTTGTTTCCGCCATTCTGCTTGTAAACGGGTGTCAGGGTGTGGAGAGCCTTTTGCAAATTTTACGTGTCCTGCTTGTTCGAAAATTGTGCAAGAAAATGATTTTAGGCTGCGAGTAGTGAAAGAAGGGAGGGCGCTAGTTAAAAGAGGGTCGCGGGATACAGGCTCGGGCAGACGAATTGATTACTTGTCCATTCGTGAACTAGCGGGTAATTCCAGGAGGTTGGCTACCAAGTACCGTGAGGAGAGGGCTTTGCATTGGCAGATGAAGTCCAAGGTCGCACAACTAAAAATGACGCAACGAGGGTTGAAATTAAGCACTGTTGAAAACTTTAATAGGAAAGATGTGCTATCCTTCTGTAACAATATTTTGGCTGCTCACAGAACCAATGCCTTTGGGGGAAAACCAGCTTTGTGGGACTTCCTTAGGGATGTTGCGGCGAACTTGAACCGAGTCAAGCAGGGTCACAGATTTTCAAAAAATACAAAGTCTTATGCGGAAGCCATGAAGATCTATGGAGGCAGACGTATGTGCGATCTTTTTGCTTTGAATTATGCTGGTCCATCTTACTCAAGTATTAAACGTGAGAATAAGAAGGGGGTAAAATTTATTGCTGGGGAACATGAGGCTCTATTTGCTCAAATTTCTAACATCTATGTTGAGGCAAAGAAAGCACATGGTGTGCACGGACCTGTTCCCATTATTCTCGCGGAGGACGAGACGAAGGTCAAGAGCCGAATTGTTTGGGAAGCATCATCTGACACTTTGGTTGGATTCTGTGGGTCGAAGGATAGTCATTGTTGTGTGTCAAACTTTAAGCCAGTTGTAGGCTGTGGTAATTCAGGTTATGAGGCTATAGTTGATGCGTTCCGACTAAACAAAAAGGGCAGCTTTGCAAGGGTAATTATGGTCAACCCATTGCATGCACTCCTGCCGAGGCTAGTTCTAGTTGTCTCATGCACATGTAATTGCTTTGACTCTGATTGGGTTAGAAGGCAGTGGAGCGATATAGACCGTTTGTGGGAAAAATGTTGTGTTGCTACAGTTGGACCAATTATTGGTCATGCATCAGATGGAGACTCAAGGAGGAGGCAGATCATGCTGCAAGACTATTCAAGTAAGGTAGGTTCCAGGTATGCAATTCCTTGGGAAGGGTGGTTGCTTAGTTGTGAGTGGTTGGGTGACAATAGAGTTGTGGGATTACATGACCAGGATTTTATACATAATGGGAAAAAACTAATAAACCCTCTAGATAGTGTTGTGAAGAACTTACAATTGGGGGCAGATGTGTGTTTCCTTGACCATCTCGGGCAAGTGTATCAGAAGTTCCAGATAGATGAGCATGGCTTGAGACGGGAGGACGTGCACCGCACTGACCGTCAAAATTGGGCAAGTGCACAGAGAATCTGTGCGTCCAAAGCCAGGACTTGCTTACAGATGTTAAGGACAATGAGAGATGCTCATCAGGAAAGAACTCTGGGGACGGAAATGTATTTGCAGATTTGTGCTGATTATATTGATATTTTTCTTTCTGTATCTTTGACTCTTAGAGAGCGGGTTGTGCTTGCAAGCAAAGTCTCTTTCTTCTTCCGTTTGTGGAAATTGTGGTTCAAGTTTGGGGACCACTCAGTTGGTGGGAATACAAAAACATTAACGGTTCAAGAATGTTTTGTGTCAAACCAATGTTATCTTGATGTCCAGTTGTCCTGCCATTTTGTTGTACTTTTGATTAAGTATTTCAAAGAATTTTGTCCACACTTACCCGTTCCACTGCATCTGACTGGATCTGACTCTTGCGAAATCTTCTTTAGCAAAGTGGGTGGAATGCAGGGTATGGAAAGAGCCTACGACTTCCATGAACTTGTAGGCTGTGCAAGTACTGTGAATAAATTGGCGGCAATAGAGTACGGTGAGAATGGACTAAAATTTGACATGGCACATAACAAGCAACGTAACATTTGGGCTGAATTACATCCGTTGGAACCAGGGCAAGAACCAGTTGATCTTGCTGACTACAGTGACTTGGCATCAGATGCCGACTTCGTATCGGCGTTGAAGGAGGGCTTGAAGGTGGCTCAATCAATGTTGAACAGCCTGAACATGGCTCCTTCCACGCATGCTAAGTCGAAAACATGGTTTCAACAGCCATGGCTACTATAGGCTGCTGATCCAAAGCACTGGTCTTATATCCCTCCCACAAAGCCGGTTTCCGGAGACGATGGAGATGCTGAAGTGCTGAGGGATTCCTTGGTGGAAGCTGCGGAGGAGGATGAGTCCGGCGATGTTTCCTATAACGGTGGCCTGAACCTCGAAGACGAATTGGTCGATGATGGCTTGGATCCTGTTGCAATCGCTGAGGACGAATGTCGGGTAGTAATATCCGAAATGCTGGACTCAATTGAAGAACGACCACCCAACTGCATACCTGGAATACCGAACACCATCCCAGTTGTTCCCGTGGTGGAATACATGGGAAAGGTGATATACAAGTCAACCTTGGTGTCGGAGTTAAATGGCAACCCTTTTCTTTCGAAAGATCGACTAACAAAGATCAAGAACTCGGTATTCTTCAACAATGCAGAGGAATACTTATCTGCAGCAAATTCTAGCACGACGTGTCTCTTTGGTTTGGGTAGTGATTGTGGGGTCTTATTCATGCAATCTTCGAATTTGAATATTTCCTCCACAGTCAGAGCTGCCCAAAAACGAAATAGAGGAGGTGGTGAACGTTTAGGTAGACCGGCAGTCCTTTCAGGTGGTGTGGATGTAGGATCTTGGTGGCTTGGTCGAGTCCAGAAGATCAGGAGGAAAGTGGGCCAGAAGTGGGGCGTCTGTAGGTACCCACTTGATTTGTTAAACCGAAGTACATCAGGTAAGAAGGTAAGTTCTGGCCCTACTTTTGAGATTCTTTTGAATTGGTTCAAACGGGCTCCCGGGAGAAACAAGTTCAAATATGATGTTACCGACACACAATGGATTGATCTAGATAGCGTGATTTCAACAGTTGCTCATTCTTATAATGGCAAGACTAATGTCTACACTTTGGAAGAAAATGACAGGGTTGTACTTGACGAGTTTGTTTCGCAGAACTCCTAAACCTGATTCCTTCGCTCACCCTCCCTCTGTCTTTGTGTTTTGTATTTGTTAGTAGAGGTCGCCGATGCTGGACCGCCAGGAGTACCACATCAATGCTCCCTTTTTTTTTTGGACTTACATTTGGGCGTGAACTTCTAGAAGTGCGCAGTTTGTAGATGTGTTTATGAACACAATTTTTTTTGCTAGTCCTTGTTGAATTTGATGTTGAAGTTCAATTCTAAATCTTGCATGTTGAGGAGCTGTGAGCCCAAAATGGTGCCCACATGTGGTGATTAAGTCTTCGAAACCAATTTTAGTGTGACTTTGATGTGCTATGATTATTCACAAAACATAAAAAGAGTGAAGTGTGGTATGGATTTAAGTTTAGGCATTAGAATGTGTTGTGTAGTAATTTCAAGGTTTAACTTCAATAAGAGGATGCCTTGATTAGGTGAGTGGGGGGTAAGGTGAAGCAAGGTGAGCTCCGCGAGTTAAATGCCCACTTTTGGATCCACCTTGGTAGTTTGGGAAGAAGGAAGCTTGGTGGATGGGGATTAGTCCCTACTTTGGAGGAGAGGGTTAAAGGATTGTGATTGGAGGTGCCAATCCTCTCACCCTATCCTCACCTCTTTCCCCCTCTCTCCCTCTCTCCCTCTTTGCTACTTAAGGTGTTTTTTCTCTCATTTCTCTCTCTCTTCATCAAGCGCTCTCAAGGGAGCAAGCTCTTAAAAGCTTGAGCTACGCGTGTAGGACATTAGTTTTTAGTGAATTTAATTAGTTAAGTTCTCTCTCTCAATTCCTCTCAAGTGGAGTGAGCTCTTAGAGCTTGAGACAACATGTGGGGATTAGGTAGTTATTTAGTGGAATTAGTGGGTTAGATTAATTCATTAGTAAAGGATCGAAAACAAAGACTTAGGGAAATGCTCGATTAGCGGCTAGGGGAGACTGTATCAAGAGGCAGCTGGTTAGCTGTGGTTGCGACTGCATTGGAGGCAGCTGGTTAGCTGTGGTTGTGACTGCATTGGAGGCAGCTGGTTAGCTGTGGTTGTGACTGATTAGTTTATATTATTACATTAGTTTATAGACTATATTAGACTATATTAGTTTATAGATAAGTAGTTGGCCACATTAGGTTAGGTGGAGGCACGTGTGGGTTTCATAAGTAATTGCACTTAGGATTGATTATGGGAAATAGCGTTTTTTAACGCTTGTATCCTCTCTATTAAATAAATCAAGTGCACAAGTAATGGAGAAGGTGGAGGACTTCCGCGAGGGGAAGACAAAGGAGGTTGGGTCAAAGTATGCAAGGGGAAAATCATTGAGGGCATGTGCGGCTAAAGCCGCGGGTTGGACTCTTGAGAAAGCCAACTCTAGCACAAGCCAAGAGGCCAACATTAATAAAGTACAATGAGTGAGACAATGCATGTTCATTTAAACATGAAAATCACCTTGCATATGGTTCCATGTTGTGATAGATAAATGTGATTCTCAAAGTCATCACCCGGACTAGGACGCTTAAGGGTGGTGGATTTGGTCTCACAGGAGCTGAAGGCACTTGCGTGTTCTTGCGTTGCAAGTTATGCTAAAGTTTGCAATGTATATTATGGTGTATGTTTTACTATCACCTGGCGTATGTTATCAGCTGCCGTATGTTTGTTATGGTGTATATTTTAGTATCAGCTGGCGTGTTTTAGTATGAGCTGGCGTATGTTTTCATCATTGCATAAACCCTTGCAGAACCCTAAAACCATGCAAAATCCTAATTTTTAAAATTAACATAGCATATCAAAATTTAAACCCGTCAATGAATTACAATTACCAATACGGTACACTATAATAGCCCACGTTAGAGAATTATGTAACAATAGGGTACGAAAAAAACATTAGACAAAAACTAATACCCCCTCGTTAAATACCCTTTGGTCTCACGTATCCCCTTATTTTTTATGAGGAGTGACCCCCCTGAGGGCAAAGATCGTCAACAAGGCGCATCTCTACGACTGGATGATGGAGTCCGGAGAACCCGCTTCCGCTAGGCAGAATGTTTGGGCTTACCTCTACAAGCCTTGACAAGAGCATTTACAATGGGAGGATATCATCTCTCACTCTTGTCATTTGCCTCAGCATTGTAAGTAGTTGTCAACTTCAACTTTACACCATATTTTTTAAAAAAAACTATACCCTCGGTTGCAGATAATTCTCCTCGATCAGCCCTCAACCTACCAATGCTACCATATCTGCTAAAGATATCTTCCAAAATGAATCTACAAACACCTTCTGTAGTTTTAGTTCTCAAAGCTCTACCTTCAACATAGTTTGAGAGTTCTTCCCTTGCCAAAACAAGATACTTCATGCCCCATAATCCCAAACGCATAGCTACTAAATCGATCACCCACTGGAAATGCATACTGAGTGGATAAGTAGGATGCAACCCGTCTCTATATCTGACTTTAGACTGTAATTGACATTCAGTGCAAAAAGCCACAAATTCCTCTATATTTTTATAGAGACCCTTCCACCAATACCGTTCTTTGATCTTATGGTACGTGGCCCAAACTCCTCTGTGCCCAGCCCAAAATGTATCATGAAACTCCTTGAGAATTTGATTTTTGGTCTCCACATCATCTATCACTCTCAATGGCACTCCGTCTTTTCTTTTTGGTCGTTTCCACAATAATCCATCTCTTAGCAAATAGCCGTAAGCTTGATGTCTAATTTCTCTAAAAGCCATGTTCGACCAATTCTCTTGTCTCTCCATGGTATTCAAATAAATGCCAATGTCTCTCAATTTACCTACATAAAGATCTTCTCTAAAAGATTGATCATCTAAACTTGAATTTGCTCCATTAGTGGCACGCACATAGCCATATTCTTCATCCTCATCATCTTCACCAACTTCTATTGTTTCCATATTTTCTTCATAATTATATCTAGCTCTTGATAGCATATCCGCCACATAATTTTTTTTCCCAAAAATATGCATCAAAACAGGATTGACTGATCTAATGTAGGCAATCCACCTCAACATGGCAATATCAGGAGTAGAACAATTGGCCATTATTCCTAACAACGGTAAGCAACCAGTCTCCAATACTACATTGGCTCCGATCAAATAATTTCTATCTGTTTTGATAGTTGTTAGTGCTCTCAAAAATTCTCTTTTCACTTGCGGATATTTTCTTTTTCTATCTATGAGAATTCTTGCTCCAAACCTGATGGCAAACCTCCGTCCTTCCACATCATCTTGACCAATAGCCCAACCAATAGCAATAGGACTTGTATCAACAGTAACAACTACCGGTCTATCGCAATCATAGGTTACTTGCTTCAAGATCGGTGGTAACTTTAAAATCTCTTTTAAACTCTCCATAGCTAGCTCTTCCTTTTGCCCCCATCTAAACTTGGTTCTTTTCCTCAAGAGATTGTATAGTGGTTCATCTATGTGGGCAAAGTGTGGAAACCAAATTTGATAGAATACACAAGCTCCTAGAACCCTTCTCACTTCAGTAATGCTACTACATGCCTTCATCCTAGTAATAACATCAACCTTCTCAAGATTGGGTTTTCGTTCATACCTCCCACACAAATGTCCAACCACCAAAATTTTATCAACTCCAAATTTGGACTTGTCAATGGATAATATTAGATCCACCTCTTCAAGCCTTTTCAAAATCTTCTCCACATCTTCAACATAATCATTCACAAATCATCTACATCCATCCGCATCAAATATAGAGTCTTTGATCTCCTCTTTGCAACCTTTGATAGATATATCATCCACAAAAGGAATGGTCTTCTAAGGTACAAATTCCCTCATGATTCTGTTCATGACACTTTGCATATGAGCCACTGAGTTAGTGGCACCTTGAGGCAACGTACACATTCTCATAAGTCCCAATGGTGTCTTCATGGTTGTTAAATTCCTATTTTCCGATGCAAACTGAAATTGATCATAACCTGAGTAGAGACTTCCAATGGAATAGATTGCATGTCTCACAAACGCCTCAGCAATCTCATCTACAAGCGGTTCTGATCCTTTGTTTCTAATTGTCACCTTGTTGGTTGGCTGCATGTCTTGGATAAATCTCAAAGCTCCAGACATCTTCGGCACTGTGAACCAACGATTGGAATATAGGACCAAAGATGGTTCCAATATTCCCATCTGCAACTTATCCTTCAACAGATTAACCAACTTAGGTAGCAAGGCTCTTGATACATGAATTGGCTTTAAATCCTAAGGCATATGTGGAATAGTGAAAATAACCATTGGAACAACAATCTTTGAATTAACACATCCAATCTCATCCGGTGAAGAAGCAAAAACCTTACCATGCCTAAAGATCATTTCTTGGACATTTTTCTTCTCAGTTTCATTCAAAACCTCATTCCCTCCAATCTTCAGTTTGGCCAATGTTTCTTCTGTAAACTTGTATCTAATATGTCTTATCCCCCACAATCTAGGTTCTTCTTCAGCCTTCTTGATATGATCTTCAGAGTCCGTTGGGAGTTGTCTTGCCACTGGCTTCATCTTCTTAGCCACAGTTTTATACTAAGTGTTCACCATTGCCTCAATTTTCAAGTCATAACTCCCAACCATCGTTGATTCCATATCAAATTTTAAAAATCTCTTCATACAACCCAATTGAATTAATCTCCACCACTAATTGGATACACGATGTGACCTCTCCTTGCAAACTCTCTAAAACTCGTAAAACATCATCTGAAAATCTTTCTTTTCTAATAATTCCATAAATACACTCATCATTCAAAATCACACCAACTCTTTTTAGTTTTTTTATGGATCTTCGATATGTAGAATCCAAATTCTCTACCTTCTGAAAACTTACAAATCCTTCCTCTCCTAAATTCCAAATATTATAATTATTTCTTTGTACATTAGGGTTTGTTATACTAGAAAACTCCTTTGCACCCGTGGTACATCATCCTCCACGTGTGTAATCTAAAAATCCAAAACATTATCATGCTTAAAAACCATAGGAGAATCTCTAAGTTGATCCCTATACCTCTCATGATCTGGCCTCACGGTAAGAAATTGGATTGACCTTCTTCCATCAAGACTACGAATCTTGGCATACTATGAACCATCATCAAAAACCTTGGTCTCCATCCTTGTTGCAGTGATGTATGGTTGTCCCAAGATGGTTTGATAACTTCTTTGACTTTGCACAAAGAAATTTTGCTCCACCTCCACGTCTCCAATTTTAATACCCACTGCTGGACATGCTCCATAAAGGCTATCTCTTCCATCGTTGGCAGCTCTCAATACCCATCCATGGTTGGTATCAATTGGCCATTTACATTTCTCATAAATCTTCTTGGACACAATATTGATCTCAGAGTCATGATCGATCAATGCTAAGATTGGCTCTCCAAGGCCTCCAATTTTCACACGTGCTTCTGGAGTAGCTCTTGCCCAAAAGGGACGAGTATAAATTGTCCACACATCACCATCACCCCTCCAATTTGTATCAATTCCACATTGTGTTACTTGTACTTCCATTACAACCTCATTTGCTTGGCTCTCATCAGTTTTCCCTTCCTCCACATTGCTCTTCAAATAAATAATTTTTCGTTCATTGATATTGTCACTACTGCCCTTACTATCACATCTTAAGGCAAACATCTGTCCAATCTCATCATCTTCTTTTTTCGTAACTATACTATCTAATGCCTCCACCATCATTGTTTCTACTGTCATTTATCTCTTCTTCTTTATCACATCAATGATAAGCTCATGAAATCCTTTCTTGGCAATACCAAGAACTTCTCTTAGAGTAAATTCAATCTTGGCATCTAAAAGTTTCTCCTCCAAAATACCTTTCAAATCAACTGAAGATTCAATATCATATTGGAGTTTGTAGGCCGGTGTCTTACCCTTTCCCTTGGTATTGTCTCCCTCTTTAGTTCCTTTGCTATTATTCATCCTCTCCTCTCATTTCTCCTTTGGTAATGAAAAATCAGTTCCATGTCGTGTAGTAGATTCTGGTCTTGGTGCATGTCTCTGCCTTGTGTTGTTTGCAGGTTCATCTTCTAGAATAATTTTCCCATCTCTTAGTGATTTTCTTTTGTTAGTTGGTTCGTGTGCCTCTTCTTCTTCTCCACTTATTCCTCTTTTGACCACCACTGATGCATCAAAAGGGTTTTTCTCTCCATGCTCACTCATCAAATATGCTTTGATGGTGGTCGCATCAACTGGATCATCCCACCCAGTCAAACTCCTTATGGTTTGTGCTCCTCTCACCATCACTTCTCTAGGGACATGCGTAGCTGTTTTCATTTTGTTCTCAGCCCCAATTGTAAAAGATTCAACCTCCTTACCACGTGATAAATTATTCCTTCCCAATTTATCATCCATCAATTTTTTCATGCCTCATTTCCCAAAATTAGTGTCTAGAGGCTCATCTATTGCAGTATCTCTAATTCTACCTTATTTAAAGGTAACAATACCACTCTTTATGGCATCAACATACGACCCACAATCACCTCGTTTGTGATTTTGGTCATCACACCAAATACATCGCATCACAAATCCCTTTTGGCCTTCACTGGGTCGTGAAGAGCATGACTTTGTGCCTTTTGTCAAAACACCCATCTCCACCTTCAGCTCTCTCATGCCTCTCATTAACTCCTCGAGGGTTCCTTCATCTAAGGTTTTACCCTTCGAAAATGTTGACGGACTAGAAGGCGGCAAAGTCGTCGCAGGAGCCTTCACATCGATTCTTGACGTTGGTTCCATTCTTCCTCCTAATCCTCTAGTTTTTACCCGTTGTTGTTTAGCCACAAGAGTCATTGTTTATCTCCACCCTCTTCCAATCATTTGTAAACCCACCTTCAGTGTTTCTATCCCCTAGAAGCAAAAGAAGCCTATCATGTAGTGCACTATCAGTCGCTTGCAAAAATAGCTCCACCTTTCTTGTCTCAAGAAGACGCCTCTGTGCCAACAACAACTGTGTGTATTTTCTCTCAAACTCTTTCAACAACTCACTTGGACCCATCTCACTCCTTGGCTGCTGCTCCACCCAATCAAGAAAAGACTTTTTACTCATCCTCTCATAATCTTCATCAAAATATTCATCTCTCAAACGCTCTTCAAATGTAGCCCAAGACGTCACATTTGCATCCTCTCGAATCTCTTGGATTCTCTTACGAATTTTGGGAACCACGAAAAATGTTTGCATCATACGACCCTCTTCTACTTGATGCACCTCAAACTCACATACATATGCCCTCAAGAAACTTGTAATATTTTTCCCTTCAAATCTACCAACTTTATCAACAACACCTTTGAGGGCTTTTGTAGCCTCATGACTGCCATAACTTCTTCTATTCTGCTCCATAAACATGGCCAGTGCTCCTAAAACATCTTCCATGTTTTGTCTCCCTCCCCTAGCGTCTTCATTCTCCCCCATTATGCCCTAACCAATCTAGTTGCCCCAAAGCGGCTCTCAGTAGAAGCACCAAAAATGTCAGATAGAGAACTTAGCTAGGGGAAAACGCAGGGTTCCTAGCTGCAACTAGAATAAGTTAAGGATGGGGAAAATCAAACTTAAAACTTGACAAAAACATGAGAGTATGGAAACTGTTTGAGGAAAGAGAAGACTTCCTCTTTCCCATCTTTATATATTCATTTGCATTTTAGACATCCATACACCTAACTTAAGACAACTCACCTTCTCTTTAGCAACTTCCTATAGATAACTCTCAACTATCTAACTCTTAACTACTAACTTAAGATAACTCACTATCTTCTAAGCAACTTTCTATAGATAACTACCAATCAACTAACTTTTAACTATTAAATTAAGACAACTCTCTATCTTCTAAGAAACTTTCAATGAATAACTATCAACTATTTAACTTTACACAATCCACTATCCAAAGACAACTAGGTGATTACTCATAACCTTCCCTTCTACTATCTATTCTATGAAATCAAACTATTTTTTTATTTTTTTATTTTTTGTAAAAGTTTGCTTCACAACATGAAAAAGTTTGCTTCACGACAACGTGGTGTATATGACGAATTCAAAAAATGAAATGGAAGGTAGATACAAGGAGGGGAAGTTGCAGGCATCCCATTGACCGTCTCAATCGGGAGGTGAACAAAGGTAAATAAACAAGTATTGCCGGAACCGGTTTTATGGTCTATCTTAATTATTTTAGAAAAGTCCCTGGACACTTCAAATTCAAATTTGACCACTCGGATTCTATTTGGGTTGATGTAGATAGCATAATTTGCACAGTGACTATGTCATTTGATGTAAAGAGGGATGTCTTTGAGCTTGATCCGGTTGATAAGACTTCCTTGAATGAGTTTGTTGAGAAATCTACATGAAATTGATATCGATGTAGGATATTGGTTGTGACCCTATACCCATACCACAAAATAACTATTTTTTTTTTCTAGTGTACAAATTATGAATGATTATTGTGGAAAATGTTTTCTAAGTTAGTAGGTGTTATTTAATCTATATGAAATTCTCTTGCTTCATTCAAATATGTCATTTATTAAGGAGCATTGGATGGTTGAAGTGATAAGCATGTATTCGTCTTTTCAAATGCATGAAGATGATGAGTTAACTCTCAATCCAAATTCGGAGGAAGTTAGGTACTATGTACTCCTAAACCTTAAATTTGCACATTTTCTTGTTATTTGGTCTTGAATAGATTTTTGAATGAGCATCTTCAATCGATTGGTGTTCTACAACATTTGGCAACCTCACCATGGTAGACTCGGAGGATTGCGCTTTGCCTTGGAGGAAGACATGTTGGAGTGGTTAGAGACTTTGAAGGTTGTCCGCCTCATGCCAAGAATTAGTTTTAGTTATTCGTCATCATTGGTGTTAAACCTCTCCAAAAAAATTTAGTCTTATCATGACATTGTAGAGGATATTGACATGTACCTTAACATATATTGGAGGGTGCATAGTTTTATTCTAACCCTCCACATTGTAAATATTTGGTACAAGGTTGAATGTATTTGTGAACACAATTAATTAAAGTAAATATTTTCAATTTTGTATTTAGCTTTCTTTCATTTGAATGCAATATTTTGTTTTGGAGTATATAGTTGTGTAAATTTTCATGTCTTGTGATAATTGATTGTAATTCTTGTTTTGTTCTATTCGCGTTTACAACTTGTTTATGTTAGCTTGTACATTTTGTTATCTCCATGTTTATTGGTTGTGTTTTGAATGAGACTTTGAATGGTTTAGCATTGGTATAACTAATTAAAACCAATTGAATGACAAGATGGAAGGTATGGGATGTTTGTTGCTAACATAGTCCATTTTGCAATGCTATAGTATTCCGTCCACTATTTGGTACTTGTACGATTTATTAAAAAAAATATGGTGCCAAAAAATAGCCTATCTAAATAATTACAAATAAATATAGGGTGCTAAAAAATACGTCAAAGTAGCTTTATATCTACAAATAGGGAGGAAAAAAATATTGAGAGGTGCATAAATATCCCCCCATAAAATACCCCATTATCACACGTGGTTACAAAATGTAAGGGGGTGTGATCCCCCCGGGCCCCCATGCAACCATTTAAAACATAAGTCGCATGGTTTATCATAGATACAAATACAAAATACCCAAAAGCGACCCCCTTAGACTCTCACAATACACACTCCCCAACACCATCCTTGAGCACATCACGCACTCCTATTTCTCGTCGCCAGTAACATGCCCTACCACACGTAGACAATTTTCTTCCCATTTCCCCGGGATAGAGTGTTCGGGTCAATAGGAACAACGTTCCAACACAAATGGAAAGGGAATGGATACGCCCACCCACATACACAAAACGAAGCCAAACAAACCCTCCACTAGGCAAGACTTGCAACCAAAAACAACCCAGACACAGTTGCAATACTCGTAATAACAGACCCAAACCGGTACCACAATCTTAACCCCCACGATGGCCCCTTCCTAGATTCACACGTTTTCACACACTTCAAGGATGATACCATCATATACGACAAACCAACAATACCACCAAAATTATGAATCGAACCAAGAACAGAAAGCCGTGCCATCCGTATATTATGCATACACCACAAGAGTACAACCATTGGATCAAGGGATTATACCCACCAAATGGACGTCATTGCTAACATCCTACAAATACCAGCAATGTTCACCAAAATTACACCACCTACACCAATAAACACCCCAGTAAACCGTAGTATGACATGGTCTAAACTCATATACCCCCCCCCCACCCACCTATCACCCAAACCATCGATACTCCACTAATCACCAACCTAGACAGATGTGTACCCCTCAAATACCAACCGGAATTTTGTTATTACACATACGGGTTATTCAAACCGCCTGAAGAAACGACTCAAGGACACTAGAAACGAGAAAAGGCAGGATATGGCATATACAACCCCTTCAAAATTCTCAGGATTGAAGAAAGGCTATTGGGGTTACAAAACATATTACGAGCAAAATTGATGGCTATACACCACACCCTCCATCTCCTCACCACTACATATCGTGATGAACCATCATATAAATTCACAAACTGCCCCAATGTCCTATACCTACTAAATACACAAATCAAACACCCAACCATGCATAACAGTCACCCAAATAAAAATATACTTGAATCTATGATTAAAATGTTATAATCCCACACACAAACCACGCTACAATCCCGAAGACAAACCACCACACTTCATAAAGTCAAAGCCCACATGAACACAAATGGTAACGAGCAAGCTGACACACTAACCAAACTGGGTTGCGAACTAGACCATAAAGATGCCATAGCAACATACGAACATGCACACCCTACACCATACTACCTCCAAAAATATTGGTGGCACTCAATGCAAGAATCACCAGAGAAAGGCCCCATTCGGCACCTTGGTAAATACGTCCTTAAACATAATAAAAAGCATAACCTAGAAATTTTAGCAAACCAAACACACCAACTACATAAATGGCTCGACAACAAAGATATCAACAAGGTATTATCATATGACTTTTGGGAAACCCTACCGTTACAAATAACCAAAAAACGTGCCTAGTCTAATTCCGAATTGGGCAGTATATGGGACATGCTCAGAAACAACTCTTCTTTGGTAGAGAAACATAGCCACCAAATACATGCCTTATTTGTAACTCATTAGATGCAGATACATGGTTACATGTACTCCTTAAATGCACACAACAACACATTTATGCACTAATCACAAAAAGGCATAACAAAGTTGTATGGGAAATACGTAAACTTCTCATTTCAAACAAAATATCAAGGCATTACACACTTATAAACGCATGCACATAAGAAAACAAAGTACCAACATGGCTATTGCCGTGCACATGTGGTACCCAAAGGTGCCATTGCAACGCCAGATTAAAACCTGACACGTTGTGTACCATAGGTCACCCATACAATTATCCGCCACTGGAAGCCCCTACACCATATTTCATCATACAGTTTATAAAATTTGCATATTGCAACGACAAGTTCACTGCAAAAACTCGAGAGAGAAAAACCACAAAATATCAAACGCTCATCAACAATGTCGAATTTAGAGGATGCAATGTAGCACCACTTATGGTCTTAGTCGAAGGTGCAAGAGCCACAACTCACATCCCATCAATGAAAGAACTAGAAACAAAACTTAAACTCCCTACCATGAAAATCAAAAACACATTTAAACAAATCAACATAATTGCCATATAATATGCACATTTGATATTAGTATATAAAAGGTGGCTAGAAAATAGACAACCCATCACAGACCTACACAAGTTGACATAACTAAACACTTACAAACCCAATATACCCCTCCCCTTAGTAGTGCCACAATGACAACCGCTACTGTAGGTCACATATTACAATCACTACTGTAGGTTACCGGTAAAGGCTATTGTCACTAATGTAGTGTCTACTCCTTGCAAAGGGTGAAGTATTTTTACATCTAACACCATCACCCTAGGGTGTGGCCAAGGATGTTTTACGAACATACACTTTGTTCTCTTCTTCTTCTTCTTAGAACGACCTAGTTCCTACGGGATCCGTGCACTTTTTACAATGAGATATATAGTTGCCACTACTTTGACACAATCACTCATATGGAACTTGTCACTCTTTCACCTCTCCAGCATACTTCATGTCCAAAAGACTTCTAAGTTTTAGCAAATTCTTGAAGAGAAAAAAATGAAAAAAATGAAAAAAAACAAGAAAAACCTCGGGTAATCAAAATAAAAGCTACATTTGTTTATAAAAGTAATCGAAAAGTATTCAATTATTTTATAGAGGATTGTAGATATAAAGGAGGTTGGGAAAGAGGATTGATATTTTGTTCTTCTAATGTACAGTGTGTTTTGTGTGATTGCTACTTCAAATGCTCTCAATAAAGTCTTCACATTTCTCCCCCATTTGCGTTCATATGAGTTACGACTCCAATATCAAATACATTTCTATTATGTTGAACATGTAATTATATTTATGGCGTCAAGGTTATTATATAATGTTGAATGAGGTTATCTATCAATGTTTCAACTATAGCCATCTACATCGTTAACCCAATAAAACCAACTCTACGTATCCTAGCACCGCTATTGTGAAGGGCTTTCACCACGACACAAATGAAAATATTAGCTTGGTCTATTGATAATAACAAATTGTTTACAATTTAAGTTGCAAATTGCAAAATCATGATTTAGAATGTAATTATTGTCAATTTACAATCTGCACTTCAAAATGTAAATAATATTATATTATCAATAGACCGAATTAATATTTTCATTAGTGTCGTGGTGAATGCCCTTCACAATAGCAATGCTAAGATATGTAGATTTGGTTTTTTGGGGGGTGAAGATGTACATGGGTATATCTGAACCCTTGGTAGACAACCCCATTCAACATTACATAATAATTGGAATGCCATAAATAGAATTACACGTATAACATAATAAAAATATATTTGATACTGGAGTTGTAACTCATATGGACACCACAATTCTCTTCACCTTTGCAAAGAGTTGATCAAAGGCAAACTCAAACACCACCTTCAAAGTAAGCCTAAACTCTAAGCATTCATGTTGTGCATTCACATACGCACGGTGGTTTATCAATGTATCACCACCAACCTAAGATCCATCCCAAGTTGCCATGCATATCAAAGATAACAAAGAATATGTGTTATATAATATATATTCTTGAAATATCTTACTATTTCATGAGATTAAAACTAAATTTTATCAAACGATCACAAACCTATGAACACCCAAATTAGCTAATCCAAACATTGTTTCAAGGTATATTATATAATATCTCACGACCTCTTGAGAGATTTGTTGTGTTGACAAATTCATGCTTGTAAAGATAGTTGAGTTGTCGCCACATGCCACACTACTTGCATAGTCATGCCCTCCTAGTTGCAAGAAAATTCAAAACTAACATCTCCACTGCCCACATAGTTTTGAACTCAACATATTTAAAATTGAATTAGACCTTGTGATTCACTCTAGAAGGTTGCACATATCAAAACAATGTTTAATTCTTCTATCTTTAGTACGATGGACCTTAAATTGTTTCATCCATATTTTTAAACATGAAACCAACACAATAATAATTGCATTTGAATTTGCTCACCTCCGATGATGTTCTTTGCCCAATACCACAAATCATTATTAATTCCAAATGTGAAAGTGTTAAGCTTTGTTTCATTTTTATCAATCACTATTGTCTTGGGTTTGATACGTCCCATTCTCTCAAACACCGCCCTCAAAGTTATCCCTAACGCTATTGCCTCATGACCTTTTTGGTAATCTTGAAAATAAAGCATAAGAAAATTGGGCATACTATATATGTGGTTGTTAGGACACATTGCAATATATAGTGGTAACCCATATTGGTTGCCCTTAAATGCATTGTCAATCGTCCAAATCAAATTCAATGTAATTTGAATTGCAAACTCTAGCAACCAATCAGTCTATACAATTAACACAAGTAGACATCACTTTGGGTCTTCATTGTTATGATTGTAAACTCTCTCTCTCTCTCTCTCTCTCTCTCTCTCTCTCTCTCTCTCTCTCTCTCACACACACACACACACACACACACACACATATTATTTTGCTTTAATAAACATCACCGTATATTTTATCGCACCACCTTTTTTCACGTGGAAAGTCATCCACCCTTGCCCCATTTTGGATCCACTCTGTTGATAATCAAATGCTAGAACATGTTGATTCACCCAAAATCTAATAATCAGTAGTAAATATACCTTTGCAATGAAAACATTGGTTTTGCATTAGCCATTGTCAACAAAAACTCTATGGGCCCACATTTCATCACCCAATGCCATAATAGGCTTTCCAACACCGAAAAAACATGAATGGTCCATCAAAACATCCCAATGCATGATGTCGCTCAACATCATTAATTAGAAGATGTTCTCATTTTCTTGTGTAATGCATGTAGTTTCATGAGCAATATGTGAAAAATAGGTTTGAAAGTCTTTCGTGTCATCCTCAACAAAATAATCCAACACCTTCTATCCTTCAACATATGTACAGACCTTTTGTGCAACCCATTCAACAAAGTTATCGTCCACATTACTTGCTTTTGCTTTCGAGCATCAAAAATTATAAACAATTGCTTGCCACATTTTATTTTATTTTAAAAAGTTTAGGAGCCTTCACGAGAATCACATGCTTTTGCTTCCAACCATCAAGAATTATTTACAATTGCTTGCCACATTTTATTTCATTTAAAAAACTTTAGGAACCTTCACAAGAAGCACATGATAAGGAATCCACAGTTTTGGCCTTAGGTTCTTCAGTCCGTACCATCGGAACAATATAATATCATTTTGGTGCTAGGCAAAATCATTGAACGAGAATTGAAGATTCCAATTGGTTAAGGGGATACTAGGGGGGGGGGGGGGCACATTGACTTATCATAAAACATCGTGGAAAAAACACAATGCCTTTAGAAGAACCGTTCATAAACAAGGATCGACATTCATATGAAGATGATACTATTCATGGGTTTAGTTATAGTAGTTTTGAGCGATGATAGATTAAACATATACGAGAACATCATGCTTTCGGTGGGGTGCCAAGTTGATTTAATGGTGGGCAATTAACTAGTAAAATTATTTGCTTTAAAGGCTCCATGTATCTCCAAGTGTGGCCCAAGTGCGGCACATCATCCTCAAGCTTTATTAACATGGGCAACATGAATTCCGTAGAATAAATTTGATGTATTTGTTGCAACATCAAATGACATCAAGTAGGCACAAAATATCACTTCCCCAATTGAACCTTATGGCAGGACACCGACGTCCCAAATAAATGTGAGCCTCCTTGGTGATTGGTTTTGTGATTGTAAGTGATCAAAAACAAATAAATTTTTTAACTTTGAGCATCAGAGTGTGTACATGACGTCGAGATCATCTCAACATCGTTTTGATCGCCTTCAACTGACCATTTTTTACGTCAACACGACTTTAGGGTTTAACTGGTGCATTATGGAACACATGTGTCCCGTCACAAGGTTGAATTCCAAGATAACAACCTTTACTTAAAACCTATATATTTTCTTTCCACGGGATACAAATCATTGCTCATTTCAATTTCATTGTTTCATTTAGCAAATGTTTGATCTTCTTGGACTTTGACACCCACAAAAGTGTTGTTTCACAATTTGGAATGTTGATGTTGTAGGTAGGGTGCAATGCAATGCACTACATCCACTCGGCGGATTGATTTACTTGCTTTAGAATTGTTTACTCTAGTCCGACTGAAATTTTCATTTTAAGATCCTTGAAATTTGTTGAATTTTATAAACAACAAACAATCATTGGAATGAAATCCCATATAAACTAGCCTACAACCTAATGTAAAACATCATATCAAAGAATCACCAAGGCAAAAGTGTTCATTGTAGTATAACATTGATTCAATTGAATTATTCAATGTAAAATCATGCCTCAAAAAAAAAATGTAATATCTCTAACATTTTATGCCTTAATGTTTAAATAGTGTGACTCAATACCAAATTCTTTAATTGGACAATTGTTGCACAAATGTCTTGAAATACACAAAAAAACATGTGAAGCAAAATATTTCAATGCTCAATGTCACTTTATATATACGTGACTTTCGCATTCAAATACATGCTTGTACCTTCAAATGTCCCAAATTTGATTTTAAATGCTCCTTACTTTCACAACTCATTGAAAGTGCATAATGTAGTACCATAGTTGGTTTGTGCAAAAATAATTCCCCCAAAAAATGTGTAAAACCATAAACTATGAGCCCAGTCGAACGAATAAGTGAAAAAATATATTAGAAAAATGGAATATTGCTGGACCTTACCGAAAAAAATGAATTACTCTTTTTCTAATCACAGGGCAAACAAAATTTTTAATTTAAAAAAATTAGCTAACAAACCCTATTTTTCAAAAAATAATTGTTTTAAGGTGCATGAACTAACTATGGTGCTATGATATCATAAAAAAATCGGGTGGAACTTGACATAATTAGTAATTATCATTTTGTCATCAACATATTCGACACATGAAATCCCACTCAATCGCTTTGAGATTGCTTTATGCGACTCTAAATTATTCACTCAAGATAATAATTCCTTCACGTAATATGTCCGATAAGATTGCTCGAGTTTAAATTTTATTTGGTCTTAAACCCTAGCCCTTATTATGCCTATGAGGATTTCTTTGTTTGCAGCCTTAATACCCCTTGGTCTTTGCTAGAAAGCAAGTATTCCCTAACCATGTCTATTCCTTCGAGTATATTTGAAGAGAAATGTTTGGCATCCTTTATCTCCTTCTCGGTTTTCAATTATGAGTCATTAAATTATAAAATATCAAGCTAAAATAGACTATGAATAGATTATAATTTATGACATCAACTATTTTGACTCTTGACATTAGAATTATCCAATGTTATAGACATTTGCATCTCCACAACTAACAAGTTACCAATACATCATTTTAACTGCACTAAACATAAGATATGGTGTGGCCCACATTAATTGTCATCGACCCACATTAATTGTATTGCGATTATTGGGTGGTAACTAGAGAGGGTCTCATATGATGTTTGGTGCTACATGAGGAGTCATGAGCCACTCCACTTAACAAAGCACATCATTGTTAATGCGACACTAAGGGCCACACACATCGACCAAGAGCCGTGACCATGAAATTTGAGGGCCCTTGAAAATCATCCAAAGGCCGTATAGTGGGACATAGAAATCCACTTTTGCAGTTGATGGGGCCTCCAACTTAGTGTAAGAGTAAAATTGGATTTGTTTTTAATGATTTTTTTTGAGACAGAAGACCAACAAGCCAACGCCAAAAGCATAGGAGGTAGTTGACCACTTGGCAAGTTTTGATGTCAAGTAGAGAGGAGATTTCATGGCCGGGAATCGAACCGCAAACCTCTTTCTTGAGATTTGGGCATCTCTCCACCATCATTCAATAGTTTTGGGTCATCTTGGACCAAATTGGACCTTGTTGAGGGAGCGCAACAAAATTTATGGACAATCCAAAATAGTTGGTAGTCCAGGGCCTCACCATGGCATACTAACATTTCTAAGAGCCATTGGCAATTTGATTGTTTGCCACTAGCCCTAGTTTTGCACCCATTTTGCATTAGGCCCACCTATTTTTGATGGGCCTAACACAATATCCAGTAGATCATGTAACAATATCCACTTGGTGCCATGTACAATGCTATTTATATTTTCCATCCATTAAAATTCTTTTGGTCATGAAGGCCCTCAAGGTCTATTGTAAAGTGTATGTGGACCATCTCCAACTTCTCGACCAATCATATAATTTGTGTACCACGGGCCAATAACCCTCAAGCTCTAATGTAAAGTGGTCATGTGGTAAATTTGTCCAATTTTGCCAATAACCCCAATTTCGACACCTATTTGTTTTTCTTCCCAAAAGCGGGCAATTATATATTTCAATATGCCAAACATTAAATGTGCTATTCTAAAGACCAAAAGTGCAACTTATTGACTAAAAGAGATAAAGTGCCAACGATCAACATTGTCCACCCTCGGGGGGGGGGGGGGGCAGTGTGTTAAAAAGTTAAGGATATAGGTGCGAACAACCACTATTTTATAGGAGGGTATTACTTTCAATTCTCTTCTTTTTTTCACATTCTATCATTATGTAAATTTCTACTTTGGGTTAATAGAAAAATGGCTTGCATTACTTATAATTCCAAATTACCTATTATTCCATACCCTATAATACTTTAAAGATGTCCAGTGCCATTTTTGATACCCTATATTACTCTTAAGTCCATTTATAATTTTTAGCCCCCATGTTTTTAAAATACCCTATCATTTGTTCGCACGTATATTGCTACTCCAACCAATGACTACCCCCCCCGAGTGTCCACCTTGTAGAAGGAGGGGGGGGGGGGGGGGGAGTCTACGTAACCACTTTGGGTAACCACTCGTTCATTAGTCATATATGGACTGTACAAAGCCAAAATTTGATGGACTCAAGTGCATTAGCCTCCTCATGGATTTAAAATTTCTTGATTTTTTTGGTAATTTTTTTTATATTGCACATAATGGGTTGTTGACTCCATCAAGGCAAGCATTTGAGGGTTAAGGGCCTCAAGTGCTCAAAGTGACCATTATAGGCAATGTCCGGGGAGATTTTTGGGCATAATCGGTCAAAATCCTAGTGTTTCCAAGTCCAACATGTTACATGTCGTGATTACCTAGTTTTTCTTTATTAACTTGAGATGTATTCCATAGATTCCTCTAAAATGATCAATAATTTTAATGTATTCTTGGCTTCAACCGATTGATTAAAAACTAAATTGGTTCTCTGGAACTAGTGGTCAGGTCTTCCCGTTCATTGGTTATAGGCACTTCTACCTTAAATCAAATGTTTGGGGGGGTTGTTTACATGATGGACCATGACGTCATCCTTTCCTCCCCTAAAATATGTGAGGAGCAGTTGAACACGTCCCATGACCACTTTGGTTTACATCAACGAAAAAATGGTAAGAGTGACCATGGAACTTGAGGTCCCCAAAAGGCCTAAATTTAGGCCTACATTATCCACTATCATGATCCAACGAGTCTTGCAGTGAGAAAGGCAAAAGAGGTTCTCTTGCTACAAAAGTGAAGGGGCTATGATAGAGAAATGCAGTGCCACATGTTACTGTAGTTAAAAGGGTTGAAGGGGAAAAGAAGGGGAGAAAATAAAACATGAAAATCTTAAATTTTCACTTTTTAGACATATATTAAAAAATAATATCAGCACATTCATTTTTTGGTGCATAGTCACTCCTCTTCATTCATGTTCAGTTTACACATAACGGGAAAGCCCCCGAGCTTTAAAAATTGCATTTCTCATGAATCTGAGCATGGAAGTGTGAACATGAAAGAAGCCCATGTGACATGGGACAACTTCGTGGTCCGTGATGTAAACAGGCCCTTATAGCGTGGCGGCCAACGCTGGGGCACACCCAGCCTGATCTGGACGTTAGGGTAGCGGCCCGCACCGACTGGGGCGTGCGCGCAGGGTTTTGGGTTTGAGCTCCGAAGTCCGAGTCCTTTTCGACAAGGCTGGTGGCCGTGCCTCCGAAACAGCAACCATGGTGTGTGCTCAATTCGCAGCTCGTCAACTTATCTGGTGTTTGTTGCAATCGTGAGTCTTTGAGAAACTGTTAGTGTAATTCGCTTCGCACTTCTCAGGGGCGCCCCTAGTTCGAAGATTGCTTAATTTCATGGCTCCGGGGCTTAGGTTGCTTAATTTACGTCCCTGTAGAGACTTTCAGCTGCAAGAGATTCATCGTTCTGTTCTACTATCTTAGGTTCTCAGGGAACGTTTCTGCAATTTCTAGGTCTTCGGGGCACTTAGGGTTTGCACTTAGGGTTTGAAATTTGTTGAAGTCAGTTCCTTGGGAATGATAATATGGTGAGTGCGTGATCGAAGCTAATTTCAGCTGGGGGGGGGGGGGTATCGTGTTGACCATGGTGTTGGATATCCGAGGTCCTGGGAGATAATCGTGTACGGTGTATTTCTTGAGGGTTTAATGCGGAGGTTTAGGTCTTGAGGGTGCCGGTTAAAGTTAGGGTTTAAAATTTGGTTGAATTCAGTTCCCCGCCGAAAACAATCTACTGAATGCGTGATTGAAAGGAATTTTAGCTACGGGGGGGTCGTATTGACCATATTGTTGTTTATCTGAGGTTCAGGGAGATCATGGTGTATGTCTTCAGGGTTTAGTGTGGATGTTTAGTGTGGAGGTTTAGGTCTGCAAGGCGCCGGTTGCAATTACAGTGTTGGTATTCGGTTGAATTCAGTTTCCCGAGGACTATATTTTTGCTGAGTGCGTGCTCGTAGGAAATTTCATCTACAGGGAGGTCGTATTGAGGATGTTGTTGTAGGTCTGAGGTCCTGGAAGAGGATGGTGTATTTTGTATAGTGTATGTCTTCAGGGTTTGGGGTGGAGGTTTAGGTCTTCAGGGCGCTTAGGGTTTGCAATTTGACTGGGTTCAGTTCCCCGGAGATGCTGAGGGCACGAATGTAGGAAGTTTCAGCTGCAGGGAGATTGTATTGACCATATTGTTGGAGGTCTGAGGTTATGGGTGTATGGTGTATGTCTTCAGGGTTTAGTGTGGAGGTTGAGGGTTTGAGGTTTCACTGTGGAGGTGATATACTGAATTTATGTCCCTGTTGAGACTTGCAGCCTCAGGGAGATCATATCGACTTGCATCGCAAGCGTCATGGATACCGGCCAGACTTTTTCGAGCGAAAGAGGAAGAAAGATGCACGAGAGGTGCACAAGCGTGCGGCCTACGCACAGAAGGTATATTATTTTCCTGTGCATTCTAACTTTTGCTGATCTAAGGAATAAGGAATGCATTTTTTTCCTTCTGTATGGAGGAATTCTACCAGGAAGTGGTTGCTGATTGGTGGCATTGGTGGTTGATTGCAGGCCTTGGGTATCAAGGGCAAGATGTTTGCCAAGAAGAGATACTCTGAGAAGGCCACCATGAAGAAGACGTATGTGCTCTTACCATGATTTCCTCTTAATTTGTGTAAAATCTGCACCCTACCTATTCTTTTTTCATTTGATAGTTACTTCTGGTTTGCCATTGAACATTTTTGAACCAATTCTTGTGAATGTATACAGGTTGGCCATGCACTCAGAAAGAACTAACCGACACAAAGCTGATGATCAAGTAGAAGATGGAGCTGTACCTGCATATCTACTTGATCGTGACCAAACAGCCCGTGCTAAGGTAAACAATTTTTTTAAGTTTCAGTACACTATAAATCTGATTAGTGTGCCCCACACTATACGTCATTTACCCACGTAAATGAACTTGCAATCCCTGGGTAGCAAACTTGGAAGGTGGCATGGGACAATATCTGCTGTAGGACAAGTCATGAAGGCCACTCTAACAAACTTAGCACATCAATTTTAGTGCCACACTAAATCAGATATACAGTGTAGTGTCCCTCTTTTCATGGAAACCTGAAGACAATTACTCTGGTTTGTGATGGACGTATGTCCTTTTGAGATGATATTCCAGTAATGTGTGCTGTTGAGCATAGATTCTAATGTCTTTTGATACAATATCTGAAACATTTTTTAAATGATAAGCATAAGTTTTCTAATTTCTTTTGGTCACAAAAATATCTGGAAACCTATCTACTTCAAGATCCAGACATTATAATTGCACAAAACTGCTGCACCACACCAGGGTCTATGCAGTGCACTGAATGAGTCTCCTGAAAATGCAGGTTCTCAGCAACACAATCAAGCAGAAGCGAAAAGAAAAGGCGGGCAAGTGGGAGGTTCCTCTTCCTAAGGTATTGGTTTCTTGAGAAATCTTTTACCATTTTCAGTAGTTCCATTTCTGCTCCTGAAGAATAAGAGTTCTACATGTGATGTGGGAGCATTTTTATGGGCACCCTACAAGAGCAAGGAAAGCAATCAATTGAGAATTTAACTTGGTTTGGATGCTCAACCCCTTGTTTTGATCTGGTGCAGGTTCGGCCCATTGCAGAAGATGAGATGTTCCGTGTACTAAGGACAGGAAAAAGGAAAAGTGAGTATTTTCAGTTTCTCTGCAGCTTGTTTCACCATGTGTTTCTTATTCATAGTATTGTTTAGGCCTTGGTTGTCAATGCATTTGAAGATATTCCACATCTTTCCCCATATACAATCAGGCATGTGGATACAAGTCCTTCATACGAGTCCTTCTCAATTTTTAGGATGTTCTCTGCTTCTGTTGGATTGGCATGGAAAGATTAATGCTTCAGAAAGGTTACTGCCAAGCAGTATCTTGATATAGGTCATGGTTGGATTCTACACGGTAGTGCGTACAGTTCTACTTTCACAATCTTGTGCTGGTGTTTTCGCAAATGCTAATTCTTTGTTATGCTCTCCTGGTTGATGGATGACAGCCAAACAGTGGAAGCGACTTGTGACCAAGGTCACATTTGTCGGACCAGGTTTCACCCGCAAGCCACCGAAGTATGAGCGTTTTATCAGGCCAATGGGATTGCGTTTTACCAAAGCCCACATCACACATCCAGAGTTGAAGTGCACATTTAATCTAGATATTATTGGCGTTAAGAAGAATCCTAACGGTCCTATGTACACTTCTATGGGTGTCATCACCAAGGGTACTGTTATTGAGGTATTTTGGCTTTCAATTCTACACACTCGAATAATTCTACTGGTTGAATAGTTGACATGGAATGTATTATAGTCATATACTAGTCTTTGTGTCATGAAGTAGTTGCGTTACTGTCAGTTTGAGTGGTGGGTTTTTTTAAGAGATTTATGTGGGTCAAATACATGTGAAGTATGTCGATTGGATCCATTTTTTTTTATACACAGAAATCTGGCATTTTGCAGGTGAATGTTAGTGAGTTGGGATTAGTGACACCGGCCGGCAAAGTAGTATGGGGTGAGTACAGTTTTCTTCACACCCAATATTATGTTTTCTGCAGATTTCTCAAATTATTGTTGTGCTTGCTTTTTTGACCACACAACATTTGGGGACTGGGAATCAGCTCTTTGGTGATGACTTTCAAAAGCTGGAATTTACAATTTGGACAATTGTGTCATCTGCAGGTAAATATGCGCAGGTGACAAATAATCCAGAGAATGATGGCTGCATCAATGGAGTACTACTTGTATGACAGATCACATGTGAACAATGCCCCAGTTTTACACCATGTGGACATTTTACTTGTGTTGATGCAAATTATGAAGTGTCTTGCAGTCATCTTAGAGATCTTTGTAAGATGCGATCTCCTTGGGGCTATCTGTGCACTAATGGCATCTTCTAGCTCATCTTATGAAGATGATCCTCACAGGCACTTCATTATTAACCATTCATTGAGCGTGACAGTTTTCTAGCATTGAACCCTAGGAGTGGTCTTTAGAGCTTATGTGCCACATGGGGTGGTTTGGGTCTTTGGGATTCTCAGAACAGAGGTTCCAGGTTGTAGAAAGTTTCATAGCTCATGCCAATCTGCATGATATTACGTACTCCAGGGATTGTGACTTCACAATTCAAAGGGATCGAGTAGTGTTGGCAGGTGGAGTACACAGTCAGTCTACAAGGGCGATGTGATGTTGTTGTCTACAATTCTGGAGTCCAGAATTTATGCCGACATGAATGTTTTACTGATAGAATATTTGTCCTGTGCACGATTATTGAGGCTTTTATGGATCGTTTATTTTAGGAATTGCCACAATGAACATTTCCTGGTGTGCAATTTTGCAATAGTGAATAAGAAAAAAATTAAGAGGAGTTGCCAATGCAATAATTGTGCACGCAACATAAGCCAAGAATTCTTTGGCTGCTTTTTGCAACAACCAATTTCAAGACATAAAACATTTATTTACAGCTTTCAAGCTTGCAACATAAAAATCAATATCCAAGTAGAATTGCAACAGTTAGATCTCATTCTACGTTAATATCTGTAGTGGGAAAAACATAACTTTCCTGACCTTTCCTGCCATCAATCCTTGCACAGTTTCATTTGCATGTGTAGGCTTCTCTGTAGTTCAAAACCAACCAGCTGGTTAGAACTCTGTTGATATTATAATTGCATGATACATTAGAAAGTTTTGCATCACCAATCGCCGACAAACATTTTAAACTGGACAATGTACAAGTGCTTTTAAATCTGCAATAGCTATCCAGGCACCTGTGGATCAGTAAGATCACCAAGTAGCTAGTTGATATCTTACCTATTGATAGTATGTGCTGTCAAGTCTTGAGAACTCCCACCAGAGTAGACATGTATGAATCCTTGTGATTGAACCACACCCTAATGTAGGAGCACATACTTGTCAGACAAAAATCAGACCTAAACATATCCACCTGATTCGTGCAATTCTTGCTTGAAATTGCAAATCAGAAGATGTGCAAAACAGTTTGAGATGAGCACCTGAGAATTCGAGGTTTCTGGTGTTACAAATAGGAGACCTAGTGCATTGACTTGTTGGACAGGGCTATTCATCCAAGCTTGTCTGGCTTGAATCAGCTCCAGAATCCAATCAAAGACCTGTATGTGAGCCCCGTGTTAGAATTTCTAAAACTATCTATAAGAGAAAATTGGCACATTCGTAGCACCTAAAAAAATGTGATAATTTACACAGACCAGAAATCTACACACACATTACCTGAGCAAGGCGGAACCGGGGACGCTCAAGCTGCCCTCCTTTGAGTTTTACACCTGTGCCTTGACATTCAGGACAAAAGATCCCTCTTCCCTCTCCAATTTCAGTCTTTGCTCCACCATTGTCCTGGCTTGCAACACTGTCAACTGGTTGACATCCACCAGTTTGTTTAATTTTTCGGGGCTTTTTATTCCCCTTCACTGCAAAAGATGCACTCCAGGCTTTGGCTTCACAGAATGCAATCCACTCTATTAAACAGAAACTGTGGAAGACATGAAAAACCTGCACAACATAGGTTATATGTGAATTAATGACAAGTATGGAACATCGAGTGGTACCATATTCATCATATTCTTTCCTGTCTACTTAAAATAACATACGAAGGCACTATCAACAGAGACCTGTAATCAGACCAACAGTGAACGAAACATCATCAACCTAAATGCATAAAAATGAATTTCTATATTTTGAATTGAAGATTTTAAGGCGGGGAAGGTCTCCGAGGTTGAACGTGAAAGATCTCGAAACCGGCTACAAGGGAAAGCTGATGGCAAAATACGGAAAGCTCTCTGAGTCAGTTCAATTTCCAGACCAACAACAGCGTGAAGTGACAATGTTAATGGAGAATTTACCCCTCGTTTGTTGCGGCTTCCGCAGACCATCTGCCCCGACTTCACATTCACCAAGGCTGCGACATCTTTGCCTGGGAGTAGCTTCTGATGGCAAATAAAGCAAACTCTGTCTATGTTCTTCGCTAGTTTCCTTTTCCAACCTCTTCGGAATGCGCTCTGCTTGGCTGGTTCGACATCCATATCGGACATATCATCGCTGATTGACTCCGAAGGTTTTGTCCTAATGGTTAAAGTTAGTGGGGAGGGTATCTTATCAGGCGATAAAGAAAACGGAGGAACTGTCGACACAATGATTTCGCGTGAAACTTGCCAAGGTGAATTTTGTGCGTTGGAAGAGGTGTACTTCTCCTCCACAGCAGGAGAGCCTTTCTCATCTGGTGGTGATTTCAAAGAGGTCCAGTCACCTGCTCTGCCAATTCTGTCACTGTAAGGGAAGACAACCATGGCATACTCCATTCTTCCCGCATTCTCTTCATGCCAATTCAATTCCACAGGTTTAAACATGCCCTGCCAGGTAAACCAAGAAGCCTCCACTACAGGTACGCTTCCAGTAGAGTTCGTTTTCAGCGAAAGCTGTCCACTCCCTATCCATTGCAAAGAAGTTGTTGAAGACGTGGTTGACGTGCCGACTCCAACTCCCGCAGTACTAGTGACGGAAGAAGGCTGCTGCTCTTGTCCAACATTGAACACTCTTTGTGGCTCCTGCTCCCGCACAACAGCCCCGGAAGCTCGCAACACATTCACACGTCGCTTGTGCCGGTTTCCATTCAAGTGATCCCCAAGCGCGGCATCGCTGTAGCAGCGTGTTTCACACAAAGTGCAACAGAAGATAGTGTGCGGGCCGTCATGGCGGAGCTCCACATGCTCGTGGCCTCGCTGCCTCGCGTCTCTCAATACTGCTCTAGCCAACTCCTCTCTCATCCCTCCCCTTCTTACTTCTTTCTTTCTCCTCCTCCCCCACCCTAACCACACCTTGGACAACAACTAACCTGCTGTATTCGCTGTAACCATTGCCTGTGACACCACCTCACGCTCTCCCGCACCCCTGGTCTCGCACTTTTCCTGCTCCTCATGCCCGCCATCCTCCTAAATTCCTAATCCTATTCCTAATCCTAATTCTCTCCTCTCCGCCGCCTCGCCGGGCTCACGATGTTCGCTATCCTCGCCCTCTCTCGCCCTCTCCCCGCAAGCTCAATCTTCCAAAACACCGTACCGAACAACACACATACATGCCTCGCTTCAACTCCCTCTTAAAACCACAGTGCTGCATCAAACATATCTACAATAATGAGAAATGTGCAAATGCGCGTGACACGACCTCTTCCCCTAAGCACCAAAATTCAACGCTTACCAGGTTCAAGTACTCCCAGCAAATCGAGGCCACATCATGCCCGCCATCCTCCTAAAACTCCTCGTCCTATTTTCTGATTGTAATTCTCCTCTCTCCGACGCCTCGCCGGGCTCACGACGATCGCTGTCTTCGCCCTCCTCTCCCCTCACGCTCAATCCTCCAGACACCGCACCAACACGCACACGCGCACACACACACACATCCCCCGGTTCAACCCCTTCCTAAAATCGCACTTCAGGACTTCACGAGACGAAGCTGGTATCTACAGTCACCAAATTGAACAGCGCTCGCAGTGACCTACAATCCAGCCCCACGAGGCTCAAGTACTCCGAGCAAATCGAGGCCAAATTGCAAGCGGGGAAGGCTACTCTGTATTCAAACTTGAAACCCTTGGTAGGAGGGACGACTGCCTAGGTATCCACCCCTCCCACCCCCCATCCCATGCCATCGTAACATACCCCGAAGGGCATCTACAACTATCGTAGATTTCAAGTCACTCAACAAATCAAGACCCCCTACACACCCTTAGGCTAAATCTACACCATTCCTAATTTCCACACGGTCATCAGTCCACGGGTATAAGTGGGTATGCCCGGATATGTCAGGAGAGCCGGTGATTGGCTCCCGGACCCAAGGATGGGCAGTAGTAGGTACCTAGTCGTCAGCCTTGGCGGGTACCTGCCAGCCTCCCTTTGCCATGTGGCTCAATGATTGAGAGGTACCTTCCCACAAGGAAGGAATGATCCCACATATTCCTTTTCCCAAAAGCATTGGTTGCGGGTTTCGAAAACTCTTTTAACATGCGTGTTTATGGTGTTTGTTTTTTGATCCTCACCTAACCACACACTGATCAAATATAGGTGTCCATCAAGAAAAGTAATCAAATAACACCCAAATTAAGGAATCAACAAAACATACACTATTATATATATTTTTTATATTTTCGTAATTATAATCACCCTATCTTATTTATAAGTAGTATAAATTTCGTGTGAACAATCTGCACATACATTACGCATACAATACACTATGCATACATTACACTGCGCAAATATTACTCTGCACATTACACACATACAACCATCATATTATAAACTTTAACATAGTGCGTATGGTTCTTGACCCCCCCCCCCAAGAAACCCTAAATAAGCTAGCCAACCCTTCCATTGCCGGATGACGATACTTTTCAACCAAAGGCTAATGTTTCAACAAGTCCATCCACATGTCCACATACATTTTGCTTATTTCTCATTCAATGCCACTATTGACATATGATTTATGTTGAACCTATAAATAAAAATGTAAAATCAATTCTATTTATGCTACTTTACATTATATATAATTCCCAAATTCACGTTTAGAGAACGCTATTGTATATCTAAGAAAAATGTGAAAATTATGTGTCTTGAATAAAATCCACCCTACATTTTTGCAAGTGCCTCCCCCCCCCCCTAGAGGTAATATGAAGAAAAGGCTCATCCAAAAATAATAATTTTGAGTAACTCATCTTGGGAAGAAACTAGAAGAATATTGTAGAAAACTTGATTAAACATACTTTGTTAAGCATACCCCACTTTGGATGTGTGTATTTTTAACAAATAATACAAACTACATGCAACCAACACATGTATAACAAGAGATGTAGTCCATGTCTAAATTTGGGGTTCTTCATCCCTATCATAGTGTTCTCCAATAAAACCGCATGTATAGATTGTATGAAAGCCATGCCGGAGTCTAGATTTATTTAGTATATGAACATGTTTAGAAGGATCACCAAAAAGACATTTGTTGCGGGTAGATTAGACCATGTAATAATTCAAATCTAGACTTCATTTAAAGTACAATAGTTGGCACATTCGAGAGAGTCAACATGATCACTTCTTTTGAATTGAAAAATCTTCAATTTGGACTCCTTTAACTTTTGCATCTCCACTCCAATTCTAAAACTTGAAATGACTATCTTTGTGATATGTAATTGCTAACGAAATTACCCAATTTTCAAGCCGAACAAATGGTGAAATGTGAATGTAGGGTTGGAAATACCCACAATTCTAGGGCCATGTAACTTATTGTCTAGTGTTTTGCCTCATTACGTGTTTTGGGGTGGCTTGAATTGGAGCTATGTGTGTTTTCGGGACCAACATTTCGTGCGTTGATTATGTCATCCATCAACATGGCATTGTAATTCGTTCCAAGCCGACTACCGTTGGAAACATTCCTCTTGTTGTTTTCCACACTAACTAATCTCACGGCTCCCGAAAAAACAAAGGGGACAAAAATACCAATACCTATGTAATCACAATAGAGTCTACCCTCGAAAGAGAGCATCAAGGGTAGCATGCGCCATCTTGGTCCTGGAGGCCACGATGATAGCACTCCCCCCAACAGACTCTTCATTCACGCTGGCCCTGTGGGCCATAATTCCTCTTCATGCAATCACAAAGAAGTAGTGTGAGGATGATCCAATCCCATGTCATTTGAACATGGTTGTTATCGTTCCTAAGGGTTTTTTTTGAATTTTTGTTTGTTTTTGGTTTTGTTTGTTTGTTTGTTTGTTTTGGTTGGGTGTTTGGGTTTCCTACGATTAGATTTGGAACGCACAATTTTTTTTGAATACTACACTAAATATTGTATTTGATGTCACTATGGTAACTTTTTTAACGACCCTTCTTATGGATAAGTTGACAAGTATTGTCATTCCGACTTACTTTCAGTTCATCCAAAATGTCAATTGATTTTCAAATATTAAACTTGCGTATTGAAACAAAATTTGGTGTATTTTGCACCCTAGCCTTTTGTGATGAAATATTGTCATAAAAGGTTGAAATTTAGATAAACAAATCACTTAGTACATGACAGTTCTTGCAACATTGCAAATCTATAATACCCAAATTGTTTTTTTTAAAGGAATGACAAATAAGGTTCAGTTTTACATTTAGTGTTGGGGACACTGCACGGGCGGTTTACAATTTGTAATGAGCAAGACAAATAGAATTGGTGACACTAAATACAATGTTTAGTGTGTTAAGAAGCCCAAGTAGACAAAGGACATGTACGTAATCAACGATGAAACATAGTTACAATAGAGGTGCCCATAACCAATCACTTAAGAGATTTTGCGCTTGATTTGGAGAAGCATATGGCAGTGCAATATTTTCCCGTGTAGGAAGAGAGAAATTAAGAGGATTTCAAAATTTTTGGTAATTTTATTCCTTAAATTGAAATTATTATGAATTTTTGAAGCCGAAAGTTGAGTAATGTGTAAAACCAATGTGTAGAGTCTGCCATAACCGCTTATTTAACCGTTCATTCCTCCTCATTTTAGCACTTAAAACTAGGACACGCGTTATGACACTATTGGTACTGCATGGATTGAAATTCAGACTTGGCTCAATAGAAATTTTGGTACCCTATAGATTGTTGATGGAGTCCTTATTAGGAATAG
Organism: Polytrichum commune; assembly: GCA_950295325.1. Lineage (NCBI taxonomy): Eukaryota > Viridiplantae > Streptophyta > Polytrichopsida > Polytrichales > Polytrichaceae > Polytrichum > Polytrichum commune. Next base: position 3,145,348 of record OX485804.1, read on the forward strand.
GTGCCTCCACTATAACAGTTATCCACAAGCCTATCAACTTGGAAGTAGGTGCTTTCATCTCTATAGTAGAGTCACTTATTCGCGATCAAGACCCCTTCGGCAATCTATAGGGTACCGGAATTTTGATTAGGCTAGGATTGAATTTCGATAAGGTTGGGACTGAATTTCGATCAAGCCAGAACCAATAGTGCCATGACACATGCCCTAGTTTTGAGTGCTAAAGTGGGGAGGAGTGAGTGGTTAAAATGAGCAGTTATGGCAAACTCTAGACATTGCTAATATGTTATGGCCAACTTTTGATTTCAAAAATTCATAATAATTTCAATTTAAGGAATAAAATTACTGAAATTTTTGCAATCCTCCTGATTTCTATGTTTATACACAGAATAAATTTGCCAACGTAGTGGAGATGATTTTTCCTTTGGACATAGAAAAGTGGTATGTGGAATTAGGACTTGGATGCTTTGATAGAGTAAGCGGGCCTAATTTGGTTACTCACCTATTTGAGGGATGTGTGGTTAGATGTGGATCTCAAAACAAACACCAAAAAGTCACGTTTTTAAACCATACTGGACTATATGCTCAAAATTTGTTATTTATTCTAGATTCAATAGTCAACACAATTTGGATGGGGATTATATGACCATTTTTTATAAAGATAATCTTCATTATGAAAATTCGGAAGAAGATATTCATATGACATCATTGACATATAAATGAAAGCTTATGATATTACTTAGCAGGTCTTTAAGTCTTGTGCTGTGAACACAAGGTTGATCACTTGCAGAACTCTTCCTCACGGGGTTCAATGTTGTGGTTCTAGTTGTGCACTTTGATACAAAGATTTGTCATTCATATTTTCCCCCTCAATACAACAATTAAAGATGACAATGTTGCATTTCCACTCAAGATGTCTTATTTGTATGTATATGACATACGAAACCTAATAATATTAAAAAGAGAGGCTTTGAAGACTATTGAAATGTTTGACCTTTCCCTCTCTCTCTCTCCTTCAATAGTTAATAATTTTTTTAATATAATGAAATCTTAAAGTTCAAAAGAAGACACAATTGATCCATAAAATCTTCTAACCTCAAAAAGACCTTAGTAAAGTAGTCTCTATTCCAAATGGATTGAGTGTAGACTTGGGCGAACCAACCCATACACTCATTCGTTCCTTGGTGGATGCCTGAATCCTTGCCTCCAAGGAACCAGTGTACATGTTGGTTCGCCCCAAGCATTGAGTGTATGACAGTGTCATGTTTGAAAGTGTGTGTTTGGAAAGCAAGATAATGGTAATCATAAAGAATAGAAGTGCAAAGTGAAAGTTCGTTCATTGAAACTTTATTTTAGGTAGAATGTAGAAGTCAACTAAGGTAGAAATACCATCACCCGTTAACCACCCTCTAGCTGACCGCTGTCATAATGGTGAAGTGCCATTTCTAAAACCGGTCATGGCTCGAGGCGGCAACTTCAATGCGTGTACACTTAGTGTAGCCAATGGGAGTCAATTGTTAATGTACTCATGAGGTAACCGAATTAGGCGATGTTCCGTATGGAAATGCGGATTACCGTGTTCGGTGTAGGGAGAATCAAGTGAATGAGTAGGGGTTTGGATAGCTTTCCACTTTGAAAAATTGCAGCATTTTTTTGTATAGGGTTAAAAAATATGAAACCACTTGCATTCTTGATGAATCCTTCTCGTCTATCTTGGAAAAATATCTCATGATTGTTAGACCATATCTTCAATGCGAATCACCTTGTTTTCATAGGTTATGGTATTTCTACCTTACTCAGGATCACTTCACACACAAGTCTGATGTAAATTCCTGCAGATCATGACTTTAAAAAAAAATTCTAACATGAGAGATTTCAAGATAGATTGCTAATAATAATAATGATAATAATGATAATGATAATAATAATAATAATAACAGTGGATGAGTGGTGGCAGGAACGGTGGAGATCTTACATCGGTCAAATCCAATGGTTGAGAATGCACAGGCAACGTGGCCTCACCAGAAGCCAAAAGCTACTTTCATCGCCCATAGACTTCTTCTCGATAATAATATATGAGAACTCACAAGTGAACCTTGAATTTTGTTTTGCAAATTTTGCACTCACTCCTTGGTTTGCATGGGCACCTACCCCTCCTGACTCAAGCCTTTGAGGGTTGAGGCTAGCTTGCGAGGTTGAAGAAGGTCCTGAGATCCCTGCCGTGGAGAAAGGAATATGCATGTTGTGAGGGGACAAGGGAGTCTAAGGGCCACTTCACACATGAGACTGAGAGCCCGTGACCATTACACTTCAAGCACTCTCATTGGTGGGAAAGGCGGAGCCAGTCCAACTTTCATTCACACTACCCTTGAGGGACCAACGGAGTAAGTGAGTGCAAGATGGATGTAAAGTCTACATGGATTTCTACATGGCATCAAATGGATCATGTTTCATGGTCACTTGGACTATTTTCAACAAACCACGTCTTGGAGGTAGGCCTAACACAAAACCGGGAGACCATGGTACTCCGAATACTCACATCATTTGATTTATTCTATTTTATCATGTGTGAGGACCTGCATGAATAGAGATTCATTCAAATAGCATCCGGTTGAGGACCCAGTCACATATGGCTTCACACTACACTTGAGGGTCCGTGACCACACTAGATGATTTTGGAGGTGTCTTGGGACGGTCTTTGGGCACTTTCTTTTGGGCTCTCACAATTTCATGGTCAAGGCTCTTGAGTCGTGTGTGAAGTGGCCCTAACTACTTCCAAAGCTATGAGTGCAATTAAGGCGAGGCGAGCAAATTTGAAGGTTTAGGGTGGTCAAAGGAGATCCTAAGATCCCTGCCTTCGACAATGGAGTCTACATGCTTGCAAAGCAACGACGGTTGAGGCTAGCTTGCAAGCAGTGTTCAAGATTGAAGCCCTCATATGAGTTTCATTTTGAAGGGCTCTCAAATTTCAGCCCTTTAATTGAAGGGTTGGATCAAATCCAAGACATCAATCCAAGAATATAGAAATGAAATACAGAACTCATATATATCATACTTGTGCATGAATCATATGGTACATGTTTCTAGTACAATGTGGAGAATTAAGAACCAAACATCTAACTCCACTTCTTGTAGTGACAGTGCCCTATGCTTGTTGGTTCTTGTGGCGGATAGATTATATCGAGGACTTCAATTGATGTCTTCATTTTCAATTTGGGGTCGTGTTTTGAAGGGCTATTTTTAGAGAGGTATATTTTGAAGGGCCAAATCACATTTGAAGGGCATTGAAGACTTCGATCTTGAACATTGCTTGTGAGGTTGAAGGTGGTCCCGAGATCTCCGCCATGGACAAATTAAAGGGGTTTAATTGCTTGCACCATGTTAATTTTGTTTTGTACCACTTTGAGCCTTTGAATAGTACACTAGAGCTTGGTGGGGCTTTACCATTAAAATCTAAAATTGTGCATTGGTGAAAAAAAATGTCAAGACCGTCTAACTTCACTTTTAATTGGAGCTAGAGGGTTTTAGGGGTCTCCAAGAAAGTTTGAATGGATGAATAACATGTATGTACAGTCCCACCTGTCGTGCAATGGATTTAAGTTCATGGTCAATTGAATTTTGCGTCAAGCCCACCTCAAAGAATTGTGTCTAACAAAACACCATGATATCATGACACATCAAAATCGCATAATTCTTGTTTTCTTATAATTTCTTTCAATAGAGAAAGGCCCACATGAATAGGATGGGAACGAAAGAGCGTTTTGTTGAAACCCCAATTGCGTACATCTTTACACTACACTTGAAGGCCGTAAACCACACAAAACTTTGGTTTGAAGATTCTTTGGCACGGCGTTTGGATGAGTTTCAAGGGCCCTCACAATCTCATGGTTGTAACCCTTGACCATAGTGTAAATTAAGCGACCCTTAGTTTGGTCGAAGAAAGCAATGTATGCGCATTAATGAGTTGTTTGGTAAAGTATTAATTAATGTGTCTTATTTAGCCATTTATTTTGCAAAGGCACCTATGATTGAGTGGTGCGTGATTATGTGTCGATCTAAGAACACATGACTAAAGGAACACACATGAAACACATATAATTCTAAATGTCTGCATTTGACTCACACTAGTTCGCATGTGAAAAAAAGCCCACACCCCGGGTTTTAAAAAGTCAACATTTGCTAATCATTTTAAATCCAATAGTCAACATAATTGGGGGGGGGGTGTTGTAGTAAATTTTTTCTATGGCTCAAAACAACAAAACCCAGGGAACAAGGTCTCCAGGAAGACTGAGATAGTGTCTATAAGGGTTAATGTCACATTGGTTTTAAGGATTACAATAACAACTTGAGGTCTTTCTTACTTCATTCCTTATTAATTCCATTTATTCCCCACTCTTATGATTCCTTGGTGCTTTTTTCCTGTCGTGAGTGATTCCGTCCTATCTTCAGGGTAATTTTCTATCACTCTACGTTTTTGACCTATTGCAGTCGTGAAGCTCAATAGCTTGGTCAATAGTCTTTTGGTATCTGGACAATAGTCTTCCAATGGATTTTCATCCTATTGGGGTTAGTATCCTTTGGTGTCCATAAAACAACAATACAATGTCCTTAATCCTTATTCAAACAATCTCCTTCAATGCAATAGTTTGATTAATTATGTCAATCACATTAATCTTCCTTTAATAACTTATCTCATTCATGAACCATCACACGCAACCCTTCGGTCTGCAATCTCTGCACAACTCAAGATAGGATAAACATGCATGACTATATTCAATATTAACTTAAAGCTTTAATTAGCCAAGTGTTAATCCCGTTCAATACTATAATCCACTTCAACCACTCATTTCTCGGTGGGACATCTTAGTATCAAATAGTCGCCTCATATACTAAGTAATGATGAGGATAGAGCTTTCAGCCCATGCTTTCTTCTACTTTTAGGTTGGGTGCGTCTATAATCAAATCATTAAACTATGCTCACCCTAACCTAATGGTCCTCTCTCTCTCTTTCTCCTCTGTATGTATCTTCATGAACCTAACTACTCTCAGAACCTCACCTCTCTTCTTCACTCTTTCTCTCTGTTTCGCTCATGGCTGAAAGGTGCTCGGCCTGAATGGCTCTCCGAGGACTGACTGAAGTTATCCTCCCTTATCTTAGTTAACGACCTCCTCTCGGCGACCTGAGACAGATAAACTTCCGATGCATTTCTCAAGAGTTTTCTTTCTTTCCCCGTGCTTCATCTGGTACTATTTGGACTGCTTAACATTACGATTTTCAGTCTCTTAGAGGCTCTTTTCATCTCTCACAGACTACCTCTTCTCAATTAATCTTTCTCTACCATATTCCTTCTCCTTTCTGATTGCTTTGCTCATGACTGCTCTATCCGATTGTTCATTCCACAGACACTCAATTTCACAAACCCTCACCCGCATTATTGCTTCCGTCACTCTCTTAACCTCTTGCTCACTCCAGACATTTCCTGCTTCATCAAGACATTGATTTCATACACTTTGTTTTCTCCGCAAAAGAACTCAATAACATTCAAATTGCAATATGATTACATCATCTACTCTTCACTCTATCACAGAGATGAAGTAAAGTTGTTCACTCAGCACTTGGCCGATTCTACATATTCTTCGCTTATCAGAGACTACTCTAGACTATAGCCAGAAAACACTCTTTGAAAATGGCATGCTTTCTCCTCCAGACTATAGTCCTTTATCTCCCTTCCTCTTCCAGGCGGTTGTAACTTCTCTCCGAGGTCATTCAGTTCCTAAAACTGCTCTAAGAGCTCTTTCATCCGACTATAGTCCAACATTTTCATCTGTTCTTCAAAAAACTTAATTCAAAAAGTCTGTATTCAGACTATAGCCCAAAAATCTGCTCTACAGGTGTATCTTACAATTTTATAATTCTGACATCTTTACCTTTCAAAAATTCATATAAAGAATAGAGGAGATAATATATTTCCATAGTTTGTTGCTAAACTCTTATATATATATATATAACATTCGCCGTACCAAGAAGTTTCCACTCTCTAAATCTAAGTTGAGAATCATGGACAACATTCAAATTTAACCATTCAAGATTTCTTAGAGAGTGGCTACAAGTTGGAAGAAAAAAAATTAGAAGACATAGTGAAACTAAGGGAGAGGGGGTGTTATTGTATATAAAAGTAACTCTTATTCATCCAACATAAAAGCCTTGAAATAACATGTAACCCATATGTTATTATTTTAAGTTGATTTGAAAGTGGAATTAGCTATAAAGACTCCGTCTTAGTGTAGTCCAAGTCATTTAGAGATGGATCAACCACAAACCTGTAAGGTGGCAAGTTTTTATGTTGGATGGATGTGAGGTACGCTCATTTGCATAATTTCATCCATGAGGGGGTAGCGTGGGAACAAACAGGAATAACTTCATAATAGCGTTTTTGTAGATTCGTGACTGTACAGATTGCGATGATATAAGGCCAGATGCCGTGAATCTCTCGCGAGACGGAGAAAGCTTCCGGATAGCGCTCTCCTCTGCCGCCACAGCTTCTCACATCCTCATCGAAATTAAGGCTCAATCACAAGTTCCGCTCCTCCTATTTGATCGAGAAGACTCAATCGAATCGTTTCCAAATCTTTCTTACCGTGATTTTTGAAGCTTCAGAGAGGAGGGGAGCTCCAAGACAAAGCAATCAAAGCCTCTGTGTGATCCGACGATAATTCGGTAAGGTTTGGTAACCGTTCTGAAGAGTTAGTAGGTGGCCGTGAATTGGTGAGCTCGTTATCTGATGTAAGTTGTTCTGTGCGCCTCTTGCGGATATATGCTTGATGATGTGGCAAGGAGAATATCGCTCGTCGCCGCCGTAGCGGCCGCCTAGTCACGATTTCTGTCGTCTAGTTGATAGATTGCACTCAGATTGTTCGATTAGAAGTGTTAGAGCAATGCCATTTGAAGCTTGACATCGGAGGTCAGTTCCGGACACGCACAGACGCACTATCTCTGAGTACAATTCGATACGGTTCAGTGACATTTGGTAAGAGAAGCTCGAAATCCGTCTTAGTGTTATTTGCTCCCTCTCTCTCTCGCACGTGTCTCTCAGAAGGTAATTCGGAGAGAGTTTTGCGACGAGCACTTGAAGAATATGTAGCCTTGGATTATTGAGCTCGTAGTCTGCTCTAAGTAGTCGTTCTGTGCGGCTCTTTGGGGATGTGGCAAGGCGCACTCGCAGTGACGAATTTCTTCCGTCTAGTTTGATGCATTACACTTCAATTATTCCACTAAATGTGTGAAATCAATCATGCACCGTCGGTAAATACAATTCGATATGGTTCAGCGAAATTTGGTCAGAGAAGTTATTTTGAGCTCGGAATCCGTTGTATGCTGTTAGCGCTCCTTCGCATGTGTCTCTCAGAAGGTAATGTAGAGAGGCTCTCGCGATGAGCATCTGAGATCGTGGTGTGCTGTAATCTACCCGCTCTCTTATGCGGCACGGTCGCTAGTTATGTGGCCTCGGCATTGATCCTTAGAAGGTAACACGGAGGAGCCTGGCGACAGGTGTAATGAGTTTCTCCGAGTATCTGAGCTTGTAGGTCCGTGCGCGTTATTTTGCGTGTATCCCTCTGCTCTGACGTCCGCACTGATGCTGTCATTGTCCTGGCGCTTTGAATATTGCTTTGTCAGGGTTGATTAACTGGACCGCAAGAATCTTAAATTTCTGCAACATTATGCTTTATTCCTATACGAGTAGCAGGTCGTTTACCTCGACAGTCAAAGTTTAGGATCCGCAGTTTTGGGCAATCTGCGTCCGCGCCCACAATTACGCGTCCGCAGTCTGCGTTTCTGTGCGGCAAGTCTTTCTGCTAATATTTTGTTGTTCACTTTATTTGGAAGTTCCACTTGAGATTTGTATGCCACAGTTTTCTTCGTAATTAAATTTGTGATTATCTTTTGTAGGGGGCTTAAGGACTCGGCGACTTGCCGACTCACTAATCACCGATCGTCAATTGTTGAAGTACATCGTCGGCTCCTCAATCTTGCGGCAGGTTGGCATTTTTTTGGAGTAAGTTGCAGCTTACAATCCTGCCACAAGCTCAAGAGTCACGTATAGATTTATGAATGAAGTCAAAGCCAAACTTCAGTCAATTAGATTGTGATTACAAACTGGGCTGGAGAATCATACTTTCTCTTTGAGGTAGAGAGTGGGTGCCCTCAAAACAGAAGTTTAGGGGAAATTGATGGTAATAAGCACTATCGAGGATTAGTGGGCATATTAGGCAATGGATAAGAAGAAAGACACCATAGATAAGTTGGTAGTATTTCTTGCGAAGAGAGATGGTATCGACAAGCTTGTCAAAACATTTCAGTATGTTGGTAAACTTGCACACTACAACCTTGAACACAAGAATCCCTCACTGGCAGGTCGTTTCAAGAACCTTGAAGTTGCGGCAGGGTTGAGCAGAAAAGCATTTCGAACGGGAAGATCGTTGACGGGATTTAACGCCCTTCGGAGGACCACATATCCTGACCGGACTCTTCAAGTCCTTGCAATTCTTGGCAATGGCGGGGAGATGGTGTATTGGTTTTTTGATCATTTTCTTTGGTTAGCAAGAGTAGGCGCCCTTGATGCTCAATATGCACGCCGGCTGAGCTACATCTCGGCATTCGGTGAAGGTTTTGGATACATTTTCTTCATGACTGCAGACTTGATTCTCATCAGAAGAGGATTGGAGGCTGAGGGAAAATATGAAAGACAGCTTCTCGAACTCTTGAAGGTTGAGAACCAAGAAACCGAACGAATCTCGGCCCAGGTCAAGAACATCAAGGCTGCAATCTCTGCAATTCGAATGCAAAGAATCATGTCAGTAATGTCCATCATCGCCAATCTGTCCGACCTTTTCATTGCTCTCGCTGATGTCGACCCCAACCCGTTTGTAAGCCATACTATAACCCTAGGAATTAGTGGTCTTGCATCGGCTTGGGCTGGCTGGTACAGGAACTGGCCAGAGTCTAACTAAATCGGTTACCACCCTTTTGCAGCTCGAAAAGTGTTTATAGATATGGAAATTAGTTAAGTAGAACCAAAAGGATTGATTGTCTACTGTCAAAGTTCAAGATGATGCACCTGCAAATGTCTGACTCCAGGAGCATGCAGTTAGTTGGCGTAGTGTCATTGCATCATTGTGTTTCAAACATCAAGGAGCGGTTGCCAATTGCTTTTGCACAAAACATTCTAAGATTGTTTGAATCTTGAGTGAAGTTCATTTAGTAGTATTTATAAAGCGTGCGTACTGAGTTTTACCGTTTCTCAGGGGCTTATGAATCATTGTGATAGATTTGACAAGCTGAAAGCTCGACTTCAGTTTGTAATGTTGTATTGTATGGCTGTTTCCTTGGTTTAGAAGTTGTGCCTGGCAAAATAGCAGGTTGGCAAACAGCACCACCACTATGACGTTCTGTGTTTCGTATGCAACTGGTTAGAGGTTGTCGAGTGACCTATAGAAAAGTGAGTCTAGAGAAGGAATTGTCAGTGGATTTTGCTGAATGTGATGGGCTGCTTGAAGGTGGGGGTTGCCTTCAAAACTCGTTAGACTATAACTGTTGTCATTTAATGGATTTCAAATTTCCATGAGAGTTAAAACCTACCTCCTGACACAGCTGGCTAGAGAAATTGGCACTGGAAACGAACAATCTACCTGGTAACTTGAAGCAGTACATTTTATTGCACGTATTATCGTCAACGTGTACATGCTTGAATTTGAATCGCTTCAAGCTATTGAGCAGTCCTGGACTACCGGGCGACACTTTCTTTACCTTTCCGTGGACCCAATCTGGGAACATCACGTTTTAACTTGGAATTGGAAAGTTGGAATCCCCAGGACCTCCAAACCTTGTCATTACCATATAGCGGCCCGTCTTCGTGATTACCACCTATTTGGAACCATAACTCTAAGAGTAATGAGCTCCACCGAGGAATTCCGTCATCTTCTCTGCCTCACAGTCGGCGATACCTTGCGTATTGCACGAAGAACAAGGGCGTTAGCAAATTCCCCAAGTGGTCTTGTTGGGACATTGACAGTGAGGACGTGGACTGCGTCTCCCGCTGCTGCTTCAAGCCCCCCGACGTGACCAGGGCGTGCCGCTTCACCATTGCATCAGGTAATGTACAATGGATAAATTATTATCTCACGTTTCATCTCCATAATACCCATAATACAGATGCATACACAAAATACGCTTTGAAAGTCATTCATTTGAACTTGCAGGGGTTTATTGAATATGTTTTGCACAGCCCTGGACGATCGCAGCGATTTAGGGTCACTTTAGGGTTTGCTAACTCCAGAGCGTCTTAACTTTCAAAGCCTTCTTGAGCAGGTCCAATTTGCTGCCCCATACGTCCCTAGAAATTGATTATCACGATCAGTATCTGATGGGTGCGGACTCCGCTTCTTCACGTTGTGCTTGTTGGTTTTCTGCTTTCCTACAAGGACAGATTGTCTAAGACATAACTTGTGGGTTTCATCCTATTTCGTGTTTGTCGTTAGATGGTATAATTGCAATCATCTAGGAAGTATTGAAAATTTGATGTTTGGCTCATACACGTGGACTCAATGAACTCAATGATTTCTTATTTGGCATGGTCGATGTCCATATCATCATGACCGCAGATAATGAATAATAAAAGATTAAGGAGGATATACATTATGCATAGGCTATAGGACATAGTAAGGTATTTTATGAGCCTTATTAAATAAGAGCATGTTTTAATATATTGTGTTTCTTATATTTGAAAAATAATTTAAATAAATTCATGCTTTTTTATGAGCTTCTTACTCTACTAGAATTTTATTTTCTCTTCAATGCTTATTGTACAGGAGTTGTCTCCGAGTTGGAAGTGAACATTGGCACTCCTAGGGGCAGTGATGGAATCTTGAGCTATGTGTGAATCAAGCTAGGGTCAATGGTTGCATATCATGGCGGCAATGTGAGCTTGGAGCGTGAGGGCATCATAGAACATGGCTTTTGCAACATGCTAAAGAGGAACCTCCGAAGGGATGGTCTCAAATTGACATGTGCAGCCGGTCAAGGTCATGCACAGTTGTATGTGGCACATGGAGACAAGTGAGTGACAACACTATGCCTCGAAGGTGAGTTTGGTGTTGTGAATGACAACGACCTCTAGCATTTGAACCAACCATGACACACAAAATTACTATGATGAAACAAATCGCAGGCATGGTGTATGCTAGCCTATTCAGCATGGAATTGACAGGGACGGTTGGGGCGAACCAACCCGTACATTAGTTCCTTGGAGGCAAGGGTTTAGGCATCCAACAAGAAACGAGTGTATGGGTTGATTCGCCCAAATTGTCAGCTCAAAATGTTGACGTGGTTGATACTGATTAATTTCTAAGTGCTTGAGAATGCAAAAAGAACCTTGTATAATAACTACAGACCTAGAGAGTTTTCACTTCAAATCAAAGGTGGATGATAAAACCTGGTTTGCATGCTTAACATGGACTCGACATACATGCAGTTAGAAGTAACATCATTGTCATTGATCTCCTTGAAACCAAAATAAGAGTACTTTTCTTAACACAATTTGCATGAGATACTAAAGAATGACAAAATCTATCATATCATAACTTGGTTATTTCTTCATATATTTAACTCTGTAGGAAAGGAAAATTCATACACCTTTTAGCAAAAGTTGTCAGTCAAGCTGCGGTACACACTCAAGCTGCGGAGATAACCTTCTATGTGTATGAAACTTGCGTACCTAGAACCCCTATAAAAAAGGATATGGGGAAAACCATAAAAGGATCTATTAGGAGGTCTTTTGAAAAAGCAAGTCACCACTTGTTGGTAACTTGCCGTCTTTAGGGGTTAACATAAATTGTTGTTCATTTGCTTGTGAGAATGCTTGACATTAACGGTTTTCATTGCTGATGAAGTGCTTGATTTGCAACAGGCACTAAACGCTGTGTGACTCCGATGGTTGTGCTACAATGAGAAACCTTCGGTTGTGACCTTCGGTTTGGAAAAAGCGAGTCACCACTTGTTGGTAACTTGCCGTCTTTAGGGTTTAAGATAAATTGTTGATTCATTTGCTTGTGAGAATGCTTGACATTAACGGTTTTCATTGCTGATGAAGTGCTTGATTTGCAACAGGCACTAAACGCTGTGTGACTCCGATGGTTGTGCTACAATGAGAAACCTTCGGTTGTGACCTTCTCGACCACTGACGAAGTTGAGACGTTGGAACTTTGGAGTGCCGAACTTAATTGAACAGGTGGAACGGCAAAGATGAATAAACATAACATTAACACATTTCACCACCGACACGCTCATAAATCGGCCCTCCAGTTTTCTTTTTAAGGGAATTATTATGTCCGCTGAATGCAAATTGCATTTCCCGGATTTTCCCGGAATGATTCGCTTTGTGGTGTTTACATGGTATGGCACTACACTTTCCCAGATGTTTTTCTCAAGGCCCTATTCAACCCATGTCAAACTGTGACGATTGGGTTTCAGCGCCTGTTTCAAAGGACGGGGGCCTCGTCTATTTCATTTCAGTTTATTGCAACCTAAAGTGTAGCATTGAAGCTGACATGTCTAACTAGGGAGCCACATTCTGGATTCTCACGAAGAGCGGCACCCCATACTTCGGCGTCCGGACATTTTCAATGACAGGCAACCAACGCTGGGACGACGTCAAATCACTTTAGCCTAGCTCTTGAAAACTCTGTGGGCACAAAGCTTGCAAAAATCTCTGCAAAACAGTCAAAGAATTCGACAAAATCATCAATTATAGGTATCTTTCCTGAACGCGGAAATCATGGTTATTGATACATCTGCCTTTGGCAGAACTATCAAGAGAGAAAAAAGGAAAACTTATGCAAGATGGCAGCTACTACTTTCATCCTACCAATGATACATCTCTTTTTCCTCAGCAGTGATGACGAGAGAAACTTCAACTTCCGAGAGCATTATCATGTTCTACATGTCTTGAGTGAACAGCTTTGCTGTGACAATGCACGTTTATCAGAACGCTCTCATCACTCAAGTAAGTTAATTTTCTGGGGTTTCCAATAACAAGAAGAAAAAAAGCCGCGGCTACCTAACAGGGCTCCGGAGGACGACGACGATCCGATCCCCACTAAGATACTAAGTCTACAAAAACATTGGTGCTTAAGTTAGGTGTACAGAAAGTTCACATGTGTTGTACATTTCAGGTTCTAGGAGGTTTCATGTTCTGATTTCGACTTTAAAGCCCTCAGTTTAAAAATGCCTAATGAGAGAGTCCCGATTACAATAACAACCTTCAATCCCAGGCCGAAGTAGTTTCCCATTTGTCGGTTCTGAGGAACGGAAACAGGCGCACGGGACGCTTTCGTCGCCGCTTTCTGGGTTTTTGTAGCAGCAGGAGCAAAACTGGGGTCTGCGCCATGGCCGTTGGTAGCAAGAACTTTGTCCTTATCCTGTCCCTTATTGCTGTCGGACGATAGAATTGCCTCCGAATTCTTCACACCTGGAACGTGCCCGTTAGAGGTAGCCTGAGATCCTTCTCCTTCGGAAATCTTTTGTATACATTCTTCATCCTCCATCGCTTCCTTGCTCGAAGATTGATGATTTTGTAATCCTCCACTTGATGTCTCCAATCCCTCAGGGCCGTGCAATGGTGGGTCGACTGCACATTTTGCACCAGACCCATCACCGGATTTTGCCTCCATCGTGTCAGAAGTTGCAGCGCCATCAGCAGAATCAGGAACTACACCATCTGTTGCCACAGTACCAGCCAGTGTAGTCTCGGTCTCTCGTTGTTCCTCACCAGCGAAGAAAATCGCTTCATCCTTTTGAGGATGAGGTTTGGGGGAGGGTTCACGGTCTTCTAACTCGTCTGCAAATTGCCTATTCTGCTCAATTGTTTCAATTCCAGCAACATTCGTCTGGATTTCTGCATCGGAAACCACATCGGCGACGGCGGCTGATGGAGTCTGCAGAGTCTCATCAGCATTGTATACGCGTAATTCAGAAGGATCGGGTATTGTTTCCTCAGTGGGATCTGCATCCCCACCCTTGACAGGCAACGCTTCCGAGCTCGCGGACTCCTCCGACGGAACCTCGATAGTGTCTGATGCATCAGCCTGAGCTCCATTATCTTTAACAAATTCAGCTCCCCTATCATGTTCATGAATATTCTCACCTTCGAGTGTTGTTGGGTCCTCGGGTGGTGATGTAGATTCGCCGAAGTTGGATTCTACGTGCTCCTCGCTCTCCTCAACCTTAGGGCCTTCGAATTCGGCATCCTTTCTCGCTTGTGATACAAGAACGGGACCTGCTTGCACATCACCCGTTGCATCCTCGTCGACGGATCGGACCTCCTGCTGATGTTCAACATCTGCACCACGTTCACCAGAAGTGTATGATGAACGAACCAATTCTGAAGTGTCCTGAGCTGGCAGAAAGTTATGGTCATCAGCTCTATTCTGTCCGTCCTCGTCAGACGCCATAATTTCGTCTGACAAGATCACTGATTTCCCCAAATCAGAGCTTCTTACGTCCGGCTCTCTATTAGTGCCTTCCACAGTTTCAAAAGCAGGTGGAGCTACTGAAGTTTCTTCACAAGTCCTCTCTTCGTTTTCGAGTCCGCTGATTTCTCCATCAATTGAGTGTTCCTCGTCTGTAGGTTCATGTGGACGTGTAGGAGCCAAGCCTGATTCAGCTCCCACATTCTCATCCGGAAGCTGGTCTTCGTCGTCGCCAAAATCCTGAACTATTTCAACATTTGTCTCCCCTATTTGTGAACTTTCTTCTTGCTCTATTTGAACATCTGAACCCCTGTCAGAGAGTAATGTAGGTTCTGGGTCGACAACACTCTCGTCTGCACGATGGAAGTCAGCAATGAGGCCTTCACCTTCGGGCATGGCGTCGGTAGCAGAAACAGGCCTTGCAGATTCTGAATCGACAATACTCTGGTCTGCAGGATGAGATTCAGAGATGCGGCCTTCTCCTTCGAGCATGGCATCGTCAGCAGAAACAGACCTTGCAGATTCTGAATCGACAATACTCTGGTCTGCAGGATGAGATTCAGAAATGCGGCCTTCTCCTTCGAGCATGGCATCGTTAGCAGAAACAGACGTTGCAGATTCTGAATCGAAAATACTCTCATCGACAGGATGGGAATCGGCAATGAGGCGTTCTCCTTCGGGCGTGGTGCCGTCAGCAGAATCAGGCCTTGATAGTTCTGAATCGACCACATTCTCTGCAGGAGGAGACCCAGCAATCCGGCCTTCTCCTTCGGCCATAGCGTCGCCAGGAGAGCCCGAACTCTCCTCTGCCTCTCCTTTCCCAGTGTCACGATCATGGTCAACCAATTGAGTTTCAAGCAAATGGTGACGTCTATCACCGTTTTCCCCATCGTCTGCCTTGCCGGACTCTTCCGGATCAGCTGCACATGAATTTAAGAACATCGCTTCATCTGCGTCACCACCTAAAAAATCTGTTCCGTCGAGGAACTCCGTGGCGAAAATATCCTCTGAGAATTCTCCATCCCCAGCCTGTGAAGCTGAACTTCGCCTTTGAGGGCTGAATCTTGAAATAGGCTCACTCACCACGCTGCGAAAGTCATCTATATCCGAGAATTCGGACATACCATCCGGTCCAGGGTAAGTGGCAACCTCGGAGACGGAAAGTGATGTACCGTCGGAGCCTGCTTCGCTCGGTTCATATGCAGTGCCACTTGCATCACCTTCTGAAGCCCGAGGACTGCTAAGATCTTCGGACACAACATCTGCGTTGCTGTCTGGTTTGACAGTACCTACACGTGTATTCAAGGAGCGTGTGGTGGAGATTCGTGGGCCTTTGGGGTTCCCAGGTGCCTTTCTCGAAGGACCACCAAGCGCGACATTCTCCGATGGCAGCTTGTCACCACCTGGTATATTATATATTTTCTTCCGTAGGAAATCGGCTTTTCTCGCTGGTGTTGTGTTCGATCTTGTAAGAACGGGTTTGCGTGTATTGGATACTCCTGGTTCTGGCAAGGTGACTTTCTTTCTCAAAGATGACCCCGCATCGCGGGAGGACTCATTCTGCTCGCAGTAAGAGCAAGAACGTTGGTTAGTAACTTAATCATCTGCAAAGCCGATGCCATTTTCAAAGCCAACTAACGACGCATAATGGAATCGAAAGAACCTGCGTAACACGGAATCGAGAAAGCGGGAAACAGTCCGGCTAATAACTCTGGACCAATTTAGAAAACAATTTCGAAAACCTCATAGCGATCTAAAGCGACAACAGAGACGTGGAGAATGTACACGGATCGGAGACGAAGTTTATACCTCACGTATTAGAGGCCGTGGACTGCGCCCTTTGATGGCGGACCTCTGCGGAGTCTTATTGGATTCACTGTTTGCCCTTGGAGTCTGCGAATCAGCAACATCGGTAGGTTTCTGACCCCGCGTCTTGCTGCAAATCAGAAATTCATGCCCAAAGGTTTATCTCCAAATGCGGATCACGATAAGCAAGAGAGACCAAATCCAAATCCAAAATCCAAAATCCAAAATTAAAAAGCTAAACCCTAAACCAATTCCTGATTACGTACGCCTGTCCCGTTACTCATCACGACTCCGACAATTCCAACGTTCCTCATCCTCGGGTCCAGAAATCCCCACACAAAGAAGACAGATGAACAACATTGCATCGCTTTGCTGAGATGATGAATTTACCTCGGCGTCTCCGACACACCCGGGAATAACTTAGTCCGCAGCATCCGAACGAGATCATCGTGCTGGAAACATCAACAACCAAGTCGTCGCAGGGATCAATTCACCACAGAACGACCATTAGCACCCTCTCAACCCCTACCCTTATAGCAATCCAATAACTGCTTAGGTAAGATTTTGCCCATAAAGATTTTGCCCATAAATTTCGATTTATGTGTATGTGGAACCTCCAATGTCTTCACATTTTAGACTTGGTAGCTGAGAATCAACCCCGCAAGATGAAATTTGACAGCCCATAAAATATCATCAGCTCTCTGACAAAATCACCAGGGAGTTTTTAGAATATTAAATCACGTCTATGTAGCTCACTATTTGGCTATCTTTGCTCTGAAGTGTTAGTCCAGTCTTCATGTGCAACGAAGGGTAGAATCTATGCATTAAAACCTTCCTTGTCGCAAAAAGTGTAGGAGTGGAGGTCCATATTCTTGTTTTATGCATTTCGGTTACTCAAGGCGAATCAAAGTATCGCTTTAACTTTATGATCGCAAACTCATGTTTGCTCTGATCGTTTGCAGCACACCTCCACTACTCTTGAAACGGTAGACTCACGAGGGCTAAGATTGCGAGCAAGGTTCCCGACAATGCCTCTTCAATTACCAAAAAGATCATCACAGGTTTAAGGAAGGCATCGAACATTTACACAGGGCACCTGCGTTTGCATTACCAGCTCCAGAAAACAACTCCGATCCCAACCCAAATTCCAAGAGCTGCACGGCGATGCTTGTGTAGTAGCTACACACTAATGCAACCTGAAGAAACGGACCTACTATAATCTCTCCTTCCAGATCGACTCTTAAAAAAATTTACGCTACTCAAATTCATCCTATGTCCTCTACAACCTCCAAATCAATGCTGCACCGCAGACTTTGATGCCCCTGTAATCCACCACAACTCGGTCCCCGATACACTGCCGGGCCGGAATGATGTGGTTTCTTCAATTTCGCCACATACTGCAAAATTGTCCTCAAGCTATGGCCTCTCCTCTCATTCACTAGGTACCACTACTTCCAAACCTTCATATGCGTTTCAATCTGCAATCGACATCTATAGAATTTGTAAAGTTCTCTACTCACAATTCTTTCCTCAACAAAGAGTGGACACATGCGAAGTAAGACCTAACAGAAACACCTACCATACAAGATTACCGATGCTTACAACTCTAATAGATCAATCTCTAAGCAAGATTCAGCAGGTGTACATCTCGAAACTTTTAAGCAATGCTTCAACCATAATTTAAGTGACATGAATTGGCCAGAACACTAGTTCCTGCAATTCTCATTAGGACCGCTCCAACTTTAGCCATTGTGGAAGTGATTCAACCTACCCTCCCGCGCACCTTACTTCCACCACCTTGATGATGAATTCGACACAAAAAATCCAAGAATGACCAGTTGCAAGCCAAGTCACCACGGTCTAGGACATCTCACAGCTGAAGCTTTGCACTCAACGGTCACAACAATTTACACAGTGCGATGAATCTACAGGTGAAGTAGCAAGCTCGATTAGAGTCAGGAAGATATTAGGAGTCAAGCAAGAATTTGTTTCTTGTCTCTTGTCCTCAACTGAACACCAGAACACAGGGTATTTGGATGCCCCTTAACAAAAAGAAAAAGGCATGGTGCAATTACTAAGTCCTCGGTGGTCAATGTATGCTTCCTGTTGTTGCCTACGGAAGTGCTAATTCAACGCAATCTGGAAGAGTAGGAGAGAAACAATTCGCCAAGCAGTAACGAGCAAATATACTGTCGATTACGAAACCTATGGATAGAATGATGAAGCTTTATTTTTCTTCACTGCAAACTGTCTCTTATTGCACGAAGGCCGACGTGTAACGGTGATAGACCTAACAAGAAATAGGAATATAAAAGGAGCACATATTCACCAAATGTAGCCGCGAGGAAAAGCCAGTTATATTATACTGTAGTTGTTGCACGTTGGATCACCTTAAAGATGATTTGAAACACGATGTAACAGCATCTTCCTGCTCAAAGCAACAAGAATTTCTGTCCTTTATTGAATCTCTCCGGAATACAAGCCAATTTTCCGCAAGCAATGGCCTGCGGGCGAAGGTACTCTATTGTCCCTCGCTACTTTCCTCACTAGGTTGAAATGAAAGGGCGGATATCTCGCAATCAGTAACAAGCTCATCTGTTGTCAATTACGAAACCAAAGGCAAGAATAATGAAGATTTATCATAATGAAGACTATCTCTTATTGCACACAGGCCGATGTGCAAAGGTGATATAGGCCTACCAAGGAGGAATAAGAAGGAGCACATATTCAACGAATGCAGTCGCGAGGAATCCGTGAGGCTGAATACAGGACTTACATTTTAGTCGCTGCAAGTTGGATCACCTTGAAAAAGATTTAAAATTGCAACACGATGTAAGAGGATCTGCCTGCTGAAAGGAGAGGAGGAATTTCTGTCCTTGTTGAACCTCTACGGAAACACATCCGCCCTCTTTCTCTTCACTTCAAGAAAGAGAACGTGGCCTTGCCACAATCAATACCAACACCAATACCGAAACGAATTTCAAACTCATGACCACCCGGCCAACAAGAAAGATGCAGAAAGTACCTTCACACCCGCAGTTCGAATGTTGTGCTCCGCACACAACTGCTTCAGCTCCTTCCGTGTCTTCTCGTGCAGATTATCAGCCTCCATCTTTACCGCTCACCTCCCTTCCTCCTCAACAAGAATCCCGCCACTAGAAGAAGATTTCGAACTTGCTCCTGGCTCACGAGAATTCAACAGCAACAACAGAATCAGCCATCTCCAGGTTTACAGTTGATTCAAACTCGTAAATCTCTCTCTCTCTCTCTCTTTCTCTCTCTCTAGTTGAATCTGTCGATCCTCTCCTGATCCCTTGCTTGCCTCCCCCGGCAATCTAATCAATCTCTAAGCTATGTTACACCATCATCATCATCATCATCATCATCATGGGGATTTCTTCGAAACCAGGCAATAAAGAGGACGAGGAGGTTCATCTATGAAGATGATATGTTGATGATGGAAAAACCTGAGGGTTGAAGGTGTGGCGAAGGCTCCGCTGGACACCTCCGCTTCTCCCTCGCTCGCATGTTGTTTCGTCGTTTGGCTCATCAAAGCCCTTCGTCTTCTTCTTCTTCCTCTAATAAGTTAGTTCAGTGCAAGGCTTCTCCTTCCTTTCTTCTTTGAGGAAGGCCGCCATGATCATCGACACGAAGGAGCTTCATCCAGCTCACTGGGTGCGGATGGATGAATCTCAATGTGTTGGATGAACACACTGAATACTGTATTTAGTGTCACTTCCTATTTGGAATTATGCAATGCTATGTTTATTTATTGTACAATATATCTCACATTTGACCAAAAAATGTGAGATTGGTTGTCAAATTAGGTGTCAATTTTTTTATTAGGTGACACTAAATACAATACTCAATGTACTAAGGCATATATGTGTTATTCGGTTGCTTATCTTAATTGGACTTTTAAATTTGACTGGTGTGTGATCAGGTAAGGACAAACAACAACCACCATAAAGACACATGTTTAATAGAGGTTGAACTATGTTTCTACATTCTATTATCAGCTCAATGATGAACACAATCGGGAGGACTTATGTATACAGTTAAGGAATCAACATATTTGCACTTCCGATAACCATCACTAAATCATCATAGATCCGATTTTTAATCCCGTTCATGTTGATGCTTCATCATACATTTGCTAATGCAACAAAAGCTTTTGTTGTGTACATCTAGTCGGTAGAAGTTGGAGAACATGAAAAACGAGTTCCGAATAATACTCATACACTTTAGTACATATGTACCTCAAGTTTATGTTTGACCAAATATTTAACAAGAACGATGGCTTTGATGTTGTCATTGGTATCAGTTATGGTGTTGCTTCATCATCAAGTTGTTCGATATCTACATGTAATCGCGAAATGGGCATCACAAGGATTAAAGGGTCTCTTAAGACTACCTCCTTTCAACAGTGAAACACCTTGAGCTTAGACAAGCTAGCTTGCATTTATCTTCCCCCAAGGGTAAGTGCCACATGGTTGGTTGAAAATATCCAGTTCACTTGGATACCTCCACTATGGTTGGGTGTGCACCCGAGGTCAGCTCCAAAAATCAAACCCAACACAAGTTACAACAAGTACAATCACCATGCCCTCACAACACCAACTCTCGAGATAAACCCGGTGGTACACCGGGAAAACTCATATACCAATATAAACATGCCAACAAACCAACAGATAGGCCCAAATTGCCTCCTCTCGTCTTTGGTTACCCCTAATTAAGGATCACCTCCAATAGAAAGACAATAGCACTTGTCCCATAAAGCTGCATAGTAAACTTGACTTGGGTTCACATACGAGCAAGGTGAAGCTTCTCTCATTCACACCAACACTAGAGGTTGGCATAGTCTCTCACTCTAAGTTGGATGTTATTGAGCCTTCTTTCCTTCTTCAAGGATGACCACCATCGTCACGGCAACTTCATCCGAATTATTGGAGTGGATGAATTTGAATGTATTGGATGAACAACTAGCGAGCGGTTGATGATTCTAGTGTAATTAATGTTGCACACTATAGTAATGCAAAGGATAGGTCAAACAATACAAATATCCACCATAATCAATGTAGTCACCACGATATTTAAATGGGAATACTAGTAGACGTGGAGAAAAATAGAATAATTCAAAGTTGAAGAAAATCTCATATTGCACTTTGGGTTGTTTAAGCATGTGAACCACTACGGTAAGGAACCATTGCTTGCATGCGAACTTCAACCAACGTGTGGATAGTTGCTTGTAGCGTGTAGGGAAATGATTCCCAATTTTGATAGGTCAGTATCACAACACTTAGATGCTTGAGAAGTGAAAGGTGATTGGATGTACACCTGTAAATAAGCAACCTTCTTCAAGAAGACTTATCCTTTGCACTTGTGCAGTCACGAGTATGCACTCATTCCCATGTGGCATGGAAGAACTTCAACTTTGTCAAGATATACATCCTTTTGTTATTTGTTTGTTTCATTTGGCCACATCATTATGGCAAGGAGGAAGAGTACACTAGTGGTACTACACTAAATATTGTATTTAGCGTCATAAGGAATTTTGTTTTAATGCGGTAACTTTTCTACTGACACTTCTCATGGATAAGTTGACAAGACTTAATATCGACCTGATTTACATTTAGATCATCTAGTTTTGGTATATTATGCATGCTAACACATATGTAATGAAACATTGTCATGGATGAATGAAATTTAGATGAAAATCACTTAGTACGCAACAATGTTTGCAACATTGTAAATCTACAATGCCCCAATCTTTTTACAAGGAATGACAAACAATGTTAGGTTTACATTGAGTGCCCATGACACTACACGGGCGGTTTACAATGACCATTGAGCCAAGACAATTGGAATTGGTGACACCAAAATACAATTTTTTGGGTGTAGTGTTTATGAGTTAGGTTTCAGTAAGGGATCATAACAACCATATACAATAGAATATTTATTTTATTTTTCATGGATGAAATTGCCATATCTATCTCAGTAGAAGGTAAGATAACCACGTTTTGAATGAACATGCAAATATATGGATGTCTATACAATTTCTTTTTTATGATATACATTCTGAAGATGCAGTTGACCTTTTCACTCCAAATCTTATAACAAAGAAAGTTGCATTGGGTTGCATTTCGCGCACAACTTGCAAGGAAGCTTTGGTGGACCACAACACAATGTTTTGAGTCTTGACATGTCTCTAAAACGTTGGTCCATGCCATTTCCCAAAATTGACTTCCCAAATTCAAGCCTAAACTCTTGAACTTTAAAAAGGAGGAACCAAAGCTTCATCATTGTAGGAAACTCAAGCTATAAGTGATCGGCCCTACACTTGTTGGAGATCTAACATACCTTTGGGCTTAGGACCATTAAACGCCTTCCTTCAATGTCTCCTACGCCAACTCCCTAATCAGCTAGCATGACCCTTTCAAATACTTTAAAAGAGAAGAAGGAACATCAATGTTTCAATCCCATTATCATTCCCACGCTAGTAGAAATTGTGATCCCAAACAACAAGGTTCCATACATTAACTTTGTTGAATTGACATGTTCAAACCTAGACCACATATAAATTGATTGTGTCAATATTTACAAGCATGGTGTTTCGAACCTTAACATTAATAAGATGTGAACATGTGTTATTTTTCTAATATTGGGAAGAAGTAAACGTCGAAGGCCAACTCAAGCTATTGGTTAATTTCAAAACCATTAGTGTCGGGACACTTGCCATTGGTGATGTCTCACAATATACCCAAATTCAAGTTGAATCTACATGTGAGGGGCATTCCAAGAGCTTTATTCATGATACATTTCATGGGGATCCCTACACAAGCGGGGAGCTAGTATGTGTTACGGACCATGTTTTCAAGAATGAAATGAAATTGACTTTAAAGTTCATGAAGCAGAGTAACAACTTATGGAACTAGAGCACTACAGATATGATGTCAAGAAGGGTAATTCCTTAGAATAACGTAATGCAATGGCCTCCTTGAGATAGTAACTAATGGTCAATTCACACACGACATTGAAGGCGTGCGACCATTGCATTCTAAGATCTCTCACTGGTCGAAATGACCCGAGATTGTTCAAGTTCACTTCACACTAGAAGGTGAAGGCCTAAGGACCCATTATCATGGATGAAAAGTCTACATGTATTCTTACATGAAAGAGTATAAGATGTGTTTCATGGTTTTAGGCCCGACGCAAATTCCAGCAGACTATGCCAGTGGTATATATGGCCTTTAGATGAGAACCAAAGACCCTCACAATGACATTGTTACGGCCCTTGACTCGTGTGTGAAGTGGCCCTCATATCAACTTAATAGTACAATTAGAGGAAACACTTGAAATTGCCGAATACCACTAACACTGTAAAATAGGAAAAGAAACCTCTATCTAATGGAGTTGTAGAGGGGAGACTCCATAATGGTGCACCAAATGTCCGGATGAATGTGAGCTAATGGATGAACGGTCACGGAAACTGGTTTAATTATAATTTACCCCCGTTGTGAAAGTCCAGGTTTGATTGGGTCGTGCCTTGAGCTTCAAGAATGGGCCTCCCCTTTTCGGCTTCTATCCACCCTGGCATGGTCGAATCCATTCTAAAAATACAGTCTCCGAGTTCCATATGGGGATATTGTAAATATCGACGAAAGACCGAAACAATACTACACGGTTTAGAGTATTCAGGGCCACTTCAAACACGAGACTGAGAGCCCGTGACCATTGCACTTCAAGCACTCTCGTTGGTGGAAAAGGCGGAGCCGGTCCAAGTTCGCTTCACACAACGCTTGAGGGACCAATGGAGTATGTGAATGCAAGATGGATGTCAAGTCCACATGGATTCCTACATGGCATCGAATAAATCATGTTTCATGGTCACTTGGACTATTTTCAAAAACCACCTCTTGGAGGTAGGCCTAACACAAAACCGGGAGATCACGGCACTTTGAACGTTCACAACCGTTGGTTTATTCTATTTTATCATGTGTGAGGACCCGCATGGATAAAAATTCATTGAAATTGCATTTGGTTGAGTGGCTGGTCACATATGACTTCACACTACACTTGAGGATCCGTGACCACACTACATGATTTTGGAGGTCTGTTGGGACGGCCTTTGGACACTTTCATTTGGGCTCTCACAATTTCATGGTCACAACTCTTGGCTCGTGTGTGAAGTGGACCTAAACTAGATGCCTAGAGGTCTCAAAGTGTCACATCTGCTAATTGCCAATATGATACTATTCGTGAACATAAGTTTCTTTTTCAATGAAAGAGTATTTTCATTTTGACAATTCGTGTAGCACAATGGGATATTTGAGATGATAGTTTTGCATTTTAGTATGCAAAAGGAAGATATTACTGAGCATCCTAATGCCAAGTATCATTTGTGTACACTTTAGTCAACTTGTAGACCATTGTGTAACATAGGCATACATCTCATAATATTAATGAACATACTCATGCCAAAATATTAGTAAGCACACTTCATCACCAAGTGTCGTGGCATGACACTAATTGTCAAGTTGTTGGTCATTAATGTAACCTAGCATACACCTCATAATAGGGTAAGTGATAGTATTACACTTGTGACACTAAATACCATAATTGGTGTAGTCGTTCTAGCATCATGGAGGGTGATATAAAACACATCCGACAATTTGATTGTGTCATACTTGGCATGAAAATACCAAGGACGGTTGAAATAGTGTGGACATATTGGTAGGAAATTAATGCGGTTACCAAGCTACCAAGTTGCATCTAATTGAGTGAAGTTATCATGTTTCATTTGAGATCAACATTAGATGCAATATTACAACTAAAAGGTTACAATAATTACATCAAACTTATCTATGTGGTGGATATTGGGGGGGGGGGGGGTATTTAGACATGTGGATATCTATAGTTTTAATTGCATGTTAACAAGGTTGATGACGCCCACAACATGTAAATAGTCCAATACAAAAGGAAATCATTAATCTTACCAACGGAAATGAAAGAATAAGTTGTGAAGGAACACATATCATCATGTTATGGACCATTTTCATACATTAGTTCTCTTGTGTAAGTGACTCTTATAATCATACGTTCCCATGGCATTCAAAACACAATGCGAAAGATTTATTACATGTGAGTGTACTTCTCATCCATCTAAGATAAAAGTTTGACCCTATCAATATGTGGCCAATTCATCTTGAATGAAATAGATTTTGAATTTTGAATTTTGAATGGCTAATTCTAGTGTCAAATAAACCACCTAATAAAGTAACCTCGGGTTGTATCCTATGCTAGGGCTTCTACATTGGATGAATGAGAGGTATGCCCCATGCCATATTCCCCTCTTGCCACTACCTAAGTATCATCCAATCCTCTCAAATTCACACTTAGATCAAGCATTTTTACTTCTAAGGAACTCTACCCAAATTCCACACGTCCCTTAATCCAATTTGAATTCCAATAAACTCGTGAAGGTTCATTGGATTGATGCATTCAAATGTCAAGATTTGAAATCAACAAGACTAAACCCCTTCTCACCAACTACCATAGAAGTGCAACCGTTTTGACAATGTCAATGCCAAAATAAGTGCAGTTGAACCGAGTTCGTCAACAAATCACATTTAAAAACATGCACGCCAAATCTCGGAGCCATGATGAAGGAATTTGAGAAAATCAAACCTTTGACCTAGGAGCAATAGACTAACTTCCATGTCATCGCTATCTCCATCATTCTTATAGGACGTAGTCTATTTCAATTTATTTTTGAACCAATGATGAATTATTTAAGATTTTAAAATAAGCCTACAAAAAATGATTTATCCAAATAGATATACGCTTTTTTATTCTAGTGACGAAACTCGATGGCACCTAGAGAGAGAGAGACTCATCTAATATGAAAGTTTTCAAATAGTGCAATCTTGGATTTTACTATATTTATTTTACTCATTTCAAAATTAGCTTTAGAAACTCAAATTACTCTAGTCCAAGTCATTAGAGATGAATCAACCACCAATCCATAGGGGATCAAGTTTTAATGTTGGATGAACCAAAGAGATACATACGTATTAAATGATTCTCTTTCTAGTTGGGAGGCCTAAGGAGGTTAATGTACATAACCTTTGTCCACCTACCAATTAAAAGTGTTTGATCACTAAAATCAATGTCCATCCATAAAGGACATGAAGAAAGAAGGTTTTGGATGTTGCTACTTTTATGGGACAATGTCATAGCAATGGGACAAGACCACTTTATTGCAAACAAGGCAACATAGAGTTGAGGATAGGTTTCTAACCCATGCATATCCTTTTGGATGAGTAAGGGCATGCATACCTCAAGTTTTTCGATAAGGTTTAGGGTTTAGGGTAAATGGCTTGAATGACATCATGAATGAAAAAACACAAGTCTAATCACAACAATTCTAAGTTTCCATACACATGTATTCCATACAAGTACATCATTCAATCCAAAATATCTTAATATGGTATGGCACCATTTTACGTTATTAATAACAAGATACTATGTATAATATTCTTATTGATAGGCATTGATATTGATATTTTAGCATCAAATTAATGTGGTGTAGTGTTATTTTGATAAAGTTTAGTAGTTGTAGTCTTGTTGAACTCAAACATGTACTCATGCATACTTCAAATACATTGCATGCATCACATGTGTTTGCTTACCTAGCAACAGTTTGATATATTGGGTCTGGAAGAGTAATCATAAAATAAAGGCAGAAGATGTGAAAATAAAGTGTTATGATTTGACTCATCTTTTGGAAACAACTTGATCTCTATCCGAAGGCATGAAGTTTGACGCCGTCCGAGCCCATGCCTCAACCACAGCTTTGATTAGACCAAGAAAGTGCTCAAAACTACCTTTTTTGGATCAAAGGTAGTTGGCACATTAGAGGACTACAAGAATTTTGAAGGGTGGAACCCGTTCCCCACAAGCACGGCACAAAGCATGTTTGAGAAATGTGCTTTGACATAGCCTTCAGATATCATTCAACAGCCTTCAAAACAATAGAATTTTTTTGATTTTCCAAGACAACTCAACCTCTACGTTTTGTAACATACCGACAGGTGTTTCTTTGGATCTTTGGATGCCCAAATAGTCCACATCTATGAACAGTTCAAACATCATCTCTCTAGACTCTCTTCCCATCTAACATTGACTCTGTCTACTAATCATGTCAATGAGAAGAATCTTACTTGAGTTGCACTGGGGCCCCTAAACTGTATAAAATTTGTTTTACTTCATCTGTGATTGTTGCCAAGTCCAATCTACATCCAGCTCTGGTGTCCCATATCTAGTTTATCATTTCTTATATCAGATTTCTTGGGTGACCAGAGAAAAAAGTGGACACTTTCCAAGCCGTTGACCACATTGTCCAGTAGTCAGAAATACATGACAAAACAGGAAGCAAGTAATCATTAGGCTGCAATCTCTCAACTTCATTGGCAAGCTAAGGATGTGGGAAGTTTGGGGAACATTAAGTTATCCATAAGGATTTGGAAACCTGGACCATTGGTTGCCCTAATTAACAAAACAAAATGAAACACAAAGTATTTGGAAGGTTAGGCAGGTGTCAAGGCCACCAAGATCAATTTCCCAAACCATGTGCAGAGGTGGCTTTTCAACTAGACATTTGTGCCACTCTTTAAAGCTTTCGAGTTTTCCAATTCGGTGACATTTTGAGCAAAACATCTTTGTGAGAACTGCAGTTATATGCAAGATGTTTTAAACTATTTTAGTAAATAGAAATATGCATCTTCGGTCATCATACCTAAATTGCAGGCGTCGCAGGACAAAATTGGTCCAAGCTCAAGCTTGACAAATTCAAAACTGTATTCTGCACCGAGATATGTACATGGTCTTTCAGTACTTTGATTCATGCAGTGACTCTAAAAATCAGGATAGTCTTGAAATTTGAGTACAAGACGCTTCTAAGTGGAACCCACAGTAGTACATGTACCAACAAAAATCTGATGGGAAATTGTAATTGAAATTTGGCCATAAGCCTCACTATCTTGAGCTTTTTCACTTTACATGTCAATAGCAGTGTGGAGAGCTCCAGCTTTCAGGACCCACAGAGAAGGTAAAGCTCAAGATCAAGAGAAAGCCGAGCACTTTGTAACTGATAGCTTTGCTCAGAAAGATACACTACACCAAAATATGCTTAGGTGCAGTTGACTGTGTCAAAGGACAGTGGGCCACAACCTTCAAGCCACCTCTCCTGAAGCCCTGTTTTCAAGACAGTCTAGAAATGGAAAGATTGTGAGTAGACATTAGATTTATCCTGTTAACTCATTGGGTCCCCATGACTTCCCATTCATTGTTCGCATGCCAAATCAATAACTCCTTTCCACTTGTTGTGCAATTTGAATGAAGAGTAATCAATTTCAGTTCATTGAGTGCCAAACTTATTTTAGCACCTCTTGGCATGTCAAAATGACTGACACTCCAAAATGAACCGAAATATTCTTTGTTCGGACCTCCACTACCTCCAAACATCACCACAAACTTACTGAACATGGACGATGTTGCATGCAGAGCAATGAACTCCCAACCAAAAGCCATGTTAAGTCAAAGCATACTCTAACATCACATGAGCATTTTACATATCGCTCAGAGAACGATAAATGATAAGATGGCAGGATTGCCTGGAGAAACCTTGACAGCCCAGCTGCAGGATGAGACCACACCCCAAGTGTCAGGCACATCATCCCAATGGGATTCCATAATCCATTAAATTAAAACAGGGGCCATGGTGCTAAATATAGCATTATCCAAACTAGGAGAATCTGCAGCTCATTGCTTCTGCAAATATTTTCATTATTTCCTGCAAAATGCCCCTTCAAAACAAGTGCCAATTGGTAAAATCAGAATTTAGGACGATGCAAACTAAGCTTTGTCTTGCAGGACGGTGTTGAGTATACCTCATTCTGGCCGCAAAGTCGAGAAAGTGACCTCACTTTGGAGCCCCACCACATGACCATCTTCTGACAAAGTCTTAGTTGCATGGACGTTTGGTGAGCTAAAATGACACCCTACCGTAAGGCAGATACACGTGTAAACTCGGATCACTGTGCTCAAGACACCATCTCTAGTGTAAAAACATTTAATGTGGCCCACTCGTAACTCCTAGAAGAATTGCACAACTCAGTAATGCTTTTGACTAAGTCTCCAATTACTTATATTCTTGCACGTTGAGATGAAAAATAAGGATTCAGTTGGTACCTGCAAGAACCACTATTGCGAGATTTTGAACTCACCTTTCGTGAAGAAATGTGTCATAACACATTTGTGCTCCTCAAATTTACTGCCAATTGATAATCCCATTAATAATGAACTATCTGTCTGCAGCCACAGCACCCTTGTATGCACCCACAAAATCTCGTGGAAAATGCCCTATAATTAAAGGTTAAAGTGAACTTAAATACGTATTACTTTGACATTTGTCCTGGATTGTAAAGGATTGTATCCATTCTTTGAATCATTAGGTAATAAAAGTATCTCACTGAAAGTACCACCAGATATACCCCTCGCGGCATAACCTGGATTGATGCACACACAGTTGATGGTGGGTGCTTTGCATAAGCCTTCTGCATCCTTCTCATTTAGCTCAGCATTCAAAGGCAGAGTCACAGCCTGCAAATGATTGATGAAATATTAATTACTATCTCATGTTTCTTCCCTTAGAAAACAACGGATTAGAATTGACAAGAATCTTTCAGCTTGAATATTTGTTGTCTATACTTGCACTGTACCTTGGGACTCTAAGGCTACTCATGACCTGACAACCCACAAACAACCCAATTTCAATTCTTTAACTTAACACACATAGAACACAGTCTCTTCAGAGATGGAGATTCCAATGTATTAGCAGAATTCAATGGACACTTTGCTTGCACCAACGTCACATTCAACTAAAGAAACTAAACTTATTGTGTATATAGCAAACTACATAATGTTCAGATCTGATTTGTGAAACCATTCTTAGCACTATCTTTCAATCAATTACATTGGCTAAGTCAAAGTGTCTCATGGAAATCTTCCTCTATTAGCTACATATGATAATTGCGTCCAGAACACCAAACTTGTGAAGAAATTCAACTGGAAACCAATATAGGAGATATCATACCTTCACAAAGGGAGCAAGATTGGAGGGCAGTAACAATAAATCTGGTGTAGACGGTACATCCAGTGCTCTAGGAGCAACTGACAAGTCAAGAGGCACACCTTGTGCTGGTGGAAATAATGGGTAGAAACTGCACCAGTGAAATTGCATTCAGTACTTGCATGAATCACACATGTCCCAAGGCACAAAGAACTATAAACAAGGTCCCACTTATGCTGCAATGACTAGATGGCATGTGTATTATAAGGTAGGGGGCATAACCTGCGTTGGGCAAGGAGATGTGAGGCAAGTCGAGTTATTCGATCACTTGGAACCTCAGACGGTGTTCGAGACACCTCTTCACTACTGAGGTGTCTCAACACATCCGCAGTGCAGCATCCAAAAGTTATCTGCATGCACAAGCTGAGCCTCAAAGAAATGTCCCTACAAGTCATACATCCCTATCTGTTTGAGACCCAATAGCATGTATGAACTAAATGGTAAGAGACAAGCACATCATCTTTGATCAAATTAAATTGACCTGAATTTTTTACTCTAAGAAATTGTTCCAGAAAGGTTACCATTGCATGAGTAGGGCATGCAGAGTGACACCCAACATCAGGCTACTTTACTTTTCAGTAGTAAACCTTCCTCACTGATAACTTGTCAGCCAATGAGCTACAGAAAAACACTATCAGTTGCCTAATTTATACTGGCATCAAGTCACATCACTATCTAGTTATGTTTAGTATCGTTGATTACTCATTTAGTTTGCCAGGATTACCTCATCAATCTTCAAAACTCCTGGGTTCGAAAGAAATGTTATCTGTGTACACATCAAAGAAGGATAAACAATATTACAGATACAAATTTACACCATATCAAACAGGTGAGGAGCTACCGGATATACAATCCTGGCACATTTAAGTAACTAGTGTGTATATACCTTAAAATCAAAGTTCAATAAAAAAAACTAAATTACATTGCTGAACACTCTTGGGCTCTGGAAAGTACTAATATCCTGCAAGTGCATTAACATAGCTGACATTGGTATTCAGACTTCCAAGTCCAAAGTGTGGTTCCCAGAGCACCAACATCTAGAATACTGGAGAAAACATGAACTATCTGACATAAAACCAATGCCACAACAGATTTGATACCTGGTCGCTTGGATCCTCAAAATCATCAGCATCTAAAGGGGGCTGCATACACAGATTATAGGTAAAAGTCATGTTGAATTCACATGTGACGGCTAGACAAACGCATAGATTGCAATAAACACCAAAAGCTACAACAGCATAGCAGTGATTCACACATTTTGAAGTGACTACCAAATTGAAGAGAAACAAATCTAGATAATATGCTCAGAAGTATAAGTCTCCAGCAAACAAATAGAAGGTGATACAGCAATCAATATGCTACCTGTGGAAAAACTTGGTCATGATGTGCATCACGATAGGATGGAACTAGAATAACACGACAACTGTCGCACATTTCTTCACAGTACTCCTCTACCTATAAAAAAAGTATATTGATTACTTCGTTGTAACTTTTGGTCAGATGGAAAATAGCATATACTTCACAAATTCCTATAAGCATTTACTTCCAGGGTGTGACTTAGACACAACCAGTGGGGAATCCAGGCAATAAGTGCCAATTCCACAACATAAGGTAGTGTTCACGTCAAGGGGAACAATGTGTAATAACTCGCATTGCACCCAAGCACACTAAACCAGAGTGCTCAGTTGTATGGTGAGGCCTATACTGGCATTACACCAACTAGAAGAGGTGCAAGCTGCAGCATATAAAACCAGAGAAATACCTACAGATTTTAAGAAGAACTCTGCAGTCTGAAGGTAGATTAATTGAGGACACCCAACTTGTCAAGTCGGCTATTTGTGACAACCTACTTATCAGCTATACCATGTGATTTACTACATAAATCCTCTGTAAGAATTGTGTACTGCCAACCTTACAAAATCCATTCCTCAGAGTCATTCTAATCCTCTTATTCTCTTATTTCCTTCATACTCCTCTCATGCGTGTGCAATGTATGAGGACATTAGGCCATATACCAATTTAGTGCATGACTACATTGCCCTGTGACTTACTTCAGGTGAGGCTAAGTAAACATATCAAGGTGCGTAGCAGTCAGTCATTACCCGCATTCTAACTTCTTCCTGAAAAATGTGGGAAAATAGCTTGTTGATGGTCCCTTGCTTAATTTGTGGATGCTCTGAATCCACAAATGGACCCATCTGCATACACCACATCATGTTGTGAGATGCACAGTATAACTTAAAGTAACTCAAAGTCAGTCACCACAAAGCATTCACCATCATTCTTCTAATTCATCAGACTGATTATATATATATTCCAAAGTGAAGGAGCTTGACCATCCACTCAGATAAATACCAGGATGAGGACATTAGGTCGTATTTTCCTCGCATATGCAAGAAGCTCCACAAGTGGTTCGTATGCTAGATTGTCGTTAGTTGTAAATGGACCTGCTGCTGCCACCTATCCAGCAAGACAAGCAGAGTTGTCATATTCTCTTCCATGAAATGAACTGCTAAAAGTACGACTGCAAAGAAAGAGGCGAACAACTCATATCTCTGCAAATTCTTTATGAAGGTCGTAATATTCATTAACCAGGGGAATACTATTACAGCAATCCGGAAAAGTGATTTCAAGCTAATTGAGTGGGTAGACATACAATACGAATTGCTTGAGTCATTTCAGGATCCTTGATTTCTTCAATGGAGGTCCGACGTTTTGCTGGTGGTTCCTGATCATCTATGACAGCAGATGAAGCAGGAGGACTCCAATCATAGATGCATGAAGCCATGAGACAATGTCCACTTGGGTTGTGCCCTTCAACTCCAAGAACCTGGATGCTCAAAACATATCAATACAGGAACACTTAGAGCAACCAGGAAATGTATACTTGCTGATGGCCAGAACAAAAGTTAAACTGCCATTAGCTTCTTATTACTTATGGGCATCAGGAGAAAGTATCAGCAAAAGCTGGAAACAACATGCTGAAGATTTGCACGTGAAATCCTCACCTGGCCTGGAAAGAAGGAAAATTGAGGAACATTACGAAGATCAAGGCGTACACGCTGCCCATTTGAGTGTTCTACACTGCATATGTTACAGACCACCAGGTGTTGTGACATGAATGAATATGCTAGAACAAACAACAGAGAAAGTTCACATATCTTGATTTGAGTCAAAGCAATCCACACACATAACTGAAACTAGAATCTAGAGAATAGGAAAAGGAAGTTATCAACATACTCACCTTCCTTCAAGAAGCACAGAATTTTCATTGAGATGCCCCTCCCCTTCACAACAAACCCTACCTACAACCATCACTCTTTCCTGTGCTCCATGTCCAGCACAAGAATTTTGATGAGAATTTTCGTCATCAAAATAAAAACTAAATAACTTTAAGCTTAAACTTTGAAAATTAAAGACAGGGATTGAACCAGTCAAGCCCATTCCATTTGAAACATATTACCTGAGAGGCCACAGCAACATGATTATCCACCTTGCGATGAAGCCTATCCTCAAGTCCTTTTGCAAATTTTTGGATTCGCTTATCCACTGCACTAAACTGGTAGAACCACCAAGCATTAGTTCACACTTTCTAGATGAATCAAGAACAAGAAAGATTGACACAAGACTTCCCAATGTATCAAGACTTTTTAACACATACCCTGGCTGGCAGATTGCTTGACATGCTCAGATAATATCAATGAAAATTGTAATAGTTTCAGATTTCAGGAAACCACATTACATAATATACTGGCAGTACCTGTCACAAGACTTCAATATTTCTAGATTTGCAAAGGGCTCATGCACCAAGAATAACAGAGCATACAAGAACTCTAAGAATTCTATCTAATATGTATCTGCAATTACTTACTCTATTCTCTGAGTGATCAAACATGTATCGGCTCCCTGTCTCATTTCTCACAACATCAATTTCACAACGTCGAACTGGCTTCAACCGCTTCACAACATCATCATCCCCATCTGCACTAGAGGCAATGCGTTCGCTAGACTCTAATTGCAGATGCTCATTGAAGGTGAACTGAACATTAAACTTGTTCAAACGGCGCCCAAATGGAGTATCTGAGGGTTTGAGAGAAACATCTGCAGGAGTATTCGGTGCGTAACCACGGTTCCTTGAAGCCAATGGTGGAGGAGTCAACTCTGAAGGGTCGACATAAGATGCCGGAGTGCTGCCTTTCTTTGATGCAGAAACAGGTGTCATTGGCAAAGGTTTGTCCTCCCACTGAGTTTCCTCATTCTCATCAAGCAACCTGGTTTCCAAATTAGACAATGTCTCAACATTTAAGCTTGAAGAAACTTAATTGAACCAAGCACACCTATATTATAACATGTAGAGCCAAATTAGATTACATGAACAGAAAGAGATGAAATGACAAAACATGAACGCTATATTATAATCTACCAGACATACATGTCAATGTCATCTTTGGTGTAGAAGTGCAAGCCAGTCTGTTTTTTCCTGAACTGTTCTCGCTTCTCCTTTTCCAGAAACTGCTTAAAACTGTCTAAGTCGGCCTTGAGAACCAGTCCGTCCATTTGCCTGCACCTCAAGTTGACGATATCATCAGTCTAGACTTGGTGCATTTTCACAGGTATGTGCCTTATATAACATATAATTGGAGGCCAGTGCAATAATGCAATTTCCTCGAGTATAAATTACGAAATGTATTAAGGATTGCAGTTGTATCCAGCAAGCTACTTAATGGGTAAGCTCCTGTCAACTCTGCAGAAGTAAGGCTGATATCTGATCAATTGGCCTTACTTGTGAGCACAAGTCCGGATAGCAATTTGAACCGGAAGCGATGAATAAGAGGCCATGAACCTTCCTTGTCAGTCTCACCACTGTTCTCAAATTCTTCCTGAAATTAACCAAAACGATGTCCTAATTAAATAAGTTTCAGTATGACCATTTGCCCTCAGATGTGAGCACAATCCTGAATGAGAATTCGTACTTCATCACTTCTTATCGGGAAGTGATGAAGTCAGCGGCCAGTGGTCACTGCTCCATGACAAAAAGCTCAAGATCAGCTTCCTGGTGTAAAATATTCTGGATGCCCATAACCGAAGTATGATTGCATTCTGTAAATGTCATCTTGGTCAAAATAGATGAGACTTCTTTCTGCTCATTTCTTCTTCCTGTGTCACCTGCACTACTCTCAAGTATTCAAAAAGATCACCCAGAATACTGTCCTCTTCTGGGTAGGTTGTGTTATGATCATTTGCCCTGAACTGTAAGCACAATCTCGGATAGATAGCAATTTGCACTTTTTACCGGGCAGTTGTATAGTTAGAGGGGAGTGATAACACCTGTGAAAACCACTCAAATGAACCTCCTAGTGCCGTACATTGTAATTGGAATCACAAAGGTATCTGCACTGCACTACTCGAATGTCACCTTCATCATAATTCACGAAAAACCATTCTGCTCAATTCCATACTTCTCTTCTTGATTTCTTCCCGAGAATAACCTAGAACCGTGTCCCTCTCCGCATACAAAGAGATTGAAGAATATTGATGACGTACAGAATAAGGTAGCAATTTCTTGTTATTTCCGGAAGGTAATGTAGTTAGAGGGGAGTGATGGCACTCGTGACAACCACTGGAATGAGCCTCTTAGTGCAATACATCGTGACTGAATGCGTTGCAATTCTCGAATACCACCTTCATCATAATGCACAAAACCTCATTCTGCTCAATTCCACAACTACTCTTACTGAATTCTTCCTAGGAATAACCTAGAAGCGTGTCCTCCTCCGCATAAAAAGAGTGAAAAATGTTGATGACTTACAGATTAGCATTACACTACTCAAATGCCACCTTCGTCATAATTCACGAGAACTCATTCTGCTGAGTTCCACAACTACTCTTATTGGTTTCATCCCGAGAATACCTATAACCGTACCCTCCTCCGCCTAAAAGAGAGTGAAGAATGTTGACGACTTACAGATTAAGGTAGAAGAGCTCCCATTTCGACACAAAGTCATTCGGCGTCATGCCTAAGCTGTTACACAGAGACGCATCTGTGCTCCGGATATCACAGTCACACAATCAAAGCAAAATAAAGCGTCAGTAATCGGATCCTTTACATCTTATCGCGCAACGCACCTCAATCTTTCATTAGTGACGTTGCTTCGAGCTCCAAAGGGGCTAGGAAATGTGCTTACATTTCTCCAATGTCTCGTCATCCTCGAGAGTGAAATTGTAATTGAGAAACTCCTGCCGTAACTGGTCCTCCATGGCCAAATGCGGCGATGGCTCCGATTCTTTCTTCCCACAACGCTGGTAAGAGAGAGGAGGTTCTTAAAACGCCATAGCCAGCGAGCTTCGCGAAATGAGCAATAGTCTCCCGCGCTTTTCTGGATGAATGATTGGTGGATGAAGCTATGTG
Source organism: Polytrichum commune (assembly GCA_950295325.1). Taxonomy (NCBI): domain Eukaryota; kingdom Viridiplantae; phylum Streptophyta; class Polytrichopsida; order Polytrichales; family Polytrichaceae; genus Polytrichum; species Polytrichum commune. Next base: position 3,182,274 of record OX485804.1, read on the forward strand.
GATGAAACATTTGAAAGAATGTGCCAATGTTCGACGGATTGGGCTTCGAGGCATCCATGTAAACTCGTAAAGAGGCCGTCGCCCCGCCGTTCCCAACCGTTCTAAAAAAGTGACGGGTAAAGTTTATGTTGTTATGCATGGATGCAAAGGGTCAGGATTGTATGGGTCCATACTAGTTTGTAAACAACGGTGGTGGTGATGATGGTAGTGGTGGTCATCCCATTGATCTTCATTGTTTTTGCAAATGTTTCCAAAAATTATGCTGGATTTATTAAATTTTAAACTTTAAAAAGTGAGGAGGGTGCAAATGGTCAGGTAGAGCAGGCAAGGGTGCCACTTGCCAACATTGTCATGTGTATTTGATTGGGGTGGTGGGTACATAGGAGTTTCTATTTCTAGGTATATGTCTTGGTGTGGGGGTCAAGTGATGCATGTCAGGCTACATAGGGGGGGTGGGCTTAGTGATGGCCTGATAGATATGGTCCATGATGGGGCATGGTGGAGACAATCATGGGTATGGACTAAGTATACCTATTGATGCAGTGTGTGAGTTGGAAACATGGTATGGACAATGGGTGGAGGTTATAGGTTATAGGTTACGGGAAAGCATGCACCATATAGTAGATGATGGTAAGTGACCAACACCCCACCCAAAATCTACACTCAAAAATCTTGCACAATAAATATATGTATATATGTATATACATTTATATACTTATTTCTATTTTGAGAATGTCCACCATCTTACTAGCAAGCTCCCTTGGTAGTTTTGGGTCCATTGCCAATAAAATTTAAAACTTTGAACTTCAGAGCTTAGAGGGTTTAGGGATTAGGAGGAAAAAGAAGGAGAAAAATGAAAAGCAACAAACACACAAGGCATTGTTTTAAATACATATGCACGTGTGCTATAAGGGGGGTGGTGTGGGGTGGTGTAGGACACTAATTCATTTGCATGGGTGCAATGGACCGGGACATCTTGGATCCAAACTAATTGGGTGGGGGGGAGCTCAAAGGCAGATTTAGGGTAGATCCCTTTCCACAGTTCATGATTCATGCATACAAGTGCTACTTGACAATCTGATGTTCTTAAGTTATTGGAAAGGGGTGAATGGCAAGGGAGCATTAATGCAGTTGCCATTCCAAAGTTCCAAATGGCCAGCCATTGATAAATGTCTATGATTCCTGGCAAAGCTTGGTTAGCTTACAACATGTTTGAGTTTCCCTCTATGGATTGAATGTTGATTGATGATAGAATACTTTACATACACACACACACACACACAACGTCTTCCTTGACTATATTATTTTGCGTCAGTCTGACTGACCAGCATTATGGTTCAAGACAACAGCTAGCATCTATATTCTGTATGCCCAAACCTATGTTGCAAAAATGACCAGTCTTCTGTGTGAGGAAGAAAACAACTTATGTATACATCCTTCTCTCTACAGGGGTGACACTTATGTGAGACTACCATGCATGATCTTATGTATGTAGCAATTATGGAAAACAATGTTGCAAGTACAAATGGAACTGCATCCTAATCTAACAGATACGAGTTTATGGCAACAATATCTGCCAGCAATTTCATCTTTATTCCGCATGTATCTCATGTCCAGGAGAAGAATCAAAACTATTTGCTCACAACGTACACACATCAATTTTTGAAGGTGAGTCATCACTCAGCTATTCTTCTGGTGTTGAAAAGCCCCTAGTGTGATGTAAGAATGTACTAAAGCCATCAATAACGGATAGCCTCATAATAAATGAGGTATCTTGCTGTGAGACCGTTCAGGAGCACATCCTAGATCACACCTCACCCAAATCTGATTTTCATCATACTTTCTCGCAGAAAGTCAAGAAATCTCAAGCACATGCACACCATCATGTGCTTTGGGTTCTTGAAAGGTTGATTCAGTTTATAAAAAGTAGCTGACTTTGCAAATAGATTGCAAAGTTTTTGAGTGTGACTGCACAAGGGTGTGATATAACTAATCATAGAATCAGGTTGCATAACCTTATACTGAATGCACAAACCATGCTTATCGGTAAGGATAGCCTGTCTTTTTTGGCTTTCTAGGAGCTTCTGCAGCCACAACATTCTCCACAGTATTTTCCAAATCCTTGGGGACAAGATGGCTGTAGGCAGGATGAACAGGAGGACCACCTGTAGGTTCCACATGCACCCACTTGCGACCCGTTAACATATCCTTCTCAAACTTGACCTGTCCACCTGCGAGTGCAAAGAGGGTATGGTCCCGCCCCATACCCACAAAATCTCCTGGGTGAAATCGTGTCCCCCTCTGCCGCACAATAATATTCCCAGGAATCACCCTCTGCAGGGACAACCGAGACCACATATTAGGACCGCAACAAACAAGACAAATATCTTAACACTTACTCAAGAAAATGCTTATCTTGGCTGATGAAAAGATTTGCAAATAAAAAGCAAGGATAAACTAAACCAAGCGAAACTAAAATTCAAATTGGGAAAAACCCAAATAATTTGCAGGTCAGGAACTGTGCACCCATAAGTACCAATCACCTGAGCATGAGCATACTAGTGGGGTGAAACCAAACCAGAATCAACAAATAAGAGCAGCATCGTAATCTTATGATCTTCAATACAAATGACCACACTGAATGTAGCTCTACATAGATTGACAACAACAATATCCTTGTAATGATTGTGGAAGCAAAACTTATGAATGATGGTAACCAGGGAAAGAAAAATGCACAGTATTGATATCCATTCCAGGGACCAGATTCAAAACTCAAGACATAAAGCTGGCGTAAAAATTGGGAAGGGAAGGTTGTAAAAGCCTTGACCAAGAGGCGTTAACACAATCAGAGATAGAACGAAACCTACTTGTAGAATTAAGAGAAAGCATGGATTGCTAAGAACAAGCTCATTGCAGATTAGAAAAAGCGACCAGAAGGGTATCCTCTACCAAAATTGCTACTGTGGACCTCCCAAGGGAGCCTGTAAGAAATGGCAGATGTAAATGATGTGACAAAATTGCATGGCTGAACTTCAAGTTGACAGAGCACATGTACCGGCATGAGAATGAGAATTTAAAACACTTCCAAAGATCCATCATTGCCATTCGTTTCTTTCAACTAATTTGCACTTCTAGACGAGTTAATTACAGCCAGGCGGGTCACAGTGGGACTTCAAGGGACCAATTGGCATCATCTTGACAACTAAAGTGCTATTTGGGGAACTTTAACAAAGGTCACGAACCTGTCCTCCGTACTTCTTCACGCCAAGATTTTTTGGAAGAGAATCACGGCCATTTTGCGTAGAACCTCCGGCTTTTTTTGTTGCCCACCGCCTGAACAACAGCGTCAGACCTCCACCGCCTTCACTTCCTGCCACATCTGCTCCCACATCTCACAAAATAAGCTTATACCCTTTCTTGCTCCACTCTCAAAATCCGTTGTGCATTTAAAAGCCACACCTTGGAAAACCTAGTCAACATCTTGTGGAATGGAGGAGAAAGGACAAACCACATGCCACATCTGCTCTTGCATTTACAAAATAAACGGAAGGATTTCTTGCTCCATTTTGACAGTCCACCATGACATTGGTACCCTTTGCAACCCATCGTGCATTTAAACCTCCACCCTCTGAAAAACCTACTGAACATCTTGTGGAATACACGAGAAAGACTAACCAAATGCCACATCTGCTCCCATAATCAAAAGATAAGATTAGAAAAATTCTAATTGCTCCAATTTTCAATAAATTCATGGTGAATTTAGTACTCTTTCCAACTCATCGTGCATTTAGTAATCATTATCATAATCCATCGTGCATTTAGTACCTACCCTTTGGAACCCATCGTGCATTAAAAACCCCTCACACCGTAAACCCTACTCAAAACCTTGTGGAATGCAAGAGAGAAGACACATTAAATGCCACATCTGCTCCCACATTCACGCAGAAAAGGTAAGAATTTCTTGCTCCATTTTCAAATTCCATTGTGCATTTAGTACCCTTTGCATTTAACGCTCTCCTTCTGAGAAACCTACTCAACATTTTGTGGAATGCAGGAGAAAAGACGAACTAAATGCCAAATCTGCTCCCGCATTCACAACATCAGCGTAAGAATCTCTTGCGCAATTTTCAGAATCTAGCATGCATTTTGTGCCCTCCTTTTGCAAATATCCATCCCTCTGAGAACCTACTCAAAACCTTGTGGAACGCAGGAGAAAAGATGAACCAAATGCCATATCAGCTCCCGCATTGACACAAAAAGAGGTAAAAATTTCCTGCTCCTCATTCATAATCCATCGTGGATCGAGTACCCTTCGCAACCCATCGCGCATTTACAACCCTCATTTGGTACAACCTACTCCAAATTTTGATGAGTGCAGGAAGAAAACACGAACCGCAAGCGCAGCTGGTTGGCAGCAACGACGCAGCTCCCGAGAGCCGTTGCGCGAGGCCGACGAGGTTGCGCTCTGCCACTCTGGCCATTTTAAGTTAGAGAGGAAGAGAAAGCTTGAGCTGTTGCTGCGAGCAAGCAGTCATCCTAAACCCTACAATGACACAAGGAAACTTGGAAGCCCGCTGGCGCAGGATTTTGGAGCAGAAGCTGACTCTCTAGGATCTACAAATGCTGTAGATTTCAACCGCTCCCTTGGCCATGGGCACGACAATGATAGATAGATATGAACACCTGCCCTTTTTTAAAGGGGCCGGCGTGAATTGAGTGTCTGTTCGTCTCGACAATGAGCCAGAGCCCACAGGACAATGGACCATTGTTTCAAGACTACTCTTCCCTTTCGGAAATAGACACTTTAGTAACTCAAGATAAATACTAGTACCTCGGGAGGTGTAGGTAAGTCAGATGGGTATGTATTGGTGTGGTCTTTGTTTGGGGACGCCAAGTCATGGTTCCAGGGTTGGTTGGAACGTTTGTGCTACCATTGAATGGTCTGGGTTCGATTCCCATTGTGTTCGTTTGAGCGTTTATAATGGTATACATGACTTGGTGTTGCTAGTGATTTTATCATAGGCAGGAAAGTTTGTTGAGAACCAACCGGCACTATCCCTTCTTCCTGAGACAAGTGTTTGTATTGAGCTAGATATGTATAAATAAAGTTTTTTTAATAATATTTATTTATTTATTTATTTGTGCTACATATTTATGATATTTATAGTATTTATTTAGTTGTATTTATTGGTTTAGGGGTACAGGTTGGTTATTTTCTATTTTTCTTTTGTGTAAAATAATTGATCCGGCGTGTTGTATGGCGATGGTGTTGATTTCTTTAAATGTGTGTTTAATGGTAGTTTTCGGTATTTTGAGTTTTGTTTCAAGGAGTTCCATTGAAGGGGTGTGCGTTGTTCCTCTAACTCATGTTGTGATGACTATGAGTGGGTCTGCTTTCCAACCTAAGTCTATGATGTTATTTATTAGGGGTTGGTATTTTTGGATTTTGTTTTCAATTGTTTCTTGTGGAAATCTGTCATTACAATATGTAAATTCAATGAATTGTATAGTGAGGTTGTCTGATGGGTTTGATGGTGGGTCGCTATTGTATGGGTGGCCTTTTATACATAGAATATCTGGTTTGAATCTGGCATTGCATTGGCATCGTTGTTGTCCACATGAACATGTTACTAGCCATGGGGGTACAGTGTTTTCTTGGGGGTTGTTATTGTATGTTCTTGTGTTCATGAGGGTATAACATCTTGATTCTTGTGATGATAAGATTAATTTTCTTAGTTCCCATACTGCTTTGTTATGTCTTTTAACTCTTATGGCATGGATATGGTGATGGTTGCATTTCAGCAGTACGTGAAGCCAAGTGTCCGCATCTGTGGAGTTACATATAGAGCATGTTATTGAGGGGAATCTTTCTCTACGTAAAATAGTTGTTTCCTTGCATTACCCATGTATTGGCCGGTGCGGAATTTTAGTATGTTGGTTTTTTGGGCATCTGTGATCATGGGGTTATGCCAAAAATTATTGGATAGTTCATTGTCGATGTTTGGGTTATTGGTCCATTTGTTGATGTTAGGGAATAGGTTTGTCATGATTGCAATATTTTTTTCTTGGTCGTGTTTGGTGAGATATGTTTGTAGGCATCTAACAGGACCTTTATCTGGTCGTTTTATAGGACCCACCCAGATGTCTTTTTGGAAGTAGAAAGGTGTGGTGTGTGCATGCTCGTATGGTTTTGAAGCAATGGAGTATCTTTTTCTAGCTCCTATTTTTGCGAGTTTGTCTGCTTGTTCATTTCCTTCAATGTTAATATGTGCTTTGACTTTGTAGAATGTAGTGGGTTGAGTTCTTGTTTTTAATATATCTACCATGCTTGTTAGTATTGTTTTGTCAGCACGATTGTTATATGTGCTAGGATGTTTGATGTGTGTGTTTAGATTGTATAGGCAGTTGAGGCAATCTATGAATATGTATGCGGGTTCGTTAGGGTATTTTTTAGATATTAGTTTGAGTGTTTTATGGATGGCCATTAATTCTGCTCAGAAGCATGTTTATAATCCTGGTAGTCTTTTCGAGATTTGCATGTCTATTTTGGTTGAGTTGTATATTCCGTATCCGGCTTTCTCTTTTTTCCAGTGTCCATTAGTTTTTTTGGTGGGGGGTATGAAGGAACCATCAGTATAGTAGCTGTGTTGTGGTTTGAATTTGGGTGTAGTATTTGTTGTAAAGTTTGGGAGTGTTGGTATGTTAAGTGTGGTCTGGTAGATTGCAGGCGGGTATATGAGTTTGTTCCATTTTTTGCATTTATTGACTGGCGTGTTGGGTGGGGTGGGTAAGGCGTGGTGGATGTAGTATTGTGGGATTTGTAGGTTTTCGAGTATTATTTTGAATGTGTTTATTTGGTGAGGAGTGCCAATGTTGTGATTTTTATGGTGTATACATAGTATTCGTATTGCAAGTGGTTCTGTTTTAGTTATTTGTCTTTCTTGGGGGATTGTTGGTTCTTCATATGTAATTGTGTCTGCAGCAAATTGGGTGATGACGTGTGTGTCTGGGAAGGGTCCAGTATAAGGGGAAGGGTCATGGTACCAGTTTTTGTTTGGTATTACTACTATAGTGATGGTATTTGGGTCATTTTTGGCTCCTAGTCTTGCCCAATGGATTGCTTGTTGGATTGCTTCTTCGTTGTCTGGATGCGCGTAGCCTGTACCCTCCCATTTATATTGGAAGGCGGTTCCTAATGCTCCAAAGACTTTGTCTCTTACGTGAAGCGAGTAGAATTTTGAGATTTTTGTTGAGCACGATACTGGCGAGGAAAAATATGAGTGTGAGATATCAAAGACAGTGATCAGAGAATCTATTATGTTTGTTGGTAGGGTGTGTAGTGTTGTTTTTGTTGAGGTATTTTTGGGAATTTTTCTTTTGTACCTTTGATAAAGCCATACTACTTCTTTTTCGAATGTTTGTGTTTGTGGTGCTAGCCCATGTGTGTTATGTCTTGCTTTATTGTATTGTTGCCATAGCCATTTTAGTCTGGTTGTTGATATGGAGGTAAGGTGTTTACCAATTTCTTCATATATGTGGGTTATCTCATTAACTATGTGTATAGTATCTTTGTTGGTAAGGATATCTTTTTCTGGGTTACATTCGGTAATAAGTATTTGTGTGAGTGGGATATTTGTGGATGGAGGGATGAATCTTGTATCTCTGTTTTGTTCAGAAGTGAAGTGTGTGTTAAGAATTTTCTTATAATGTTTGTGTTGTAGTATCGTGTAGTATTCTGTTAGTAGTGTAATGTTATGTGTGATAACTGTTGGGTGGTTAAGGGGGAAGAGTTCCATTTGTGGCATCCATTTATTATATATATTATTATTTTGGAGGGTCCATTGGCACAAATATGTGTTAAATTTCTTTGTTATTTTGTATTTGTCTTTTATGGTTTTTGTTTTGTGGTCTAGTATTTTGTTGATGGCAAATCTTATGGGGTTGTTTATGACATTGAGGGGTGGGTTTGGGTGAAGCTGTTGTTGTGGGATTAGGGGTTGGGATGGGTTATTCGGTGTTCTTGGAATTAGGTCTTGATTGTTTGATATGTATCTTGGTTTAAGGGTACGGGCGGGTAGGTGTCTCGTACAAGAGTTTGGGCAGTTTGGTGTACAACTTGGGTAGCAAAATAGTTGTTCAGCTATTTGGAGTGCCGTTTTTTCTAGTTTGGATGGTGTTTTATGATAAATTTTGAAGTCGTCTGACGTCATAAGGTTTGTTCCGTTAGGGAGGGTGATGTGTTGTATTTTGTATATGTTGTGAATTAATAATTTATGTAGGAGTTTGAGTGATAGATCGGGGTTGAGGTGTGGGAGTTCGTTAATAGCTTGTGTACGCCATTCTTGTTCCAGTTCTGTCATATGTAGTTGGAAATTTTCTTTTGTGCTTTTAAGGTGAATTCCTCCTTCCTTTTTTAGAAGAAATAGTATGCGTATGGTTGGTGATCTAATGCAATCATGTTGTGTTATTCTTGGGATGTTTTCTGCGCCGCCATATTTGGCTAGTATGTGGTGTATGAGTCCTTTGTATATTATACCTAGTTTACCTTGGTCGCTAAGTGCATTTCTTAGTTGTTCGCCAATGCATCGTAAGTATGCATTTTTAGTGAAAAGGCCTCAAGGCCAAAGAGTTCGTGGGGTAGTTGGGTTATTACGTTTCACTATAAGAAAATCTTGTTTTTTGTGACGTCAAAAAAAACGGAAGTGCGCGTTCACTTTGACATGGAGGTTCTTATCTTGGACGTCACCTAAAATCCGTCATGTCAGACAGGAGAAAAACGCGTCGTGGACATGCGAAAACATGGGGAATTTAAGCACGTTTTTATGTGACGTCACATAAAACATGGTGTTCCATAGTGTCCACGTGAAGACACGTGGACGCCACCGGCATGCCACGCAAGCATGTTTTTTGTGGGCAGTGCCACATCGGCACGTTTTTTTTTCCGCCCCCTCGGTGACGTGGATGACCTCGTGGACCCTCTTGAGATGACGTGGAATGCGATTAAAAACTGATGTGGCATTCGTTGTTGCTGACGTGGACATTGCATTACGTGGCGATGTGTGCTGTTACCGACGTCCTCTGCGACACGAAAATGTCACATGAGACATTTTCCTCGACGTATGCATGTATTTTTTGGGTGTTTTCGGGGTGATTTTTAGTTTTCTTGGACATCATTTTTGACAGTGGGATGTTATGTGTGACATCAAATGGGGCATTACAAATTATGGGGATGTCCTCTGGCCAAAACCACAGCTTATTTGGGAGTGATGATGCCGTTTTCAAGCTTAGCCCGCCTTGACGTGGTTGATTGCCTCAAATTCTCAAACACATTACTGACATCAAGTTGTTTGGCTATTAGCAGGACCAAATGTCAGATGCACGTCACTTATGCCATCTACGAGAATAAACACCGACGTCAACTGTTTCACCAGACAGTCGGAACAGACACAAAGAACGCGTGGAACAAATGTACACCAATGCTTTCCAATTCCGTAAATGCAACGTTTTCATTGATACAACATATTGCAACCAAGAGGCTGCATTTACACATCAATCGCTAGTTGCCCAAAAACTTAAACATTGTCCATGATCGAGGCATCCATGTCTATAGTCGCGAGTCTACACCTCCACGACTAAGTGGATAATTCATGAGCACTCGAATGGAGAGCCGCGTCGTTATTGAGAACGTCCACTCATTTCTTCTTTTGTGTCTGTGCCTTCGTACTAGTCCCCACCTGCCCCATTCCACCACCATTCACAAAACCGTATGAATTACATTAGTGGTCATCCGAACATGAAATGGACTAACACGAACGACGTGACTATATTCGAGTGCTCCACATTCCTCCTGCAATCATGCAAGCAATGTAGGCATGCAAACACTAGTTCCCTCACCTTCGCAAGATTTTGGGGAGGTTTAGGCAAACCAACCGCTTTTGGTGCACCGAGTTTGGCCATTGAGGATTTCGCTTGTGCGCTTCTACCCGCACGGCGGGGTCGGCCACCTGACTCCTCCGGTACGGGCACCTCATCCTGTAATAGCATTCCGCATTAGTACTCAGAGGTTTCAAATTATGGTCGTTCTGTTCTGCGATAATTCAAACTGTCAAGGCAAACGTCCAGCCTAATGTACATGTTGACATCCTCAATGGCACCACGAAGAACATGCCAGACAAATACATGAAGGTATAATTTTTTAAACGACGATGAGAGGGTTTCCAGTATGTCTAATATGGGTGGGTGTTACTTGATGTTACCTGATCCAGAGATGCAATCTCTTCAGGCACGTCCGCATTGCCGGATATCTCAGGGTGTCCTTCCTCGACGTCTTCCATAGCTTGCACTGGCACTTCCTCGTTGGTGGGTTCTACAGGGTCATCAATTACAGGTGTCTGTGTCGTTTTTTTCGGCACTTCGAGAATGTCCTCAATTATAGACGCAATAATGGTTTCAGAGCTGGGAGGCACTGCTTCTACGTCTGTGACTGCATCAGTCGCAACATCCTCGGAGACGTCGCTCGGGACAGGAATCGCGGACGCCACACGCATGTCCACACCGCCCACCGCGCTGATAATTGGGGTGGGAGCTTGTTTCTGTGCCACCATCACCAGATCCTCCGTCGTTGACGTCAATGCCGAAATATCGAGCATCTTCGCAGACGATGAAGGCTCCGTCATGCTATCAATGTTAGTCGGATGTTTCTGACTCTGATTCTTAAGAATCATTTGCATCATGTCCTCCATGCGCTTGTTTGAGGCTGCCACATTCTCTCCAAGGCGTGTGACGCTGCCCTCCAAATCCGTCACTCGAGTGCGCATCAACTCCATTTCCGAGCCATGATCGGGACGTGCTCGGCGTTTTTCCTCCTGTATGCGTTGGTACTCTTTGGCAACCTCGGCGTCAACCTCCGCATCGTACGGTGCCCTGTTCTTCAACATCGCCTGCATGACACATTAAAGTCATTACGGATGAAAGGGGACGTCGACAACAATGCGTTCCAACAGGTGTAGGTCCCGTGACGCCTTTGGAAGTGCCATGATTAACATCGAACATCAACTCAAACAACTAGAGTTACATTGCCGGCTCATCGGACGTCTAAGTAAACGTGTTGGATGACATCTGTTGTCGACATTGACATTGTAGGGGATAAGGGCCATCACAGATTTATAAAGAGAATTGCAACATTGTCAACCATGTCAACATAGACATAGTGACACTCTTACCAAACGGGAGACGACCTCCCTTTCAATAGCTTTCAGTTGAGCTGTGGTCGATCCTTTCCCTTTTGAAATTGAGCGCATATGCTGAGACTTCAAATGCGCAGCCTCGGTGGCGCGCATACCTACAAGTGTTTTCCAATGCTCTGCATCCACATCGGCTGGTTTACCCGCATTGTTGTCTATGAGCTGGTTTAACCTCCACCGGGTGTTGATGAGTACCATTGTTATAATAGGCCGCATCCACTTCTCGCACACTTTGTCACAATGCCCGCACATCTCCCAGTCTGCGTGCCGGACACACACGTCAATGCCATCACATTCACTTTACAAACGACCAACACTGGGTGCCCACACTACACCCACGTTAGAAAGGGTACAAACCAGTATGTCACCACAAGAGAGAAAATTGATATCATCGACGTCCCTATGGACGTCGATAGCGATTGTCGAGCGTTTCAGTACACATGTCCACAAAAACGCACGGACGTCCTGTTCGGCATCCACTCACAGATTGTCAGCATGACACTCTGTGCTAAATACATGTCCACCCTGACGTCAGCGAGAATGTCATGCCTGCCTACATAGACATACACCCTGTTGCTCATGTCCAGAATGATGTTTGGTTGCACTTAAAATGTCAGATTCGGGTTTCACATCGCAAATTAACGCGACACATGCATGCCAAAAAATTGATGTGCAAACCTTATTTGTGTATAGGCGTTTGAATAATCGCTTCCTCTCGTGCCGTGGCTGGCCTTCCCATCCCGTCGTGGGATCCAGGTCCTTTGCATACTTCTTGATGTCGGCGCACAGGACAGCCTTCATGGCGCCAAAAGGCTGCCCTTGCGCATCCAGCTCCACACGTTTCTTCAAGGCAGTGCTCCCCCCTCCCTTACGTGTTGGTAGTGGATGTGATGTTTCAATCCCATCACTATTCTCCTGATCGCCGTCTGATTCCGTGCCCGAGTTGGTTGCGTATCCTCGGCTACAACAACCACATTCCACAATCAAGGAATCTCCAGGTGCACACATATGCGACTACCCACTGAGCTTGAGCAGCCACATTGCTGAAATGGGTTCTTAAAGACTGCAGATTTGTTTTCTTGGTTTTCCAGCTGCAATTTCAAGACTTTGGGGGCATGTTATATACTGCTGGAAAGATATTTTCAATACCTTTCCAACGGTATATAACATGCCCCCAAATTCTTAAAATTTCAGCTGTAAAACCCACAAAATAAATCTGCAGTCTTTTATTGACTGCAGATCAGGGTGGTCAAAAGCTCATGGTCCCATAACCGTTGTCAAAACCCCAAGTTGCAGGTATAAAGGAAAAAATTCATGGAGCTCCAGGGAGCTGGAGCGTGGCGTGGTCTGTGTCTGTGCCATTGTCGGAGTTCGGCCGCATAGCAAAATTTGAACTTGACCGTGACCTAAATTGTGATGCATGCATATGAGATGGAAGATTTACCTGTTTTGGAACTGGGTTGATAGCGATGCTCGATGACTCAGTGGGTGTTGTGAAATTTTCACTCCCAAAGAAGTTGAGCAAGCGTGAGCGGCGGCGACGGTGTGCACGTTGGGTTCTTTCAATTGTGTTGGGTTTTTGGGATGGCATCATTGCATTCTTCTCTTCGCATTCAAACACCAAAGTGGACAACACTGCAGCAGCCTCGGAGTCATCCGCATCCACCCTTTGCGGATGTTGTGATGTGTCTATAAAACGGACAACCCTACCAGGCTTTCGTGCTGAACGCGACACCGCCATGCTGCTAAGGGATGTTCAAGCAATGAGCGTACAAAGGTGAAGCCGCAACACTTAGGGTTTAGAGAATGTCGGCGAGCCTTCTCAGGGTCATCTGGGGCATCCACTGCCTGGAATACCCTCTGGGACACGTGGGAAAAGGTCAGTTACATTATTTTTTTACTGGCGTCGTAGATACCAGTGTTTTCTTGGACGTCATGTAAGACACCCAATGCGACATGTGCTTAATTCGAACACTGTGCGCTCCCCATTGTGTGCGGGAATGAAAGATCCAGGTCATCGACGTGACCATTGTGGTTTCGATGTTCTGCAGCAGTCAAATCCCTCACGTGGGTGTGTATGGAACACACTGCCGTGTAGTGTGTGACCTTCATTTTGGTGTCCAGGAAGATGTCACAATTGACGCCGACAGATCAACAGCAATGTCCCCATAGACATTCTCAGTGACATCCACCCTGGAAGAGACACTCCGCATAGTGTCAACGAATGGTGTCCAGGAAGATGTCACAATTGACGCCGACAGATCAACAGCAATGTCCCCATGGACATTCTCAGTGACATCCACCCTGGAAGAGACACTCCGCATAGTGTCAACGAATGGTGTCCTCTGTTTATATCAATGCTCATGCGCAACACGACCACGCGGAGACCTTGCGGAAGCACTGCAGGGTGTGTAACATCGGCCCAGTGAGGTAACATCTTCCAATTCGGGACACGCAACATGGGTTCGGCTGTGCGTCGTGGTGCAACCATTCGTTTGACGGACGATGGACGCACACTTCGTCACATGCCAATAGGGGATTTGATATTTCACACGGAGCTCCACGTGGCGACAGAGAACAATGTGCACACATTTAGATGTCCTTGCAAAGACTGCAAGGGTAGACGCAGAAAAACCATACAAGTTATACGGCAACACAACGCGGCAGTTGGCCGTGATCCATTTCTAACCAAGTCTTTACTAGGCGATGACCCCGTCGATGGATACCCACCGTCTGGAATGTGGGTGGAGGACGTCTGTTGGTACAACGACGTTGTAGAAGACATCCCTTCGAACACATTACCTGAACCCGTGGACGCCGACAACGGGGCACTTCCCCCACCCCTCCTGGATGAATTCCATGAAGTTGAACGTCAGGTGCTGGAGGCACTGGGCAGAGGGGATGCACTCCACGAAGAGGCCGTAGCTGAAGAACGTTTGCATATGGAGAACGAGGAAGACGGCGACATCGAAGATGAATTGGATGGTTTGTATACGGAAGCCACGACTCTAGTGTACCCGGGTTCAAAAATGAGTGTTGTGTCCGCCACGATCATCATAATGAACATGTGCTCGGTGTTCCGTGTGAGCAATACATTTACCGATGAGTTGTTCCGATTTTTGTCTGGAGACTTGTTACCAATGCCCAACAAGTTGCCCAAAACTCATTATGCGGCTCGGAAGAGCATCCGTCGACTTGGATTGACCTACAACAATATCCATGCATGTCCCAATGGTTGTATTCCATATGACGAATAATATGCAAATCATGATTTATGTCCCAAGTGCATGGCGCGACGATGGCTGGATGGCAGCAACAACATTCCCGTAAGAGTAATCCGTCACTTTCCCCTATTTCCTAGGTTGAAACGGATGTGGCGCTTGTCTGAGATAGCGCGTCTATTGACAGGTCATACCAAACACGTCAGCAATGATGACATTATGTGTTCTGTGGTTGACAGCCCTGCATGGAAGCACATCAACAATGACGTCGCGTTTGGCAACTTTGAGCTTGACGATAGGAACATGAGACTGGCTCTCGCTTTGGACGGAGTGAATCCTTTTAAACTAAACAACATCAACTGGTCGACGTGGCCGGTATTGATTTTGAATTACAATTTCGAGCCATGGTTGGTGACCAAAAAGTTTTTTATCTCGTTGTGTATATTGATTTCCGGGAAGAAGTCGCCGTCCTCTTCAAACATTGATGTGTTTATACGACCGCTTTTGAAGGAGCTACAAGAGCTTTGGCATGGTGTTGAGGCTTTAGATTTCTCCCAACCACAAGGGAGTCGCATTTTCACTTTGCGTGCCATACTTATGTGGACCATTTCCGATTTTCCCGCTTTCGGCCTCATTTCTGGTCTTACTTGTAAGGGCTACAAGGGGTGCCCTTGTTGTGGACCAAACACCGATGCGAGTATGGCAAAAACCGGAGACATGCTTCCAAATCGGAGCATTAGGGGCACCAAAATTGTTTACGGCGGCATTCGTCGTTATTTACCCCGTCACCACCCGTATCGCCGGAATAGGAGATTCAATGGGGAGGAAGAGGAACGTCCTAGGCCAAAACCGATGTCGGGGGATGATATCATTCGATACGCAGTTTGGCGCGATTCATACCTACAGATGGGCGGGAGAGAGAACGGACCCAACGATCCTGTGCATGTCACAGGCGTCAAAAGACTTAGTGCGTTGTTCGAGCTGGAATACTGGCAGGTGATTCCCGTATAACAATTAATGTTTGCACATCTTATTCATAGATGTTGAAGTGGACATCGCGACATCCGTCTCAGTCACGTAGTTTGTAATGATGTCCACCAAGACATCTGGTCTGACGCTTCAGGTCATGATGATTACCAGCTTTGCTCATACGGATAGACGAGGCATGCATGTGTCCATGAAAGTGCTGGCAATGTGTCTGAAATTGCCCATGTGTCTTGTGCAGCACCTGCTAGAGCGTCACATCTTCGATGTTATGCATTGTGAGAAGAATTTGTGCGAGAACTTGTTGAAGACATTGTTTGGAATGAATGATAGTCCTGGAAGCAGAGTCGACGCGGAGGACCTGGGAATACGCGAAGAGATATGGTTGCAACCCCCACGGCGGCCACAGGATGGGTACTATATGCCGCACGCTCCCTATGTTTTTAGGCCACATGAACGCGCGGAGTTTGTTGGAATCGTCTCCAATATTCGCACCCCCACAAACTACGTGGGTAGCATTCACAAGCGCCTAGCGGATGGGAAATTGCAGTACATGAAAACGCACGACTACCATGTTCTCATGCAACAGGCAAGTCAAGAAGGACACCCTCGGGGATGTCAATGTTGTAATACAATGTATCAATGTGTCATAGGAGTATAGGCACACACCGCATGATGTCTACTGAGACCTCATTCCAAACATGGTTGACGCGTCAACATCCTGGGGGACGTTATCCTCAAACTGTTCTCGCACTCCATGTTCTTCATGATGCTCCTAGATGTTCTGTCTGATGTCCAGGGGGGCGCGACACAATCGTTCTCTGACTTTCTAAATACATGTCTTCCAGATTCTTCCAGTGGCTATACGCAACCTATTGGATGAAAGCGTGCGCGTAGCTATTATCAAACTGAGTAGAGTGTTTCAGAGACTATGCGCCAAGGAGGTGAAGAGAGGCGACAAGGAGGGCACAATGTTGGATGTGGTGATGGCGATGTGCGTCATGGAGAAGGAGTTCCCTCCCACATTTATGAATGTCATGACGCATATTCCCGTCCATTTGGTGGAGCAGTTGTACACGTGCGGTAGTGCATTGTCGATGGATGTATCCCATAGAACGGTACATGAAAACGTTGAAAGATTACGTTCGAACATTTGCACATCCGGAGGGTAGCATAGCGGAAGGTTATCAAATGGACGACACCCTTGGTTTTTGCACGGAGTACATGCATCAGTACAGTGGAACTACACATCGTGTATGGGATGCTGAAGAGGATGCAACCATGAACGATGAGATTCTCCGTTGCAACTCACAACAAAAGCGAAAGATGTCCGACGAATTCCGCAACTATGCGCACGCTTTTGTTTTGGACAATGCGTCGTCATTGGAGCGTTGCAGAGAGTTAGTGGAACCCATACTTACTTTACTTCAAGCCTCGATGATATATACTGTCACCCAATGCAAAATACATGTGTCATATCAACTGTGACATGCAGTAGTGCATGAGGATGTGTTGGACATGATATCCCAAATGACATTCTTTCTGAGATATACGCGTCACATGTGATATTGCAGATGATGGCCATCACACTTTTGCATCACCTTTATATACATGCAAGGGCCATTTCTAACCACAATTTAATGGCACACAACCTTGTGCAGGGAGTTTATGGCAGCTAGAGTTTCGCGTTGGAAAGAGAGGGAGGCCTTTCGGAAAATGTGTCGCCGCCGCCATCCAACTTTGGTAGTGCGGTATCCGTTGGAACTACACGATCTTCCTCCCTTTGCAACATGGTTGACGTCGCGTCTGTCACGTCAGCGTTTCTCCGGCGAAGTTGTGGACGTCGATGTTGCGCAATACACGCAACCTCCCGAGCGATATGCAATCTCACACCGGAAAATGTATGCGTTTGGCATGCACTTCCGAGTACGAGGTGCTGAGGGTGGCCTCGTCACGCGCGATTCATGTGTGGTGGCCTCATTTACACGACAAATACCATGGGGCTTGAGAAATGGGCGACCCATAGAGACAACCGAGGAGTATGTGGGCTACATCGAAGAGATCTTGGAGCTAGACTACCGAAATCATTGCACCACTGTGCTAGTGTGCGATTGGGTTCGCCCAAGTGCAGATCCTCGACACCCTAACATCACACGGGATCAATATGGTTTCACCGTTGCGAACTTCAACCGCATGGATGGCAAAGTGCACTCAAATTCTTTTGCATTTCCATTGCATTGTCAACAAGTTTTTTTCTCCAATGACCCGACGAGGCCAGGATGGAAGGTTGTATGTCGCACGGACGTGAGGGGTAGACGTGGGCAACTACAAACCAACCAGACCTTACCGCGCATAATTGATGTCGGCCACGATGCTAACTTTGTGGGTTTACAACCACAAATGCAAGATGTAGAGCCCACTAGAGAGCTCGCAACGGACGGCGGCATGCACATCCCAGCCTCGTTGGATGTTCGTGGGGAAGAAGAAAACGAAGGAACACAGTATTAGTGGTTACAACCCAAAGCACCTACAGCAACGTCACATCACACATGGCATGCAATGTATAAGGTTGCGTCACAAGGGACGCCTTGCTGGAGAGGAACCGACTGTCAAGGCTGATGTCTACTCGGGTGTCCGCGGAGACGTCCTTTGTGTTCAAACAGACGGATGGTCATAATTTTCTAGGCACTAAGATTTTCCAGTAGCAGTTGCTCGTCTATATGTGGAATGTGGCCATGAGATCCAACGTGGGCACTCCCACGTTTGGCGCATGTATTTTTGGAATTGTGAGAGCAATGAAGTGCCATATTTTGCTTGCAAAAGTCTTCCCTTGATTTCCTCGTGTCTAAATGTACAAATATATAACCTTTGAAATCAAAATCAACATATGACAAACTAAATTATAAACAAGTGAATGAGAAAACATTCCTTTTGTAGCAAAACTTGAAATTTCATAATTTTTCTATTTTAATCCAAAGGGCATTTTTCCACTTTAATTAATTATTCGGCTAACATGTGTTGAACCAGCTATATATGAACCTACGGTATGCAATTGTGGTCCCGCATGTCTACCTTATGGCAATTAGAGAATGACTCAACCACCCCCGTGTTTTTTGGCTCATCCGCTACAAATATTTGAACGGAATTCAGGAGAATAACATGCATGCCAAGAACCATATTGATGCACCGTGAGAAATTTATGTGGCATTCCCTCAAATTTTTGGGAACAAGTTTGTCTTTTATAGCCAACCACACATAGTTGAACATTCTCCAACTTTTTTTTCCCGAGCAGCACTTTAAGTCTGCCCGCCGCAACTTTATACATGCTGTGGATAGACCTGTGGGGATGACGTGGCGTTAGCGGCCTTACAAACGGCCCGACGCAGGACGTCAACATGTTTTAAATGACATCCACAAGAACATGGCTATCCTTCCTGACATCGCCATGTCCTGGCCCATGATCTGTCATGTTTCACGCAACGTCCAATAAAATCTGCAATTCTGTGGGCGTTTATTGCCGAACATAGTGACATCTCGGAAGACATCACTCGTTTCCCCAAAACGACCCCAAAAATGCGGGTTTCTTATAGTGTTTGCTGTGCATTTTGGTAGTCCACATATTGTTTTTTGGATTCCTACAATTTTTTTGTTTAGTCTTTTTATAGTCGGGAGTGAATATGGTACTGCGTAGAAACTGTATGCTATGCCTGCTCTGATGACTGTGTCAACCATACTGATTTTTTGTTTGATTGTGGCAGGGCATTTGGCTAGCTATTTGCATTGGTATTTTATTTTATTTGTGGTGATATGTGTTTGAAGTTTCCATTTTAGTGAGGGTACTAGCTGAATTCCTAGATATACATATGGTTCGTTTTGGTGTAGGACGGGAATTAGTTGGTTTCTGTACGATATGTTGTGATCTTGTATTTGGGTTTTTAATTTTTGGGGGTTTAGTTTCAGTTTGTTGGGGCAACCTGTGATAGTACATTTTTGTACACCTAGATCCATTCCAGCCCATTCGCAAAATTTATCTAATTTGTTTAGTTGTGTTTGTATTGATTGGAGATTGTTTGTTATTGTGGCGAGGTCATCTGCGTATGCTGCGGAACTAATGGTTAGGTTTGATGTGCCAAATGTATATCCGTTTTTGCCCCTTTGGAGCCATCTGAGTAGTGGTTCTAAGAATATTAGAAATAAATATGGGCTTAAGGTGTCACCTTGGATGGTGCCTCTTTGAATAGATATTGGTTTTGTTTTTCCGAAATGTTCGCCGGTAAATGTGGTGGTAGAGTCTGCGTAAATATTACCTATTAGTGTTACTGCATCTGTTAGATATCCCAGGTCTTTCATTACAGCTAAGAGTCTAGCATGGTCAAGGGAGCCGAATGCATTTTTAAAGTCTATGTATAGTAGATATATGTTTTGGTTTGTAAATCTAGCATCTTCTAAGGCTGCTATGAATAGTTGTAGTTGTCTAGATGTGCTTCTTTCTGCTCTGAATCCTTCTTTATTGTCGTGTAGTATTTGGTGTTTCTCCCCGTATGCTGATAGTATTAGTGTCAGTGTACTAGTAAATAATTTGTAGATTGTGTTTGCAAGTGCTATGGGCCTGTGATTTGTTAATATTGATGGGTCTCATTTTTTGTACAAGAGTATGGTTAGACTTGTTTTCCATGATGCTGGGATTTTTTTTTGTTTATAGCAGTATGTGAAAAAAAGGAGTAGCATTTTATGAAAGTTGTCAGGCATATTTTTTAGTATTGAATTTGGAATTTTGTCTGGGCCTGGTGTTTTGTTATTGGACAGGTGTTTTAGGCATAGGTCATATATTTCTTGGTCAAAATATTTATGTAGTGGTGTTTGTGGGTCTCCTCTTGTATCTATTATAAATCCATCAAGGTCGTGCCATGGGTATTGTTTGACACCACATGTGCAGTTGTTTGTGTGTTCTGGTTGGTAATAACATGTTGGTACAGTTGGTTTATTGCTAATTGATTGTTGTATATGAATTTCATTTGCTATGTCTTCTGGGCTGGTTAAGATATTGTTGTTTATATCTGTAATGCAGTCTAATGGCGGTGTGTCTTGGTTTTTAAAGACTTTGTTATTTATTTTTTTGGGGGTTTTTTTCATATAGTTGTCTGTATTTCGTGATGGTTTTTTTAACGCATCTTGGGTGTATTTAGTGGTAATTTTTCGTGTTTGTTTGTTTGTGGTTTTGGCTAGTTCTGCTATTAACTTAATCCATTTTTGTGGGTTTGTATCTGGGTGAGGTGGTGGGGGGATGATGGTGTGGTTGTGATTATTTAGTTCTTCTATTACTGGGTGGTTTTGCCAGAGTGGTATGGTTTTCGAAATGTAAATTGCTTTTCTTATTAGGTGGTATGTAGATAAGTGTTTTTTCCATTGTTTTTGTAGTTTTCTTGGTAAGAAGCCTCCTTGCTGAGCTGTGCGGTGTGTTAGTGTGGGTAGTGGGAGGGCGCTGCAAGTTTCTTGGGTTTTTCTGATATTTGTTGTGTTAAATAGTGTAATTTGGTGCAAGATGCTTGTCATTGGTCGGTTGTTAAGTGCTCATTCATCAAAATTGTGGTGAGTTCGTTTATTTGAAGGGAGTTTTCTTCGTTAAATAGTATTTTGAGTTTTTCAATGTTGTCTTGTGGGATGGGTTTTAGAATCCTTGGTGGTTTGTTTATTTTAGGTTATATGGGGCGGGCTAGGAGTGTGTTGGGTGGTATTTGTAGTATGACTGGTGAGTGATCTGAGTTCATATTATAGTCGTGGTTTGTAGTTGAGGTATATAGGGTGTTATTGGGCGTTTGGATATAGTACCCATCGATTAAGCTTGTTTGAGTGTAGTTTTATCCACCTTGTCTGGTAAATGTGCTATTTGTTGGGATGTAAGTTAGATTTAGAGTGTCTGTGAATGTGCGCCATTCTATGTCTTCTGTTTGTGGGGGTGTTATGTTGAATTCGTTTTGTCTCCCTATAAGGGCTATGTCTCTGTTAGAGTCTCCGCATAGTATGTGGGAGTGGTTTGGATGTGCCATGATTTGCTGAGTTATTTGTTGTTGGATTGTTGGGATGTATTGGATGTCTTTTAAGTGAGATGGCATATACATGTGTAGGATTAGCCATTGTTGTAGTGGTGTGTTTTGTATTTGTATAATTTGTAAATATGGTGAGATCTCAGCTGGGATAGGTATTTTGGTGATGTTCCCTGGATATGCATATTTGTTATTTATTAGAGTGAGGAGTCCTCCTCTTGCTGGGGTATATGGCATTCTTTGTTGTATACATCTTGTTAGAGCATGTGTGTTGTTAAAAATTAGCTTGTATTCTGGAAATAGGTTTTGTATATATTTTGTTGATTTTGTTGCAGTTAATTTGGTTTCTTGTATGGTGATGATTGCCGGGTTTGTTGTGGTATTTACGATTATGTTGTGTATGTTTGGTAGAGCTGTGTTTAGAGATGAGGCATTCCATGTGATGATGTAAGTGTTGAGGCTGGTTGTTTATATCTCTTGACTTTGCGGGAGTGGTGTATTGGTTTGTGGGGGTGGGTGTGAGTATTCTGGTAAGGGTTCGTAGCATTTGAAAGATTCTATTAGTAAATTTTCGGGTAAAAAAAGGAATTTGTTTGTTAGTATTTGGAGGTTTGGTGGATTATTGTTTTGTTTTATAAAATCATATAGGTGTTTGTGAATGGTGTTAGGTGGGTTGATTAGGCTTTGGTTGGTGGTTATGAATTCTGTGTATGGGTGTTTTTTTTGGATGTGTCTCTCTGGGGGGTTTTGAAGAAGTGCTATTTTTTCAAGGAGTGTTGTTGTCCAGTCTGGGTTTGATATGTGTGTTAGTTGGTGATTGTGTGAACCCTTTGAATGGTCCACCACTCTGCGGGATCACTTTTAGTTAGAATGTTAGCATTAAAAGTTAGAATTGATAGGGAATTTAGGGAAAATTAGTTCATTTAGTATTTAGCCTAGAAGAAGGAAGGTCAAAATGAAACTAAGTAGTGCTAGAAGATAGCAAAGTAGAAAAAATGTGCTAGCTAGTAAAAACAACTAGCTAAGCAAATATTAGTAGATGCTAGTTATTAAGCAAATATTAGTAGATGCTAGTTATTAAGCAAATGTTAGTAGATGCTAGCTAAGCAAGTGTTAGTTTATTAGTTAGTGTGAGGCACACAAGACTATTGGAGGTGTTTTACATAAGAAGATAAAATCGGCGTGAAGAATTTTGAAGAAAAAAAGAAAGAGAGCAAGGGGGATACTTGCCCACTTGCCCCCTTGCCAACTCGATGGCGGAAAAATTAGAAAGATTTCTAAAGGTTTTTTGTCGGAGCCACCTCGGCGAGAGGATGGCAACCTCAACCGGGAAAACCCCCGAGCTAAAATTTCGGGAAAGGGTTTGAAAAATGGATCCGGTGGAGGAGGGGTCCAACCCTTTTGTGAGAGGGTTTAAAAACCCCTCCTTCCACCTTGTAGCTCTCTCTCTCTTTCTCTAGTTTTTGGGCGAAGCCCTGCTTCAATGTAGTTAGGAAAAAATCCTTTAGCATGTATTCTCAATGGTCTAAAAGAAAGGCTTGAGAACCTCCTCTACTCTCTCTCTCCTAGTTAGGTTGTGTGTTTATTAACACACCAACAAAATTATTCCTTCTTTTGTAGAGGTAGGTTGGATGGTAGAGTTTTGAGTAGAGGCATTATAGACCTCATCTGCCAATGCCCTGAAGGCTTAGTTTAAAAGCTAGAACAAGATACTTATCATTTTTCTCTTAGAGAGATTTCATATAGCTATCCATAGCCGTTTCCCATTTGTGATTTGGTTGAGATGACAATTAGTTATGGATTTTCAAAGATGGAGTAGAAAAACTGGGTGGTCTTGTGGGTAGCGGCTGCTGGATCAGACCTGCGAGCCCAATAGGAATTTTAATTCCAAGAAATTATATTTTTCCCAAGTAGAACTTTTGTGTAGCTTTCCAAAATGGCTTAGAACATTTGATTTGAGCATGATTTGAATTAGATATGAATTGTGCAAGATGGGACACATAGTTTGAGAACTTTTGGTTGACTGCTGCATTACAGAGGACCTGCTGGGTTCACTTCGGCTTACCTTTCTAATCACATATTTTTATCAAATACATCTTTTTAATATCTCTCCAGGGTCATATAGAACGTTTGATTTGACTAAGATTTGAATTAGATATGAATGGTTGAAGGCGAGATACATAGTTTAAGCCTTCTTGATTGACTGCTGTGTTACAAGGAGTCCGCTGAATTTCTATTAGCTTAACCTGCTGATGTCATAATTTTTTCTAGTTAGAGCTTGTTCATAGCTTTCCAATGGTATAAGGAAAGCCTAGATCCAAGTAGTAAGGAATGTGCTATGAATTTTTGAAGTTAGAAGGTAGATAGGTGGGTTGGAAGGGTCGGTTGAATCGACCTCACACTTCCAACCCTCATAACTTTTGCATTTCTTATCCGATTAGAGTGATTTTTAGATCATTGGAAAGATAATTTGGTGCACTAAGTATAAATATTATGCTTAGGATTAAATTACAGGGCAGAATAACAGTTTATATTTTAATTGTTAACTAAGGTACGCTTACTACCAAACTAGTTACAAAGAAGGAGGCAAGGTCGACGCTCGGAAAGTGGAGCAAGGAAGGAGGTAGCGGCTTGGCCTACATCAAGCCCAAATCAACCGAGGAAAATTGAGGTAAATTAACTAACCTTAAGCCTTCCATTTAGGATTGGAGGGAGCACGGCTAAGGTACGCATCTATAAACCCATTCACCTATCTCGTAAGGTCAAGTGGCTTGACCACTTGACCGCCAAGGGAGTACCCAATTCCATTGTTTTCGGGGCCCTTGGTATGTTTTGTGGTAGTAGCTTCATTTATTAGCAAGTTTCGTGTGTGGTAAGTCGGATTAATCACCGACACGACCACTCTGAATGTTGTTGGTGGAAAGGTGGGGTTAATGACCCGCGAATCCACTATTATGTTGTTGGCCCCATAGATTGGGAGTAATGGCCCCAATTTATGAAGATTGCGCAACAGGTTGAACCTACAGGTCGCCCGTCACCCTGGTCCCATTGAGTTGCATTTCGTGGTCTATCCAGTGTAAACACATTTAACAATCAAAACATACCAAATAAATCGTAAACCCTTGTTGGCAAGAGACCCGAGGTAAGGGGTGATGCCTAATATGTTAATGTAGTAAGTTAGGACGTGCAAACAAAAGTAAGTAATTAAGAAGGAATTTGTGTGAAGGGTGGGACTTAGGCCAAGTTCCCCCGCTTAGAAAACTAAATAGAACTAAATAAAGAAATAGGAAGAATTGAATGGTCCATCAAATTGTCGTTATTCCGTTCGTTGAGTTAGGGTGGTATGAGTCACACCCGGTTGGGTGTATCAGAACCATCCCAATTCACAAATTAGGATTGCCTTGGTTTCAAGGCTGGTGCGTCTGCGCGTAGAATAGGTTGTAGGTTAAGGTTAGAACTAGATATGAAATTGGTTAGTGGAGTTTAAAGCCACACTAGTAAAAAACTAAGGCCTAACCTCCGGAGGTACTACGACGCATATTTAATCTCCCTTAAAAATCTAACTACTCACGTTATACACCTATCATCCGGGTTCGGCTTGGGCGCCTGCAAATGCAGGCCACCTTCACCGAAGGGCTTGTGTGATACTTTTAGGCTCCCTCGAAAGGGGGTGGCCCAAAAGTACCACAGATTGCATGTTTCTAGCAATGGGCTTATCGTGATGATGAGTGCATATAGTATTCGTTGTGGTGGGTGATGTTGGTTTTCTTGTATGTATCTTGCTAGGTGTGGGTGTTCTATAGATGTGGCCATATGGTTTGGATGTGTTGCTTTTAGACATGCGGCAAATTGTTTTGCTAAATGTTGGTATTCTGGGTGTAGTTTTATTGTGCAGGGTATAAAATATATTTTATTCCTACTTCTGTGTGATGGTGGATGCGTTTTAAGTATGTTTGGCATTGGTCCCGGGTTGGTTTCGATGTCTCCACAGAGGAGTATTAGGAGTTTCATGAAGTGGTTGTTTAAGTAGTTTGGTATGTTGGCGGTGTTGTGTTTGTTAGTATGGTGTTTTTGTCTATTGGTTTTTTTGAGGAATTTAGTGGATTTGTGACTAGTGTAGTTTTGGTGTTGTGGGTTTTTGTGTTTTTGATGGGTTTTGGATGGTGTGTATGTTATTGTGGTTTTAGTGTTTTTATGGGGTGGTATAATTTTGTATGTTTATTGTGGCGATGCATTTGGTGTGGAATTTGCTTGTGTATTGTTGGGTCCTTAATGGCGTGTTGTTATTGCTTTTATTAGTGTTGTTAGCTAGTCTAGAGTTTTTGTGTGTTGGTCTAGAGCGTGTATGTTTGTTGTTTGTGTGAGGTGTAGTGAACGCATGTTTTTTTTGGCCTGGGGTGGTAGTACTATGCCATTTGGGTTTTGTTAGGTGTGTTGCTAGTGTGTTTGGTATAGGTCTTGGGTTGGCTACGGATTTACTGCCTAAGTGAAAGGGGTACAGTTGGGTTAGATATTTTTTTTTTAGCATTTTTTGTTTATGTGAGTTTTGATATTTAGATTGGCTTTGTAATTGTGTTGGTTTATTGATTTGTTTGGTGGTTTTGATTTTGGTGTTATGCGAGCTGTTTTTGTTTGTTTTGTGGTATTCTATATATTTAGGTTTTTGTGTATTGATTTTCTTATGTTGTGTTTTTGTATTATGTCTTTTTTTTGGTGTGTTGTACGATTTGTGTAATGTTTTGAGTTGTTGGTAAGTTTGTGTTGTGTTATTCTTTATTTTACTTGTATCTTTTTCTTTTTTCTTTTTTCTTTTTTTGGCGAGGCCGGTAGGCCGATCCTGGTTATGTTTGTTAGTATGGTCTTTTAGATATTGTGACTTGTTTTTGTGGTGTGTTTTGCCATTGCTTTTTTTGGTTTGTGGTGTTGTTATTATTTTGGGTTTTCTAAGGTAGATTGTGGTCTTTGTATCCCTTAGTAGATGTGTTATTGTTGTTGTTTATTTATTTATTTATTGTCGTGGTGCTATGTGATTCATTTAGTCTGTTGGGTAGTTTGTATGGGTTTATTAGTTTGTATTTGTGTGAGTGGTAGGGTTTGTTTTTGGTTTTTTGGCTGTTAGTTTTTTTGGTAGTTTGGATCTTTTTGTTGTTATGAGGGATGCTTATCTCGGGGGTTTTATTGGGTTTTGTTATGTGTTTGGGTTGTTGAGTTTGTTTTGTGTTGCTTATTATTATGTAATTGTATTTGTTTAATGTGATGAGTGGTTGGGGATTTTTTCTTCTTTTTGTTTCTTTTATTTTTTCTTATTATTATTATTATTATTTTGGCAGGGTGGTTAGGCTTAACTTGCTTTAGTGTGGTAATGTTCATGTTTAGCATTTGGGTATCAGTTTTGTAGTATGTTTTTCCATTCTTCTTTTTGGTGTGTGGGTTTATTGTTAATTTGGTTTTGGAGTATATTATGTTGTATGTGGCTGTTAGTAGATGTAAGTTTTTTTATTGCTATTATGTTGTGTAGCCATTTCGGTTTGTTGTGTGATTGGGTTGGGTTTCTTATTGTCTTATCTATCTGTGGGTGGAGTGATTTGTTTTTGTTTTGTAAATATTTTGGTTTGTTGGTAGCTTTATTGTTGTTGTGGGGGGTGCTTAGAGTGGGGGTTACTTTGTTTTTGGCTTTTGTTACTTGTGTAAGTTGTTTGATTGCTTTGTATGTGATTTGTGTAGGTGTGTGTTTGTTTTTTGTTTTTGTTGGGTTTTGGTAGTTTGGGTTTGGGGGATTTGTGAGGGTGGTTTGTTTTGTTGTTGTTGTTTTTCTTTTCTCTCTTCTTCTTCTCTTTTTCTTTTTTTTGGCGAGGCCGGTAGGCCGAGGCCGTTTTGGTTTATTTTTGTTTTTATTTGGTAGTTGTGTTATTGTTTTATAGTGTTGTTTGACACTTTTTATTTGAGTAGGTGGATTTGTTTTTCTTTTGGGGTTTTTCGTATATATTAGAGTATCTATAGATACTAGTAGGTATGATGATGATTTATTATTATTATTAGTTTTCACCGTGGCGTTGTTTGACCGAGCTAGTTTGTCGTGTCCATATTACCTTCAATGGCCGAGGAGCTAGCCATCTCTAGTGCTTGCATGGTTGTGGCTAGTTGTCTTTTGAGGAGGGTCATTTGTGTGTAAAGGGTAGATGTGGATTTTTCCACAGCTTTTTCCGCAATTTGTTGTTGCTCACTTCGTAATTCTTCTTTCATTGTGGTAATTTCCTCTCTTATTCCTACTATCTCATTCATGAGATCTTTGTGTAGGTTGACTTTTGCGGGAATATTCTCAAGTGTCTCAATGGTGCTTGCTAGGGCAGTGTTCACATCACTAAACCCTAGCCTAGTGAGTTCACTTGCACTAGGTGCATTAGCCCCGTCAAGGCTCCTAGGGTGGGGGGTAAACTCGACGTATTTACCGAGTAGTTTTAACGTTTTTTTTCCAAATTTCTTGTAGACCATAGCATGTAGGCATTGAATATTGCATGAGCCTAGGTGCTTACCGTTTTTTTCGTCTCGCTTGAAAAAGAAGTTGAGCACATTCTTAGGTCCCATATGCTCTTCGATGCTTTTCTCGATTTCTACTACGCTTTTGGCTTTGTTGAGATTTTTGGCGATGAGTATGAGGGCGTTCTTCCTTGCAATGTCGTCCTTGGATGCGAGTGATCGGTCTGCGAGCTTTCCATCCAAGATTTCGTTGTTGTAGGTTAGTTGTTGTTCTTTCATCCGCTGTGCTTGTTCCGGGGAAGAGGCTACGACCCATGCGAAAAGGTTTTCCTTCTTTTTTTGGATATTGGTGATCTCATATTCCGTGCCCCTATGGAATCTCTCTTCTATTATTTTTTCAAACATTTCGTACTACTCCTTGGATGCTAGCCCCTCGCTTGTGATTTTAACCGACAAAAGGTTATTCAAAGCTAGGGAGTCATATGTTTTGCATATTTTCCCCCTTTTGAATTTATCTTCGTCTAGTTTGAGAATGAAGGGGCGGAGTCCTTGAAGGAGCCCCACCCCATCAATCTCGGGTGTTTTTAGGTGAAGTTTAATTACCCCACTCCACTTTGTGGACTTGTGGTAACACATGAGGGCGATAGGCTCTCCTATTATATCCCCAAGTTCTATATTCATCTCCTTGAGCCTAGATTCTACTAAAGGCATGATCGAATCCTTTTCCCACTCGATTTCACCCATCTCGAAAAATATTGCTATTTGATAGTCAAATGAGAAGCCAAACTTATCAACCTCCACATCCGATGGGATTTGTGTGAGGTTGAAGTGTTGGCCACTCTTACCATCCTCTCTTGAGTTTGGCCATTCCTCTTGAATGACAAAAGGAAAGGAGGGGATGGTGGATTGGCACTCTCTAGCCTCTTTTTCCCTCATCCCATTTTTTACTAGTGTAGCGATTGGGACATGGTTATCCTTTGGAAGGCCTTTGCCTCTATTTGTCCAATTCATGGCTTGAAACCCGAGCCAAAAGGGGGGACGTGTTGATCCGGTGTTGGGTTTACTTTTAGCCTTCTTTTGGGTTAGGGTAGCTTGAGAAGAAGAGGAGGTGCGCTTTTGGGTAACAAACATATCTGTATCGGGGTCATTCTCTAAGGCTAGTAGTTTTTCTTTATATCTTTGTGAGGAGTTTGAATTCGTGGCGCGTTGAGACATTCTGAGCATAGCAACAATTTGTGTTAAGATTCTAGTGGTTTTTAATATTGTGGAATTTCTTCTTACATTCCCATGATGATTTTTTTTCCCCTTCCTACCTTAGTTTGTGGGGTTAGGTGGGGGGTGAAGAGTGGGAGTTGTATTTTATGACTAGGGATGCCTATGGTATACGTGAGAGGAGAGATGTGTTGGTACCCGAATCTATGGGTTTTTAAGTATTTATTGAGATGGGTGATAGCTTTAGTGGTTTTGTAGTAAGAGGTTTTTTGGTTTTTATTGTGTGTCCAAGTATTTATTTGAGAGGATATGTATTGTGCATACATATTAAGTGGTTGCATATAGGTAGGGTTTATATAACTTTTATTGTGATTGTATTGGGGACCGGGTTTTTTTATGAGGTTTTTATATGATCTATTCCATTTAACTCTTTTATGAGTGGGCATGCATTTGTGTATATAAGCTTTATTCATTTTTATGTGTGAGTCAATGTTGTGTTTTTGTAAGGTAAGTGTTTGATTGTTTAGACTAGAAGTGTTTTTTGTAAGTTTGAGTGAGATGTTTTGAAGTAGATGATTTCCCCTTATGGTCTCTAGGTCTTCTCCTCCCCACAACTTAATTTGTGGGGCCGAGTGGAGCATGACCGTTGAGAAGGGAAGTTTAGTGTTGTGCTGATTTAACTCTAGGGTGTTATGAATTATTGCTACGGTGCTAGTGGTCCATATTTTGGGACAGCTAAGAACTATATTTTTCATTTTGTTATGGGGAAAGGCGTTGGTATTGATTTTAATTTCAAAGCAATGTTTTTTAACTTTGCTAATGTTTGTGTGTCTAGCATCTAACCTGGATTCGGCTACTGAGATGACTAAAGAAGTTGTGTGATAAGTAGTGCAGACATAAGCTGGGCCTGGGCCCTCAAGCAATTGTGAGGT
Organism: Polytrichum commune; assembly: GCA_950295325.1. Lineage (NCBI taxonomy): Eukaryota > Viridiplantae > Streptophyta > Polytrichopsida > Polytrichales > Polytrichaceae > Polytrichum > Polytrichum commune. The sequence continues at coordinate 3,212,387 of OX485804.1, forward strand.
GTTACATTGCACTATGCTTACAAAATAAGCTTTGGTGTGAAGGGTGATATATCTAGGTGTAGAATGTAGTTTGGTAAAACCTGGCCGGGGGGTGACTGTGACGATGGGTAGGAGCCGTTGGTTTGCAGGGTCGCGGTTTGAGGTTGCAGCTCGGCTGCTGCTCCCTCGCAATCCCTCTTCCCGCCGTCTCGCTTTTGATGCTCCCCTCCTCGCTCCGGCTGCTCTCCGTCGCACTCCAGCTGCTCACTGTCTCACTCCAGCTGCTCGCACTCCCGCTCTCTCGTTGCTCGTTGGTCTTGCTCCTCGAAAGTATGTTGTTTCTACTTCTGAGTCTAGATTCTACTGCTACAATTTCTAACACTGTCCTATTTCTCTTTCTACCTGCTCTCGAAGCTATGCTAATCTGCTGCAGGTTTGAGAGGGTTAATTTTTTGTACTGGGGGGGGGGTATGCTGGGGTTATCTGAGTTGATGTTGTTGGGTACTGGGAGGGGGTGTGGATTTCTGGACTAGTGCTAACAATCACTGGTGTGTTGTGCTGAGAGTGAGGGTTGGGGGGGGAGAGGAGAGAGATAGCAATGCTTGTGATGGGGTGGGGAGGTGAGAGAGTTTTGGGGAGAGAGTGATGGTTTGAGTTGTAGGGCCAGGCTCTTTTATACTTGGAGCAAAGTTGGGTTTGGAGGCAGTTCTTGTCTTTCGGGGTTGTCATTGGCGTCTTGTCAATGCCAGTGTTGGAGTGATTTCTCTGTATTTGGTGGTTGCCAGGACATTTTTTCCATAGTTGGTCTTTGGTTTTTGAAGTTTTGTGAATGTGGGCGTTGAGCTGGCTTTTCCTCGGCTGCGAGGGTGTTTTTGGAGGGGTTACAGGTGGTATTGGTGGCTGATGCCACCTTTGGGGGTTTCTGAGTGGCCGTAGGCCACTGTTTCGGCCAATTTTGTGTTCGGATAAGTAGTGCCTATGGTGTAGATCTCTGCTGGGTGGGTTTATATTGATTGTGAAGCTCTCAGCTTCTTTGGTTGTGACGGGTTGGTGTTGGCTCTGGTTTTCGGTGTTGGCTGAGTTAGCCGATCTTTGGGTGCGGTCTGTGATTTCTGCAGGCTTGCAGACTCGGTGTGTTGACATGCTTCGGGGCTTCTTTGTGTGGGGCTGAGGCTTGCTGTCGGCTTGCTGGGGGTTTTTTTTCTTGGCCGCTACAATCTGCATCTTAGTTGGCGCCCTACTGTTGTGTAGGCAGGCGGCTGGTCTCCATGGCCGCTCTTTTTTCCTGCAAAGGTGGTTAGGTTCTTGAGGGCTGTAGTAGTGTAGATGTGGGATTAGAAATACCTGATTGTGTTGCACAATCGATTGGTACGTGTTTGGGCTGGTGGTCGTTTGTTGGGGTTTGTAGGTCCTCGTTCCGTGGTCGCTGCTGTTTCGGAGGTTCCTGGTGCGGGCATGTGTTGGCTGTTGTTCTAAATCTGCAGGGTTAGTGTTTTGTGTAGCCAGATTTGAGTGCACATATTTGTTAGCATGGAAATATACATACAGGTAAAGTACTAGGATGGTTTTTGGGAGAGATGTGAACTTGTGTAGATGTTGGTGTTGTCTCATTTGTTTCTTCTGTGCTGTGGTGGGGGGTGTTCGAGGTTGGTGGAGACATTCTTGTGTGTGCAGATCTTGGTGTGTGTGGGCGTGCTTTTCTGGATGTGTGTTCTTCGCAGTATGCACTTGTCCCCGGGAGCCCAGCCTGCTCCTTGCAACACATGTAATAGGGTGTTGTGCCAACTCACAATCCCACCATATGTTTGAGATCTGAGCCAACTTCTCCAGATATGGGGAAGAGTATGTTGTCAACAATGCAGCCCAGCCTACATGGTGTTTACGTGCAATCAACATATCTCCTTTGTAATACAAGACATATAATCAAAGAACCACACATACACATCATTATGTCCTCATACACTGGACCTTCGATCTGCACACAAAGGATCGTCACCCCCGTAGCAACGTCGTTTGTTGCGACTTGCTTTCGGCCAACCTCCAGACTCTCCCCTCACCGCATTGTGCGGAGCTCAGCCTTTCTCCCCCATTCCGTTATCCGCGCTTGAAGACCCCCAAACCATACGCACGACAATGACTCTAATTAGTTCCGTGCACCCTGGCGACCTTCACTAAATTAGTGTGGATGGAAAATTAGCCTGGAACTAATTACTGTGGGCCACTCTAGTTGTCTAGTTTTAATTGGAGTGGAAATGATCTTGGGTATTCTCCTTGGTTTTCCTTGAGACATCTTATCAATATGTTACATAAAATAAAATGATCACCTTACACCAAAAATCATAACATACAATAAATTATTCATCCACATCAAAAGTTATAACATGCAATGACCCATGCACTCATAATAATTTCCTATAAAGGTAATGTATGTGCCCCACACTCATATTAAACTAGAGATTTGGTATGGGTTGAAAAATGAATATGGGTTCTAGAGAATTTATTGTGACCCACATCAATAGGACTATTTAGTATGGTTACTCATTAATATACATGAAACCACTATATATAATTTATGCATTTTGTATATTTGATATTTGTAATTTTATGATTGCATTTACAAAATAAAAGGTAGAATAAGATCCACAAAAAGAAATTTATACACAACATGTGTACAAATCTTGTTTTTTGGGGAATAAAATATGCTTAGAAAAATGTCAATGCATTGGATATTGTAAAGGGATGGAAAGAAGAACAACATACAATCTAATCCTCGTTGATACGACACTCATTTACATGACACCCTCGATATTACAACACATTTTTGCGAGACCAAACTTTTTAGTTCAAAACTCCCTCTTTTATATGACTATGACACTCGATAATGCAACATTTAGAATCTCCATTTTGTCATATCAAAGAGGTAGCTAATGTTGAAATTCCTTTCGTCTATGTTATGTACATCTAAAATACATTCATTTTCACTTGGGAACTACTTGGGAACTTCACTTATCATTGGGAACTTAATGATAATCAGGGTTACTAGTGTAGAATGGACATGGTTAGGGTTAGAGTGGCCTTCAAATGGATCTTGGTGGACAACATCTAATGACAAGTTGGGTTTGGCAAAGGACGGTTCTACACTCAATAACCCCTAAAAGTTGGTCTCAATTTTTAGGTGAGTGTGAGTAGGTTCCTCCAAAATGTTGAGATCTTCGAGCTCTTCTACATTATCCTCAACTATATTCTCATTTACGAAGACATCGTACTCTATGTCAATATCCTCGTTGTCAAGGGTATCATCCTCAATTATATGGTTCATTCTATTCCTATGTCTTCAACTACATTGTAAGTTATTTTTGTATACCCACAATGATGTAATAGTGTTCCAATTTATTGATTTTTCTTTGGCTGGTAAGAACTCTTGCACTCCAATCTCGTACCCAATACACACTTTTGTCTTTCTATACTACATCATGTACAATATTTAGTGTCACTTACTATTCGGAGTTACACAATGTTAAAACATTATAAGTAAAATATAAGTTATTACCAAGCACAATTTTTTTAATTCCTATAACTTGTCCAATCTATCTTGTGTAGCTTTGTTGGTTACAAATGGGCACTATAGTAAAAAGTTATAGTATTGAATAATTCCAAATAACTTAATATGTGATTAAGATACCATACACGTGTACTCCCGCCAGCTCCTGTGGGCCCCAAGTTTCATCCCGGGTCCAGTCGAGGCACCCGCGCCCAGCTTCGCGCGCAAGCTTCTTCGCATTCCTGTAGTTTGCTTCCGGACCTTCAATCGATTGAAGGGCTTCAACAATTTGGTCCATCTGCAAAAAAAATTATGGATTTGAACAGATTCTTCACTTCTTGCATCATTACCTTCTTTCTTAAAGAAATTCTAGCAGCCTGAAGAGCCTGTCCACAGTGTCAAGCGGGGGTCACTGCTGGAGCGATTGAAGAAGCCATGGCAAGAAACAAGGCACGTACAGCTTAACCTTTCTTAACATATTCTATCTGCCAATCCAATCTCGTCTTCCTGCTAGACGTCTTTGAATTTCGAGGATGAGAACGCAAATGGTCGATTGCGGAGTCAAACGTATACTCGTCTGAGACAAACATATGATTTATTCATTGTGGCAGCAATGTGATGTTTGCGTGTGTTCGGAGAATTTTTTACTTTACATCTTTCATTGTACTTTAGAATGCTTGGTACTTTAGATTGCATGGTTCTATATCACCTGATTTAATCTGAGACTTTAGAAAGTCTCGGTCTACCCACTACGATGTTTTAGTTGTTCATGTGTCAGTTCGAGTTATAATGCAATAACGAGCTTTCGAATTTTCATTGCCTTGCATGTCGGAGGCGGTGGTGTGGAATTTTGTAATTTGAAGCCCGGTAGTGAGTAAAATCGGTACCTAATGTGTTTTACTAGGGTTTACCTGCAATTGTGGAAGCTATTCACGTGGTTTTCCTTCTGTGTTTTGACCTTGTTTCTTCACTGGAGCAATGTAATATGCGATCCACGTGGTCTGCTCTGTTTTCTTCATTTTTTCTTTTTTATTTATTTTGATTTTGGGTGAATCTAATGAATGAGCACGCAATCGGTCTCTTTCAGTAGGTTCGACGCATTGAGATTTTCACTGTCGACAACTAGTTGTTCATATGTTAATTTGAGTTTTAATCCAAAATTGAACTTTGCTCAAGCTTTCAAAATTTCCATTAATGCATGTCGGAGGCGATGGTACGGATTTGTAGTTTCAGATCAAGTAGTGAGTAAATCGGTACCAAATGTTTTCTTACTACGGTTTACCTGCAATCTTGGAAGCTGCTCACGTGGTTTCCCTCTATGTTTTGACCTTGTTTCTTTACTAGAGCAATGCACTGTGTGACCCATGTGGTCTCCTCTGTTTTTGTTGTTTCACTGCAACTTCACGCCAAGAGCTCTAGTTTGTGGGTTTAATATGGTAAACCTCATGTTAGATGTCCTGATGCATTTTCTTGCCTTTAAATTTCACCATACCTCAGAGGACCTATTTATGACAGCAGAAGTTGAGTATAACTGTATTTTCTTTAAGATGCGGAAGGTCTTCAATTCATAATTCACTTCAAGTACAGCAATTCATAATTATATTTGGTACATAAGGTATTCTTACATCTCCAATCGTTTCTGGATGGTTTTGATGAAATGTGCCCGTGGTATGACAGGAGACACTGGTGGTGCTACTGGACGTGAGCCCTAGCATGCACCCTTACCTTCACATTGCATCAAAGTGCATAGCTACTATGGTGCAGAGAAAGGTAGGTGCTCCCACATATGAGCACATATGGATCTTCTCTTTGACATACATTAGCATGTTATTTTATTTGTTGCCTATGTTTTCTGATATCATTGTGCTACCATTGAACATTTGAGTGTCCAATACTCATGCTGATCAGGTCAAGGATTTGTTTGTGTAGTTAATGCAAAGCAAGAACGATGAGCTGGGAATTGTTTATTTTGGTGCCACTGGTAAGTTCTTTTATGGAAAGTACTGCGAGACTTAGTGTGCTCGTTTTGCTTATTTGCAAGTGTTTAAATCATAATGGCTACAAGTTGGACCAAAATCGCCAGTATGCACCTAAATTTTGCTACTTTCATTCCTCGTGAAATGTTTATGGGGATCACAATTCTTCTTCTACATATATCTATGTTCACATAAGACTTTAATTACAATGTCCAAGTAGTCACCAAGTGGTGTGCTAAAGGATTTCAATTATATAGGAATGTAGTAGTTTCTGCAGCATTTCCCACTTAGTGTTGTGCTTCTATGAAATCACTTCTCAAAGGAAGCTGAAATTGGCTAGATCTAGAGTGATTTGACCTACTTCATGATCATTACTGGATCTTGTAGCTATCTGTATTATGTGTAAGTCTAAGCATGCTACGTTTCTGTCATCCATTATCTGAGAGTACGTTGGGATTTATTTGCAACAGAAACGGACAATGAGTTGAACACGGAGCTTGGGGGTTACAAGAATATTGTAGTTGCACAGCCCATTGCTGTTGTATCTGAGGGCCTTACAAGTTGCTTGGACAGTGTTCCACATGGCTCTGGTGAAAGTGATTGTATCCTTTGTTGTGATGGTTATACTTAGCCAAAATGCAAGGGATGTGGATAAGTATGAACTGTTTGAGATGTGCAAGACTTGGATGTTCTAGGTGAATCAGAAACTCCCTTAACAAATTGCATCAGTTCTGGATGCCATCGTGGTGGGCTGTGACATGTTGGTAAAGAAACTTGGAGAAGGAAAAAAGGGAAATAAGCGTGTGTGTTTGATCACGGATGCCCAATCTAGCATTCGAGAGTCAGCTCAAGGAACAGTAGAACAACAAGTGGATCAGATAGCAGGACGAATGGGAGAACAAGGTATCAAGTTGGATGCTGTTGTGGTCCAGATTGGCAACCACTTTCTTACAAACTCCACTGCTCTTCATGAAAATGAGGGCTATTTAGAACGGTTCAAAATGCATACTCAGGGAGAAGTGGGCTTCGCAAAAACTGCAACATCAATGCTAGGAATTATCAGGAACCGCACAGTTTCTCCCACAACGCTGTATCGTGGGGATCTTGAGCTAACACCAAGCATGAGTGTGAAGGTTGGAATTAACACTTTGCAAGTTATTGTAATTGATGTGATGAAATATCAAGGTTTCTTGTCAGTGGTGTCTTTGAGTTTTGTGGTTTTTAGGATGGACCAAAAGATTATAAGATGCTCTGTTATTTTACCTCACACATTGGTTTATACTTGCACTGCAACCCTTCAGCGGTGGGTTCTATATTAGTTGATGCCAATAATCAACTTGAAATTTGTCATCTCTTTTCTGATTGAGGTTGTATTTTGGCCGAAAGCTTTTGATGAGTCTATTTGCCATGTCAAGAGTTTTTGTGTATGTCAGATAGTATAAATATAACTTGAAAATCTGTTTATTTGATTGATATGATATGTAAGTGGATATTGGTTGGTATCTTGATTAATGACAATTTCTATGTATTACGGTTGCAGTGTTAAGTTTAATTGAACACCCAAGTGAAGATATAGGCTGTGTGTGCAGGTGTGGGTGTACAAGAAGACTTCTCAAGAAAAGTTTCCATCTTTGAAAAAGTACTCAGACATGGCCCCCCTCACTGACTCTCATGCCACTCGGGAAGTCAAAATAGATACAGAGTATAAAAGCATAGAGAATCCAGATCTTTCTATTCCCCCCGAGCAACGGACTAAAGCATACAAGTATGGGAAAAATTACATCCCTATTTCTGGAGCAGTGGAGGACGCTTTTAAGTTCAAAACTGAGAAGGGCATCAAGGTTTTGGGCTTTGCTCACAGCGCTGATATTCCTCGGTGCGCATGATTTCCAAATTCTTTTCATTGTACACATGATATTTGTCGTTGTGTTGTATCTCTCTGCCCTTCTGAATGCTTGCATGGATGTGACAAACATACTCCACGTGAAAGACCTAATACTTTTACAAAGTATTGCACTTGTCTGATGACATACCTGGATGAATGTGATGCAGACATTATTACTTGAAGGAATCTAATATCTTTGTGGCAGAGCCTAGCCACGAAAAGTCAATCCTAGCAGTATCAGCTCTTGCCCGTGCTCTGAAAGAAACTGATTATGTGGCAGTAGTTCGTTGTGTATGGAGACAAGGACAAACCAATGTCGTGATGGGCGCTCTTGTCCCATTCCTCTCAACTCAAGAGAATGTGGTGGGTCATGTTATGAGCTCTGGCATGTTTGTATTTCTGTGTAGGAAGAAGTTTTATCCAGGGCTGAATAGATGACCAGCAAAGTGAGCTGGTCATATGAAATGTGTTCAAACTTCAGATTTTGTAGGAGTCACTGCTTCTAACAGTCCAGCTCAATGCATCTGTAAAACCTAGAAAGTCTCAAAATTTATATATCTGCTACAAGACTGAATGGTGTCCTCCAACACACAATTCATAGAATGTCTTCTTAATTTTATGCTTCATTTTGCTAAGTCTCCAGTTCTCTAGGTATCAAAATCTGCAAGTGTTTGTCTAGAACATGATACTTACAAGTATATGTTTATCCCTGCCAGGCAGATGGTTTCTACTTCAACGTGATACCCTTTGCAGATGACATGCGTGAGTTCTACTTTGATTCTTTCACTTCTGCTCCAGATGCCTTGCAACCAAGTGAGGCACAGCAAGAAGCTGCTGATAACCTTGTTCGCATGCTTGACCTATCACCCGAGGGGGGTGACGAATTGTTACAGCCAGAACACACTATCAACCCTGTCCTGCAGGTTAACATCATTCCTTACATCCAATTCACAATGAAAATCAGCACTCTTCTCAGAACAATTTCTGGTCAACTTCTGCTTTCTTTTTTACATGAAGTCTTGGTTCGAGCTATCTTGAAAGGAGAACAATGTCATACACTTCCAATCACCACTGTTGTAGCAAATGTCTGTCAGGTGGCTTTATATTGACTGGAAAGATGAAGACCTTTTCTTATATGTTTGTAAGACTTGAGCAATGGCATCTAATAAGGTTACCTGATCTGATGAATAATTTGCATGGAAGATGCAACAACAGAGGTTCTATTATTTCCTCCATGCAAGAGCTCTAAACCCTGAGGCTGAGGTGCCTCCAGTCGACGAAGCTTTGCAATGCATAGTGCAGCCTGACCCTGAGGTTCTAGCTGAAAATAAATATTCAATTCAACAGTTTTGCAATCTGCTTCCTCTCATGCCAAATATTCAGGTTTGCCAATACCTCCCCTCTTTTTGAACTGACCCGATTTGACATGTACTACTGAAATCGGGTTCTATTAGTAATTGGTCATTCATCTTTTAGAAAAAGGAAGTCACACCAGATGGCAGATTAAACTGGTGAAAGGCATGCTCACAAATTTGTATTCCTAACAATTGCAGGTTGAGACTGCTTTCACCATGATATGAAGGGTATTATGAGTTCTATTGAAAAAAATCATACTTTACCAAAAATTAGAATTTCAATGATCTTGACATATGCTGTTGCTCATATTGACAGCATTTATTGTAAATGTACTCTTTAAACCATGTTCTGGTATCCTTTGTGCACAAGCACCATTTTCTCAAAAACTCCTTTGCCAAGTTCAAGGAATCTGGGACTTGGTTGTTGGATACATGATATTCTAAGTATATCCCGGTCTTTTGATTCCCTGTTGGTTGAATTGGATGTTCATTTGGTATCAGAAGGAGAAGGGAAAGAGGTCATTCTGGAGAGACAAACTGAAGGATGGGGAACCACTTCAAATCAAAGATGAGGAGGCTGCTATGGATGTGGATTCTACAGGTGGTCCTATATCATTCAGCAAGCTTGCACCTATGCAGGTTGATAAAATTCGCACTGCAGATCCCGTGAAAGATTTTGAGACGCTCCTCGCACGCCGTGATAGTCCTGAGTGGGTGGGCAAGGCAATACAAGGCATGAAGACGATGATTGTTGAGCTTTTGGAATCTTCCTACAATGGCAACACTTATGAGAAGGCACTTGCATGTTTGGTTGCTCTTCGCTCAGGCTGTGTAGTCCAAGAGGTATATAATCACATTCCATACATGAATCCTTGCAGTTGTCTATGCAGTCTATTTTGAAAGATAGTGCTCTGGTGGATAATAAATCAAGTCGCCAATGAGTGAATGGGCGCCTACAAAACCTGGGCAATCTTCTTCTTATTGCGGATTTGTGTTTGAGAACAATCTGTTTGCAGTGTTTACACCTAAGGAGGAATTTCTGAAGTCTAGGGATGGGTTGGAAATTTACATGGAATGAATTTCTGAAGTTCCTTTTTATTAACTTGAATAATGAATCATGTTATAGCTGCAAACTAAGTTTTGTGTGTTATTGTACAAAACAAATTACCGATTGCAGCTGCCACCTCCCTGTTGCCTTTTATCCATAATTCTGTAAGGTCTGGTGTTTCATACAGGAGCCATTGGAGTTCAACAATTTCTTGCGTGATTTAGCAACGAAGTGCAGAGGGAAGAGGCTAAATGATTTCTGGCAGAGAGTTATGAACAAGGAAATCACTCTCATTTCAAAGGACGAGGCACCCGATAGGTATGAATCCCTGGTTTTCAAAGGGTGAGGAGCTCTGCATTTTGTGTACAGGCAGAAGAAATCTTTAGCATTTGCTTACTGCTTCACCTGGTAGCCATGAGGTCCTGGTTGTATTGATTGAATATCCACTTCTCTTTCCACATTGTTCTGGAGGAAATGCGACCAGTCAAAATAGAATTCAGAATTGTTTTTATCTAACTTGATGAGGCTGTTGTGGGAAAACAGTGATGTAGGAGCAGTTGAAGCTGCAGCATTTTTGAAGGACCAGAGAGAAGTGGTTCAAGCTCCAAAGAAGGAAGAACCTGTAGATGAGCTTGATGAAATGGAAGCTCTTCTTGAAGAGGCCATGTGATTACTTATGTTGACGATGTGATTTGGATTTCCAGTCTTTGATGAACTTATACTTGGACCCTCCTAGATGAATGCGGTTAGGTGCTAGCTCTTGGCACCCATGAAAAGGAGTAGAGTAGTTGATGGATGAGGGTGATAGGAGCAATGCATTCATGTGCCACTTGTACAGTTTTACATTGACCACAGGCATAGTAACTAACATTTTGCATTCTAGAGTCTGAAGGACGAGCTTCACACTTTTTGAGTTCTTTTGAGAGTTCCACTGGAAGGAGATGAAGGTAGATGGGTCTTTTTCCGACTAGCCCACTTTCGAACGATGTGCAACATGTGATTTATTAGAGATGGTTAGCAAATCCAAATCGAGGCCATAGCCACTTTCCTCATAATTTTCCAAGCTCATATAAATATCATACAAGATTCTTGTACTCTAATTGTCATATGGGTCCCTCAATTATGTTGACTAGGGAACTTAGAATGGTTATCATATTTTGAGCATGCAGTCCAATCTCTTTTGAACACATGACTTTTTGGTATTTGTTCTTGGAGACGAGTAACTCAAGTAGGCACATTATTGTTACTCCTCCTCTTTGACTTCTGGGTATAATGAGATCATAGGAGGTACTCAGTATATACATTGCAGTAATGATGAAATTGCAAGCTTGAGAAGTTGCTGCCTACTGTCTGCAAAAAGTTAGTCCCAGATTAAATAATTCCAAAGTTAATTGTACTAAGTTTTGGAAAATATTCTTCTCTCCAATTTAGTTTTATTTCCCTTCCACAGGTGCCGACGAAAGGCAGATGCTTCACAAGACTGAGCTGTGCTGGTAGTTAATTATATGACATTATGAGGAAAGAGGTTCACCTAATATTGAAGGTCAATTTAACGTATCACAATGAATACTGGTTAATAAGAAATTCCAGGACTATGTACTAAGAATTTGGTCTACGTTCAACAAATTTTCGGATCTCAATCCCACAGAGAAGATGAACTTATTTGGAATTGTGTCCAATCAAGAAAAAGTTGGGAAATGTAACAAAGGACCACCTTCAAAACGAATTTTTGTGGACTGAAGATGTTTTTGCTATAGTTATGATCAAATTCCAGCAACCATTCTCAAGAGGGATCGGAGGATTGATGAAAAAATATGTGTTATGAAAAGTTTTTTGGAACTAGATTCTGCAAAGAACATTTTTTTTTGGGTTATGTTCAACTGAGGGAAACTTGGTCAATCACATATAATACCACCTTTCAACAAGAATTTTAGTATTTGAAGTTGTTATGCAAAACATATGAACAAATTTCAGCAAGCTTTCCCAAGAGAAAAATTTTCAAGGTTTGTGCAAAGTAGGATTTTCTTGGAGTTGTATTCAACTAAGAAATCTTAGACTATCAAATATAGTACCACCTCTACAAGACATTCGTTGCTGCTCCTCTCCAGTTCCGTCATGATATCCAATATGGAGTCTATATACACGCGAGTCGGTACTTGCAGCAGGTCATTTTGAAGCCTTAAACTTAGATTTAGAACATGAACTCTTCATGTTGGTCCAACACCTGGTCCTATATCTCACCTTGGCTTTCTAGCAGACTTTCATTTCAAACGAATTATTTCAGCTCCATAGCAAACATCAATCAAGGACACTAGTTGTGCTACGGTATACATGTATCAGAAAGAGCAAAGCATGGCAGTACTGTCAATTCAAAATTTCCTAGTACGCTTATGGCATACTTATCCAGAAGAGGCCTTCATGAGGCACATAATATTAAACAATCTGGAATATACATTCTCATGTTAGGATTTGTACAGGCTCACAAGCCCAGAATTACAAGTGCAGGATTCAGCACTTCCATACCTATACGAGATAGGTCGAAGACAGCCCAGTGCAAGTGCAATGGCTCTTCACAAGGGCCAGTGAGGACAAAAGAGACCACCAACGAAGGGTTGGCATTCTCGTCTGTTAGCCACGGAGACGGGGCTGGCATTTGGCAGGACTGAATCTAATGAAACAATTGAGAGTTTCATGGTCCAATTCAGAGAAGAGAGAATAATCTGTAGGAATATGGAACTGGTCTATCTGCATTTCCTGGACATAGAGAGGGGAACAGGACTGCGAGGACCACTTGCAAGTGCATTAGAATTCTTGTCAACCTCTTCCAAAATTTTACAGTTGGTGTCGTTGGAGTAGACCCGGATGGAAGACTTGACTTGCAAGGGAGAAGCCGTGTTGCGTTTCCTCATCAAGGAGGAACCGCTCCTGGGGCTCGGCAGTGGAGCCTGAGATGTTGGGTTTCCTGTGCTTCGAGGCGGAGATCCTGGAGCCAGTAAATCCACCTGCTGAAGCTTTACCGATCCATTCCTGCAAAACCCAGCAACCATTTTAGAGCTTGGTCAAGCATTGTTGTCAACAGTCAACTTGTCTCTGAGCATGAAGTGACAGCACAGAGGGTGTAGATTCCCAAGGTTTAGTGGAGATTCAATACCGGCAATGTGCTCCCTCCATTCCATCGTCTGCCTGGTCTCTGGAACGTGCTGCGTTGACCTCTTGCAATAATTCCTCAACATTGCCATTTTTGTACCCCAGCTGCTTCAACACCAATCTCAGCTTGGACACTTCGCAGTGAAGCTCACTCAATGCAGAGTTTTTGACTGAAAGTTCATTCAGAGCAGCATCAAGATCTGTTTTAAGGCGATGGAAATCATGTTGGGACTCCAGAGCTCTCTCTCGTAGCAGAGCAGCTTCTTCTTCCAGACTTTTATTCTCCATTACTCGGCCGCTGGAATTCCCCAGCTGTGGGTGATACCTTTGGACCTGCCCTCAGTCAGTGGGCAGTCATCAGGGAAAATATGAAACAACCATGGTGTCCCCATCACAAGTTGCACATAATGGTCATTCATGATAATGACATGAATAGCAAACAAAGAAGATCTCAAGGTGGTTTCCAGGATAAGATGTTGAACAAATGTAAGCAGTAGTTAAGGAAAGAACATAAACATCTGCGAATGTAGATTTCGTCTCCTCTATCAATCATCCTTTTCACAGCAAGGGAGTGTTTGATGATTGCCCTTGCATACCATATTCTTAAGTAGAATTTCCGCATCCTTTTGCTCTGCCATACTGCACATTGCAGCCACAAGTGCATCATCATCGAGAAGTTGCTTACGCTGTGACTGCAGCTGTGCCAGGAGTTCCTTCTGATTGGCACGGGTACTTTCAAGTTGAGCAAAGATGCATAGCATTTTCTCCTTCCGAACAAGGGCTTCTTCTTGGGCCATTTTCAGATCGAATTCCAGCTGTTGGGTTAGCTTCTCCACATTCGCTTCCTTTGCCTTTTGGTAATCCAGCTGAGAGGTGAGATCTTTAATCGTGTTGAATGCTTGCTGGAGCTCTGACTGCAAGCGCTTATTCTCCTCAGCAGCAGCCAGCATCTTCTCTACATGGTCTTGTAGGACGTGTTCGGCATCCTTCAGACACTTTTTGAGGATTTGGTTCTCGCACATGATTTTCGCAGCCTCTGTCTCAGCAATTTCCTTTGCCTGACAGACTTCAACCTTCATAAGCTCGAGCTCTGCTTTCACCAACTTTCCCTCTGTGTCAGCCAGTGTGGCTTTTCGCTTCCAGTTAAAAAGCTCTACTTCAATCTCCGCCATCGATACTGCAAATCCAGCCTGCAAGCGTTCACTCTCTTCAGCCGCTGTGGCGGCTTTCTCCTTCCAAGCCTTCACTTCCTCCTGCATTTTAACTAAGGATGCCTCAAAAATTGTCTTCGTAATCCTCTCCTCATCGACAGCAGCAGCAGCTTTCTCCTTCCATCCTGCAAGCTCCACCTGGAGATTCTCCACTGCATTTTGAAGCTCTATGTTACGGGCCTCAGCGTTGTTTGCTGTACTTTTCCAGACCTCCACATCCATCTGCAACTCCTTTACCGAGCGATCAAATTCACCTCTCAATTCTTGCTCTGCGTATTTGACCTTCTCCGCAATGTCCTTGGAATCCTCTAATTCTGCCCGTAAGCCTGAGATGGAGTTTTCCAGCTCGTCTCTCACCATCCTGGCCTCTTTAGCAGCCAATTCCGTCCTGTCCTTCCATCCTGCTACCTCAACTTTCATATTTTCCAGGGCAGCTTTGAGTTGTAAATTCTCTTCAGCCACTGTAGCTGTGGTTATCTTCGATGCCCCTAATTCCTCTTGTAACTTTATCAGGGATGCCTCATACTCCATCTTCATCTTTCTTTCCGCATCGACTCCAGCTGCAGCTCTATCCTTCCATCCTGCAAGCTCCACCTGGAGATTCTCCACTGCATTTTGAAGATCTAGTTGCCGAACCTCAGCAGTGCTTGCTGTACTTTTCCAGACCTCCACATCCATCTGCAACTCCTTCACCGAGCGATCAAATTCACCTCTCAATTCTTGCTCTGCGTATGTGACCTTCGCCGCGATGTCCTTAGAATCCTCTAATTCTGCCCGTAAGTCTGAGATGGCGTTTTCCAGCTCGTCTCTCACCATCCTGGCCTCTTTAGCAGCCAATTCCGTCCTGTCCTTCCATCCTGCTACCTCAACTTTCATATTTTCCAGGGCAGCTTTGAGTTGTAAATTCTCTTCAGCCACTGTAGCTGTGGTTATCTTCGATGCCCCTAATTCCTCTTGTAACTTTATCAGGGATGCCTCATACTCCATCTTCATCTTTCTTTCCGCATCGACTCCAGCTGCAGCTCTATCCTTCCATCCTGCAAGCTCCACCTGGAGATTCTCCACTGCATTTTGAAGATCTAGTTGCCGAACCTCAGCAGTGCTTGCTGTACTTTTCCAGACCTCCACATCCATCTGCAACTCCTTCACCGAGCGATCAAATTCACCTCTCAATTCTTGCTCTGCGTATGTGACCTTCGCCGCGATGTCCTTAGAATCCTCTAATTCTGCCCGTAAGTCTGAGATGGCGTTTTCCAGCTCGTCTCTCACCATCCTGCCCTCTTTAGCAGCCACTTCCGTCCTGTCCTTCCATCCTGCTACCTCAACTTTCATACTTTCTAAGGCAGCTTTGAGTTGTAAGTTCTCTTCCGTCACTGCACTTGTGTTCATATTCGCTGCCCCCAATTCCTCTTGCAATTTTATCAAGGATGCCTCATAGCTCATCCTCATGGTTTTTTCCTCATCGACTCCAGCTGCAGCTCTCTCCTTCCATCCTGTAAGCTCCACCTGGAGATTATCCATTGCATTTTGAAGCTCTAGGTACCTACCTTCTCCGTCTTTAGCATTGTTTTTCCAGACCTCCACATCCACCCGCAACTCCTTGACCAACCCAGCAAACTCACATCTCAATTTCTCCTCTGCATCTTTGGCCTTTGCCGCAATGTCCTTCGAGTTCCCTAATTCCGCGCGTAAGCCTGAGATGGAGTTTTCAAGCTCGTCTCTTACCGCCTTACCCTCTGTAGCGGCCATTTCTGCTATCTCCTTCCATTTTTCAAGCTCACCCTCCAGATTTTCAACGGTAGCTTTGAGATGTAGATTCTTCGCCTGATTATCCTCCACTTTTGCCTTCCACCCCAACAACTCCACTTGCATATCCTTCAACGAATTTTCAAGATCTGTTTTCACAGGTAACGCCCCTTCAGCGAGGGATAGGGCTTTTTGAAGGTTCTGACACTGTGTTTGCAGGTCAAGCATCTGAGTCTCCTGCTTATCGAATTTCAAAATCTGCTGTGCCCTCATCATCCTATCCTCCTGAGCAGAGACTTCTGCTCTCTCCTTCCAACTCTCAAGCTCGAGTTCCAGATTATGGATGGCAGTAAGGAGTCGTGCACTCCTAGCCTGCTCTTCTTCCACCTGCGCTTTCCATCCCAGAGAGTCATCCTCCACTTTCTTCAATGATAGTTCGAGTTCTCTTCTCACAGTGATTCCCTCTTCAGCCAGGGATAAGGCTTTTTGAAGGTTTTGGCAGTGTGTTTGCAGGTCAAGTATCCGAGTCGCCTGTTCATTGCACCTCAGCATTTGCTGTTCCCTCACCACCCTGCCCTCTTGAGCGGTTACCTCTGCTCTCCTCTGCCATACTTCAAGCTCGCCTTCCAGATTTTGGATGGCAGCTTGGAGTTGTACAGTCTTCGTCTGCTCGTCTTCCACCTTCCCCTTCCACCCCAGCAATTCTACTTGCATGTCCTTCAACGACATTTCGAGGTCTTTTTGCACAGGACTTCCCTCTTCACCAAGAGACAAGGCTTTTTGGAGGTTCTGGCACTGTGTTTCGCGGTCAAGTATCCGGGTCTCCTGCGCCCCGAACCTCACCATTTGCTGTTCCATCACCGTCCTGCTCTCTTGAGCGGCCATTGCTGCCCTCTCTTTCCATCCTGCAAGCTCGCCTTCCAGATTTTTAATGGCATCTTGGAGCTGTCTGTTACTGTTCTGTTCATCCTGCACCTTTCCCTTCCAAACCAGCAATTCTGCTTCCAGTTCCTTCAAAGAGATGTCGATTTCCCTAGTTACAGGCATCACCGTTTCAGCGTTTTGAAGATTCTGGCACTGTGTTTCGAGGTCAAGTATCCGGGCCTCCTGCTCCGTGAACCTCACTATCTGCTGCTCCCTTATTGCCTTGACTTCCTCAGCAGCCACTTCTGCACTCTCCTTCCATCCTTCAAGATCAACTTCTAGAGTTTGGACGGCAGCTTTGAATTGTGCTGGCTTCGCCTTCTCGCCTTCCACCTTTTGCTTCCGCCCCAGCGATTCCACCTGCATTTCTTTCGACGAGCTTTCAACTTGATTTTTCACATGGACCCCGTCTTCAGCCAAAGACAGGGCCTTCTGAAGGTTCTGGCACTGTGTTTGCAGGTCAAGTATTTGAGTCTCCTGCTCTCTACACCTCACCATTTCCTGCTCCCTCATCACCTTCCCCTCGTGTGTGACCAATTCTACCCTCTCCTTCCATCGCTGAAGCTCTTCGTGTACATTCTCAACGGCAGCTATGAGTTCCAGATTCTTGGCATGCTCATCTTCGACCCTTCTCTTCCACCTCAGCAACTCCACTTGCGTATCCTTTGATGGGATTTTAGAATCTCTCTTCACAGGGACCCGCTCTTCAGCCAAAGACAAGGCTATCTGAAGGTTCTGGCATTGTGTTTGCAGGTCAAGTATCTGTGTCTCCTGCTCCCTGATCCTCGCCACTTGGTGCTGCAAATCAGAATCATGATTAGTCAGAGCTTCCTGCTTATCACACGCGCCGACTGGTGACTCATTGAAGACCTTTTGTTCTGTAATGGCATGCTGTTGGTGACAATCAACATCCGGATCTTCCAAGTTGTTTATAAACGACTTCGCCTGGGTAAGTTCGATTCCAAGTTCTTGCAACCGTGCATCCTTAGAAGCCAAACACAATTCTGCATCCTGGACAACCCTGCGAAGCTTGACGATATCTTCCGCTTTGCATGCAATTGTCATATTACTCACAACTTTGCCCGTTGTATTCTCACCATCGACTAAAGGAGACACGGTCAATCCAGCTTCTTGAAGCTCTGCCTCTTCTTTCAGCTCCTTTTCCCTTGCATCTGCGTATTGATTCAACATTGCAATTCTGGCAGAAGTCTCCTCGCAAATAAGTTGAAAAGCCAACCGCGCTTTTTTACAATCTGCTACTGCTGTGCCCATTGCAGCTTTCGCTTCAGTCAATTCCTGCTCCAATCCCTCTTGGTGAATATGCTCATGGTCGAGAGCCTGGCGAAGCATGTCAACTTGTGTATGAAGGTTTTTGGCAAGCTCGACCTTAGATTCCAAACGATCCCGCAGACAATCGATTTCCTTCACCATCTGAGCCTTCTCCGCTTCCCACTCACTTTTGCTCCCTTTGAACTGGGAACGGAGTTTGGTGAAAGCTTCTTCCAGTGATTCAAACTGCTCGTTCCTCCACTTGGCCATTCCCTTTAACTCGCTGTGGCCTTCTTCTACCTTTAGCAGGTGCTCTTCTCTCTTCTTGTAATCTCCCAGGGCGCTTTCGGCTGCAACTCTCATTGCCATTTCCTGTGCCAAATCCTTCTCTGCCTGTACTAACGTTTCTTTCAGGGCATTTACTTCCACCTTTGCCCCTGCTAGCTCGGTAATGCTTGATGTGGTTATCTCCAGCTTTGATAGTGCCTGAGAGAGGAAAAACCATTTTATATTTTATTCAAGAGGAGACAGAGAGAGAGAGGTGCATCAAATATTATGATCATGACTCAGTGAATATATCATGATCGCGCCTTGGATGGCACCCCTGGTGTTCTAATTGTAAACTTGCCCCAACTAGAAATAAGATTCACGGTTACCTTCGCTATACAGAAGGTAAGCTCGAAGATGTGCAGACCAGAATGGCAGGTACGAAAGAATATTTACAAAAGGGGAAAAAGGTTGAAGTCAGCCTTTCGTTTAGCGACCAATGGACACAACGAGTGTTGGACTGATACTGTCATTTTACCATTCGTATCTACAATGGAAATTTCACATTTTTTGAGATCAGTAGGGTATTGGTATATGAGGATATTTTTGTTTACCGATACCATTTGGGTCTATATACCATGCAAGAACCTTCATACCAGGTAAAATCGCCCTAGTATGCTATTGACCCAAACAATAACTCAGTATACAAGTATTCTCTCGGCTTGAGAATTCAATATTGATACCCACCGGTAGGTTCTTTGAAACTATTATTTATGCTGATTATTAATACCATGCATTCACGTCTATACGGGTCCAACATTGGACATAACCTGGCTACCAACTTCACCTGTGTGTGAAGTTATCCAATTGAAAACTATTTTCGGACCACAGAACTATTTCCCAGTACAAGATTATATCAGTTTCAAAACAATTTCAAAGACAGTGAGTCCGTAGGAGTTGTGATAAACACAAATTCGCTACAATTAAGAACGAGCCTGGTAATGAACACAATTCTCGTGAAATCACTGTATCGCCGTCACTAAATGTACCTCAGTCAATGACGCCGATTTGGATTTCGCGTCGGCCTCAGCAGATGCACAACGTGTCTCAAGCTGCTTTACTTGATTCTTCACCTTTCGAAGCTCCTTCTCCAACTTCCCAAGCTTCACTTTCTGCTCTTCACGGAGCCCTTCGCTATCCTCTAAATTTCGAAGAACATCATCTATTCCCAACGTCCTTTCACTTTGCAGTTCTCTGTGAGCCAAGTGGAGCTTCTCATAATCCTCCTTGAGTGAGCGTAGCTGCTGGCTATTCTCATTCAGCTTCTCCGTTGCGGTACGGTGCTCAAGTTCCATTTCTTCGAGCTGGACTGATTTCTTTGTAGATTCCTCAGTCAGTTTCTGCAAAAGAGCATTAACTACTTTCAGTGCAAAGAATTTTAAGACTATTGACATATGTAACTTGTATGACAACTATTATCTCCCAGACAGTACTAGAGCAGAAATATATATGAAAGTGTATGATCGCGAATCAATCAATTTTCTCTCAAGGCTTTTGCTACGACATGATCCTTTGTGGCCATGATTTTGTCAGTTCTCGTACATTGCTGCCATTACAAATTCAAACAAAAGCATCAGCAGCACTTGCACTCAAATTCAGGAGAGAATTACAATATAGCTTTTGTCAGTATGGCCCATCGTCCACTTAGTGGGTATGGCTAACTTATATGCGGCTCTTAGTGTTGACATGCAGTCCGTCAGGTGGTCCCCAGTTCAGCTCTTAAACTTGCTTAAAAGATACTATATCTGCAGGAGAACGCCATTGCCAGGTCAACTTGGAAGACTAGGGGATTAGAATGCTGAGTTACCTCTAATTGTTTCTTCTGTGCTTCCATCTTCTTGGAGAAGTCCTCAAGCAATTTACGTTGCTTCGCAACTGCCTCATCTTTCAGGCTACAATTCTTCTCGAGCTCTTGAATGGCAAGACGAGAATCTGCAAGATCAGCTTGCAGTCGTTGATTCTCCAGCAACTCCCTCTCCTTCCATCTTTCCGCTTCACTGGACTTGCTCTGGAGTTGCTCAACAGCTGACCTGGCCATCCCGAGGTCTTTCTCTAGCTGTTTCACGAGCGTTCCCTTTTCCATCAACTCCATGTTTGCAACCCCGAGCTGAGAAGTAAGCTTTGCCTCTTCCTGCTCCCATTGTCTCTCCTTCCTTGAAATATTGGACTTAGTAACATTGCTCTCTTGTAGCAGCTCCTGAACCTGTTGCTGCAATGACTTTTGAGAGTCTTCTAATTCCTTGCAGTACTGTTCTTTCACCTTCAGCTGTGCCAAGACAAGCTCCAGCGACACTGGAGTATCCAAAATGTCACCCATTCTTGCACGCTTCGGTACACAGAGTTCAAGGATTTCAAGGATCCTCTCTGTCGTGGTGCTTACCTACACCCGTTTCATTTTATTTGCACAAGCGCGGCTATATTTGTTATCGGAGGCTTACAGGTAGTCACTAGCCAGCTGCTTCACCTGCTGACATAGAGGAGTCAAAAGAGGGAAGAAGAATTTTGATATCCCTGAACTACTTTCTACCAAGCCAGTTAAACCGATTCCTGCACTCGTCTCCAGTACATGCTGCAGACACCTGCACTCTCACTCTCTCCTATCCTCTTTCCTGACTTCATAAGCCTAAAACTCCACCAACTGAGAGACAAAATCCAAAATCAAGATTAACACAAAATAATTCATAAAACGAACGAGCACATAATTACGACACCTGCTGACATAATACCCCTGGACACTCTCAATTCGCCTGAACTATTTCCTATCAAGCCAGCTGAACCAATATCTGCTACACAAAATGTAATCTCACTCTCTCCTATACTCTCAATTGATTTCATTAGCCTAAAACTCCACGAACTGTAACACGAAATTTTAAAATCAAGTAAAAACAAGTAAAATTTTTAAATGCACAACAGCAACACATACGGCGACAGCTTGACACACCAATACGCTCCTTGTTCCTTGGCACAAGAGACGACGACAACATTGAACTCACCCTCGCAATCAGTGACACTAAATTTAAACTGGGCGCCCCCACTCTGTCCTGTATTCTCAACTGACTTCATTAGAGTAAAACTCCACCACCCGAAACACGAAAACCAAAATCAAGAAAAACACGAATAAAATGTCAAAACACACAAAAGTAACAGCTATCGCCACAGCTTGACACACACCAATACACTCCTTATTCTCGGCACAAGAAACAACAACACTGAACTCACCCTCGCAATCAGCAACACTAAATTTAAACTCGGAAGCGAGCAGTGCTGACTCGTTCCTGGTGCCATTCCTGCCAGACGGAACGAGCTCCAGGTCGAGCTGGCGATCGTCGACTCGAGAGCTTCAGCGTACATTCGTAGAGCATCACAAAGACACACTCCTGCTGTGCACATTCAAACTTCAAACCCTGCAGAGAGCTGGAGAGTGATGATTCCCGGGTGCTTGTCAATGTGCCGTCCGTCACGACTCACAAATTGCTTCCCGAGTGCAATGACAGAATGGCACAAGATTTCTGGTCGAAGAGGACGCAGGAATGATGATGTGCGAGCGAGCGAGCGAGCGAGAGAGAGAGAGGGTTTTGAAATCCGTAGTAGGTGAATGTTAGGTTGCAATGTGGAAGAGCAGAGCAGAGCATGGATGCGACGAGGAGTTTGAATTCTGAGTAGACGCGCGGGGAATGGGTCGTGGGGAAGCGTGCGAACAAAGAGCCGTTTGCATGTCATGTCAGTATCATACCATGCCATGTCAGTCCCATACCGATACTCAATTAACTTACCATACCAAGTATTATTGAATTTAGCACTTTATTTTAGGGCCCATTTCTAGGGCCCATTTCCAAACCCTAGGCATCAACCAATGAGAGTGCTTAGATTGCCCAAATGGGCCCTAATATGGGCCCAAGGGCTTTATATTGAGAGTCGGCCCACTTCTCCTAAAGCTTACGTGGCGGGTGGCATGGCTGCGTTTTGGAGGAAAAGAAATGGGCCGAAGCCAAAAAATTGGGTCGAGGGTTTATGGAGACCCACTTCGCACCTTCGGCCCACTTCACCCAACTTCCGTCATATAGTCATTTATGACTTTATGACTTTATGGTTTTATGACTATATGACTTTAGTTCAACCAAGGGCATAATTCATTTAAGCCCAAGTGGGCCGTGGATTGGGCCTTATAATATAAAGTCCCTAGGCCCATTTGGAAGGCCCACTTTAAAGTAGAATTTCCAATTTGGGCCCTACAAGTGGGCCTATGGACTTTATATTGCAAGGCCCACTCTACAGCCCACTTTGTAAAGTAGGGCTAAAGTTAAGGCCCATTTCAAGTCCAAGTGGGCTCAACTCCAAATGGGCCCTAATATAAAGTGCCCCTATAAGTGTATTTGTCTTGGTCAATACTAAGGGCCGCTTCACACTATGGCCGAAGTTCGAGAGGCCATCTATTTCCACCAATTAGATTGCAAGGATCCAAGAATCTAGCCTTTCGACCCTTCACACTACAGGCCAGAGTTCAAAGGTCGTCGCTCTCCAAAATGCCTATATGGCAATATTTTTTGACCAAGGCGACAGACTCTCGAAGGAAGTTTGGGTCGGACGAGAATGGAAACCCAAACTATGGTCAAGAGGTTGTTAATTTTTTTCATAAAAAACTCAAAAACTGACAAGATCATGGCCGTTAGATTTGAGGGGTTGTTTTGGGCAGGGAATAAAGTGGGATGATCCTTCTTCCTCTTTGAGTCTCTCTCTCTCTCTCTCTCTCTCTCTCTCTCTCTCTCTCTCTCTCTCTCTCACTTTGGGCTTGGCCTTTGGAGGCTTCACACTATGCCCGACTGAATGCTCCAAATCCTATATTTTATTGGTTATTTTCAACCCATTTCTTTGGACTCTCGAAAAAGTTTGGCCATTCAATCCCATGGCCTCTCGAATTGGACGATTATAGTGTGAAGTGGCCCTAATCGTAAACCACCCGTGTAGTGGCATCAACAATAAATGTAAACTTAACATTATTTGTCATTCCTTATAACGAATTTTGGGCATTCTAGATTTACAATGTGGCAATTACTGTCACTTACTGAGTGGATTTTTTTATCCAAATCTCAATCATCCATGACAATATTTCATGACAAAAAGAATTTGTTTTGATAGTTCACATACATCTCTTGTATTATGCCACATAATATTGGGCAAGCAAGAGCAGGCACGCAAAGTAGGTAGGGTTTTGGACAATGGATGAACTAAAAGTAAGTTGGGATGATAAAACTAGTAAACTTATTCATTCAAAGTGGGAGTGTTAATAGAAAGTTGTCATAGTGATATAAAATACCATATGACATTATATACAAGATTTATTGTAGCATGGAATGGCATACCTATCATGGGTGCATGCTTATGGTTATGTGGGATAGAGGGCATTATCACATACAAGCATACCTATCATCCATGCAACTTAAAAACTTGAGACCCTATAGGTTTGTGGCTTATTTATCTTAAATGACTTGGACTAGCATATTTTTAAGTCTCTAATTCTAATCTTGGTGTCAAATAAAGAAAAGATAGTAACCTCCGAGTTGCATACTATTTTAGAGCCTCTATGTTGGATGAATGAGAGGCATGCTCGAACACAACAATTTCCTCTCTCATGTTATGGGCATGTGAGCCCCCTTTACATTGTTGTGATTGATATGATCATTCAAGATAGCATGCCATGTTATGATACGACGTGGCAAAGTATGCCTCTCATGGGTGTGTGGTTATGGACTAGGTAACCCTCATAGGGTGGAAGGAATGGGCAGGGATACTAGACATAAAATTCCGTGCGCTTAATTATGGACCTTCCAGTCATGAAGACTTAGAGGGTTATGGGAAAGTCATCCTCTTCCCCAAAAGCTACCTCATGCACCAAATCGTTATGGTCTTGGGTAACGTGAGCCCCCTTGTATAGGCATGAGGTAAGCATCAAGAGAGCATTCAATATCAAAATACAATGTGGCAAAGTATGCCATTGCATGGCATACCTATCATGGATGCGTGCTTCTGGTTATGGGCATGCAAACCCCCGTTACACTACTTTGGTTGATAGGCAGGTTCTAATCATTGAAGATAGCAACAAAAAAAAAAAAAAAAAATGGGTATACCATGTTATAATATAATGTGGCAAGGTATACTCATTGATGCATGCTTGTGAACTAGGTAACCCTCAAGGGCTGGAAGGCCTAAGCAGAGTAACTGGACATGATAATCATTTTGGCGCCCTTTCTTCAGGACCTTCGATCATGGAGATCGACAATCTAGTTCAGGGGCATGGGAGAGAGATGGTTGTGTTATGTTGAAGTCAAATGGTTATGGTCATGGGCATGCAAACCCCGTTTACATTTCCGTGATCGATAGGGGTGAAGTTATAACAAAGAGAGATGCCATGTTGAAATATAATGAGGCAATGTATGTCAAAAGTATAATTAAATAGCACGTAGTTTGGACAATAATTTATGCAATTTTGA
The DNA here is from genome assembly GCA_950295325.1 of Polytrichum commune. Lineage (NCBI taxonomy): Eukaryota > Viridiplantae > Streptophyta > Polytrichopsida > Polytrichales > Polytrichaceae > Polytrichum > Polytrichum commune. The sequence goes on from OX485804.1 coordinate 3,237,283, forward strand.
TGCATGACGGTATTTACTAACATCTTCAAGTTAATATGCAATATTATTGTATTTGAGTAAGTGTAATGTTATGTTCACTTCGTAATGACGTGCTAAATTGAAATTGAATTTAAAGTCTGAGAAGCCATGAAACTTCTGCGACGAGAAGTACGTCAAGATGTTGTCAAAAAGGCTAATTCCCTCGTGAATTCCCTAGAGTAATGGAGTGCATTGGTTTCAGTATGATACATGCTCATATCAAGTTTATGATTTTGCTTGAAGAAAGACTTGAGACTACCTAGTACTACATTCAAATATAGGAAAGGGAACCTATTTCTAATAGTGTTAGAGAGGGGACACTCGAACACAAAGCATGCCTCATTTTCCACTACCTTTCTCATAACATAATGGGCATAATATTTTATTCTAGAGATTGGGATAATCGACCACCGGGTAGTATCAATGACAAGTCTATGATTTGAGGCACCGTAGGTAGATTTTGCGTTGGGGTAGTGTCAATGGTTGCTTCAAGTACAATTCACATTCATACTTGAGAAAAATTCATGAGGTGAAGGTAATCTAATCTCTTTTCCATGAAGTGGAAAGAGTTCCACTCTCTAGCAAGAAACATAATGACTCTTCCTATTCCTTTGCTACGATTGGTTGTTAGGCTGTCAGATTCAAGACACATGGTGAGGATATTTAGAGCCAACCAAGTGAATGTGTAATTTGTTGATTAGGTGTCGATTCCAAGACACATGTGTTAGAGGTGGACTATCGTATAGTTATAGACACGAATGGCAACTGTTATTCTCATGAATGGGCATATATGAAATCTAATATGAGCAAGTAGTAGTAGGAAGTCTCAAGCCTTTCTTTCAATTGGACTATCGAGTTGATATTAGCCTCCACCTCACGGAGGCTACTGCACTCTGCCACTCTAGAGAATTAGCATGTTTGACACCATCCTGATGTGCTTTTAACTCCCATAAGCCTTTCATATTCCCGGACCCTAAAATCAAGTTCATTCCATGAGGACTTGATATAACACTTCAAAAATTCACAACCAATTTATATTATGTTTAAAAATATATATGAAATAGAATTAGATGTAGATTCTTTTTCTTGATTTAAATTTTTGAAAATTCTTGAAGAAACATAAAAAGATCCAAGTACTAAAATTGCTTAAGATGTAACTCATTTCAATAGGTTCGTCTACCTTAGCGGGTAACTTGAGTATTAAAAACCGACATACATTTGGTACTCCACAACTCATGCTTTGGAGTTAGTGGCATTTGTGTAAACTCATCCATCATAGATGAAGAGATTCTAATAAAAACAAGATTCCTATAAGGGTGAGAGCATCAAATGCATCCGCATTTTCACCTTTACATCAGCAATGCAAATGGACATTCAAGGATGTGAGTTTACCCATTCATGCATTTGGCATAATGGATGATAAACAATGCATATCTACGTGACCCACCTGCAAATAGGCTTGAAATGTAGGGACCATATAAAGAATAAGACAAACTACTTCAAACTTCATCTATGCGCACTTTAATATGCCCTTACAAGTTTACCTTTGAGTTTTAGAAATCATCGGCTGAAGTTCAAGACTTCAAGAAAATTACCTATCATAGATGCATGTTGAGTGGCAAGATTACCTTCATCAACATCTGCATCCCATATGGAGGCCACTTTCCATTCCCAGATGCAAATGCAAATGTAGGAAATCACTGACCTTGCTTTAAAGACCGGTTCTTTCAATTGGATAATAATAAAATAAATAGGATTTTTTAGACCGTAAAAGAGTTTGCTTCATGGTCACCTTGCTAACAGATGTGTTTACATAGACACCACAAATCCTTTGCCATAGCTGATGGTATTGTAAATATGGTACTGTACATATATAAAATGTTCCAAGGATATATACACTGATACATGTTGCATTTGCAAATAGGTTGCCCCTTTACCCATGAAAATCACCTTGCCGCAAAACCAGATCACAGAAACTTGTAACATTGTGCACTCACTCATTATCAATCACAATAACAACAAATACTGTATCAATACAATTTGATACAATACTGGCAGTCAATATTCAAAATAATGTGGAATGTCGATAAATTAGAATGGGACAACCTATTTACACGTATCGGTGTAGATGAATACCATGAACTATTGTTATGATAAATGTGCAAATATCAAGTGGATATCAATATTGCTGCTAACAAAGTTTGATACAACCAAAGATACAACACAGCCACGCAGTTTGAAGGTGAAAACATGGGAACACCTTTTAACTTGGACTTGTTTTCAACAGTTTAGGATCGGGACCATGAAATAACCGGAGTATTCTTATGCTTGGCAGGTATGACATGGCTTTTGGATTGTTGCTAAGTTAGCTCATTTTGTTACAACCCTTGAGAGAAATTGTAACAACAGAATCCGGTAATGTTCAGAAAGTCTCATGCAAGTGGTTACAGAGCTTCAAGGTCTTGTTTTAGTACTAAGTCAAGAATGCCAAGGATTTCATTTGTACACACGAGCAAGTAGGGTTTGTTCCCAAACTTTATTAAGTACTGGAAAATTGCCTGGAAAAAAAGCTCATTAAGTGATTCCCTCATCTATGCCGTTTATGTTTGTATAAGATGCACCAAATCCAAGCTAAAAGGAACAACCAGCTTGAATATCACCTGCCTGTCCCTAAACCAGCCTGGGTTTCTACAGTGAATGTCGCCAAAACTGTCCCTTAGAATAATTGGAGATTTCAACGAATAAAGAAAGGCTGATTGCTTGAATAAGCTGAGGATTAGAAAGATGAGGATAAGACTAGAGAAAGGTTGAACAAAAGGAAGTGAGAGGGAAGGAGATCGCCTTCAGATACGCTTCACAGGTTCAATGCCCCACACACCCTTCGCGTACTCTTTAATAGTGTGGTCACTACTAAACTTTCCAGAGCCAGCAGTGCTCATAATGCTCATTTGTGTCCACCTCACCCGATTCACAAATGTTTTATCAACAGTGGCCTGGATCACCAAACAATGTCAAGTAAGAAAGTCAAAAGCCTATTAACGCAAGGACCATCCCACACAATGGGTAATAACTTAATGGACTCCACATACACAAAAGCTTGTTAACACAAGAGGGGTATGCCACAAATTGGTAATGATGGAATTACTAAATAAGACATTTCTACTCAAAAGCTAATGGATACAGGAACATTTACAGGCTCGAACAGAGTAGAGAAATATGGAGATACATAAACAGCATATGAAAATGTCTTACCTGGACTTCCAAGTAGCTCTTGAAATCATTGCCAACTAGATAAAAGTCATCACCACCGTCAACAGTATCACATAGTTCTTGGAAGTACTCCTGGTGGCCAAATTCACCATTGCGAATCATCCTGCCACACCCGCGAATGAATCACCAAAAGAGTTCCTAAAAGACTGCACAATACTAGAGAATTGGTGGGACATCAAACTGGAAGATTTCAAATCTAGTGATTGTGTTTTGGATGAAATCATCTCACGATTCCATTTTGCAAACTGATAGTTTACAGATTGGTATCTTTGAAAACAGTTGCAAATCATAGAACATGAGGTCATACCCAATAACACGGTGGAAATCACGTGGAGGGTTGAAACTGCGACGCTCCGCACGCAGTCGTCCCACTTCATCAGCTTTTGCACCAAACATAAACTGCAAATACAATCACTGAGACAGTCAATTCCTGATGTGCAACTTGTTTAACAATTTGCAGTTTCTGAGATGTGAGAATAACTACACCTGTAGTTTATGAGTCAGTTCATAGAGAAACTCAAATGACTCATTATATTTTTCTTACATAGTAAAAAATCCCAATAACATCCTTCAATTCAAATACTTAGGATACAAATCCTCAATTCAAATAGTCAATAGTCAACTATTTCACAGGCAATGTGTCGAGACCCAGAGTGATGACACCAACTACCTTAGAAACTGAAGAACTAGAGCAACTTGTAGGACAAGAATGTGGTCATGCAGGACAAATGTAAAGAGTTAGACAGAAACTCAACAATATTATCGCCACCAATTTCTTGTCGAAGTTCATCATTAGAACCTCCTCTGGCAGCCAGAATCAGACAGCCATTCATTGCAAATTTCATGTTACTGGTGCCTGATGCCTCATTTCCTACCGTACTGCAATTACAACATCCCCCAACAAAAGCATATTAGGCATTGCCTTTATCTACTCCTCACTGCAAAGTTTATGTGGCTTGTCGAGGTCATCTTAAAACACTCTTTGGAATGTAAAATATCAGTACATGGGGAGAAATTGTGGAGCCTGACCTGATTTGTTGTGACAAATCACTTGCAGGTATAACCAGTTCCGCCATAGAGACATTGTAATCTGGGATAAATATCTGCTTGCCATCCAGTTGAAGGGAAAAAATGAGTTAATTGCTTTAAGTGCATAATATACTAACTTTGCCACAAGCTGGATAGAAACATGATTTGGAAGTGATGGGCTCACCACTTTCAGCAGATTTCCAATATCCCCATCATTGTTGATTTTTACTCCTACCGCATTGACAAGCTTAATTATCTTCTTGGCCATCTCGTAACCAGGTGCTGCTTTCCCTCCAATTATACAAACACGAGGTACCACATTCCTCTTTTCCTCAGGAGTCATATTCTGCACATACAATTATATCTCAAATTTGTGTACATAGACTCTACTAACAGTAGCTCATCTTGTCAGAAATGGGCTGCTTTGTGAGGACAGCCAAGTGAAGTTTGAACAAATATAACAATTTATTTCAGTTAATAAATTACCTTGATACAATCATATCGATGGATGATGCCAAGCACATTTAAAAGTTGACGCTTGTACTCGTGCACTCGCTTTACTTGTACATCAAACATGGCATCGATGCTAACCTGCACATTTTCCGCAAGCATTCGGTATGCAACGTTAGTATGGGCTAATTAAATTCAAAAGTATCTCATATTGCAGACTCCACAGCTTAACATAATTTACAATGTCACCTTTATACTGTCTGAATTCCAAACAATCTAATTGACTAGATACATTCTGAATGTTCATGTATGTGAACATTTTGATGGTGTGAATGCAATTGAATAGATAGTAGAAACCCTAAAGTATTATCCCTCCTGTGATTGTATGAGGACATTTGTTCTTCCAGAAGTGACTGCAGAATAAAGTAACCCAGCATTCTCTTAGAGACCAAACAGATAAACCTCTGATGAGTCACTAAATGTGTGCAGTATACACTGGTTAGTCCAAAGTCGCTACCCTGAGCAATCAAAGCATGAGTCTGGTAATCCATGAGTGAGGTAAGAAATACCTTGACACCACTGATGCCTTCGATGTACAAAGCTAATCTTGCCTTATTGCGCCGACGCACCTAGCACAAATTTGGAGCGTAAGCTGGACAGTACAATACCTGAACTAACGCTGTAGCAAAAGCAAGATATTGATTTCCCAATGAACAGTTAAAATCCACTGATGTGCACTAATTTGAATGCTGTCTTCACCTCAGTGTAAAGAAATACAAGAGATTTATCCATATCTTCAGATAAATTAAGACATATGCCAGTTAATTGCAACAACTTAAAATGCTCAGGTGGTGATCCAGTGGGCTATGCATAGGTCACTAACCAGGTCCCATTCTGCTTGAAGGGTAGGATCAGTGGCATGCTGGCGGAGACCAGTCAGCAAGTCAAGGTTGGTAATCCACTCTTCGGTACCTAGCCACTTAGTCAGGACCTCACGTAATCCAGGGTTGCAAAAGGCCAACCAGCGCCGCTATGTCCAACCCCATGTCAAAATCCAACAATCAGCTCAATCTGTACAACACTTCATATATGTGTTGCTATGCATCTCTTAAAAAGGGACAAGTTCATATATAATAGTCTTCAGACGTACTACGGATTGATGTAGCAGCAAGATAAAACAATTCAAGGAAAATTGGTAGAAAAGGGAGGCATATGTTACAGTCCACTGTCGATATCTGTTAACACTTATCGGGGGTAGCATAGACAATTTGTAACACTTACATGAATAACACTCATGTGACTTTGGAAATTTTTAAAATAACATTTTATTAAACAAAGGATGAAAATACATAAGTTATGAATGTCATCATACAGCTAAGCATAATGCAAGGACAAATCTATAGTAGTTTAATGAGATTCTTGTGCATGCCAAGATCCTATTTCCTTTTGAAGTGTTCGAAAGGTCTTTGTTCCAAAAAATGTTTCAAAGTTATTGATGCACTTTCAACATCCTTGAATCCTACTCTATCTACCACCACGTCCCCAATTTGCACATTGTCAACTTCTTCAATGGGTTCATTAACAATTACATCATCTCTTTCATCAAGCATACCTATAATTTCCTCCTTAGTAGGTATGTAGGGATTTTGATGAACTCATGTGCATTCATAGTGGGTCCAGTTTCACTCTCTACATATACCAATGTAAGTTGTTCCAGTAATGTAGTAGGGTTTAGGGTTAGGGCTTCTGTCAATTAATCCAAGTTATAAAATTCCATAGCCTCACTTTCATCCAGATTAACAATATCGAGGTGAATTCATTGAAGAGGGGATCATGATTATCATAAATTCTCTTAACACTTACTAGTGTGTTTTTTGGATTTGTTTGGGGAGCGCAATTTTTCTTAACATATAAGTGATTTTAACTCTTATCGGGGTAAGACGTATCGAGGGTGGACTGTAAAAGATGAACTGATCAAATTCTAGGAACCTAGAGTTGTATGAAAATCAGAGGCCTACCTGAGTGACCCCATTTGTCATGTTTTTGAACTTCTCTGGCCAAACATCATGAAAATCCTGAATATTGTTACCCCTCCCCATGTGAAGAATCAGTTTCATTCCATGAATATAGGATAAATTCAACCAACTCTTCTAATGGCATTTTTTTGAGGATACCACAATATGCAAGGTGACACAACCAACATATAGGTGTCAAGAAACAACTCCACAACTGTGACCCACTATCTGGAGACCCAAATCCATGAGCATGAACAATATAGAAACCTGAGTGCTCAGTCACTAACAAAGATTGACTTCTTCTGTATGACACTGAATAACTCTGCTTCCAAACAGGCTAGTACAATATAATTTACTAATATGACACTAATATGACACCTAGAACATTACAGAATTATATAGTACAACCAGAAAGAAGGTTACCTTGAACACAGATGATTTCAGAAGCTCAGTATGAGTGCGGGCCACACCATTTACGGTGTGTGAAGCAATCAATGCTAGTGGAGCCATTTTGACATTCTGAATTATACACACATGCAACGGGTGTCAATCGGTAACTCACATATGCAGACATGTTTACAACTAATATGATGCCCTTCATCTACTTACAAACATAGCCTAGAACCTAGAAATATGAAATAAACTACACATGCTGAAAATAGACAGTCACTTTTGTTAACAAAATACAGGACAGAAGGATTAGCACTTGCCTTTTTCTCGCCTTCCTCAATAATTGACATGCGTGCCAACCGGTCATAGTCATTCCCAACCCTTCTTTTTACCTCCTCTTGGAGATGGGTGTTTATTTGACGAATTATCTGAAAAGGAAAACTATTAATCCAAATTTGAAGTTTTGATCCTTTTGTAGTTATGACCTGCTCAAATGTAGCACTTTTTCGTAAGTTATGATCATTCTTTTGTGTTTCATAAGACACGTAAGGTTATCCTAGAATATATTCAGTCACAAGAATGATTACCTGGATATGTCGAGGTAGTAAGCTTTCCAGAAGCTCTATGGGCCATTTCTCCAAGTCAGGAAGCACAGAGTGGATGGTAGTGGAGAAAACCTTCGTCGCAAGGCCCCAAGCACGATCCCAATCCATGCATTCCACATCTACAAGCAGCCGCATCAACTCTGGGATTCCAATAGTTGGGTGTGTATCATTCAATTGCACAGCCACCTGCACATAATGTAGGACTCCCTCAAACATCAAACGGAGGATGCTGTTATTTTTTCATAGTATGATCAAGACATAGATGACTGCAATAAAAATGGATATACTATAGTTGAGGTGAAACCCAACCTTGTCTGGAAAGCTATCAAAGGAGGAGTGATGGTCCTTATAACGACGAATAATATCCTGAAGTGATGCTGAGACGAAGAAGTACTGCTGCTTCAGCCGCAGTTCCTTTCCCTGCACAGGTAACGTTTCAAAAATTATGCCCACGAGACAAAGAATGAATGGACTTCATTACTTGAGCAATAACCTCCTAATTAACGAAACTAATACATGAAGTCAGTAAACGATTTTAACAGCTGGGCAGGATATGAACCTGATAGGTTCTATCATCTGGGTACAGGACACTGCTGATTGTCTCAGCACGTTGCTTGCTGAGAATTGCATTCACATAGTCCCCTGTGTTGAAAGATTGCTGATAAGGCGGCAAAACATGAATGCAAAACCAACACGACATAAGAGGCCTTCAACAATAAGAAGAAAAATCTTCAACATCTTGCAAATCTCCGAATCACAGAATAAGCACATTCAGAGGTCAGCTTAACCTCGATTCACAAAGACAAGTTGAGCTGAACAGACATTCAACTGGTGCATACCAACTTCAACGTATCATTGTGCGAGATACAGTCCAACATGGTTTAGGAGCTTGGGGGAGGGGAGCACACCAAATCAAATTCCCCACTTGGCTTAGCAGCCCAGAGGCGCAAGTTGATTGTGTTGCTAGTCTTGTAGCCTGGAATGGGATTGTCATATGCCACTGCTTCCACCTGTTTGTCATACCCAGCCATTTCCAGCCTTTGATGAGTATAGTATATTCAAATTGCAGGATACAATAATCCAAATAATCTAGTCACGTATGGACAACATACCCTGCAGTAGTCCCACAATTTTATTTTCTTTTAGCACAATTGGTATTGAAGTTTGCAAAATTGTGAGGTCTGTAAATACCTAATCAGCCAAGGCTTGGGTGAACCAGCACCTACACTAACTTTGTAGCATAGTAGAAATCACTCAATGTTTGTAGCAAGTACAAGAACGGGCTAGGCTAGCAACAAGTACACAGAGCTATATAGTTGAACATCCATAGTAAGTCCTGAACATGTCTGGAACAGTTGAAGCATTGAGCAACCTATAGTAGGCTTACTACCAACACATTTTGCAATCAAGCCACTGACGCCAAAGTATGTTACTGACTTGGTCCTCAACAATTCAGAATCTGAGGATAATATATGTAGGAAAAATGTACCACTTCGTCAGGTGTCCACTTAGTAGTCTTTCGGCCATCAACAAACTCCTCATCTACCTTCCCATAAAACTGTGACAACAACACATCATGCTCAATCCCTTGGTTCTTAGTTTTGAAGACTAACAAGTTCTCCTTCACAACTCACTCAGGAGCCATTCTTGCAGAAACGTAAGTAATACATAAATAAGATGCTTTCATTGAAGATCAATGTAGCTGAAAATAGTGATCTTCAAAACTACACTTTCCAGATGCACTTGAATGGGGGTCATTTCTCTGAGAAGATTTTGGGCATCAAAGAATGTAAACATACCATGACAGGATATGTCACATGCACTCGTTCAATTTCCCAAGGGTTGCCAAAATTCAGCCAATAGTCTGGTTGCTCGTGTTGGTAACCGTCTTGCAGTGTCTGCCTAAACATACCATATTGGTATCGTAATCCATACCTGAATACAACACCAATGCAGTGTTAAAATCCTAAAATTCCAGAGTCTGCAAGATAATCGAATAAAACCGACAATCTTCTGGAGACTACACTCTGCAGCTATAATTGTTCAATTTGAAGAGTATGGAGTAAGATTAACCCCCAAGCAGAGTAGTTCATGGTTGCTAAGGAATCCAGAAAACATGCTGCAAGCCGACCTAGGCCTCCATTTCCAAGTGCAGCATCCCTTTCCTGTCAATTGAACCAGATAACTCAAATCTGCCTCGATATCAGAGGTACTGCCAAATAGCATAGATCAAAGCTTTCTAGTACAGTTGGTGCTGGAAATATGTGATGGTTTGATAAGTAATAACACATGTATGGCTATAACCCACACACGTGTACTAGGTCAAGTATTTCTGGCACATTTGTGAACATCACACATGTGTATGAAAATCACAAATGTGCCAGAAATACTTGACCTAGTTCAAGAAAGTTACATGTTTGTATTCAAGAAACTCACCTGCTCCACAACAACTTCAAGGTTGTACCCCAGCTCCGACAGAGCTTGTGCATACTGGTCCTTGATCCCCAGGTTGAATACACTATTTAATAACGAGCGCCCTGTATTAACATACACTTCTGGAACGTTAATTGAAAAGCTTCAACTGCAATACCCCAACTATGAGATCCGCCATCACCTTTATACACTACACTCATCCGTTAGTACCACCAATCAAATTGGAAGTGATGATCACATCTCATGTGAAAAGCAAAGTGCATGATAATCAAAGCAATTATTAGACCAGCGCTAAGAGCAGAAAGATGTCCAAAACATGGAGCTTGATTTCATGAGCCATATTAAGGCAATAAAGGAGAAGGCAAAATGGAAGGGGCTCATAAAGGCATATACAGAGGTGTGTTCAGTCATGAAACTCTTCAATTGCAGAAGCTGCATATATTGCACTCGCTTGCTGTCCCGACTATGACATTTAATTTGAGATAAAAGTGTCTAAATCAATAAATATAAATGATGGTTACCACATACAGTGCTAGTGAATAGTGGTCTTACCCATAAGGAACTCCATAGATAGATAGTAAACCCGTTTGAAGTCATTGTCCCTGTAGAATTGCTGACTGTCGTTCCAGCTTTCAAGAAGTCTATCCCTTACACTATACGCTGTGGCCTGTACAAAATTTCCGACATCAGTGCCAAATCTTTGGTTGGTATATAATTCAAATATAAGCTCAAAAGTGGTAACTTAGAGAATAGCTTTGTAGTAGCACAGATTCAAAAGAGCTCTTCACGACTTCATGCACGTCCGTGACATCTTCTAGACCAGTAATCAAACTACTCCTCACTAGAATGTCGACCTTGGCTAGCTTGAATGGAATGTCAAGTTCTGCACAGATTAACATTTGACTCTGCTGCAACACGCAGATGACCATGGTCTCATGTAAACTTGAGAAACTAACCTCAGAAGCCCAGATTGCTAGCTATCAATTTATTTTTGGAATCCGACTTTCTGAAATCGTTTGAAAACTCAGCGTCGTACTCATCGACCTGCTTCTCAACAAAAGTTAGCCACTTAAGTGCGTCACTATACGCCGAAAAAGTGTTATCCAATAGAAGCAACTCACCTTGTAAGCTTCAAAATCGTCGAACTTGAAACGAGAGCGGGCAATTGTGTATTCCACGTGGTCAACAATGCTCTTCTGAATGCTTGGCACATCGTTTTTCAGGTACTGGTCCATAAGCCAGAGGAGGCGCCTCTTCCGCTGCACCTCCTGATCGCCAAAGGAATTGCTGATCCGGACATTTTTCCCAAGCTCCGACCATAAAGCTGGATCCAACAATCTCCGAAGCGCTTCCTCTACATTTTGAAGTTGTTCGGTGTTCACAATTTTATTACCCGCGCCGTCTTGGATCCAGAACTTGTAGGACACAAAGCCTTCGTCCAGATCCACCGAGGCCTTCACAATTTGCAGTTCAAGAAACTTGAACTTGGCGGTTATAGAAGCCAAGATACCGGGCCAGTTGGGAGCAACAATGTCAATAATAGTCGAGTTCGAGTTCTGCTCGTCGGCATACTTGTCAATTCGAATCCGGACCAGCTGTTCAGACTCTTTGTTTGTCGCTTCGGAAGTCAAAGCTTGCGCATGGACCGATATCACCAAACGAGGAGGAGACCTGGAAGAAGCTTTCAGGAAACGCGCAGAGCTACCACTAAGACTTTCAGGAGATCTCGGAGAAGAAAGTCTCCGAGGAACGCAGGAAAAAGGTGAAATGCAAGGCTTGGCTGTAATACTATACGAAAGAAAAGGATTGGAAGTTGTTCTCTGACTCAATGTATATGCCATCATCTCTTCAGAACACACGGGTTTTTCTTTTAAACCTGGAGACTGCCAATTCGAAGCCAAAACACAAACAAAAAAGGATTTTTTGGAAACCAGTTGATTCTGACTAAAGAATGAAGAAAGATAGAGAGCTTCACTCGTCTAGCGGTTACAAAAAATCCTCCATATCTAAAATTGGACGATTATGGTGTGGCAGCAAGTTTTAAACCCGAAATCGAGGACATCTACCTCCTCTGCCACAAATGAGCGCACCTGTCACCACAAGAAATCGCAACACAATGCAGCACGATGAGAAAAGAGTAATGTCATTCTATGAAGCTATCTAACCTTAATTATTTTAACAACTTCAATGGTGTAATACCATCCGAACCTAATGACCACAATACAATACGACATTAAGGCAGCTAGAAAGCTGACCGGCTGAATGAATGCCACGCTCATCAATGTTCAAGTAGGTCTATCAAGAACCTTCAAACTTCTGCACCTAAGAATCGGATCGAATCAATCATGCCACATGCATGATTTAGCGAAAGCGGAAACCTACAAATATCCACGCCAAGTGCGATCCACTCCCAGACCCCGCCAAATCGCAATGCCAGGTTCGCAACGCAGAACCTCCTTCTCGCCTTTTCAAAATACCAAACAAGCAGACAACCTACCCAATTAACTTAACTTACTCCAAACTTCACAAGACCGACGAGTTCAACAGGGAGCAGCCTGCAGAGTCAACTTTTAAGGGAACGGGAGGCCATCATGCCCCCGCCGAAACACGACAAAACAAGAGTACCTAATTCGGGAAGATCCAGTTTTCGCAATTCTGAACCAAAATGATCGGGACAACTTCGCAGCGGACGGTCTCGGTAAGCGCGAGGTGGCGTGCCTCGGGGCGCGTGGGAACCGTGGTCGAGAGGGCAAGCACTTGTAATTTGGTGCGAGAGCAGCAGCAAGCGACAGCGTCACCAACTTACGGAGAGAAGCTAGAGAGAAGCTAGAGAGAAGAAGCTGGAAGGGGGAGGGGAGGATAAAGGAGCACCACTTCGGTTCCAATAGTGCATATTCCTTCTCAGCTCTTCATCTTTGGCATGCATAATTGAAGAACTGTACTCAACCCTTTATATTTATCTTCCTTTATATTTTAATAAAATTTGGCAGACCATTTCCTTTAAAACAATGGTCTGCCAAAATTTACATCATGCCTACTTCTTGAAGGTGAGCCTGGCGCAAATTTCTATGGATTATGAAACGTTACTTATAATTTATCGTGTAAGAATGCATGTAGCCTTTTCACCCTTGATGATTTGTGTGGGTCCTTAGGCCTTCATCTACCAGTTTGAAGTGAACTTGGACGGTCTCGGCCTTCTTGACCAATGACAGATCTTAGAATGCAATGGTCACGGGCCTTCAGTTTTGTGTGTGAAGTGGTCCTAAGGGTTGGTTCACATGAGGACCCAAGTCCCAAATCCCATTCATGTTAGCAAGTCCCAACATGGAGGCAAAATCCCAACTTTTGACCCCCAAGAAACCATTAAAACATGGTTGATTGTCATTAAAGTTGAATTTTGATCATTTTATGCAAACACGCTCGCATGACTTGTGTTGAGAGTTGGGTCTAGTTTTTTGCTCAAAAAGTGTTGCCATGTAGGCATCCATGTCATGCTTGGGACTTAGGACTTGGGAGCCCATGTGAATTGGCCCTGATTGGGCCTTATTCGGTTAGTTCTCTTAATTGGACACATGTATTTGAGTGGTGTGTGATTAGTTGTAGATGTAAGAACAGACATAAAAAAACATATGTGTTTACAAGAGAGCCAAAACTCCGTGTTCAAAATTTGTTCATTATTATAGGTGCAATAGTCAATATGATTAAAGGACCTATATGACCAATTAACGAGCGCAAGGATTTCCACTTTGAAAATATATAAGATGTTTTAATGAGTTTTTAAAATCAAGAGGCAAGTGGCTACATCCACAATTTGGATTTGTTAATCAGCTCGCACTAATTGCATGTTTCATATCCTACAATAAGTGGGTCAAGAGAGAAAAGTGTATGATTAGGGTCTGATTCTTAACCCACTTCTCATAGGATATAAAACACGCAATTAATGCAAGATGATTAGCAAATCAAAATTGTGTTCATATCGATTTTTCCTCATTTGGAGCTCATATAAATATCTTATTCATTATCAAAATAAACATTCTTGTGCTCATTTGGTCATATACCCCCCCCCCCCCCGCCCTCATGGATGCTCACTATTAAATAAATACCAAACCTTGATGGGTATGTATCAACATTAAACACTTGCCAATTGCATTTTGAATTGTATCTCAAATGTATGTATTCAAGTGGATGTAGATTGGTATTTTGTGAACCCCTTAAATAAGATTCAATAATGAATGGAAATTTGTTGTTGGGGATAAAGAAGACATTGCCAGCCTATGTCGTTAAGACAAGTGTGTGATGTATTTTATGCATGGGCTAGACCAATATGATTGTGGGTGGTTTCATGTAGCAAAGATTTGGACAAGTGTGTGAGTTGAAGGGGTGAAATCTAGCCTCTCCAATGCTTGTGTACCAAGCATGACATTAATCCTCGATGACTGTTAGGATGAGTCATGTGCCTTGGTGTGATTGTCAAATGCTTGTTACTTCATTTGCTCTCCAAATGATATTTAACTGAAGATGTGCACCCAAATGAAGCATCTCTTACTAATTTTGTGGACATAGTCCAAAATATTTGGTTCATGACTTAACACAAAGGTTTGTCTATGATTTGTTTCCATAATCAATCCTCAAATATGCAACCCAACTTTGGCATCTCCCATATTATCGTTATCTACATCACTAGATGGTTCCCTAGCATGTTCTTTCATAGACTGGTGGTCAAATTTAGTATTACAAGAGTGTGAGAATGAGTATTTAGATTGGGCCCACACATTAGCAAATCGATGAGTATTCACGTGGCAAATTGGCTAGGGATATATCAGTTGTCATGCAACACAATGTTTGGGACATGAACCTCATGTTGAAATTTATATTGAGCTAGATGAGCATATTCAAAACCCAATGGAAAATTTCATGAATCTTACATTCAAGCACGTCAGGGCCACAAAACAAACCCTACATTTTGATTAATGTTTATTTCTTTTAAGACATACACACTATACTTTAATGTTATGTTATGGTATCAAAATATGTGATGCAAGTTCATATACATATCACTTGTATTTGCACCTTTTGCTTTGTGTATGAGGGAGGAGTAACCTTATAGTGTCTAACCTCGGACACACGAGACACCCTTTGGCCTACTTTTAAGATCTTCTATCTTCCAATGCATGTCTGAGATTCTTCTTCTACACTTTTTACAATAAATGCAGTCACAAAGTGAATCAAACCGTGCCAAAATGTATATGACACAACCCCCTCCTTGTTCCCTAACGTAGATGGGTCCTAAGTGGCTTGTTTTCTTAATTGAACCCCTAGATTCTATTAGTATGTAGTTTGGTGAGAATCAAGGAGCAAACATCATAAAGAGATTCAACTACGTCTTCAATTACTATAAGTACTCTACATTCAACAAATGAACACAATTGAGAGGACCTCTAGTAAAGAAAGCAACAATAGTGAACTTTAGATAACCATAACTACACTAAATGTGATATTTAGTGTTTGATACACTAAAATACGAACGCATACACTAAATATCACTAACCCTATGTAAGTAAGTAACATTAAATGTAAAATCAAACATTAAATATCAACTATGGTAATATGTGGAAGTTACATGCACGATTGTATTGTTAGTAACAATACGAAATAAAAAATAACAATGATAAAAGGAGAAGGGAGTTGGCAATAGGGAAGGTGGCAACGCATTTATGTCTAACACTAATTATCAAAGAATTGAAAATTTGTGTTGAGTAGGATAGGGTGGTAACAACACTAAATTTAATCAAACACTAAGTATCATATTTAGTGTAGTTTAAGGGAGGTCCATGTTCAATCCAATTTTACAAATGTTTCATCGTAGATTTGCTAAAGCAACACGAGTTTTATTGTGTAAACATAGTTGCTAGAAGTTGGAGAACGTGAAAAATGAACCAAATTATACCACATATCTTACCAATATATGGGGAGAATTAAGAGCATAGATCCTTGAGATCCTAGTGACTCCAACATCAACCACTTACATGTTGACATGTGTTGAGTTTTTTGGAAACACTAGGATCTCGACCGATAATGCCTAAAAATGTCACCGGACACTAAAAATGGTCAAACAAACAATATTGTCCCCTCTCAATTCCATGAGGCCTAGAAGAAAAGGAGGTGTTTGAGGCTGTTATTGAAGGGACTTTCGGGTGGGTTGGTGGAGGCCACTCAAAATCATGAGTTCTCGAGTTCGTTTCTTTAACCTCCACGTGCCACTCTAGAGTATAAAGTAGGTGTGCATTATTTGGATCACTTTCTCCTACGCGGCTTGCTAGTGTGGGTTTAAACTTTAGGCATGCATGAATTGACCGTGTTATGTTCTCGTATAAATTACAAGCGATTAGGTCATCAAAGGTATACTTGAACATCTTGGGAGCATAAGTTTGACAATCACTTTTAAGGAGCGGAATCACTTTAGGACCACTTTCATATATCAAAATGTGTTTCATAGGGATACCTTCTATCGCAATAGATGTTTGTTTGAACATGGCAAATCATTTATTTTTTCCACACCATTTGAAATTTGAGTAGGCATACATATTTGTTAATTTAAACCCATGTAGATCTTGAATCCTCCCCCCCCCCCCCCCCTTCTCTCCTCCTACATAGCGACTTTATGAATCATGGAACATGTATGGGAGTTTGTGAGAAGTAACACAAAGTCACCTAGATTTTCTTAATGCTTAACTTATCATATACAAAGAGTGATGTCGGACTATTAGAAACCAACTTTTTAGCATGTCCTACTGGGATGGGCGGACCAAGCTAACATTGCATAGGCTTATCCAATATTTAGGAGAATGGGTCCCATGCACATTCATTATTTTAGATCCCAATGTCTCTCAAAGTTTGAGAGGTGGAAAGAGCCCAGGGTGGCAACTCAAACAAATAATTACATGGGGCTCGATTGAAAATTTCACAAAGGCATAAATGATATACACATAATCGTACATGTAATCTAGATTATGTTCCAAGTAATTTGAGTTCAAGAGTTTCAAAAGAGAAGCGAGAGAGAAACCACCAAGAGAAGTCGGGAAAATAGTTAGGGTTAGGAGTTACAAACCAAAATAATCTAGATTATCTTCAAATTTTTGTAGATTATATAGATTATAATCAGGTATGATGGAGACTAGATGATGGACGAGCCCCCCTATCCAATAGAAAGTCCACATTATTTTCAAATTATTAATGTATTATAATACATAGACATGTTCAAATAAAAATTAATAAAAAATCATGTATTATGGACAGTCTCGATGTGCACTACATTACTCCATTCTAAATTATGTAAAAAACTTCTTTGGTATGAATGTACAAGGATAATATGGATGGATTATCTATTACAAAATATTTTGCACTAGTTGCCAGTCCAGGGTCAAAAGGAAGCCTCAAAATTTCACCCAACTTTCAAATTAGACTCCAATACACATCGAGCTATATAACAAGCTCTTAGCACAAAGTTTTCTCAAAGAAGGATCAATCCCACGGTTTTGTCCCTCTTTGAGGGACTTTGTGGATAACACTAATGGATAATTTAAATTTCATTCATGCAACATGGTGATTGGGTTCAAACCACCATCTCTACTTTAGACAAAATAAATTTATAGAGGATCGAGGTTTGGGTCACGGAGTCCCAAAAGGTTACAAAGGGTTCGTTGAAACCGTCCACCAATGTGAGGCGACTCCCTTCACATTTAAAGAAATTGTCCAAAACATGTGCTAGGGTTGCCCTAAACAACTACTCGTGATATATTTATCAATGCATGGTAAGACCAATGCGCTCAAATTCACGTCGGATTACCCAACCTTGGTTATTTATTTATGCACCAGTTTTTGAAAAAAAAAATACACCCACAACGAAAAACGATACCTTATTTTCAAAGTCTCCACTTGTCATAAGAGAAACATTGGGTACTCCTTTCACACACTTTTGAGCCTAGCAATGGATGACCGGATTGTTGCGGTTACATTTTTAACGTTTATCTTTCACTTCAAAGGCTATGTAACCACCATGTAACACAAGCGGATAAACGTGTTACATTGCCACTTGTGTTTTGGCCATTGAGAGAAATTACTAGTGTGAACATGTTCCAATGCTCCCATCATTGCATTGAGGTAATGCGGAGGCTTATATTTCAATACCTCTATAAATAGATTCGGTGTTGTGATACAAAGTATCCCACTCCATAGTTACAAAGGATTTTTGTTCATGTGTTTGTGTGTATTCTTAGATCCCTTTTTGGATAACCTATACTAAAAATGGCTTGTTGCCAAACCTATCAAGTGTTTTACTAAGTGTAGTTTAATAGCATGACTCCGACCATTATATTAATTATATAAGCAAACAATTTGCAACCCTCATGATGTTGTTTTTATAAAGAAAACAAATATACCTCGTTGAGTTGTAAAGGCAATACATACTCTTAGGCATCAACACTAATAGAAAATCATATCCAAAAAAACGGAAGAAGCCGAAACCGGTTACGGTTCTTTTAACTAGCTTGACCTGCAGTCGTTAGACGATTATAGATTTTATTTTTTTTCATTTTGCGACTGCAATTTGACATGTGTGGGACGTGTAATATACCGTTCGAAAGGTATTTTCAAGACCATCCCAAAATTATATTACACACCCCCAAATGTTTTAAATTTCAATCGCTATACCATAAAAAAATGCAGTCGTTTAGCAACAACATATCATGTTGGTCAAAACAATCGCAACTGATCAAATTGCGGTTTGTTTTTTTGGCGTAGTTTTCTACTAGTGCATATACAAGTTTTTTTTAGAAAAAAAAACTATTCGCGAAGAAAACATTCGCATTGTATCCTCCAAACATAACTTTGACTACATTATGTATGGTGATTAGTATGGGCCATGATCCTCGAGAAATACCCATACTAGTCTTCCACAATGGAGATGGCCTTTCCCACAATGGTTGGTTGATACATAATTAACATGAAATATTATCTATGCACAATGGAGCAGGCGGTGGTGGTGAGGCCACCACCACCGTTCCCAGCCGCTTGTAAATTGTGGGCATGAACAACAAAGTGGCATAAAGGGATCATTGGGGCCCCCATGTGAAAGTGAATCATAATTCATATGCACATGTGCAATGGCCAAGATGACAAGGTCCAAACTAGTACAAATACATGACACAAATATCATTTTCCCCCGTCTATGGGAGGAGTTTGAAATTTCATGTTGAAACTATATTTTGAGAAACCCATGTTTTGTTAGTTCACATTCATGTATAACTAATAGTCCACTTTGAGTTGTAAGTGACAATGTTCTTCTACTATTATAATGACCATAAGTTCTTTATGATATTTAGTGTCCCTAACTACTTGACGTTACACGATCCTATGATTATTTCACATAGGATTCCTTTCTCACAATTTAAGTACATACCAATAGTATGAACACTATATAATGTAATATACCTCACTTGATAGAAGATTGGAAATTTACAATCTTAAAATCAAGACTACATAACCCCAAATTATATGTGACTATAATTGCCATCAAAAGAATTATAATGCAAAGGGGTCGATAAAGGTTAAATGTAACCTCTCAAACCCTTACGATGTTTAGCACCTCCTTTACAAATTGCTTTGAGTCAACATCTCCCATTAATTGCCGTTACAACGTTTCATTGTTCTAACTATAAAACCATTTGTTGGTCCAAATTTATGAGCACAACTAGGAATTCCATTCCTTGATACACTCAAATGTGGAATATAGAATGATTCAACGTGGTTGCACATCCCCCAAAACGGGGTTGACCTAAACACCGCAAAACTCTAGCCAAAGATAGGAAGATAGACACACCGACTTGCTAAGAACCCACCGTACTATGACCTCCCTTGCATCTAAGTTAGCACTTTTGGCTTGAGGTTGACCCATACATGTGAATCATGAATAGGTAATATTTGTAGGTCAATGTGTAGATGTTTTTAGCAAGTTGTAGCTTGTCTTGTGCCTTATCTCCACGACAACTATGTGGATACATTTCCATTAAGAAGTGAAAATGGAATGTCGATGTCAACGAGACTTCTGGCCAACAACCTTATAAAAGATGACCACATATAATCTAACACTAAGAAGAAAGAGAAAAACATAGTTTTTGTTTCTCCTGTTTGTTAACTACTCCCTCCGTCCCAAAATGATTGTCTATGTTCTTAACTTTAGCGAGATTAAGGCATGCTAACCATTGACCAAGTGGTTGTAAGTACGAATCTTAGAATAGAAAAACAATAATTACTCCGAAACACCCCTTGAAAGTTGCGGCGTCGAAAGACTTCTTGATGACGCAAGTTTGGCACAAAAATGTTTGACTTCGAGCCTCAAATTTCTAGCCAGGCAGATCAACTGGAGAATCATTTTGGGACTAAAAATTCCGGGAGGCATGACAATCATTTAGGGATGGAGGGAGCACAACAAATAGGCATGTCACATTGCATTGTCCATCCAATGGCCTTGCTAAATATGTAAAAGGTAAATAGCCATCAACCTCATTGTATTTTTATGGCTCATTGTGAAGATCTTATTCTATGAACTTATACCACAGGTGCCCATACAAGATTAGTTTCAAAATTCAATTTTTTCTAAAGTTGATGTGCAATCTGCAAGACTAGAAATCAAGTTGACCTTTTGAAAAAAATAAAAATAAAAATCACAGGTGAATATGACATTTTCATGAATCCTATGTTAACTATAAAAGCAAATATTCTCCTTCTTTATGAATAAATGTATAGAGCTCCCAATTGTGTTGAATATTGAGTCTAATAAATTTCAAACCAAATTGTCCAACCCTTATTCAACAATGTTTTTGGATGGCCGTTCT
Organism: Polytrichum commune; assembly: GCA_950295325.1. Classification (NCBI taxonomy): domain Eukaryota; kingdom Viridiplantae; phylum Streptophyta; class Polytrichopsida; order Polytrichales; family Polytrichaceae; genus Polytrichum; species Polytrichum commune. The sequence continues at coordinate 3,258,385 of OX485804.1, forward strand.
TAGATTCACACTTAACTACACATGACTCAAATGCAGGTGATCAAATTAGGCCCTAACCACCATGCACCACTCATAATTGGTGATGGTTATTGCCACCCTCACCCCTAAGATTATATGCTCGAGTTTCATAGGCTTTTCATTAGGTCTTACTTAGCTCCAAATTAACATCCACATGTCGACAAACTATTGAGGGAGTTCATAATATTTGCTTCTTTGAGAACATGATGGAATTTGGAACATTGCATTCACATACACCATCATATAAAGTTGGGAACTTGCAATTCTACATACATGTAAGTTCAAATGTTTTCACACAACGGTCACGTGTGGTTGGCATGTATGTTTGTTTCAAGAGCCTTGTTTTTCTCACAATAACTACAAATTATAAGTTCATTGGTTGTATCATGGAGCATAGTTGTTGGTTTCATTGGCATTCTTTGTCCATAATAGGAATACCTCGATTATGCCTATAATACATGTAAAGTGTGGATATATACCATGGTGTGAATCAAACTACCTTGCTAAATTGAAGTGCACATGTGGAGATCGAGATTTCGTATTTCATTGTATTCCCTTGATAAATTACAATGCAAAAGTAATTTTAACCAACGATTTAACCACAAACAGTTAAGTACACAACACCTTGTCAAAACATCACGTTCAAACTTCAAGTTTAATGGATATTCCACCAAGAAATAGGTAACTAGAAGAATCCTCTCTCTCCTTTGTGTGGGTACCTACTTAAGTATGCACTTTGACATGGAGTTGTTGGTGCGCACTTTACTCATATCGCTTTCTAGGCCCTCTGATTTAATGAATCGTAATGGGAAACAGATGAAACTTGAGGCAACCCGCTTGACTGAATCCTAATGATGTGAAATCATTGCAAAGTTAAGCAAGCTGAATGCGTCGAGCAAGCAGGCGCTAGGGCGGGAGTACAAAGTCAGTGAAGGCGCCATCTGGAAAGTTTGGGAGAATTGCGGAGAACATACTGCAACGAAATCTAACCTATCGAGACACTTGTTGAATCTAAAAACGCTACCAACTTAAAAGGTTTCGAAGCTCTACATAACATTGTCCTTGACATCGACAACCAATTGCTTTGCTCCAATGTTCAAACGGAAGTTGGACAAATGTATGATGAACTACGACAATCATTTGAGACGTTTCAGTGAAACGTTAACAAATTGACATTTAATGTCAAGCATAAAAAATTCATGCTTTCGCGGCAAATGACTATGCATGACATGTTTAAACAATAAAGTATGAACCCTAATTTTTGTCAAAAAAATTGCACACTTAACCGGGAATCCGGGATGCGTACTTAAATGGGTGCGTACTTAAGCGGGTGGATTATTGTACTTGAATAAAGTGCCATCATCGAGCCATTATATGAGGTCACCACTTTAACTATACTTTTTGGAGAATTCTAAATATCGTATTAATGTAATTGCACCCAAAAATTGTTTGGCTCATGCATGTGCCACTATATGGGCTTTTGCCACCGCTTATCATTGCAAACGATATTGTTAGTAGAAATTTAAAGAAAATGCTTGCTTATTAAAGATCAAGTGGATACTCCTTGCACGTTATTTTATCACCACTCTCAAAGGAAATTGTAATGTTTCTAAAAACCTCCAAGTATTGTAAGTTTAAGCCCTTCTAAAATTGCCAAACATAATATCTTGCACATTACAATAATTTACTTATTTTTGTAGAATATTGTGATGCTATGTTATACCACATATGCACCACATCAAACCAAACTCATTAAATTAGTGACACAATTTAAAATGATAAAGCCCACTCTATAAAGATGGTTAGCAAGATGAACATGTAAAGACCAATGAGAAGCGGACACGTGGCTAAACATAGTGAACATGGTTGTCATCGGGGAAGAAGAAGTGAGAATAATAGGGTCCTTTGAAATAGTTACCATACTTCACGGTAGATGTCACTCTCTAGAAACCAAATTCAAGATTTTTTTATCTTGGTGGACCAATGGAGACGGACATGTGGCAAAAGTTCTAGAAGTTACGGAGCAAAGACTTTGGGAACGGAATAAACAGGACTTTAGAATTTTGCATAAGTACTTGCAAGTTGTCACTATGAAGAACACAAGTCAAAAGTTCATTCACATGTAGTTGGTGCCAATAGCTAACAAAGTCTAAGTTGTCACATCCAATGGGAAATAATTGCACATTGTAAAGGCTTCTATAATGGCATGGCCATTCTACCTTGATTTCTCATATAGAATACGATGTTCTTGGCGATTATTTTAGAACATCAATATAGGTTTGTAAAATTTCCAAGAGAATGCTAAAAGAACGTCAAGGTATGAGATTAAAGTTACGAAAATGCTAAAGTTTTGGATGTTTTGTATTTTCAAAAAACCATGTCAAGACTTTTCAAAGATGATTATATAAATATAAATATACATATGCGTACACACATATATATATGTGTGTATATACACACACACACACACACACACATATATATATATATGAGATTTGTAAAATTAAATTGTTATGAGTCCCATGATAAGGGACCAAGTAGTGGAATGTCACAACGATGTCATAAGTATGAACAACTACATTGTTGTCATGAAAATGATCCTTCTAAAAGACGACTTCAAACACAACAACCTCATACTCACGAATCTTTGGAACAATTAGAGAAAATTGGATGAATGTCAAAATTCTCATGTAACTGAAGGTAGAAACACCCAATTATGAAACTTAAATTTTGTTACAAAAGAAGCAACCATGTACTTCACCATATGAATATTGGTTATACTATTCCAAGGACTAGAAACGCAACTCATTTGTTGAACATCCAATTGGGGGGGGACCATATGACAAGAAAGGTCACATTAGAGGATTATGACATTGAACTTTTCTACATAAATTATACATGTTATGATTCACGTGATCTCAATGTCACTATGCTCAATATGCAGTTGCTAATCCAAATAAAATGTTGCATGATTTGTCTCTAAGTTAAGCAAGGGATTGTAGTGCTCAAAGTGTCAATGCGATAGAGGCTTCTACCGTACCGCATCGTTGACATCCCTTGCCATGAAGAAACTCTCCAAGAATCTAGAATCAAGAAAAACGAAAACGATGAAAAGGAAATCGTCTTTGATGGAAAAGGAAACGAGATCATCTGCAAAGCATTGACCGATGGTGTACGAAGGTTTTGAGGATTAAGTTACGTACAAGTCAATATTTTATGAGATGTGAACCCTAAATCTCACGAGCTTTGTCAAAATCAACACGGGGTTGTCGTAATTTGTCCTGTGACAAAGGACCACATAAGTTGTTGAATTATCACATCAAAATCCAAAGAATGGACAACGACCCCATTTCTCATTATTGAAATCAATCACATGAAAGCCGACAACTTGAAACGCAACAATTTTCAATGTGATTATCTTTAAATACGTTTAATCAACATTGTGAATCTTTAGATATGAAGCTTATGGTGGGACACCGATGTTCCATATTACATTGGTCAAACCCCGAAGTCCAAGTCAATGTCAAAAGTGGTCAGTTGAAAGTGATAAAAGCGGCGTTCAGATTATCTCAACATCATGTACATGTTTTGATGTTCGAAGTTGGTTTTTATTTTTGACCACTTACAACCACAAAACCAATCATTAAGGAGGCTCTAGTTTAATCAGTGTCCCGCCATAAGGTTCATATGGCCATTGTCAACACCATGAAATTGTGAGGGATTTTCTGACCCATCCAAAGTTGTTCCATGGAAAATTGAGACTGAATTTTGTGGGGTCACATGCCTTCAACTTTAGTGTAAAACAACGTGATTAGGTTCGGAATCAAATGATAAATTCATGATCATATTGTTAGTTTGTGTGGTTTTTTTATTTTTTATTTGTTATTTTTTTTACTTTTACAAAAAAAAAAAAAATCGAGGATTGTGAGATTTGAAGTGTCACAATCTTCCAATATTATGTTTAGATATGCTACTTTGATGTAAGAGCTTCATGTATAATATCGTGGTCCATGAAACATTGTCCATTTCATGTTAGTCAGGGTCCCATTTGGTTTATTCAATTTTTGACATTTTTGTGGTGCTTTGGTCCATGAGCTTCAATATAGAATAAAGTGGAACATTTCAAACTCATATCATTTCCATGAACTAGAAATGTTAGATCTCAATGGTCATAGGACCCCAAGCTCCATCTAGAGTGTCCATATGTATCTGATTTAATGAACTTTACTTATTAAACAAAGTTGTGAAGAGTGAACTCTAGATTGCATCGGTCTTGTTCATTGATCCACACCAAATTTAAGTAACCATTGCATCTAGTCGACTTTTGGTTCAATTGACTAAAAACATGGTTGCATAACATGATTGATATTGGCAAAAGTCATAACTCATGAATACTAAAACTTTTGTACAATCAATGTTTTTGTTAACTAGAGGACGAATTAAAGGTCATTGAGGAGACTAAGTTTGAGAAACACCATGGTGCCTTGCCATATTTTGAACCAATTAATTTTTAAAATAATTATTTATAAATTCATGAAATATTATAAATCATAAAATTGGTTAGTTGAACATATATGCTGAGTACGTTCATAGAAATTGGCCACATATTTGGCACTTGCAAAGGTGTTATGTGCATGTATACATGATGCAAAGCTTTGGATATTGGACCAAGATTATGTAATTTTTTTTTTGTGAAGCATACCAAGGTGATTAGATGCCTAACAATCACAATATGGGGGTAGGATATGAGTTTCCGAAAAATGTTGAGGCTCATTTTCGAGTCTCCTTGTATATCGAGGGTGATTAAGTGTTGTGCAAATTTCCAAATCTGTGATAAATATTTAAGAGATCCCGAGGAAGTATATTCACTAGTAGAAAACTATGCCAAAAAGAACCGGAACCAAAAATTGGTTGCAGTTGTTTTGACCAACCTTATTTGTAGTTGTTAAACGATTGCAATTTTTTCTTTTCGTTTAGTGACTGAAATTTTACAAATTGGGAGCATGTAATATACCATTGGAAAGGTTTTGAAAATACCTTTCCAACGGTATCTTACACGCTCCAGAATTATTAAAATTTCATTAGGAATAAGAAAAAGAAAACTATGTAGTTCTTTAGCGACTACCAATCATGTTGGTCAAAAAAACCATAGCCGATTTTGGCTGCAATTTTTTTCAGCATAGTTTTCTACTAGTGGATGAAGTCTCTAGTGTTCCATCATCATTCAATTTGGTTTCTTTGAAAATTGTCACTAAAATAAAAGAGAAAGAATCCTCGTGAAAATGAATAAATAAACACACACACACACACACATTTATCCAAAAAGAAAAGAAAAAATCTCCAAAGTAAATGAAAATGATAACAATCAAGATATTGGGTGGTAGAAAACAACAATTTATGATTTAGATTTTTATCAAGAGTGGTTTTCAGAGAGTAATCTCATGCCATGCATTCAGACATGCATTGTACAGTGTGAATCCATACATAGTTTAATTTATTTTTGAGAGTACACTTTTTGTTGGTAAATTTATTTGTTAAATTGACTTCAAAAGTGTCCAAACATATTAGCAATGTCTAGAGTCCGACATAGCCGCTCATTCCTCCTCACTTTAGGACTTAAAAACTAGGATATGTGTCATGGTACTATTGGTTCTGGCCTGATCAAATTCAGTCCCAACCTTATCAAAATTATGGTACCCTATAGATTGTTGATGGGGTCTTGATCGGGAATATGCGCCTCTACTATAGACTTGTTTAGTAGACACTCCAGTTAATTTTAGCATGAATCTAGCTCCTTGTACACGGACCCCACCTCCTTCAACAAGTCCCACTGTTTGCCCAACTTTCAAAATTAGACTCATAGTAATTCCATATCCTTGATCGAGTGGTTAATAACAAACTCCTTAAGAAAAGCAATTTTCTCTGTGTTAGACATGCATGTCTAGAAGTCTTTGGAGATAACTTAATCACATGCCAAAGCCTCACGTGTTCCATCATGAGTCCCTTTCGCAAGTAAGAAACAACATGGGTCTAGGCCATAGAATACACTTCCTGTTTGACACGGGCGGTCCTTTGCACACGGGCGAGTCCAAGTACCGCCCGTGTCAAGTGGGAAGTGCATTCTAAGTAGTCACATGTTTCTTTACAAATGCTTAAATTTGTCTCCCAAGTAAAATAAAAGATAGACCATCATGAAAATAAGATGGAGAATCTAGCAAGAAAAGTCACATCATAACTTTACTAAGCCACTAGATGATGGTATGTTTCAAAAGAAAGAGGTTGAAATTAAAAGGAAAAAAACCATAAATTTATAGAAACTTCACAATACACAACATGAGTGCTCCCCATAAACATGGAATCCCGAAATTAAAGGAGATTTATGCCTGCCTAATGCATGGTCCCATAAAATGCAGCCAAGGAGCTAAGTGATGTTAAGTTAACTTAACAATGATGAGACTCGAATCTAACTCATAGTGTGACTGACTCTTCTCTGAAGCAAACAAAATGAGAAGTGTTGAAGCATTGCCGATTGAAGTTGACTCCCTCGCTCCATCTTTGCAAAACAAGAAAAGAAAACTTTATGGAAAAGAGACCACATGTGTGGAATGGGAAGTGCGTTCTAGGCCCGTGTTTCTTTACTACTTATTACTCGATGATCGAAAGATGTCGTCTCCCAAAGTACTAAAAGAAAAGGAAAAAACACCATGAAAATGAAAGAAAATGTATCAAGAAAAGTATACCACCTCCATAGATCGAGGACTCAAAATATATCTTATTATTATAGAGCAACTCTTCTCCGAAGTAAACGAAAACGAGAGCTCCGGAGCATTGACCGATGCAGTTGACTCATCGTCCTCCGAAGAAGCAACAACAAAGGATAAGCAAATGCAAGCTTCTTGTCGCTTTGTTTACCGAACTCGCAGAGACCGACTCAAGCCACTGGAATAGCAAGCCCTAACTCAAAGGTTGAGGAGGTAAACTCACTCTTGTAAAACCACACTCGCTCGCTTGATCGCAATTCTCCAATGCTCTTTTTTACAAGCGATCGATCGATCGATCGATTGATCTGCGACTGACGACGGACGGTCGGTCGGTCGGGCAGCCCGCTTACTCGCACGTGCGTCGAGATTCACTGCAGGCATTGAAGCGGACACCGGGTTTTTTTTTTTAAATTTTTTTTTGTTGGGTTTTGGTTTGGTTTGCCATTTGGTTTCTTTGGCCGCACGGGAGCCTGCGCTGTCCTGTGTCAGGGTTTCAACAACGAGACGAGTCCCGGCTGTTACGTTTTGGGCTGGAGCGTGGGAAGCAACAGGACGGAATTGTTTGTGGTGGTGGTGGTAGCAGCATTGGCGAGGGTTTGGTGTTGGCGATGGCGAGTGTGATAGGGTAATTGGAGGTTTGAATTGGAACGGGTTGAAGGTGGTGTCGGGGACGACGATGTGGCAGCGGTAGCGATCGAGGTTGGTAATTGTTTGTTTATTGGCTCTGCAAGAGATGAGAATGGTCGAGTGGATGGAATCGGCGGATTTGAATGAAGAAAAGCGTAAGGGAAAAAAAACATCAGCTTATTTTGTAGTTAGCGATTGTGAGGCTCCACTCTAATTCTGGAAGAGACATCATACATGAGGTGTATGGAGTATAGGAGTGGATTACAGTGGCGGATTTGGATGAGGAAAAGCGTAAGGGGATAAGCATAAGCTTACTGTGTGTGGTTAGTGATTTCGAGGCTTTAATCATAAGGTGCATGGTGTAGGGGAGTAGTGGATCGAAGTGGCGGATTTGAGTGAAGAGAGCGTAAGGGGAAGTGCATAAGCTGAGGCCCTACCTAATTCTGGAAGGGATATCATACATAAGGTGTATGGAGGAGAAGGAGGAGTGGATTAAAGCGGCAGATTGAATGAAGAGAGCGTAAGGGGAAAAGCATAAGCTTACTGTGTAGTTAGTAATTGTGCAGCTCTGCCTAATTCTGGAAGAGATATCAGACATCGGTGTATGGTGTAGGTAGGGTGTGGTTGCATCGGCTAGAGTAGAGGAGTTGAGGAGTGGATTAAAGCGGCAGATTTGAATGTAGAAAAGCGTAAGGGAAACAGCTAAGCTTGTTGTGTAGAAATGATTGTGAGGTTCTAATTCGGGTAGTGACATCATACACACATAGGTGTATGGGTATGTAGGTGTGGTGGATTTGAATGAAGAGGGCGTAATGGATAAGCGTAAGCATATTGTGTAGCGATCGTGAAGCTGTAATTCTGGATGAAGCATCATACATAAGGTGTATGGTGTAGGTAGGGTGTGGTTGCATCGGATGGAGTATAGGAGTTGCGGAGTCGATTAAAGCTGCGGTGTGAATGAAGAGAGCGCAAGGGAACAGCATAAGCTTATTTGCGAAGTTAGTGATTCTGAGGCTCTACCTAATTCTGGAAGAGACATCATCATACGTAGGTGTATGTAGGTAGGGTGTGGCGGATTTGAATGAAGAGAGCGTAAGGGAAAAGCGTAAGCATATTCTGTAGTGATTGTGAGGCTGTAATTCTTGGAAGAGACATCATACATTAGGTGTATGGTGCAGGCAGGGTGTGGTTGCTGCGGATGGAGTAGAGGAGTGGAGTAGAAAGAGGAGTGGAGGAGGAGGACGACGAGATGGCTCGAGTGACGATGCCGGTGTTGATTTTTTTGGTGCTGGCGGTATGCGTGGCGACGTACAACACTGTGACTATGATTTCGAGCTACCAGCGAGGGGGCCGCCTGGACGGAGGGGGTAGCATAGGCGAAGTAGACGAGGATGATCAATTCGCTTTTGACCCGTTAATCAAGATGCCCGCTGACGCGAAGAAGGGGCCGAAGCGGTTGTTCCATGTTGCCGTCACGGCGAACGATTCACCTTACAACCGCTGGCAGTGCCGCATCATGTACTATTGGTACAAGAAGTTCAAGGATCATCCTGACTCGGAGATGGGGGCCTTCACGCGTGTGCTGCATTCTGGAAAGCCTGACAATTTCATGCACGAGATCCCCACCTTCGTTGTGGACCCCTTACCAGACGGAGAGGATCGGGTATTCACTCCTTTGCAAACTTCTTGCTATACATATTTTCGCAGCTTGTTGTTTCGGGAGGGGTTTTATTTGATGTAGTAGTATTTCGAGATCAACCATTGCAAGCAATGCAGTGGAGAGGGTTGGGGGATTGTGACCGGCATTGATCACCTCGGAGCTTCCAGTTCTACAAGCTTTGACTGGCATTTTAGCTTCATATCAATCGTAACACCATTCACCTTTCCATGAAAGCGAGTGATTGATAACGCAATTCTGGCTAAGTCTATTGCTCTGGTGATAGAAAGTGAGGATTTTTACTGCAGCTAAAAATGTTGAGATTATTAGAGGGTATAGCTTAGTTTGACTCGTTGAATGTGGTTTCTCTTCTGTCTCTCCGTTAGGTTCCTCAATCTGGAACGGGTTGCATTGTTGACAATAAGAAATGAGATGGTGAAATGACTTGCTGTATTGCATAATGCATTGTCTTTTGTGGCTATGTGGGAAGCCAAAGGTTTGCAAAGTAGTGTTTTATTTGCATGTTGGATTGGATAAGACTCTTGGAAGGTCTTTAAGCAACATTGGGGCTGGTGTTGGTGCAGGGCTACATTGTTTTGAACCGGCCATGGGCTTTCGTGCAGTGGCTTCAAAAGGCTAACATTGAAGAAGAGTAAGTATGGTTCAAGTTGTGTGTACATTGGTTGTTTCTTAGGATCTTGTTGTCATCTGCAATTATGGTCACTCAGGTATGAGATATGTTGTACTAAAGAGTCTCTTAATTACCTTACATTTTAAGACTTTAAGGGAGGTTCTAGTCTTGACTCTACTTTCACGAATCCTTTGGTTGGATGGAGGTGGTTTACCAATTTGGTCGAGCTTGGGTAATGGTTGACTTGGTTATTGGTGGTGTTGCTTGGCACATCAGTTACATCATGATGGCAGAACCGGATCATGTATTCATAAAGCCCCTTCCAAATTTAGCAACTGAGGACATGCCTGCTGCCTTTGCGTTCTTCTACATCACACCAAAGGAAAATGAGGAGGTCCTGAGGAAGTTTTATCCAAAAGAATTGGGACCAATCACAAACATTGACCCCATTGGCAATTCCCCAGTCATTATCAAGAAGGTACTTCCACCCTTTCTCATAGTGTAATTACCTCAACAATCCTGTTTCCTCAGCACTTTTACAAGGTAGATGTTTGGACAACGTTTCAATAGATACATGTGTGGTGATTTGAGGTCAATCTCTGTAATTCAAGATTTGCAAGTTCTGGTCTTGATTGCTGTGTTCTTTTTCTGAGAGTAGAGTCAATTGGAGAAGATAGCACCTACGTGGGCAAATGTCTCCATCAACATGAAGGATGATCCAGAAGCTGACAAGAAGTTTGGTTGGGTTTTGGAAATGTAAGTGGACTTCAAAGTGAACTTCAAATTCCAAATATAAAAAAGTGTCCTGTTTTAGCAAGAGTATTTAACTGTCATTTGTTAGATTCTGCTTTTGCAATCTTGCTGACGCCAGGGATGTAATTCTTCTGGGCAGGTATGGTTATGCAACTGCCTCAGCTCTGCATGGAGTGAAACACATGTTGGTCAAAGATTTTATGCTTCAGGTAATCCTACGTTGCAACTGTAAGGAATACGTTCTTTTGTTTCCTCACGAGGGTCTTCTCTTTATAGTGTTACATCGTCGTCTGCACAGAACTGGGCAGGTTTGATTGATTGGGCTGGTTTGTTTCTTCACTAACTGAATCCAATTGTTGAACTTCACCCACAACTTGGACATGCTTCAACGTTTATCACGTTTCGTTGCAATGTAAGCTGCTTTGAATGGCACGGATGGCAATGAATCTTTTAGCAGTTGATGTGAAATCTGAGAAATTCATTGACCCATAGACTAATACAGACATCTGTTTCTTGCAGCCTCCATGGGATGTGGAGCTAGGAAATAAGTACATCATACACTACACCTACGGATGTGACTACAGTCTGAAGGTGGGCATTAGTTGCTATCAGCAAGTCAAGCCTTTTAGGTTATAGAGTTGTTGGATTTTGGTCCTTCTTGGCTTCAGCAAGTTTTGTATCTGCCCTGCCAGTTTCAACCAGTCTTAATCTTACGAGTTCATGATGGTGGTCTTCTGCTGATCCAGGGTGAATTGACTTATGGTAAGATTGGAGAATGGAGGTTTGATAAACGCTCCTACACAATGGGAGCCCCACCAAAAAATCTCCCTCTACCACCCAAGGGTGTACCTGAGACAGTTGTAAGATTCATTTCCTACCTCATCATCAATGTGAATTGAAAATCCATTGCACTTTCCAGAATGCAAGTGTAGTTGAGGGTATTGCAATGCATACAACATCAAGGTGGGTTTACACACAACCACTATTTCAGTGGTTGGTGGTTGTAGTTTATTTTCTTTGGCTATATTTTTGAGGGATAAGGAGGGATAAGGTGCATTGATAACAACCACAACTACTCAACCTTGCCCAACTACAAACAAGGTGTAGTTAGGAATAGTTACAATAGTTGTAGTTTACCTTTGGATTTTTTTTGGTAGTTACTTATGTGGTACTGGGAGAGAACTTGAAGGCCAAAGCATGGGAGAGGTCAAGAGTAATTGTCTCATCCCACTTACTCTTAGACAAACTTTCCACTAGAATCCATTATTTGTCTATCTCTACTCCACAGATTGCATTAATAGGAGGCACAAACATTGAGGTCAAATCCACTCTTCAAATACAAGAGTAGTTGTATGTAAATGAAGAATTATTGTAGTTGTGGTTAAAGGTGGGCCTAACCCACACTCAAGCACCGCAGTGGTTGTGTGTACACGCACCTTCAGACTTCAGCCACAAACCTAACGCTTGTGGCTGGTAAATGATGGCAGGTGACATTAGTGAAGGCTGTGAATGAAGCAACTGCAAGCCTTGCAGACTGGAAGGAAGGGGAATAGTCCTTGTGGTCCCATGGCACTTCTTCAAAAGGACCTTGTAGTCACCTCCAACAAAGCTCCATCAATGAGCTTACTGCACTGATTTAATCCCCTTCCCAATATTCTGCAGGATAGAAAGTCCCAACAGGGGGGACTCCAAATTGTACGATGTAGTAGCAGGATATTGCTCATTCACATTTTCAATTCAGAAGTACAGTCACCTGCTCACCTGGATTCACCCTGTTATTTGTTCCTCAGAGTAAGCAGCAGCACCCATCTTCCTCGCCACCTCAATCATATTTTTATTTTACGCTATAGAGGGGCTTGAGGATCAGGCACATCATCATTACAGCTTATAATAGAGTAGGGTAGGAAGTCACAGTAGCTCGAAGAGCAATTTTTGTAATTGGACATAAACCCCCTTGCACATATTGGGGTCAAATCTGGAAAACTTGTGCCAGTGTAGCGTTCAGGTGCTTATAGTGCAAGATGGGGGTGGTTCTGTTTCCCCACTAGCTGGTGGAAGGATGGCAACATCTGTGCGTGTATAAAGGTATGCAGGTGTTATTTGGTTAGTTTCCTTATTCAGACACCTATATTTGATTTGTGCTGGGCTAGGTGAGGATCAAAGAACAAACATCATGAAGACACATGTTTATAAGAGATTGGATTACCTCTTCAAACTTTATTAACCACTCCACAATTGGGAGGACCTATGTATTCAACTAAAGCAATCAACAAACATGCAATACCTATAACCATAACTATATTCTGGGAGATCTGATTTCTGTTGATGCTTCCTTGTGATTTGCTAATGTAACAGCACTTGATGTTTTGAATATAATCAGTAGGAGTCGGAGAACATGAAAAACAAATCGAATGATGCCCACAAAGCTAATTTTTTTACTGACATCTCTGATGTTCTTCACTGGTGTAGTGGTAGCCTTGTTGGCATAGAATCTCACCTGTTTGCTTGGCCACATTGAACCTGCTAACTTTCTGTGAATTTTTTTTCATCAGACAAAAGTTATCCAACAGCATGTGACAAGCCTTCATGCAAACCTTCTTCAGACCAGTATTTGATCTGCCACCACTTTTGCATGCCACTGTTGTTTGTTTTGTGCTACTTAAACACACTAGAAGAAAACTTGTCCATTAACACTACAACTCATGGCAAGAAAATGCATAAAGAAACCATTTTGGTTGTCAATTGGAGGTTTTTGGTTGTCTATTATTTGAAATCCGTAACCAAATTCAATTATTTATGCATTTTCTCATCATGAGTTGCAATGAGCAAGTTGCAATGGAGGGTTGGAATGGACTAGTTTTCTTCTAGTGATGGGTGTTCCTGCATCAAATTAAGTTTATTGTCTTGGGACTTTTAACATTGCAATGTGCATGTGGCAATGACTTCCCCAAATGTTACTCATGGCTTTGAAAGTACTTCACATTTTGGTAATGGCCACATAGGGTATGCGGGTGTTATTCAACTACTTTTCTTAATTGGATACCTATATTTGAATGGTGTGTAGTTACGTATGGTACTAAGAACCTACATCATAAAGACACATGTTTAAAAAAGATTGGACCACGTCATCAAGTTTTATTAACTACTTTACACTAAATAGTCAACACCATTAAGAGAACCTATGTATTCATTTAAGGAATCAATATACATGCACGTCTAATAACCAAAACTAAATAAGAAGAGTTTGATTTTCAATATAATTTTTGTTGATGTTTCCTCATACATTTGCTTAAAGTGGGAGAGACATTGATATGATTTCTTTTCTCTTTTCTCTTTTTCCTTTTTCTTTTTAGTAACGGAATACAAACATCAAAAGGTAAAGCTGATCAATAGAAGAAAAACAAAGCCTTAGAATGTCCAATGAGAATCTGAACTTGTGGATTACAAAGAGTTAAGGTTGATCGGGCTAATGTGGACGCCTCTAGCTCTGTGGAATCATCCAACCAATGGTTTAGGGCCTTAGAAGTTTTAGCATGTTAGCAATTGCGAATTCATACTAAAGAACTTGAAATTGTTGAAATGAGAGTTGAGGAAAATGTTGATCTAGGTTTTGGAATCAAAGATTCTTTGCTTCCCAATTTGGTATTATAGGGAGGGAACTCTTTTATTGTTCAATGTTGTGTAAGTAGACAACATCATTAGCATGTACTACGTGAGTCATTTGTCAATGAAAACCTACTTCAATACCAATATGGGTTGCGTCATGTCTCTAAAGTGGTCATATGTAAGATAACAATGTTGTGGGTTTGGCTTTTTGTTATAGAATTCCCACAATACAAGTTGGTCAACACCTCATAGCCACATGCCGCCTCCTAGTTTGCCCACATTGCCCACCTCGCCCAAAAAAGTCAAGCGTGTTATAGCTCAGTGGATAGCACTCCTAATTATGGAGGACGGTGGGTGTAGTTTGACTTTTGCAAAGATGACTAACCCAAATATCATCAAGGTGGTGGCTAAATAATCATATATTACTCACCCACCGAATTAGAGCAACTGTATCTCTGATTAGAAGTAAAAAATAAGTGTCCAATTAAGGGAACTAACTGAATTAGTCTCATCTACCTTAGGAGTCATTCTACTCCTAAGCAGGAAGTTAAAATCTTTGATCAATGTTAACATGGCACATGCTATATAAGGTAGAGGGTGCTATATCCAACACCCCACCCAAAAGCAACACCTACAAACAACCCCTAATCCCATACCCATAACACACCTTAATCCATTTAAATGTCTCCGGTGTAAAGAGGAGGTCGATTTGGGTGAAAAGCACGGTGGTTTTGGGCAAAAGTGGGATTGGAGGTGAGCAAGCATTGGAACGTAGCTAGGGGTGGCTTACTTGTATGTATTTATTAAGATCCCACATACAAAGGTTATAATAGTTTTTTATTTTAATATATAAATTTTAATAATTTTCAATTTTTATTTTCAATTTTCAATTTGTTTTGGGGTGGAATGTTGGTTTTAATGCATGGGCGGTTTTGGGAGAAAACATGGTTGGTTTGGGTTGAAAAATAGGAGTAGTTTTGGATGAGTGTTGGGACAATTTTGGGAGTTGGCCTATGTAATTCATGATTTATATTTTTGTATATGTAGTGGAGGCATTTATTAAATTAAAATTGAAAAGCTTAGTACAAATAGATGAGTCCATTTTCTAGCATGTCATTAGTACATATAATTTTGGTTTCTTTATAATCTTCTCGTATATAGGGGGGTTAATTTCAAAGTAACCCACGCATGTCATTTAGGTTTCCAATGAAGAGTTCATCCCCTGGGATGCCAATATTGATCCAAATGATAACTCGAGTAGACAAAGGTTCTCTCACTTTGAGATTCCCACCATAATATTAATATTTGGATGGTATTATAATTTAATGGCCACATGTAGGTTCTTTGATATGACTACTGATATTGATTGTTGATACCATACACGTGCCTATATAGTACAATGGACTGGCACTCATCCAAACCCACAAATGATAAACATGACATGTGATCGTAGCCCTAGCTACGTTGAGTACAAAGTTGAAAAATGACATCAAAAGTGGCCCCATCTAAAACCAAGTTAACTACTTGTCCATTGATTTCTATCCATTGAACCAATACATACCAAATAATTAAGTACAATTTTGTATTAAAACTTCACTAATTAGCAATAAATTATTCATTTAGGGGGTTTGAAATAGTAAATAAGTATCCTTAATTCACCATTAAATATAGTTAGCAAAGAGAATTAGCAATAATTGTATAATTTAATATAGAGACAAAGTCTGTATAAAATGCGGAGATTTCTTGGTGCCTTGTGGACCAAGAGATCTCCCCATGTTAGTACATAATATTTTGAATGTACTAAATGATATAATGGGGAGACCTCCCGGTTCACACTTAAAAGATATTTTGAAGGGTTTAGGGTAGGCATATTTCACGGCATCATGGGGAGATCTCCCAATGTGGCTCCAAAGGTCAATATTGGAGAACCCACTAATATGATTCACCTTCGGAGTCACACTGGGAGACCTCCCGATATCATGTCCAATGAAAACTCAGATACATATAACTACGATATCATTTACAAGAATAAGAACAACTTCCCTCGATATGGCCTTTAAGACGCAAATTATAAGAGTTTAAACAACAATTTTGGACATATATCAAAGACGTAAACACATGAAGTCAAAATAATAAAAACATTAGACTGTATGATATACGTCAAGAGAGTTCAAGACAAAAATATGTAAAATTAAGGCTTTAAGGGTTAAGGGATAAGAAATAAGAGTTAATGTGGACAATAGCATGACATGGGAAAAAAAATCGACATGTGGACAATAAAATATCGGGAGCACTCCTAATGTATGATCAAGAAAATGCATTGTTGCATTTTAAAATTGACCTTAACATTGCTCATTATAACAAAAATAATAATGCTGATGCTTTAAAATACTATTTTATACTTCAAATGATTATCATGTATTAGTAAGCCATAAGGCTTATGCCACATTCGTAAGTAGAGAATATTCAAATGTGGAGCCTAGATCAACACCTTCCCAACTCCGATTTCAACGATTTCATATTCTTTGTTCCCCAATTCACAGTTGCTAACATGCTCAAGCTTCTAATTCTCATATCCATCGGTTGGATGATTCCACCTAGCTAGAGGTGTCCACATCAGCCATGTCTACCTCAGCTTTAAGCAATTTTGCTCGTCTTGTGGAATTTTGTACACTCTACTCTCTTCATGGTGCTAGAGGAGACATGGAACCAAGTTCGGACATCGAAGCAAACACATTGTTGCAAGTATAGCCTTGAAAGAGTTTCAAACCTTGGACAACTGCCAAAATAACTATAGGTAACTAGATTTTTTTCAATACATTTTAGGGAACAACTATAGGTAACTAGGTAATTTTTAAATTGATTTGAAGAACAACTATAGTTAACTAGAAAACTTTTAGACAACTGTAACTTGAGAGTCCCAAAATGTGTAAGGAGCCAAAAGGTGAGTTCCTTCATTTATCTCAAAAAATGAAATGTAATATATTATAACAAAATTTTAAAGGGACCTTATGTTAGAATCATTGTTTGTCACCCATGCTAGCCCATCCCAAGAAGGAATAGAACCCACCGTTCCTTGCAACAATTAAACACATTATATTTTAAGTTACTTATAGATAACAAGGTCGTGCTCATTGGATGTTGATTGAGTCTGAGTCACAAATGAAATTAGGTCCCAAATTTAAAATTATGAACACAACAAAAAAGAAAAGATATAGAGGCTTTGATCTGTCTCAGTACTACACTGCATGTTGTGCTCAACTTTAGTTAACTAGATATAACTATAGTTAACTAGATTTTTTTGTAGACCACAATTAAAACAATTATAATTAACTACATTATTTGGTATGCCAAATCATGAACAACTATAGTTACAAAAGGCAACTAGTTAAGTAATAGTTGAATTAGTTGGTTAGTTTTCCAAGGTTTGAAGAGTTTGTAGACCTCAAGAAGTAAAGCCGCAATTGACCCTACCACTGCACTATTTTGGGGTCAATTTGAATGTAGCAATTTCTCCTATTCATAGATTGTGTACTACAAAATAAACAAATAGACCCATTGTACAAATGGACTCATGCCTCAATCACACCAACCTTTCCGTCTAGTTCTAGCTGTGAAATTGTTGGGGATTATGTTTAGAAAGTGGTGTTGGCCCACCACTTTTCACACTATCATAGTCGGAGATGTTGACGGATGGTGCTAGATTGGCCTGGTGTGATTATTAGCCCCTTTAGTCTTCATCCAATGAACTTTTTATTGACCTTCTAGGACATTGTTGAGGGTTAGGGGCGCTTCATTCTATGGCCAAAGGTCGAAGCGCCATCGATTTCCACCAATCATATTGCAAGAAACCAAGAGTTTGGCCTCTCGACCCTTCACACTAAGGCCAAAGTCCAAAGGCCGTCGCAATCTAAAACGATTACTTTTTGAAGAAGGCGGTGGACTCTCGAAGGAAGTTTGGGGTCGGTTGGGAATGGAAACCCAAACTATAGTCAAGAGGCCGTCGGTTTTTTTTTCCATAAAATAATCAATCATTGACAAAATCTTAACCGTTAGATTGGAGGGGTTGTTTTGGGCACGGAATAAAGTGGGACGCTCCTTTGGGTTTGGACTTTGGGCTTGGCCTTTGGAAGCTTCACACAATGCCTAGCCAAAGACTCCAATTACTATATTTTATTGACTATTTTCAGCCCATTGCTTTGGACTCTCCACAAAGTTTGGCCACTCAATCCCATGGCCTCTCTCGACTTCAATGGCCATAGTGTGAAGCGACCCTAAGATTGAACAATGCACAAAGAAGAGAATGTTTAGATTAAAGTAAAAGAATTGTTCTTGTGAGATTTCAATGCAGCTTTCAATGACTCCCAAACGGAATGGGTCAAACAGTGAATGCTGGAGCGCCCGGCGATTCACCGGGTCACAGACTCTTGTTCACTACCTTACCCACCCGGCGTTTAACCGGGTGACCCGGCCCCCCCGAAGCCGCAGTGGGAAATGAATCCTGGTTCGTTGGTGATTCTCGGGCGCTCGGCACTTCACCGGGCGTGGGCCCTCCGACCCGAGGAACCTTGGCCGAGCTTGAAGAGGACCTCGCCCGGAATTTCGCCGGGCACCCCGCCGTCTCTCTTCCCCTCGGGGTGGCTTCAGGCTGCGCTTCTCCTCCTGTCGTTGCAGCTGCGCCCTCGCTGCTGCGAATTTGTTGACCTTCGAACTCGTCACCACTGCGTGCGAGTGGCGGAGGGAGAGCTGTAGGAGCGACAGAGAGGGGCGGAAAAAGAAAAAGAAAAAAAAGAAAAAAAGAAAATGTGAAGAAAAAATCAGAGGCGGAACGGTACTCGGTTGCGTTTTCTAGACTGAAAGGAGAGCAATTTGGGAACAGATGGAGCAGCAATCGGTTTGCCGCAATTGAAACTTAGGTATGATTTCACTTTTTCCTATTCTCAGCGTTCGTATGCCGATTTCTGATGTTTAAAGAACGGAAGGTTACAACGTCGGTAAAACAGAATGTGATAGGTTATGAGAATGCATGGTGTAATTTGAGAAGTCGTTGATTTTATTACTGTTTCTGGATTGGTGGCGATTGGTGCAGTGTACAAACCCGCAGCAAGGGTTTGCGAGTTCTGTTGTACTTAGTTGATTTATTAGTTTTTAGGTCTAGGGTTTCAGGGGTCCGAGTTCAGCTTATCGTGCTTGGAAATTGGTTGGGCGATGTTGCTTTAAAGGTTAGATTGGCTGCATGTGATTTAATCAGTTAGAGGGTTTGGATTGGTAGGGCAGAGTTGTTGCAAAGAGCATCGCTGTGTCCATGGTCCTCATCTGATTCAATTAGAGGCTATGGTGTTTGGAAATTGGTTGGGTGATGTTGTAAGGAGTGCAAAATTTGGATGCATGTTTGTTAACCGGTTGAGCATCTGAATTGGCAGGTGAGAGTTGTTGCAAAGAGCATGGCTGTGTCAATGGTCCTGATCTAGACGAAAGCAGGGGTGAGCATGGCATGAGCGAGAATGAGGGCTCCTGGTGGTGATGGCCGCATCAACAAGAACAGGAAGTGGCAACTTCTGCTGCTCCTACTGCTTGATGAGGAAGAGGAGAGGCAACAGCTGTGGGAAGATCGGCAACAAGCGCTCGCCTACTTGCAATGGCAGCAGCAGCATGCTCGTCGTCGCGCATGTCTCCAACGCTATTACAGTCAGTTGCAAGCTGCATATGCAGACCTTGATGTGCTTGAAAGCTGCCGGTTGCGACGAGCTCATGTGGGAGCGGCTGCCTTGGGAGCAGCCGTGTCGACTCAGCAGAGTGTCCACCGCCGACTGTGGGTGAAGAATCGGTCACAGGCATGGTGGGCGCAATGTAACCATCCGGGCTTCCCAGACCGTGAGTTTCATGCGGCGTTTCGAATGTCCCGTGCCACATTTGACCTCATCTGTGAGCAGCTCGCTGGAGCTGTGGCAAAAGAGAACACCATGCTTCGGGCAGCCATACCTGTGCAACAAAGAGTAGCAGTTTGCATTTGGCGATTGGCCACCGGGGAGCCGCTGCGGCTCGTCTCAAAACGATTTGGGCTCGGGATTTCAACTTGTCACAAGATGGTCTTGGAGGTATGTGCTGCAATCAATGATGTACTCCTCCCAAAGTATGTGCAGTGGCCATCAGCCGAACGACTCCAGCAAGTGACGCAGGAGTTTGAAAGCCTCTCTGGAATGCGCAATGTCGTCGGGGCCCTTTACACAACACACATACCCATCATTGCTCCCAAGATCAATGTGGCTGCGTACTTCAACAAGCGGCACACAGAGCATAACCAAAAAACATCATACTCCATCACATTGCAAGGTATGGTTGACGTCCGTGGATCCTTCACAGACGTTTGCATTGGATGGCCAGGGTCTATGTCTGACGAGCGTGTGTTTGAGAAATCAAACTTGTATCGGCGTGGGATGAGTGAAGACCTGCGGGGCATGTGGGTAGTGGGAGGCCCAGGGTACCCACTTCTTGATTGGCTCTTGGTTCCATATGTGCAACACAATTTGACATGGGCACAACATCAGTTTAACGAGAAAGTCACAGAGGTTTTGCAAGTGGCACGCAGTGCTTTTTGCCGTCTCAAAGGTCGCTGGCGATTTCTACAGCGGAGGACCGAGGTGAAGTTGCAAGAGCTTCCAGCCGTCCTGGGTGCATGCTGTGTGCTCCACAATGTCTGTGAAATGCACAATGAAGAATTTGATCCTGAGTTGGCCTTTGAGGTTATAGATGACGACATGCTTCCTGACAACTGTAATTTTCCTATTTCAGCCATGCAATCTCGGGATGCCATTGCCCACAATCTGCTGCACAAAGTTCATTCAGGCTCTTCTTTTTTGTGATATGGTAGGCACTGCGACACACTTCCACCACCAATGTCAGTTCCACCACTCAACTGTACCATTTACACTTTATGCAATACCGTGCTTTTTTTTCTTCTGCAAAGATTTTTAATCCTGAGGCTGGTGGCTACAAGGGTGTAAATTTTGCGTAAATCACTTCCATATCTTTCCTTGCTTCTAGGAAGACAGTTGAATGGTTTTATCCTGTTTGTGGAGATTATGCATTGTCATTCTGGCCTGATCTTTCTATGGTCTTTACATATGATCTGCTACTGAATCCTGCTATGATATGAAGTCCTGAAGTGCGTTTGAAACTATTGTCTTTTGCTGTTTGTTACCCTAAGTGGGCCTTCAATGGACATTTTCAGCTATGCACCCACTTCTTGTAGGATGTGAAACATGCAATTAATGTGAGATGATTGCCAAATCCAAATTATGGCTGTAGTAATTGTCCTCATAATTCTCACAGCTCACATGAATATAGTCTTCATTGGCACAGTGAAGATTCTTTGTGCTCACTAAATGGTCATATAGATCCCCCCAATAATCTTGACTGTTAAACCTAGAATGGTTGAGTAATTTCTGAGCTCATATACTCAAATGTAGGTGTTTGATTAAGAAAATAATTGAGTAAAACATGCATACCTTACAACTATGCTTACTAGGAGACGTGGGTGTCATTCGGTTTGTTTTCATGTTCTCCAACTTCTACTAAGTAGTTTTATAGAATGAAACTTGTGTTGAATTAGCAAATCTATGATGAAGCATCAATGAAAATTGGATTGAAAATCTAATCTCCCATGATATAGTTGTGATTATTGCGAGTGCATGTTTGTTGATTCCTTAACCATTAACTTCTTGAGAGCACTTTTGGGCTTTGACTCTTGAAGGCAACTTCATCCAAAATGAAGGTGCTAGGAAGGTCACAACAGGGTATCATTGTGTTCCTCATGAAATTTTCTTGCCAATGGTGATATCCCATTCCAATATGAAATGATAGTTGCTCACAAGAGATTTTTAAAGTCAAGAATGAACTAACTTTCTCAATTGTCGATACATTAGTGCATATTATATGAATTGAATATTATCAAACTTTTGTGAACTTTTTTTCTCACCTCAAAGTATATATATTTATTCTTAATATAATCTTGAACGTTTGGCCTATAATTTTTATTGCATATATGTATCACAATTTCTTGAAGTTTAATGATTCTAAATCGATTATATACAAGTCATAGAATTCACTACATATTGTTACCATATTCATGTGATTAGAGATCCATTAGCAACAACCTTTTCTTTTAGGTATAATAAAAACTAAACTCTAAAACGCTTAGTTTTTAGATGACCTAATGAAACCACAAATACACTCCAAGAACTTAAGGGTTAATCGAATATATAGGTCGTGCAATTGAGTGTGGAGCAGTTAATGTGAAGACAAAGTCCAACGTCTTCTCAACATGTATGGTTATGGTGTTTGTTCTTTGATCCTCACCTAATCACACACCAATCAAATCTAGGTGTCGGAATAAGACAAGTGACCGAGTAACACTCGCATACCTTATATGTTCTTTGTTCATTTTGTTTGCATTTCATAAATTCTCTGGAGAATTCAAAGTACCCAATTGTTAAGTGTGTTGCTAGCTATAATCCGTGTTTATTCTTGGGTCATATTCTTGTATAATATGGAGGCGGGCATCGGGTCATTTGACAATACGAACGGACACTTCATTCACGCCGGCCCCTTAATTGGGACCGGAGTTTCTATCTATAATATGGAGGTCCTCTTGTGCCAATGTATATGTGTGAACAATGGGCAGTGACGGGTATATTCATATTTCATTCTCCAGATACTGTCCCTTTAAAGAGTAAGGGCCACTTCACACACAAGACTAAGGGCCCATGGCCGTTGCACTTCAAGCACTCTCATTGGTGGAAAAGGAGGAGCCGGTCCAAGTTCGTTTCACACTACGTTGGAGGGACCCATGGAGTATGTGAATGCAAGATGGATGTAAAGTCTACATGGATTCCTACATGGCACCAAATGGATCACGTTGTCGTGAAGTAAACTTTCACATGTTGTGAAACAAACTTTTACCAAAAAATAAAAATAAAAATAAAAATAAAACTTTTACAAGAATAGATAGTATAAGGAAAGGTTATGAGTGATCACCTAGTTGTCTTGAAATAGTGGGTTGCCTAAAGTTAGATAGTTGATAGTTATTCATTGAAAGTTTCTTAGAAGATAGAGAGTTGTCTTAAGTTAATAGTTAAAAGTTAGTTGATTGGTAGATATCTATAGAAAGCTGCTTAGACGATAGTGAGTTACTTTAAGTTAGTAGTTAAGAGTTAGATAGTTGAGAGTTATCTATAGGAAGTTGCTAAAGAAAAAGTGAGTTGTCTTAAGTTAGGTGTATGGATGTCTAAAATGCGAATGGATATATAAAGTTGGGGAAGAGGAAGTCTTCTCTCTCCTCCAAACAATTTCCACACTCTCATGTTTTCATCAAGAGTTTCAAGTTTTGAGTTTGATTTTCCCCATCCTTAACTTAGTCCAGTTGCAACTAGGAACCCCGCGTTGTCCCCTAGCTAAGTTCTCTATCTGACATTTTGGTGCTTCCACTAAGAGACGCTTTGGGGCAACTAGATTGGTTAGGGCATAATGGGGGAGAATGAAGACGCTACGGGAGGGAGACAGAACATGGAAGATGTTTTAGGAGCACTAGCCATATTTATGGAGCAGAATAGAAGAAATTATGGTAGTCATGAGGCTACAAAAGCCCTCAAAGGTGTTGTTTGATAAAGTTGGTAGATTTGAAGGGAAAAATATTACAAGTTTCTTGGGGATATATGTATGTGAATTTGAGGTGCATCAAGTACAAGAGGGTCGTATGATGCAGACCTTTAACTTAGCCGTGGTTCCTGAAATTCGTGAGAGAATCCAAGAGATTCGGGAGGATGCTAATGTGACGTCTTGGGCTACATTTGAAGAGTGTTTAGGGTTGATGAGATTGGATAGATGTTTGCCTTAAGATGTGATAGTAAGGGCAATAGTGACAAAATCAATGAACGAGAGGATTAACGAGGAGGAATGAAACCTCTCGTTCATTGATTTTGTCACTACTGCCCTTACTATCATCGTTTGTCCTTTCTTTGAAGACTAACGAGGAGGAAAGAAACCTCGATGAGAGCTAAGCAAACGAGGTTGTTATGGAGGTAGAAGTAACACAATGTGAAATTGAAACAAATTGGACGAGTGATGGTGATGTGTGGAAATTTTTTTAGTCATTTATTTAAGGCAAAAGTTACTTCAGAAACACATGTGAAATTTGGAGGCCTTAGAGAGCCAATCTTAGCATTGATCGATCATGACTCCGAAATCAATATTATGTCAAAAAATATTTATGAAAAATGCAAATTGCCAATTGATACCAACCATGGATGGGTGTTGAAAGCTGCCAATGATGGAAGAGATAGCCTTTATGGAGCATGTCCAGCAGTGCAGATCAAAATTGAAGACGTGGAGGTGGAGCAAAATTTCTTTGTACAAAATCAAGGAAGTTATCAAGCCATCTTGGGACAACCATATATCACTGTAACAAGGATGGGGACCAAGGTACTTGATGATGGTTCACAATATGCCAAGATTCGTAGTCTTAATGGAAGAAAGTCAATCGAATTTCTCACCGTAAGGCTAGATCATGAGAGGCATAGGGATCAACTTAGAGATATTTCTATGGTCTATAAGCATGATGATTTTTTGGATTTTTAGATTGCACACGTGGATGATGGGGTACTACGGGTGCAAAGGAATTTTCTAGTATAACAAACCCCAGTGTACAAAAAAATAGTTATAATATTTGGAATTTAGGAGATGATGAATTTGTGAATTTTCAGAAGGTAGAGAATTTGGATTCTTCATATAAAAGATTCATCAAAAAATAGAAAAGAGACTAAAAAGAGTTGGTATAATTTTGAATGATGGGTGTATTTCTGGAATTATTAGAGAAAAATGATTTTCAGATGATGTTTTACGAGTTTTAGAGACTTTGCAAGGAGAGGTCACATCGTGTACCCAATTAGTGGTGGAGATTTATTCAATTGGATTGTATGAAGAGATTTTGAAATTTGATACGGAATCAATGATGGTTAGGAGTTATGGCTTGAAAACTGAGGCAATAGTGACCACGAAGTATAAAACCGTGGCTAAGAAGGTGAAGTCAGTGACAACACAACTCTGAGCGGATTCTGAAGATCATTTCAAGAAGGTTGAAGAAGAACCTAGATTGAGGGGGATAAGACATATTAGGCACAAGTTTACAGAAGAAACATTGGCCAAATTGAAGATTGAAGGAGATGAGGTTTTGAAAGAAGCTGAGAAGAAAAAAATCCAAGAAATGATCTTCAGGCATGATAAGGCTTTTGCTTCTTTACCGGATGAAATTAGATGTGTTAATCCAAAGATTGTTGTTCCAATGGTTATTTTTATTGTTTCACTTGTGCGTTGGGGTTTAAAGCCAATTCTTGTACCAAGAGCCTTGCTACCTAAGTTGAATCTGTTGAAGGAGAAGTTGCAGATGGGAATACTGAAACAATCTATGGCCCCATATTCCAATCGTTGGTTCACATTGCCAAAGAAGTTTGAAGCTTTGAGATTTATCCAAGACATGCAGCCAGCCAACAAGGTGACAATTATAAACAAATGATCATGACCGATTATAGATAGATTGCTGAGGCGTTTGCGGGGCATTCAATTTATTCTATTGATGATATTTACTTAGGTTATGATCAGTTTCAGCTTGCATCGGAGA
The DNA here is from genome assembly GCA_950295325.1 of Polytrichum commune. Lineage (NCBI taxonomy): Eukaryota > Viridiplantae > Streptophyta > Polytrichopsida > Polytrichales > Polytrichaceae > Polytrichum > Polytrichum commune. The sequence goes on from OX485804.1 coordinate 3,284,112, forward strand.
GTAAAGATTTAACAACCATGAAGACACCATTTGTCGCAACCCTTGCTAGCCCCCTAAGCAATCTTGCCAATTTTCGTTTCTAGCAAAGGTTACGAGCGCTAACCATTCGCATACCGCCATGCTAATGGTTAGCTCCTCCTGCCCCGGACCTTATAGTTCATAGGAGGGAACCAACCCTCCTACTTTGCTTTCGGGATTCACCCATTAATCGGTAACCCATTCCTAGATGTGGACTTCCATCCATGGAAGTCGAATCCCATGTTGATCATCGCATTGCCGGAGCAACACTACAACAACCCGAACCATACTAGGCAACTATGGCCTCACAATGGGCCAATGCCCATGGAGGCCTTGCCGTTCGGCCTCGGGTGGGTGAGGCCACACCACCTCACCCATATAAGCCTCTAGGACTTCACGCGGGGCCCCTACCCACCGTCAACCAACCTCTTGTCTCTCTACCAAGAGTTGGGGCCAAGTGGACATTTTCCTTTAGCTGCTGGGCCTAGAACCCCCCCAGCAGCTTCAGACCATCATAACTTCCTTGTATGATGTTTGATCATAACAACCAACCACTCCATCTTCATCTACGCTTCACGTAGATGCCGATGGACTCCTCACTTGCCCCATTCGGGCAAGTATTGAGGAAGTTATGCCTGTTTGAACCTTGGCAGTCCCGGGAATCACTCCCAGGCACTGCTGTACCAGGGCGCTGTCCCGGGACAGCGCCCCACTCAAATGGCCATAACTCCTAGCTCACACCTCCGATTGAGGTGTTCTTGAGCATTCTAGAATCACCACGCCATGAGCTACGCATAGCTCATGGCCTTACCCTTGTGCCTCCTAGTCTCCGTGGGTGGGAGGCGTTCCCAACGCCCGGGGCCCTCACCCACACTAGGATCACTTGGGCCCTCTCACCAACGGCGCCACAAGTCCCGGGTGTCACTCCAGGGTCCCCCTTGTGCCCATGGTGTTTCGGGCACTCCTCATGGAGAGGTGCGCGACGCCATTAGGACTTATAAGAATGTGTATTTTGCCTCAAGGTGCCACTAACTCAGTGGCTCATATGCAAAGTGTCATGAATATAATTATCAGGGAATTTATACCTGAGAAGACTATTCATTTTGTAGATGATATATCTATCAAAGGTTGCAAAGAGGATATCAAAGATTCTACATTGGATGCAGATGGATGTAGAAGATTTGTGAATGATCATATTGAAGATGTGGAGAGGATTTTGAAAAGGCTTGAAGAGGTGGATCTAACATTATCCATTGACAAGTCCCAATTTGAAGTTGATGAGATTTTGGTGGTTGGAGACTTGTATGGGAGATATGGACGAAAATCCAACCTTGAGGAGGTTGATGTTATTACTAGGATGAAGACATGTAGTAGCATTATTGAAGTGAGAAGATTTCTGGGAGCTTGTGTATTCTATTAAATTTGGATTTCACACTTTACCCACATAGTTGAACCACTGTACAATCTCTCGATGAAAGGAAACAAGTGTAGATGGGAGCAAAAGGAAGAGCTAGCTATGGAGAGTTTGAAAGAGATTTTGAAGTTAGTACCGATCTTTAGGCAAGTTTACTATGATTGCGATAGACCGGTAGTTGTTACTGTTGATACAAGCCTAATTGCTATTAGTTTGGCTATTGGTCAACATGATGTAGAAGGACGGAGGTTTACCATCAGGTTTGGAGCAAGAATTTTCACAGATAGACAAAAAAATATCTGCAAGTGAAAATGAAACTTTTGATAGCACTAACAACTATAAAAGCAGATAGAAATTATCTGATCGGAGCCAATGTAATATTGGAGATTGATTACTTACCGTTGTTAGGAATGATTGCCTATATTAGATCAGTCAATCCTATCTTGATGTACATTTATGGAAAAATAAATTATGTGGCGGATATGCTATTAAGAGCTAGATATAATTGTAAAGAAGAGATGGAAGCAATAAAAGTTAGTGAAGATGATGAGGATGAAGAATATGGCTATATGCATGTCACTTATGGAGCGAATTTAGGTATAGATGATTAGTTTTATAAAGAAGATCTTTATGTAGGCAAATTAAGAGACATTGGTATTTATTTGAATACACATGAGAGACAAGAGAATTGGTCGAACAAGGCTTTTAGAGACATTAGACATCAATCTTACGGCTATTTGCTAAGAGATGGATTATTGTGGAAACAACCAAAAATGAAAGACGGAGTGTCATTGAAAGTAGTAGATGATGTGGAGACCAAGAATCAAGTTCTCAAGGAGTTTCATGATACACTTTGGGCAGGGCACAGAGGAATTTGGACCACGTACCATAACATCAAAGAACAGTATTGGTAGAAGGGTCTCTATAAAGACATAGAGGAATTTTAGGTTTCTTGCACTAGATGTCAATCACAATTTAAAACCAGATACAGAGACGGGTTGCATCCTACTTATTCACTCAGTATGCATTTCCAGTGGTTGATTGATTTAGTAACTATGCCTTTGGAATTATGGGGCATAAGATATCTTGTTTTAACAAGGGAGGAACTCTCAAACTATGTTAAAGGTAGAACTTTGAGAACTAAAATTACAGAAGGTGTGTGTAGATTCATCTTGGAAGATATATTTAACAGATATGATAGCATTGGTAGGATGAGGGCTGATCGAGGAGAATTATTTGCAATCGAGGCTAGAGATTTTTTTGAAAGATGTGGTGTGAAGTTGAAGTTGACAACTGCTTACAATCTTGAGGCAAATGGCAAGAATGACAGAGGATATCCTCGCATTGTAAATGCTTTTGTCAAAGCTTGTAGAAGTAAGTCCCAACACTGGCCAAGATTTCTACCATTTGCTTTATAGGCAGATAGATCTACTCATAGCACTATTACTGGATTTATGTCTAGTGAGTTGATATTAGGCCAGAAACCCATTCTGCCTTTAGAAGATTATGTTCCTACGTGGTTAGTGTTGAATTGGGAGGATGACATTACAAGAGAGAGGTTATTGGGGCTCCGAATTCAACAACTTGAAATATTGCCTGAAGATCAAGATGTCACGGTATGTGGCGTCGACGGCCGCACCTTATCCGTTGGGTTTCATCCATCTAAATTTGGATGGATGAATCTAGATGTGAAGAGGAAGGCTCCTAAGTGAGGAGCCTCCTCCTTGGCTTGGCATTCTTGCCAAGTCAAATCTTGTGAATTAGTGTGTGGAGAGAGCTTGTGTGAGGTATAGATTGCATGATTTTGCAATAAATCTTCAGTTCTTCTTCCCTTACTTACACTCTTCGATTCTCCCTTGGTGAAGTGAGAGATAACTTGACTAGTTGTGTGCATTTGGAGAGAAATTAGAGTTTTATGAATGTTCTATTCTTTTCCTTCTCACTTGGCAAGATTGTGCATGATTCCTTTTGTTTTCTTCAAATCTTGAGCTCCAACACTCGAGAAAGACTGTGAGGATAAGTGTTTGCGACATTTTGGAGTGGAGGAAGACAAACATTGCGGATTCGCGGAGAAACAAAGAGGAAAAATGTGTGCAAATGATGTGTTCACATCATTTTGAATTGTGGTGAGAAATTTCTCAATACTACAGGGAATTTCTTGTTATGAGTTGCCTACAAGCATGAATTTGTGAAGTAGGAGGTGGAGGAGGCATTTTTGATTTTCAAGAAGGATCACATTTTTGACAAAAAAAAAATAAACAAAAAAAAAATTGAAGAAGAGGGAGGCAGCCTGCCTCCCTCTACAGCCTGGCCCCTGGCCCTGGTCTGCAGGCTGCTTGCGACTGCCGGCGTCGGCGTCTATCTACGGTTGTCTGTGGTCTGTCTGACTGTCGGCGTCTGTTTGCGGTTGCAGGCGTCTGCGAACTTTAATTTTTTTCGCTTTCTGTTGTCTGCGTCTGCCTTCTACTAAGTGATGCAGACTTAAGTTATGATTGGAGGGATTTGTGGGCGTAATCGGTTGATTTCCGAGTGCTTGCAAGTCCAACTGGTTGTGGTTTATTTTGTTTTTGTTTTTGTTTTAATTAATCAATACGTTAATGAATTAAAACCGGACTTAATTTAATTTAATAATTAGTTTATGTTTCTTTTCAACTTCTATTTTTTCTCCTCTCTAAGAGGTTAATTTCTTGGGCTCATTAATCAAGGACACAAAGAAGAAAACCTAAGCTCTTATGAAATATTAAAAATACTTAGAATTTCTTTTGAGGGATTGTGTTGGGATTATTTGGGGATAGGTTTAATAGATTGTTGAAGAATTGCCTAGGGATGAAGCAAATTGGCACATGGAATCCCCATTCGACTTAACAAGATAATTGTTAAGAGCGAATTGTCTTGAGAAACACAGATTCCAGGGACTTCAAGGAGGAGAGGATTTTATGTGGTAGACTAGATGAGCGATGTACTTATGCAATTTCTTTTCTTAAGTAACAGGGGCTCTCCATTTTGACCACCATCCGCAGGTGGGTGCCGGTTGGTCGCGGTGCTTTTAATTTTTGTTTAAGTATTATTTTGGGGAAGAGAATCCAGTGTTGTTATTGCATTGTTCCTTATATTTTGTTTTGGTACCTTCCCCCGTGGCGGGTTGTTGTGTTGGAGTCTTCCAATATTACCCCATTGTGTATTATCCTAGTTTGTGATAGGATATTGTGGGGGTGAGGTCGGAGTAATGACCGACGAGACCCTTGTGTGTGCACCAAGTGGGCTGTGTTTGTTTTCACTTGTGGTGAGGCTGGGTTAATGACCAGCAGACCATAAGTTTTGGTGGTGGTTGCAGGTGCAAGTGCAGGTTGTCTTTGACCATTTTTCTCTTTGTACATGGATACTAATTCATTTGGGTTGTTGATTCGGTGACCATCCCATTGTGGGTTTATGGTTACAACTCGTATTCAACACTATCTTTCTCCGTCCCCAGGAGCATCGGAAGGTCATCCCTCGGACCTCTCGGACGTTGAACCAGTGGTAGCACCCAACGAGGCTTTTCAGCCTACTTCGGCGTGGGGGACTATCACTCGGTCTGACGTCCTGTGAGTGGGAATCTTTAACGATATGGAGGAGGAGACTAGGGAAGGGATACGGGACCGGTTTTCCGGTCGAGCAGGGACCATTTCTCTGCAAGACTGGAAAATCGGGTTTCGTACGTGGATGCAAAAGAAACGCCAACACAATACCAATTTTAACGATTGGTATGCGTTCGAGCTTCTGCCTCAGCATTTGGAGCATGAAGCTCCCAATCTTATGAGCAGTGGACAGAGGCTCATTAGATGGAGCTGCGCCAGGTGGAGTGGTACTGGGAGACTCGGGTTGAGTTGGTATCCGCATTGAAGGAAGGCGCAGCTTCCAGTTTCATGGCCGTCCATGAGGTTAAGTCGGAGGTGCCAGAGGGAGTATTTGTGATGGACGTGGAGGAAGCTTCTCCTAGTGAACCCAATGATAAGGGTTCTGCTCCTGTTGTGGCGAGTACGTCGAGCCCCATTCTTCCACTCTTCCGTTATGCCCAGGCTACCCAAGCGGCTTTAGCCTCTTTGGGGGCTCCGCCAGTTTTTGAGCCGTTGCGTGCATTTGAGCTGCATCTACATGAGGAGTACGGAGGATTCCATCGGGACCAGATGCAGCGGATACAAGATTTTAGACGGGAGAAGGACGATACACCTCGTACCATGTATATGAGGTTGGCGAGGTTATATGTGGCAAGCTCGCGAGCTCGGGACAATGTGCCCGTGGACCAAATTGGTCAGGCACGACTACCATTATCTTTTGGATTGGCCGATGCCATCCAATATGTCAGTGGTCGTCATCCGAACGATGAGGTTTCACATTCATCGACCGACGTGGCTCACACGTTGGCATCTAAGATGTTGCATACACTTTTGTTCACAACTATAGAATAGTCGTCGCCAGAGTTCCAACCTGCTAAGGTTTTTCACTTAGCAGGTAGGGTTTTAGAAGGGAAGGCATCCTTACCTTCTATGACCATGGCTCAAGCCACTACGGACATTCATGCTTCTGAACATCATGAGGAGGTGGCCAAACGGCGAGCGAGACTTGCGGCAGAGACCATTGCGTCTTTTGACGCACACGCCTCAAATGACAAGGCACCGACCACGTCTTATGACTCACCAGTATCCGCGGGAGCAGTTTATCTGTCTGATGTCGCTGCTAGACCTGCCAGCGAGCGGCGCGGCATTCGACATGGCGTTGTGCATATGGTCAATGATACCGGCATTTTGGTGGTCAGTCGCACTATGAGCAATACTACTCGGGTTGCTCCCTGTTGTATGATGATGGATTCAAGGGCACAGCCAGTTATGATCGGCAAGAGGCTTGCCCAAGAGTTGGGGTTGACGGCCGAGGATTTTGCTCCCTGTCCATTCACCAATGTCACATCCATTGGTCACGTGGAGCGAGCCATGGGTTATACTCGGGAGCCATTACAGCTTAGCTTCCGAGTGAAGCCTGGAGATTCACCCGCACCTCTTCTTCTTAGGTGTGCGGTGACGGATGCGACCAACTATGACATTTTAGTTGGTCAGCAAGCACTTTACCCTCTTGGTTTTGGTTTGGACAACTTAACTGAGGAGGCGTGGATCCGATCAGGTTGGTCGGCTGGGGATGGCCGCAGGGAACTTATTCCCGTTACTTTCGCGGCGGCCGCGACCATAGCACCATTATCTATGGTTTTTGGATGTGGTGCTATGGTGGACACATTGCCTTATGGTTCCGCATTGTTGGAGGAGTCATTGGCATTCATGGGGAGTACAGACGATCAACGGGATATGGCACCTAAGGGTGCATTGGTGCGTCATCCCAAAGATCCCCTTCCTCCTTGGCTTGATTCCGCCGAGCTATTTCGGAGGTGGGAGGATATTATTCACTCTCTCACTCCTAAGACACCGGCATACCGGGTGTCCTCTCGGCATTGGCACATCCCATTTTATGGCAGCCGCCAAACGATGGAATTACTTTGGCAGAGCTGTTTGGGGGCATTGGCACAGGTTTGGCAGCCGTATTGGAGGTTGGCCTTACGGTCAACCGATATGTCTATGTAGACAACTCTCCAGTGTCCACCCGTGCGGCTCGTCATCATCTTCACCGGTTGATAGTGTTGTACCCACAGCAGTTACACCCAACTGCCATTCGTGGGTGTTTTTGACGTCTCCCTCGTGATGTCACACTCATCAGTGAGGCCGACTTACGACACTTAGGTCCGGTGGATATGGTGATTGCGGGATGGCTATCCCAGGGCCATTCACGTGCTGGAGCAGGCGGAGGACTAGAGGATCCCAGGTCTACTCTATTTTGGGACCTCATCCGCCTCATGCAGTGGTGGTATTCCCACCAACCTTTCCCTCCAGGGTATATTTTCGAGAATGTACCTTTGTTGGGAGACTCTCGGGACAAGATGTTGGAAGGCGATTATTATGTTCGTCAACACCTTGGAGATCCCATTTTTGTGGATGCCGCGAGCATTGGTTTTTATGCCCACCGGCCTCGGTGAATTTGGACCAACGTCGCACCATCATCTACTTTAGCTGCAGCATTTTCTGCAGTGCCTCCACATTTTGATCAAAAGGTGGATGACATCTTGGATCCAAACCGAACTTCTTTGCCGGTTGTTCGAGATTATTTACCCCCGTTGGCATTGGTCAACAAAATGGGGCACCACGGCGGGCCTTTCCCACATTTATGATGTTTCCACAGTCCTTCGCTTTCCGCGATAGGGGGCCGGGTATGGTGTGGGATGTTCATACCAAAACTCACACCGAACCATTGGCTAACAAACGGGAGCGTGCCATGAGATTCCGCACTGGCACCACCGTAGCTCCCGGCCTTTCTGAGGGCCAACGACGATTCGTGTTGGGCCAAGCTATGGATCTTCATACCATGGTGTGGACTGTTGCTTTATGCCTTTCATTGCAAAGGCATCGTGGTGACCAGTGGTTGTCTCTGGAGGCAGAGGACTCTGGTCAGGGGGCACAACGGTCCACACCCATGGAGGAGGGAATTCACGCCATAGTTGGAGAAGCCGAACGAATTATTCAATTCGAGCAGCATGTGATGGAAGAGCTTCGAGCTCAACATTTTTACATTGCTTCGGTTCTTCGCCTCCGGTGGTGGCTTCATCACCACATATTGGTGGTGATGAAGAAATGTCAGACTCTAGTACTAGCACCGAGACTAGGGACATGGTTAATGCCCCCTCCTCTCATTAGCAATTAGAGTCTGTGCCAACATCAGGTGGTTCTCCTTCGGTGGAGGGGGAGACTACAGAGTTTGATGATTGGCCACTTGAATTAGGCCCTTGTCTCACTGGTGCTGAGGCACGGAAGGTACGAGCATTTATTCGCTCGTACCGTAGATGTTTTGTTTTTAGCCTTCAGGATCTTGAAGGTTATAAAGGAAAACCCATCCACATTCAGTTGGAGGACGACCATCCCATTTTTCGGAGACCTCACAGGCTCAGTGTTTCCGAGCGGATTGGCGTTCAGGCTCGTTGCCGAGAGCTCTTGGCAGCAGGGCTAATCGAACTTTCCAACGGGGAGTATGCTTGTGCTACAGTTATGCCATCGAAGAATGATATCTTTGGCAATTGGACGGAGAAGCGGATGTGTGGGGATTACCGTCCAGTTAATCGGAAGACCAAGTCGGATCGGTATCCCATGCCGATCCCGAAGGAGTTGTTCGATGCCATCGGATTTTCTCGGGTCTTTAGCACCTTGGACTTGAGATCCGGATATTACCAACTTCCATTACTTACAGGACATCGGGTGAAGACCGCATTTTGGGGAGTTGATCAAGATGGGAAAGATCAACTTTATTATTGGAAGTTTCTTCCATTTGGCCTGGAGAATGCACCCGCTGAGTTTCAGCGGGTGATGGATCAGGTTCTCTCTGGCTTGCCCTTTGCTCGGTGTTACATAGATGATGTGATCATCTTCAGCACAACACCACAGGAGCATGTGAAGCATCTGCAAGCCATTTTTGAACGGTTGCAGCGGTGGGGATTGCGTTTGCACCACGGCAAGTGCAAGTTTTTCCATGACCGGCTGGCATATCTAGGGCATATGATTGTTCCAGGAGGTCTTGGGGTACAACAAGCTAAGGTGGACGCCTTGCAGAAGATTCCGGCACCGGTTGATGTGCCGAGACTTCATGCTTTCTTAGGCTTGGCGAATTACTATCGGCGATTCGTCAAGAATTTTAGTTTGATCGCCAAGCCTCTCACCATTTTCACGAGCAAGGACCAACCGTGGACTTGGGGTCATGAGCAACAATAGGCGTTTAAAACATTGAAGCAGAAACTGGGTACGGCTCCAGTGCTTCGACGTCTAGATGTCTCCAAATCTTTCCAGTTGCATACAGATTGGAGTTCATTGGGTTTGGGAGAAGTTCTCACTCAGAAAGATGATTTTGGCCGGGAGTATGTTGTTGCTTACGCTTCGCGAAGCAATAATACGGCGGAGGCTAATTATTCATCCGACGAGGAAAAAACATTGGCGGCAGTATGGGCTATTGCCCATTTTTGGCCGTATCTTTATGGTCAACACTTTACTTTAGTGACTGACCATCAGCCGTTACAGTGGTTCATGGAATCGGATAAGCTTACTGGCAAGCTTCCCAGGTGGGCTTTGTTGCTCCAGGAATATGACTTTGAGGTGGTACACCGTGCTGGGATTACCAACATGGATGCAGATGGACTCAATCCAAGGCCTTCGGATGAGGATTTGACCGGGGTCAGGTGGCATGGAAATTGTGATCGAGAGGCGGTTCCAGGTTGGCACACGGCTGCCTACCTCACTTTATTTTCTGGTGCATCTGTTGAGATTCCGATAAAGGGCTCGGATGATGAGACTGATCGGCCTCAAGCTATTACGGATATATGGGAGGATCTTCCCGTATTGTATAAGCTTCAACAGGGTACCTTTCCTTTGTCTATTTCGGCAATGGAAAGGAATAGGATTGGACATCGAATAATAAGGTTCTATTGGGAGAACTGTTTGTTATTTCGATTGTGGCTGGATGGGACAAGGCGTATTGTTCCTAGGCCGGATCAGAGGGCCTCCTTGGTGCGACAAATGCACGAGGAACTTGGCCATTTTGGCATACACATGACACATTCGATGTTGCGTGGCCAATATTGGTGGACTGGCATGTATCAGCAGGTGGCTGCTTATGTCGGGAGGTATGAAGTTTGTGACCGGGTCAAGTCTAGCTTTAACACCTTGTCACCTCAGTTACAGCCCTTACCTATAATGGGATTGGGCTACCGTTGGTCGCTAGACTTTGCGGGACCGTTGGTTGTCACGCCACGTGGAGCAAAGTACGTGTTGGTGATGGTGGAGCATTTTAGCAAGTGGATTGAGCTTGTTGCTTTACCCCAAAACTCTGCAGAGTTGGCCGCGGCCGCCTTTTTGGATCGTGTGTTGGCACATTTTGGAGCACCGGCTGAGGTGTTGACGGACCAAGGGAGGGAGTTCCTTGGTGTTTTTAAGGAGTTGTGCACTAAGACGCTCATAGATCACCGCACCACCTCTCGGGATCATCCGGAGGCAGATGGCTTGGCTGAACGGGTTGTTCATACAACCAAGCGTGGCTTGAGGAAGTATGGATTACTTCGGGGAAGCCACCGGGATTGGGACCTTATGTTGCCTTGGATTGGTATGGGCTATCGATTTAGTAGGCATGACTCTTTGGCTTCCTACAACCCGTATCAGTTGTTGTATGGACGTGAGCCTATACTCCCGAGTTTTATTCGGGAAAAACTAGCTCCTGTTGTGAACTTGGATGACCCAGACCTTTGGGCAGAGTGTTTGCAGGAGCGGGGTCAATTCTTCCAGAGGGCCATGCCTATGACCATGGAGAATTTGTCCATTGCTCAGCACCGTGACACATTGCGTTATGCACGCATTCGCAGTGGTGCTTACCAACCTCAGTTGCGAAGATTCCGGCAGGGGGATTATGTCTATCTCCAACGTGCGGCGCCTACGACATTGGATGTCAGGGCGGGGCGCACTATCCTTCGGGTGAAAGAGGTGTTGCCGAGTGGTTTGTTGTTGTTGGAAGGCAAGGATAGCAGGGAATGTCGCGAGAATTCCAAAAACTGTGCCCCATGTCATCTACCTATTGAAGGTACAGTTCATCCTTAACTGGCCGTCGTGCCAGAGGATCTTCCATGTTTTGTGTGTGGAGAGAAGAAAGGAGCGGCTACTATGCTCTTATGTGATCAGTGTCAACGCGGTTGGCACATGGCATGCTTGAGGCCACCCTTGACTTCTCTACCATCTGGACAGTGGAATTGTCCTCGCAGTCGAGGATCTTCGGTACTTGGTGCTTCCACCAATCGTATTCAATGATCCTGTGTGGTTTTCATCATCTTGTGTCTGCCCAAATGGAAAATGAGGAGTTATGGCTTAGAGACGCAATCAACATGAGGCGGTGGATTTAATTTTTTTGGGATCTGATGGCCAAACATCAGAGGCAATTAAGGATGGGGCTCACCTTGCACCCAGCCTACAGTTCCTTGGAATAACGTTTACCACACTAGTTAGTTGCGGAGCAATCTTTCATTATCCATGCTCTTTAGATTGGCGTTGGTCCTAGCTGTTTGGCGGGACTTCATAGTCAGCTAAGGGGGGCATGTCGAGGTGTGTTGTTTATGTGTGACTTTGCTATGTTTTAGTGTTGTTTGTTAGTGGTGGTTGGTACTCGAGCTGCAGTGACACACGATCGCTATTTACACGACAGCTGTCAAGGTGTGTTGTTTATGTGTGACTTTGCTATGTTTTAGTGTTGTTTGTTAGTGGTGGTTGGTACTCGAGCTGCAGTGACACACGATCGCTATTTACACGACAAAGAGATTGCATTACAGAAGTTGAAGGCTGCCAGGCTGCATAACAAAGAGAAGTTTGACAAAGTCACCGTTTGAGATCCAAACCAATTAATGTTGGAGATTGGGTGTTAGTATTTGATAGCAATTTGGAGCATCAACATAGCACTTTAAATTTTTTTGCTCAAATGCGGTTTGTTCCATATGTGGTGATTGTAGTACATGACAATGACACCTATTTTCTTTGTGAGTTGGATGGAACAAGATTGAAGATACATATGGCTGGGAAGCGGGTAAAAGCATTTAGGAGGAGAAATAGTAGGTTTATTCGAAATGATCTTGTAGATGTTGTGGAATTTGACTTGGACGAACAAGAAGATTCGGAGACATGTAAGTCTGATGAAGATATTTAGTTTGGCACATACCAAAGGATGTGCAGGTTTGGAGGGGGTGAAATGTCGTGAAACAAAATTTTACCAAAAAAAAAAAATTAAGATTAAAAAAATCTTTTACAAGAATAGATAGTATAAAGAAAGGTTATAAGTGATCACCTAGTTGTCTTGAAATAGTGGGTTGCCTAAAGTTAGATAGTTGATAGTTATTCATTGAAAGTTTCTTAGAAGATAGAGAGTTGTCTTAAGTTAATAGTTAAAAGTTAGTTGATTGGTAGTTATCTATAGAAAGATGCTTAGACGATAGTGAGTTACTTTAAGTTAGTAGTTAAGAGTTAGATAGTTGAGAGTTATCTATAGGAAGTTGCTAAAGAAAAAGTGAGTTGTCTTAAGTTAGGTGTATGGATGTCTAAAATGCGAATGAATATATAAACTTGGGGAAGAGGAAGTCTTCTCTCTCCTCCAAACAATTTCCACACTCTCATGTTTTCATCAAGAGTTTCAAGTTTTGAGTTTGATTTTCCCCATCCTTAACTTAGTCCAGTTGCAACTAGGAACCCCGCGTTTTCCCATAGTTAAGTTCTCTATGTGACAGCGTGTCATGGTCGCTTGGAATATTTTCAAAAACCGCCTCTTGGAGGTAGGCCTGACACAAAACCGGAAGACCATGGCACTTTGAAATCTCATAACCATTGATTTGGTATCTTTTATCATGTGTCAGGAACCCACATAAATAAAAATTCATTGAAACAACATTTGGTTGAGGGTTTGGTTAGATACAACTTCACACTACACTAGAGGACTCGTGACCATACTACATGATTTTGGAAGTGTCTTGGGACGGTCTTTGGACACTTCGTTTGGGCTCTCACAATTTATAACATCTCTTGGCTTGTGTGTGAAGTGGCCCTAAGAATGTGACATGTTCATCACATGCTATGTCCATGAATGGGAAGTAGAAATTGACCGTCCACATGCCAGTTCATTTTTTTAGATATGTTGGGAAGTTGGGACTCGTGGGAGAAAAGGACCAATTTGTCCTTCAAGTTTTGATTTCCAAAGGCAACTTATGAGTTGAGCAAAATGGAAAGTTGCATAGTTGGATCGACCCAAAGCCTAGAGCCATGAATGTCAGGTTCCTTGCATGAACGAAAAGAAAATTTAAGATTTGTTGCTAATTTGATGTGAATATGAGCCTATTGGTCCTATTGTGTTTTAAGAGTCCCCATGGTACGGGGTAGGGTTAACTACCTACCTTGCGGTAGGTGGGCTATGGTTTATTATATTGGGGTTCCCAACACAAGAACTTATTCACAACATCCAAATTATAGGTCGTTGCACAGAATTGGTTTGCAAACGACAAATTGGGAGCTAAACTATTAGTGAAAGAGACAACTACAAGACAGGAGGTAGGATATGTTGTCAAAGACGACATGTGTAAGAAAGAAAGTAAATAATCACCACAGTAATGCTCATAGCATCATCTAGCTACGACATTAGCCTTGGTGGTGCCAAGAATAAATAAGATACTATTAGGAACTAAGGTAGGGGTGGCAATTTCTGTGCGGGTCCTAAAGTCGACCCCTATGTCGGAAGCACCTTTTTAGGTGCTTTTACCTGGGTTTACAAAAGCACCTATCAAGGTGCTTTTACCATTCACAGCGCTGCCATCATTTCATTGGCTGCCAATGGTCGGTTTAATGCTGCCAGCGGTCGGTTTTAGAAATCCACCCAGTGGATATACCACGTACCCTATGTGCGAGTGTTGGTCACTCTACAAGGTTTCCTTCAAAAATTTGTAGGAAATCATAAACATGCCGGAAATTTTTTATTTTTTCATAGTTGCTCTTGCACCAACTTTGCAGAGCGCTCAAAATTTATAAAAAAATAGTTTCAACATCCCAACTAGGCACATCTGAAATTTGGACGGAAATAGCCACCCCTACCTTATACCATGTTTATTCTCTCTTACCAGTTGATTCAATCTGATAAATTTGAGTGAAGCACTGTCATTGAATATTATTATAATGGAACGGTTCATAGCAATTGAAGAAGGCCATACTATGTTTGAAAAGATAGCACTTATTCATATTCCAAAAATCATGAAGAACTTTTGAATGGGTACATAGCATTACTCAGCTTAACCAAGTTGTGTTGTGGACCACGGCTAAGATTCTCGAATATTTGAGGAGTTTAGACTGAACTCACCAAATATTCGAGAATCTTAGCAGTGGCCCACAAAACTCCTTGGTTAAGCTGAATAATGTTACTTACAGTTAACATCTTTTCTCAAGTACTTGGGCAAGGAATTTTGTTCTCACTGTGACATAGCACACTCTACACAAGGGCAAAGTATGACATTAGGTGATTATCATGACTTGCTTATTAGAATTTCTCGTCAATCCCCTCAATGTGGTTGATGCATGATGGTCAAGTCATTAATTATCCCATCATCTCTAGAATTATAGCATCACTTGTTTTACAATAGAGTAAAATGGTTGAACTTCCTCTTGAATCTTGAAGCAGTGCCTCCAAAAGGGGTCAAGCGGTGCCAGTGAGACCTGTTACTTCAGTACACCTTAAACTCTGTAATATCAACCCTCATAATGTCACTTCCTCTCTAATATCCTGAAACCCTAGGGAACAGATATTCGTAGTTTAAATCTCACTCCTTATTGTCACATTTCTCTCCCTTATATCACGGATTTTTGTCATTAATCCAAACCACCAAAGAAGTCAACCCACACCCTCGCATTGCACCATGTGCCAATATGTGAAGTGCCACCCTCTTATTCTTAATCTTCTTCTTATTGTTATGCCACTTGTTGAATGTTGGTGCATGCATATGCCACATCGCCCGGGAAGGCCAAGTGGAGTGGACCACACCACACCACTAAAATGTTGCATTTTGTGTTATTCCATAGTGTCACATGCTACACTAAATTTATAGTATCATGCATCCATGTTAACACTACAAAACTCTGTAATATCACGTGCATTTTGGTTGCCACATGTGTAATACTACGAAGTTTAGAGTGTACTTCGGATTTAGCTAGGTCTCTACATGTTTTAATCCTAATTCACAGAAGCGAGCAGAACACACTGTAGTTGCCATGGAGACTTCATCCATAATATGGCTTAGTGTTATCTTTGTGCATGTCCATGATGCCTAGAGAACGATAAAAGAGAGGCAAGTTCAAATATATAAATTCACCTCCTAATTCTTCCACAACTCATAAGCATAATTTGAAACATACACTCACGAACAATACTAAGTAGTCTTTGAACATACTCATCTTCAACAGACAACCACAAACAATGCACATGCTCTTTTTAGATTTGAAAATTGGATATGATACTGCACAAACTTGTGCACATGTATGCAAAATTTCACATTACATTGATAGTGAGAAGGTATGTTGTAAAGCCAAATGAGAAACTATATACGGATACTCAGTTTTGTTCAAGTTGCATACAAAATCTTTAGTAATTGGTCCCGTAACTCCTAATTTTCAACACAACATTAATGCTTCGTGGTATGCTCTCTCATAAAATGTCATGCACTCTTGTTCATTGAAATTGGGATACATTGAACACACATGCTCCCACAATTCTTGGATACCTCTTGGAGGTGCCGTAAATTTGTTCAAGCGCCATTTGAGAAGTGCCTAGAAGTGTTCAATGGGATTCAATCCGGAGATTGTACAAGCCATTGAAGGAGTTGAAATGGTTGTGATGCCAACCATACTTGCACAATCTTGCTCGTGTGTTTGGGATCATTATCATGTTGATAGACCAACCTACTTGGATCCAGATTGTAATTCTTTACAATGGACCACAAGAAATTTTCTAAAATAAAATTGTACAAGTGTCTATCCATCCTACCTTCAATTCTATACCATACTCCCGGCCCAAAACCCATCATGCATCCCCAAATCATCACCAACCCACCACCATGCTTCACGATCTGATGACATGTTGAGGTCCAATGCCTTGTCCAATGCATCTCCAATCCAACATCATGACCTACCATCTGAGTTGAACATATTTGTCTTCGTCTCGTCACCGAAAATCACGCGTTTTCAATCATCAATGGTCCAATTCTCATACCTTTGAGCAAACCTCAGGCGTGCAAGAACATGTTTACGACTCAAAAACAACTTCCTTTGCTACACTTGTGATGCACTCCAATTCAGCCTCTTTCAAAGCACGCCTCACAGTGATGTCAGACAACAATTTACCTGTTTCAGATCGAAATTGTTTTGCTGTCGCAGATGCAGTTCCAAGTCGACCTTCAGTAACAAGAGTGACACAACGCCTCCTCTCTCGGTCTGTAAGAAGCTTTGGACGCCCTCCTCTTTGTCTCTCAATCTCTTCCCTTACATCCTTCCTCAAATGCGCTACAAAAGATTGGCTCATGCCCACTAAAGCGGCAACTTTGCGAGTA
Source organism: Polytrichum commune (assembly GCA_950295325.1). Lineage (NCBI taxonomy): Eukaryota > Viridiplantae > Streptophyta > Polytrichopsida > Polytrichales > Polytrichaceae > Polytrichum > Polytrichum commune. Next base: position 3,300,767 of record OX485804.1, read on the forward strand.
GAAATACCGCTTCTAAGTTGCACCAAAGCCTGGTGCTTCTGTTCTTGAGACAACGGAGGCATACGGTTACAAATGATTCTACAAATTGCACCTCACGTACATGGAACCAAGGGTACACAATGCACAAAAAATCCTGCGACATTCTCAACTACGCAATACACACACAGATGTCGATGTTGGAAGTGTGACAGTGAACAAAAGCGAGTATTGTAACCCTAACCACTTCAACATTTCCTACTTTAAAAACCCTAAATCCTTTCACTTTTTGGTTTCACATTCATGCAATTGATTACTTGGACTCTAGCTTTGATCATTTCATCACTTTGTTTTCTGGTTTGAATCGGCTGACAATGGGAGCCGAAGTTGAGTTTGTGTACAATGTAGACAGATTGTTCATAACTATAGAACTAGTGCACCGAATTCGACATAAGCTGCTACATACTAATCTGCATTTAGATGAACAAGAACACTCTTTTATCAAGAATATGCTTCCACATTTCGGACAATTTGCCACTTGGCTCAAATGGAACATGAAAGGGAGATTTCATTAAATAGACAAAAATGTGTGTGTTCTGATAAATGAGTGGAATTTCACTTCCATATTACAGCAATGCCTTCAGGAGGGCGAGTGTGCCAAGTACCAAGTGTAATTTGGTATGCACTGTGGAGGTGCACAGGAATAGCCAACATGCAAAAGCCAGGATAACTTTGCTCCAGGCTTTTGTTGAGCATCCCAATTAATATACAATGACAAGATTGGCGATCAGCAAAAAACTTCTGTATCTAACCCAGCAACGGAGAGAACAGAGAAAATGCACAATGAAAACCTTGGCATAGACTATGCTTCCTGAAGTGACTTCTTGAATTGATGAGGCAACTTTCTATTATTGTACCTTTGTGGGGTTGGATGAGGCAGGCTGTATAGAATTAGCCTTCCTTGCATTGCGGTTCCACTTGATAGACACAACAAGTGCATCTCCTTCTGGACCAAGGCCCTTCCGACCAACTAACTTCACCCCAAATTTAATGCACAGGTGTTGAAGTCTTTCTTTATCTCCGGTCAATTTCCTTAATTCAAATGCTTGTTGCCTGGTTATAGTAGTATACAAGAATAGCTGCTCCTCTGTAGTCGAAGTTTCACTTGCATTCTCTGCTAGCACACCAGCACCCTTTGTAGATGGGATTTGATATACCATTCTCAAAAGCCCCAGAGATGTAGGCTCCTCAGTCTGCTGATTCAAAATGACAGAAAAGTTTCCAAACTGAAGATCGGGCTCTTTGAATAGATCTATGAGAACTGAGTTGTATGACTGTACATTCCTTGGTACAGGTTTTTCCAATGTGGATGTCTCCAATCTGACTAAAGCAGCTCTTGCCATGTTGGCTGCCTCACGATGGCCACTTAAAAGAGCTCCATGCATTGTTGCTGGATACTTCCGATTTGTAGCTTCACCTGCAAAAAACAGCCTATCTCCAACAGGCTGTGCCATTATATCATAATCTTCACCTGATGCTCCCACTGCCACATTAGAGTAGGAACCGTAACATAGGCTATCACTTCCCCAACGTGTGCATACTGTCTGGACTGGATTTGGAACTTTAACCCCTTTTGGTTCAAAAATACCTGCACAAAAACAAAATGATTCTCAGCACGAGCTAACTTACAATAAGCACATTCATGCCAGCCATGTAAGTAAAGGACATGGTAGCTCCTAGGGCCCCTCTGTAAAGGGAAACTTCAGTAATGAGGATGGAGCCCAAAATGTACCTGGCCCAAAAATTACAGGACGGCCAAATTAAGAGCTGACACTATCCTTCGTAAACAAAATACCTATATTCAACACCATCTCAAAGGGCAAACCCCTTCTTAGCAATGGACACACCTTCCGAAGCACGACGACCCTTGACAAAATGTAGACAACTACTGCAGAATTCTTCCTGACAAGGCATGTACAATTACACTGGCAAAAATAGGCCAGGTCCTTCTACAGAGGGAGGAGTCACTCACGGTACCTACCACAGTCAATTCACCCAATAAATCTCCATAGGTATGCTTGTAGAACAAAAGCAAGAAATGTGAGAGTACTACTGAGAATGCACATTCCCAACATCATGGCTTCCTGGAGAGGAGTGCCAAAGTACTAAATACTACCCTTTCTAATATACGGAGGGGTGAGGACACCTGATGAGATTTTCAACAGCGAAGGATGCTAAATTTCCTTGCACAAAAATGGTGTAGGAAATCTAGCACTCCTCACCCTCACTTTTCACTACTTCACTCTAAGCAGAAATTTTCAAACACGGTGCCACTGCCATTTTATTGAATAATGTTCCATATGCATGATTGTAGAAACAAGAGTGAGAAATGTGAGAGTACCTCTGAGAATGCACATCACCCGTGTCACAGCCTCGAGGGGAGGAGTGCGTTCAAACTCAATGGCAGCCTCTCCAGCCACTAATGCCACCAGTAATGGTCCACCCGCCACTGCAGCATAGCTGTAGAACATGAAATACTCGCCCCGTTTCTTTGGGTTTTCCTCAAGGTGGCCAAATGTGTCAATATCCTTCTCCCAGAAGACTTTAGGGAAGAGCATCACCACCTTGTTCAGAAGCCCAAACCCTAACCTGTCAATGGCATCCACCTTATACTGCGGCAAGGGCGGCTCGAAACTGATCATGCGTTTCTTCAGCACCCCCAATGGCACAGTGCACAGTGCCATGTCACCCTTGAACACCTGGTTCACAGTTTCCACTTCCACTCCCTCACTGGTGTGCCGGATTTTGAGGACTGTTTTGCCGAAGAAGATAGGCACATTCTCACTCAAGGCCTCCACGAACTGCACGTTTCCGCCAGGCAGGAAGCAGTGGTCGCCACCCATTTCATAGGGATCATCCTGGTCCCAATTTGAGAGGGAGAGATTGGTGAGTAACGACGCATTTGCATACTCAAGATTTGCGAAATGCCAATCAAAGAGCTGCCGCTCCGCAGGGTTGGAGCCCATGCCATTGCCCACTCGTAGCACCTCAAGGATTCGGCCGAGCGAAACCTTGCCTGATTCAACTTGATTCGATTCCCGCCACTTGCTACAAGTGTCAAGTAGCTGATTGAACTCTGCTTCCACCTTCTTGTCGACTTCGTCGACCGCAGGCTGACCATTAGGTTGGTAGATTGGGCATTTGTCTCGAATTTTGTGAAGGGGCCAATTCATCTGCCTCGCCAAAACACCCAAGGGGTTTCCATGCATCCCTGTGACAACACTTCCCCCCAAATCCGCAGCTGCAAAAATGTTTTCAACCTCCATTTTCTTGGTGTACACTCTGCCCCCTGCACGTTGCCTCCCCTCGAGAACAATGACTCTGTGTCCAAGCGCCATCAAATGCCTTGCAGCACCCAAGCCTGCCAGCCCCGCACCAACTATCACCACCGACGCTTTCTCTTTGAGTGCTGGCATTCTGGCCGTGATGGCAGGGGCAACTCCAAAGTTGATGTAGCCATGGCTGGATAGGAATTTGTATGCCGCAGTGACCAACTTGCTATGCATGCTGCGAATAGCCTCCATCACTGTCTCCTGCTCCAACCACACAGTCACATTCTCCCTCCATTTTGCCAGGATGTGGTTTCGCACCACAATGTAATTCTCCTGCTCAGCTCCCCCAATTGTCGAAACCACACAGGCTGCAATTTCCTCCTCTGTCAGTGATTCTCGAGGAAACCCCATCGCAGCCGCGATCATCGCCTCCATTGTCATACCCTTCTCCACCGTCTCAAACTTACCCTTGCTACTCCTGGATCGTGTGGAGATGCCCTCAATTTGCTCTTCAATCATCACATCCAACGCAGACTCATCATATGTTGAGACTTTTGCATGCTGTCTAGAGGGCCGCTTGCTCCTCCTCCCCATTCCTCCTTGCTCCTCCACCTCCACCTCCACTACCGTTTTCTGTCGTCTCTTGCGCTTCTTCCTCCCTTGCGGCACCTCGGCCTCCGCTGTTGCTGTTGCCGTTGCTGTTATTTCTCCCTCCTGAGCACTTAAGCTTCCTGCTCCATCCCCTACCCCAAGAACATTAACCTCCTCCTTCATCTCCACATTCACCATCTTCGTCGTCACATGTAAACTCACTCCTGGAGACTCTGCCTTAGGGTTGACATGGTCCTCCTCAATGGCATCCATAGCTGCACCATCCTGGCCACCACCCTCACCTTCAACCTGAGAAACCTCAGCATAACTTGCGTCTAATGCAGAATAACTGTTCCCTGGATCCACTTTAACAGCCAGCAGCGGTTCGGGAACCCACTTGGATTCTCCAGACACAACAACGTCCTCACCCTTCTCGGATGGCAGCCCCACCTGTTCTTCCTGTGCCATCACTTATTTATTTACTAATTTAATATATATGTATTGACCTGCTTGTGATCCAATGTTCTCCACGGGTAGTTCATTCTTTCAACAAATCCACAACCACCTGTACCATGTTAAAAGATAACACAAAATTAGACTCCTCGAGATACAAAAAGAAACGATCAGCGGCAACTAAGGAACTCAGAATCAGAACTGCCATGTGGTCCGTCCACATCCAAGCACATGCTCTTTGTTAAGCCCCAAAACAGTGCCTGCTCGTATCCAACTGCCCTGTAACCTTGGAGAGTCCCCATCCCACCAACCACTGATCTAAACACATCCGAGTAACCAAACACCTCAAACTCCTCCGGACACATAGTTTAAGAGAAACATATAGTGGAACCCTAAGTAACCAAATCCCTTCTTACTAACTCCTCTTGAACTCCTCCTAAACAGACACTTAGAGCTTTTTACTACCAAATGTCACACCTTAGCACTACCCTCCGACCGACCCTAGCAAGCGATCCAGGAGCCCACCTAAATTACCATAAGCAGCCAATCAAGCCTGCCTTCAACTGAATAGATGATTAAAACTGCCCAGGCTCCACATGACTCCGTTCGAACAAAATCTGCCCTAAAACACAACCCAACCCCCCACCCAGACCTCCAAACTACAAACTGGCTCCACCTAACACGCCAAATGCAGAATCCGGTACCATTTGGCGCCAGATTAAAGGCGCGACGTCGGTGTGAGAGGCAGCGGGGCCACGGAGGAATGATTCCCAGCGGCCATTTCCGGAGTAGGAAGGACTCGACCGAGCGAGATAGTAGTGAGCGAGGGAGGGACGCCGCACAGTAATAACTGAGGGTTGGTGGGGTAGCGGGGTCTGATTTACATTATTACCCGGCGACGCCATAGCCTTAAAGATAAAGATAAAGATAAAGACGAAGCCTCGCGAGGTAAAGGCCAATATAGTGCGGGTATCTAAGTTCGATGGGGTATCACCCAGGGTACGTGCGGGTATGAACTACAACCGGCGGGTATCACATTATTGATATCAAATTGATATTTGCACATACACTATTGCAAAATCCCATGATATCACCTCCACTATACCCTTGGACAATTCCAACAGAGATAAGGTTTAAGAGGAATGTCGTGTGGGTATCTAAGTTCAAATCCGGGTATCAATTGTGGTAGGTATACATATATAAAGTATCCAACCCATGTAGTACCACATCTTTCAATAGCATTATTGATACCTACCCACTTGATTTTTTGCATATATTGTTCCAAATACTTTAGTATCACATGTAAAGCCTTGGATGAGTTTTACGGGAGATGAAGATAAATATAAAGGCAAAGACAAAACCTTGCGAAGTAGAGGCAAATGATGTGTAAGTATCCAAGTTTAACGTGGGTATCAATTAGGGTACATGTACATGTATAAAGAAAATTATGCATCTGCCCCAATGATCATGATCCTTTTTAAAATATGCTTCTCTTATTGTAGTGCTTTACTAACTCAAAATCCTCGGAATCGATCTTATGTGTTGGAGCTCAACATCGTCTTCCTAACTTAAGCTATTTTTCAAGAGACCCTAACCCTAACCCTAACCCTAACCCTAACCCTAACCCTAACAAGTGGCGTAGGTGCCTCAGAGGGTGGCATTTTTGGAAAGCACTGTAAGCCTCCTCCTCGAATATATGAACCAGTTGGGATTGCATGCTTTGGTACCATTATTGTACCAACTTGATATTTGCACAACACCATTGCAAGGATTAGGGAGGGAGTAAACACCAATGCACTATAAAGAAGGGGGGTGATGGGGGAACATCCTTCCGTTCACCTTATTACACTCAGTGATGCCTTCAAGATAAGATAACGCAGTGGATGAGTGGTGGCACGAACGGTGGAGATTAGGGGAGGAGGGTTACATCGGTCAAATCCGACGGATAAGAAAGCACAGGCAACGTGGCCTCACTAGAAGCTAGAAGTTGCTTTCATCGCCCATAGACTTCTTCTCGAAGATGAAGATGAGGCCTAGCGAAGTAAAGACTATTGTTGTCTACATCCAACTCATGTATCAATAGTGGTATGTGTATAGGTATAAAATATTTGACCTAGCCCATTAATTTATGGTCTCTACTATGTAAACTCATCCATTTAAGAAGGTGAAAAAACAATGAGTTGTTTTGTAGCCTAGAAATGGATGTATTTAATTTATTGTCTCTGCCCCTAAAGAGAAGAGACCACGAAAACGATGCGTTTTCAGGAGTTACACTGCTGAACAGTGAAATTCTACAGTGTTGAACAGTGAAACTATGGCCTAAAAGTAAAAAAGTAAAAAAGTAAACTAACTAGAACTATAGTACTAGTAAAAACTCTGACTAGAACTGTAGAGTCGCCTCCTAAGAGCTTCAATGCGAATCTCGTCCTTCATCTTCTTCCCAATTCTTCTTCGAGCTCTTCATTCTTCCCTGAGAGCTCTCTCTGGCTTTGTTTTCCTCTGTTTGTTGCTACCTTGTGTGTCATCGTTCTTTTGGAGATATCATGACGAAACGAGCTGAGCGCCCCACTGTATTGTTGGAAGAGATAGATAATGCTATTCGGGATGTGGTTTTAGAGTGTTTTATACTGTCTTGTTATGGGAGCACCATGTCACCATCGAAATTTCCAACTCATTGGTTATTCCACGCAGATGTTACGGATACAGTTGGTACAACGACTATAACCGTAACTGTGAAGGGAAATTTGGTGAAAACGCACGTGGATAAACTGAAAACGGGGAAGTTTTTGCGGTTGGAGAATTTTAGTCTGAGAGGCCGGTCAGATTATGACAAGGGATATTCGGACTGGACAATAGATATCTCTACTACCACAAAGGTCTATGAGATTCCGCCATTTGATCCTCCAATTAAAATTTTCTTCCACGTATCAGATACGATCCATCCCTTTGCACGGCGAATGCTCCAACCGTTTGTCACTTCCACACTTGCTATTACTGTCATTGGCGTTAGAGGAGAAATCGATCAAAAATTGAGCTCTTAGTTGCTGACGGACATGATGCTGAAGACATTCAAGTTGTAAGTACTTCCAGTACCTTATTTTTATTATTGTCATTTTCAAAATCACCTTCATCTTTTTTAATTTCAGTTTGCATATGTAGGTGAGTGTAGTAAGGTTTTTAGGTTTGGGTTCAATCTCTCAAAAAACCCCAGGGAAGACCAAATAAGTGTCAGGTGTAACTTTAGTGTGTCATAATAAGATTAATTGATAGGTTGAAAGGATTATGAAATGCTTTTGACAGTCAATTAACTTAGGTTCCACTTTCTCATTTATACTTAGTGACCACTTGTAGGGGTTACTTAACTTATAAAGAGTCTAAGTGTTCATAAAATAAATTATCATCTTGTTTTATTCACCAAAAGTCTAATAACGAGTAACCGGGACCGAGTCTAAGCGAACGAGTCCTAAGCCTCTTAATCGGCCTGAGTCCGTGTCACGAGTCTAGTGCCAAGAGTCTCAAGTAGACAACCTAGTCACCAGTGCCAAGTAACGAGTCTAGTAACCAATAACCAGTAGACAATCTTGTGTCATGAGAAGCGTCTGGACACATTAGCCATTGAGAGAGGATAGGTTATATACCTGCCCTTGGAGTGAACCGCAACCAATATGGGATAAAGGCGCGCTCAACTCCCACACACAGCTTCTCCTCCTTTTGACTCATGTCTTCTCCGCGTCTCACCTTTCACACTCCGCGACACAGCCTTCCCGGTCTCTCCAAATTCTTACGACGGCAGCGATCACTTTGAAATTAATGGAGGTCTCTTGAACTATTCAAGTCTGCGAGAATTGCTCCTAGTCGCAATCTGCCACACATAGATTGGTCTGATTCTCTTTATAAACTTAAATTCGTTGAGAGCTTCTTTAATATCTCCTGTCCTCTCAGACTCCGGATGTGTTTCTTTCATAACTACGAGAACTCCCGCAGCACATTAGGAATCAACTTAAAGAATCAGCTTTTTACAAGCCAACTCCTCACAATTAAGTTCTTCATTCAGTAAGACTCGGGATTAAACCATGGGGAGGGGAAGTTGTTCTTAAGAGAGTAGCAGAACTTGAACTCCCCTACAGGTTTATTATAAAGTTAAAACTCATGGATCTCTTCAATTCCAGTTTAAGTGGGATATGAGAAATGACAAGCTTCACATCCTGCATTAACAAAGCTTATGGTCGGAACAGATTAACACTCCCACATGAATTTTTCATAACTCCTTTCACAGGGATATGGGCAATTCTTGCACTTACTATGTATAATTTTCATAGACTCTGATTTAGTAAAGGTCACTCCTTCATAAGGGATTGGCATGCGGATGGAATTTTACAGTGATTTCCTCTTACTTAATTGAGAAAACTTTCCTCAATCAAGAAGTTAGATTTCATAAGCTAACCCCGGACTGGAGTTCTAATTTCCTTTCACAGGAAATTCCTGGTGTCTACACTCAGACACAAATTCAATCATAATCCATGCAATCTCTTACACTTCAAGTTCTCACTCTCTTCCCGAGAGTATCATTTATTATTTCTCTTATGGTATTCTCAAGGATTACTTACGTAATTACCCACAGTGGAACTTCACATTCCACTTGTGAGGGTGACTGAGAGTTTCTCACTCTCCTATTCGTCACTGACTCCTTCACAAGAAGTTGAAGTCACACAACTAATCCTTACTCCCTTCACAAGAGTAGGATACAATGAATTTCCTCTTAACTTACTCCGAATTAGGGACATTCACTGTCTCCACATTGACTGTAACTTTTCTTAGAACCTTAAGACACTGTCCATATAACTCCATATAAGACTGTTCACAATCCACGCATAAAACACATGCGATTCAATTCAAGAGTTTCACACTCCTGAATCACAACTCCACATTAACAACAACACTCCCGCTTTCCACTTCCACAGTGGTAACAACTCTAGGACATCCACACACCGATCCAATCACAAGACTTTCAATTTCACATTCACAACTTAAAGAAGGATTTAATAATGGCACTTTGTATTGATATAAAAAGAGACTGTACACATAAAATTAAGGGCTTCACACCCTGGGAGTTGAGGAATTCACTCTCTTCACGAGAGGAAGATCAAAATAATCATGCCCCCCTTGTCTTCTCCTTCCTTCTTCTTATCTTTCTATCCTCAAAAGGTGGTGACTGTCTGCAGCTAGGATTCCAAGTGCTACTTCTAATTGTCACATGTGAATTCCATGCCCCCTCATATCCTTCTAAACTCTGGGCAGCAAAGGAAATTCTTCTTTCCTAGCCTGTTTCCATTTCGGAGTGACTAAGTGTCTAATACTTCACTATTTCACTAGTCTTGAGTAAAATTTGACATTCATTTACATCTCAAAACTAAAACTTAAGCATTCAGACCAAAAAATGGTACCACAGTGAGTTTTTTACCAGCTTTTCAAAGTGATTTTCATTCACTTGCGGAACAATTCCACAAAGGTGAACCTACCCATATTATCATAAAAAACATAGCATGCTCCAACAAAAGAGATATTCGGCTTCTTACAATTGGGTCATCTATTATGGCAACAATTCACTCTAACACATTGAAATCCAAGCTTACCGTTGTTTTCAACATACACATCAAAAATCAGGGCCAAGTTGTTGCTCGAAAGGTAATGACACTATTCTATTTGATTAGTGTTCTTCTTTCATTCATTTTTATAAATTATGTGCAAATATAAACGTGCATTTCTTGTTGGATTATTGCATATTACGGGGTGTATGACTATGGTCAACCCATCCGCATTACCATACATGCGGGTGCGTTGTAATTGTAAACTCGAAAATATCTATCGTCAACAATTCAGTAACTACCATTGCAACATTTGCAAGTTGGATGCTCCGTGCTCTTTTGTGATTCATATCAATGCTACTATTGCCGTCGAGGATGCACCTTTTATTGCTGCATTTGTGAACGCTGCATGGATTCAAGCCTTTTGCACAAGTCTGAATCTGATTTCCTTGATTTTTATGCAACTGACCGCATTGCAGCAATTGAAGCACTAGAATCCATAATAAGCATTCATCCTCAATAGAATAACATGTTTGCATTATCACAACAAACCGAAAGTGCCAATTTTGCTGAAAATGTCCCGGGGAGGGCACTCCATTGTCAAGTTGAAAACCATGTGCAACGGAAAAAAATATTTTTTTTCTAAAAAGCATCAACAAAATGGGTCAAAATTTTATCAATTTTTTTTTATAAGTACATATACATGGTATCTATTACATAGTAAAATTGATAACCAAATTTGATAATTTTTTTTCTTCTAGAAAACATACCGTTTCTAACTAGAATGACGCAGAATTGATCTAAAAACATTACTAGAAAAAATGGAGATGACTAAAAATTTCAAAAAAATATACAAAAGATATAACCAATGGATATGTATATATAGAAAAATATCATAATTTTTAAAATAATCTATGGCATATTATATAGGGGTAGCAAACTTCCGTTGCACATGGTTTTCAACTTGACAATGGAGTGACCTCCCCGGGGAAAATGTGCATGATACATATGAAGATGATAATGATGATAATCATAGTTGAGAAACTAACAATGAAGATGGATTTGAAGAACAACATGAAAATGTTGCAACTGATACAATGGTGCAAAATCTTTTATTTCCTAAAAAAATATATGACTATTTTAGAAAAATAATAGTTGTTGCTCCTGGACAAGACTCAAAACCATTAGGTCTCTTCCATGATGAGTATAGTGAATAATTAAATTTTGCAACATTACTTTTTGGTCAACCTCGTAATAAAGAAAATATAAAACTCTCATACCAAAAACTTGCTAAATGGAAATTGCTACATAAAAATCATAATTTTGCAATCTCTATACCAAATTTACTCTTCAATGCTATCAAAGTATTGATCCATGGCATGATGACATCGTTTTAGATATGCATTCGTAAGGAAAAACTTCTTAATAGAACACTTAAAACAAAAGATGTCATGAAATGCCAAACCTAGATAATATTTTGAAATCCGATATAAGATATATGGATCTTTCAAAATTATGTACGTCACCCGATTATTTAAGTCAATTGCGGAAAATGGTATTTGCTATAATTCGACAATTAGGCCCTTCTACGATTTTTGTCAGATTTACTAGTGCAGAAAGTAAATAGTCACTTTTATTGTAATGTTTGTATGATTTAAATTATAAAAAATAACATTAAAGGTGTCATTTGATAAATTAGAATCTAAATACATAGTAGACCTCATACGGTGTGACCCCGTAACATGTGCACGCTATTGCCATCATCGTATGAAGTCATTTCAAAAACTTTGTTAAAAAAAAAATCAATATTTAGTCATCTTATTGATTATTTTTTTATTACAAAATTTCAACACCGAGAAAGCAAACACGACCACGGATTACTGTAGATTGAAAATGCACCAATTTATGACATTGTCTCTAATGCAACCATTGAAAAATTTATAGATAAATACATTTCATGTAATAATCATATTTTAACACCAAATTTTCGTGCAGCACAAATACATCGTCACAAGAAAACATGCTGGAAAATTAATCAAGTTGTTTGTCGCTTCAATTATCTATGGCCTCCTATGGAAGAAACAAGAATTTAAAACCCATTATAGGAGTCGATATCATTTATTGATAAGACTCACTTGAATAATATAAATACACAAGTTTTCAATGCTTTAAATAATATGAACATGGAAACAACAATGTCTTTTTCAACATTTTTAAATTTCATTATCTATAGATAAACAAACATACATCGACTTGCTAAGAATAAAGTTAAAAAAACCAACTATTTTTTTACAACGAGCATGTAGAGATGTACGTACAAATCCATTTGGTATACATGTTGGAAATATTTGGCAAGCAAACACATATCTTTAATTTATATTTGATTTATATGCAGTAGCAAGTTATTGTACTTCTTATTTAACAAAAATAGATAAAACCGTGATCCAAGAATTAAATAAAATCATTGGTAATTGTACTCAAGAAAATATTCAAGCAAACATTCGAATACGAAAAATGGGTAATGCCTTCCTCAATGTTCAACAAATGTCCGCACAACTAGCTGTATATGTAGTGTTTTTCATTCCATTATACTATGCATCCAGATCATTTAAATTTATTAACATTTCACCGCCTCAGGAACGAACATTTGTTTTAAAAAATATAAAATCTTTGAAAGAATTAAGCTCGGTGTTGCACACCTCTCGCCGGTTGGCAATTGATTTTACGACAACAATCTCTCATAGTAAGGAATTGAAAAAAAAAATTATTTCTTTGTGAGACCTCTAAGTACAATCCGAGACCAAGTAAGTTTTGGTCAAAGAAGCTCTACCACCCGACCATAGGAGAGAGAACTAACAACCAAAAACCCCCTCTCTCTTCCTCTTATGCCAAAGGCATTATTTTTACTTTCTATCTTTACATATAGTAAAAGTATTCTATTGATAGCTCTATATGGTAGTTCTATTATTAATTTATATTCTATTTTTGGCTATTCTCAAACCTTCTTCAAGTTGGAATTGTCTAACTCCAACTTAGTTTATCCATTCCATCTTCTAGTTGGAACTGTCTAATTCCAAATACTTAGTATTCTATTTTTGGCTCTTCTCAAACCTTCTTCAAGTTGGAATTGTCTAACTCCGACTTAGTTTATCCATTCCATCTTCTAGTTGGAACTGTCTAATTCCAACTAGTTAGTATTCTATTTTTGGCTCTTCTAAAACCTTTTTCAAGTTGGAACTGTCTAACTCCAACTTAGTTTATTCATTCCATCTTCTAGTTGAAACTGTCTAATTCTAACTAGCTTTATCTACTCATTGAGAGTTGTCTAACTCCAATGAATAACATTCATCTTTCCAAATATGGATTGGTCTAACTCTCGTGCACCTCATCGAGAGTTGTCTAACTCACGTGCACATGTTCTCAATTGGAATAGTCTAGTTCCAATGCACTAAATACGGAGTTGTCTAACTCCAGTGCACATGTTGTCAATATGAAGTTATCTTACTCCTATTCATTCATCTTTAATTGAGAGTTGTCTAGCTCTCATCTTTCTATGCTTACACATTGGCACATGTAGTTAGAATATTCCTTAATAATTCTAGTTACATTACACTCGGATTCTACAGATATAATGTGCAAGTCATAAATTGACAAATACATTGAAAGTTCAAGAGCTATCCATAACATTAGTTTAATTGAATATGTTGCCAATTACAATAGAAATAAGAGGAGGAGAAAATCACACGTAGTTCGTTATGTTCATTATAATCAACATCGAGATCCCGAAAATTATTATAGGAAACAATTATTATTGTTTTTTCCATTTGTTGAAAGTGAAAAATCTCTCAAGGAACATCACACAATGTGGCATGATGCATACATTGCACATGAAGAAGACATTCTAAAAGAATTTAAAAAAAAATTGTATATACTTTTCAAAATGAAAATGAACACACCATGAATTGGGTTGATATAGAATCACGAGCTCATGAATTAGCAAGTGCAAATGATTCAAATGTGTGGATGAATACATTTACAGATGCAGATACTCTGTTGTCACCTCAACCAATAACGGATTGTACGAACGTTGAGTTTTACAACATCAATCATGAATATTTTGTTTCGTCATAATCATGTGCTTCAACTATTCATGATTCAAATGATTTTATCGCACAAGATCATATACTATCATTACAAGAATATTACTCAGTACTGAGAGAAATGAATAAAGAATAACGACACATATTTGATGATGTGATGTACATAAAAAACAAAAGCCAGAGGAACCAATTCATTTATTCATTACAGTAGGAGCCGACACAGGTAAAACTTTTACATTGATGTTTCGATTCAAGTTCTTCTTCGTTTTTATAATAGGCACCTTGACTCATATCCTTTTTAAAAGAAAACCTTGCTTGTGGCGTATATAGAAAAAACAACATACAATATAGATGGGGCAACAATACACTCTAGCCTTTAATTGCCCCTTAATTGCAAAAACCTTTCATTTTTGAGTTATGAGCGGTTCGACACTTTGGTTAAAAAATATGATCAACTACAATTACTTGTTTTAGATGAAATATCTTTAATAAGTAAAATCATATTAAAATTTACCGACCTCCGTTTGAGATCAATTAAACGACTCCGTACAAAATTCTTTGGAAATCTTGATGTCATTATTACATGAGATTTTTTCCAAGTCCAACATGTTCAGGATTCCGGAGTTTTTAAAAATACCAATGAATATATGGATGACTTAGTGGAAGATTTTTTGTTGGACAAAATTAAATGTTATGAACTGAATCAAGTCATGCGACAAAGTGATCAACAATCCATAGATATATTAAACCGATTTAGAACCGCTATGCAAACACAAAATGACATTGATATTGTCAATAATCAATGTGTTCGAAACCCTCCCCGTGACCCCAAATTTCCATACTTGTTTTATAAAAATGAACCAAGACTGCAACACAATGAATATGTTTTTCAACGTATTGAAGGTAGTGTCTATGTTTTGTACATAAAATATAAACATCATGATTTATGTCCAAAATCATTTCAACTTCGAGATGATCCAAATGAAACAACAGACTTGCATGCTGAAATCCGTGTCAAAAAAGACATGTCGGTTGAACTTTGTGTTGGTAATTATGCAACTCATGATAGTTTAATAAATGGGGCCAATGGATTATTTAAGGGATCGAGTCTTTTACCAAATTTTCAAACTATCATTTGGATTCTATTTAACAACTCCAAAACTGGGCATTTAACAAGAATTAAAAAGAATCATCTGTATACACAAGAAATAGATAGATAGATAGAAACTCCGGTCCCAGTTTAAGGGGCCGGCGTGAATGAAGTGTCCGTTCGTATTTACACAAGAAATACACCCTACATGGACACCAATTGAACCGATTTCTAAAGAAATTCAAATTGGTTCAAATTCTAATCACATCATAATACGGACTCAATTTCCTATTCAATTAGTTGTTGCTCATACTATACATCGCGCACATGGACTGTCGTTAGATTATTTGGCGTTTGATCCTACTGGTGTTTATAGACATGGTTTAACTTATACTACACTATCCCGCATAAAAAAGGAAATTTTATATTTACTTCAACCTTTACAATTGAAGAATTTCCAAGTTTATCCAAATGTGTCAATAGAGATGAATCGCCTACGAACAACAGCTCGTTGGGTCCCTAATGCGCCTATATTAGCAAAATTTAGGGATTCTCACGTTGTTATTTGTTCACTTAACACTAGATCATTATCTCTTCACAAAGATGATATTTATGATTAGAATATACAAGCTTCTCACATTTTGTGTCTCAATGAAACACATTTTGACCCCAAAACTTTAGATATTACTTCTTTTATTAATACGTCGAAACATTAAGTTTTAAGTGTATACGACCGTAATGGCACAATGATAGTTTACGATAATCATACCAAATTATTTTTTCATGAAACACATTTTACTTTAGGAGCATAATTCATTGTAGCATCGTTCAACACAAACACGAGGAAATCCATTCATATAATAGCTTTGTATAGACCTTCAACACTCCATGTCACAACTTTCTTGAACCACCTTCGACATTTTTTGAGTACAATACCAACCTCTTGTCTTACAACAATATTAGGTGATTTTAACATCAACATGCTCAACCAAAATTCATATGATCTCAAAGAACTCCAACATTTCATGAAATTTTATAACATGTATCTTTAATTTCAAGAAAGTACAACCATATATGATTCCCAAATTGATCATGTATGGACGAATGCTCCAACTCAACAATGCATCTTGTGAACCCTTTGAGTGGTCCACCACTCCGCGGGATCACTTTTAGTTAGAATGTTAGCATTAAAAGTTAGAATTGATAGGGAATTTAGGAAAAATTAGTTCATTTAGCATTTAGCCTAGAAGAAGGAAGATCAAAATGAAACTAAGTAGTGCTAGAAGATAGCAAAGTAGAAAAAATATGCTAGCTAGTAAAAACAACTAGCTATTAAGCAAATGTTAGTAGATGTTAGCTAAGCAAATATTAGTAGATGCTAGTTATTAAGCAAATGTTAGTAGATGCTAGCTAAGCAAGTGTTAGTTATTAGTTAGTGTGAGGCACACAAGACTATTGGAGGTGTTTTGCGTAAGAAGACAAAATCGGCTTGAAAACTTTTGAAGACAAAAAAGAAAGAGAGCAAGGGGGCTACTTGCCCACTTGCCCCCTTGCCAACTCGACGGCGGAAAAATTAGAAAGTTTTCTAAAGGTTTCTTGTCGGAGCCACCTCGGCGAGAGGGTGGCAACCTCAACCGAGAAAACCCCCGAGCCAAAATTTCGGGAAAGGGTTTGAAAAATGGATCCGGTGGAGGAGGGGTCCAACCCTTTTGTGAGAGGGTTTAAAAACCCCTCCTTCCACCTTGTAGCTCTCTCTTTTTCTCTAGTTTTTGGGCGAAGCCCTGCTTCAATGTAGTTAGGAAAAAATCCTTTAGCATGCATTCTCAATGGCCTAAAAGAAAGGCTTGAGAACCTCCTCTACTCTCTCTCCTAGTTAGAATGTATGTTTGTTAACTCACCAACAAAATTATTCCTTCTTTTGTAGAGGTAGGTTGGATGGTAGAGT
This sequence comes from Polytrichum commune, assembly GCA_950295325.1. Taxonomy (NCBI): domain Eukaryota; kingdom Viridiplantae; phylum Streptophyta; class Polytrichopsida; order Polytrichales; family Polytrichaceae; genus Polytrichum; species Polytrichum commune. The sequence goes on from OX485804.1 coordinate 3,317,839, forward strand.
TTTGAGTGGAGGCATTGTAGACCTCATCTGCCAATGCCCTGAAAGCTTAGTTTAGAAGCTAGAACAAGATACTTATCATTTTTCTCTTAGAGAGATTTCATATAGCTGTCCATAGCCGTTTTCCATTTGTGATTCGGTTAAGATGACAATTAGTTATGGATTTCCAAAGATGGAGTAGAAAAACTGGGTGGTCTTGTGGGTAGCGGCTGCTGGATCAGACCTGCGAGCCCAATAGGAATTTTAATTCTAAGAAGTTATATTTTTCCCAAGTAGAACTTTTGTGTAGCTTTCCAAAATGGCTTAGAACATTTGATTTGAGCATGATTTGAATTAGATATGAATTGTGCAAGATGGGACACATAGTTTAAGAACTTTTGGTTGACTGCTGCATTACAGAGGATCTGCTGGGTTCACTTCGGCTTACCTTTCTAATCACATATTTTTATCAAATACATATTTTTAATATCTCTCCAGGGTCATATAGAACGTTTGATTTGACTAAGATTTGAATTATATATGAATTGTTGAAGGCGAGATACATAGTTTAAGCCTTCTTGAATGACTGCTGTGTTACAAGGAGTCTGCTGAATTTCTATTAGCTTAACTTGCTGATGTCATAATTTTCCTAGTTAGAACATATTCATAGTTTTCCAATGGTATAAGGAAAGCCTAGATCCAAGTAATAAAGAATGTGCTATGAATTTTTGAAGTCAGAAGGTAGATAGGTGGATTGGAAGGGTCGGTTGAATCGACCTCACACTTCCAACCCTCATAACTTTTGCAATTCTTATCCGATTAAAGTGATTTTTAGATCATTGGAAAGATAATTAGGTGCACTAAGTATAAATATTATGCTTAGGATTAAATTACAGTGCAGAATAAATACTTTATATTTTAATTGCTAACTAAGGTACGCTTACTACCAAATTAGTTACAAAGAAGGAGGCAAGGTCGACGCTCGGGAAGTGGAGCAAGGAAGGAAGTAGCGGCTCGGCCTCCATCGAGCCCAAATCAACCGAGGAAAATTGAGGTAAATTAACTAACCTTAAGCCTTCCATTTAGGATTGGAGGGAGCACGGCTAAGGTACGCATTTCTAAACCCACTCACCTATTTCGTAAGGTCAAGTGGCTTGACCATTTGACCGCCAAGGGAATACCCAACTTCATTGTTTTCGGGGCCCTTGGTATGTTTTGTGGTAGTAGCTTCATTTATTAGTAAGTTTCGTGTGTGGTAAGTCGGATTAATCACCGACATAATCACTTTTAATGTTGTTCGTGGAAAGGTGGGGTTAATGACCCGCGAATCCACTATTATGTTGTTGGCCCCATAGATTGGGAGTAATGACCGTAATTTATGAAGATTGCGCAATAGGTTGAACCTACAGGTTGTCCGTCACCATGGTCCCATTGAGTTGCATTTCGTGGTCTATCCAGTGTAAACACATTTAACAATCAAAACATACAAAATAAATCGTAAACCCTTGTTGGCAAGAGACCCGAATCGGAAACTTAACTCGGTAGAGTGATACCACCCTTCGAACCATTGATGTCCGAAGGGTTTGAGATGTTACTCGACCTTCAAAGGACCTGCACGAGGCCTTAGAAGGTTCCGAGGTAAGGGGTGCACCAACCAGGTAAGGGGTGATGCCTAATATGTTAATGTAGTGAGTTAGGACATGCAAACAAAAGTAAGTAATTAAGAAGGAATTTGTGTGAAGGGTGGGACTTAGGCCAAGTTCCCCCGCTTAGAAAACTAAATAGAACTAAATAAAGAAATAGGAATAATTAAATGGTCCATCAAATTGTCGTTATTCCGTTCGTTGAGTTAGGGTGGTATGAATCACACCCGGTTGGGTGTATCAGAACCATCCCAATTCACAAATTAGGATTGCCTTGGTTTCAAGGCTGGTGCGTCTGCGCGTAGAATAGGTTGTAGGTTAAAGTTAGAACTAGATATGAAATTGGTTAGTGGAGTTTAAAGCCACACTAGTAAAAAACTAAGGCCCAACCTTCGGAGGTACTACGACGCATATTTAATCTCCCTTAAAAATCTAACTACTCACGTTATACACCTATCATCCGGGTTTGGCTTGGGCGCCTGCAAATGCAGGCCACCTTCACCGAAGGGCTTGTGTGATATTTTTAGGCTCCCTCGAAAGGGGGTGGCCCAAAAGTACCACACATCTCTGGAGTTTTTGAAGCATATTGGACAGACTATAAACCGATAAAATTCCAAATTATGTTCCACAATATCATCATGTTAATTTTTTTTTTGCTCAAATACTAAGGCAAAGACCACGCGACTAGCTGCTTGTTTGACTTTTGAATGGCATCAAAGAGAATATAAGAACTTAGTCATATATGACAGTGATGATCAATTCACTAAGTACACAATTGTATCTCAAGGCACACATGTCGTGTCTTTGAACTGGATTCTTTAATTATATCAATGCAATCAACCTATTCTAAAGTGCAATTGATGAACATGTGACTTTCAGATAACATCGTTTTTTACACACTAACTAACAATGGAAGTATGTAGGTCAAACACATATTTTGGTGCATGTCGAGGCCCAAGTAGGGCCACTTAGGCCCCCTCTACAATAGAGAAGTTGAGAGTTATAAGCACTAGTCCCCTTTGGTAAAGTTCAAAGGTATGAACATTCGTAATGGTGGGGAGCGTCTTTTGCATGCTTGTTTTACTTCGCTCCACTTCACCATTGACCTTTCAACTCGAGAGCTTGAACCTTTATAATAGACTTACAATTATTAGATGCCACCTTAATAGATCCTACACAGAATGTTGGAGATAATCTTTGAGTAAATTTTGCCAATCTCTCAGTCGAATTCCTAAGCTACCTCAAGCTAGTTGCTTCAGGATTCTCGAGTATGTAAGCTCTCATTTTGTGAGTCCCATGCCAATGGCTTTCCAACATTCTTTGGTTTATCACAACCAATCCTTTGTTGAGTACCATTCTCTCATGAAAGAGAAGAAAAGCAACTAGCATGAGAGAAAAAACAAATCAACCTTTGGCGTTGCCTTTTGAACATCAAGACCACTTTACACTTGTTCAAACTATTGAGAGCTTTCAAAAGGACTCATCAAACTCCCAATGGTTTGAGCTTTGGATAAAAGCTCATGAACTTCAATTACCAAACCCTCAAAATTGCAGGTTCAAGCTCTCAACTCAAACTCTAACACTTGGCTTGGGAACCCTTAATTTGGACACGTATAGGCGTAGGTTATTTTTCTATTAAATATTGGAAGAAACACAGATGAACGATGGATGAATATCATCCGACCATCAACCGGGGACAAGCGCGGGATGCAACATTCTTCGTGGCTTTCAAATCCGGAAGCTCATCGGTGCTCGAGCTTCCAGCGAACTCTGAGCAATCTCCTCGAATCCCGATTTCCGATTCAGATCCTCCTCATACGCATACTACATTTTCATCAACGACGTGCACACCGATCCTTGAATTCAGACAGGGGGGCGAACCAGTGCACTTAATCTGCACCCGTGTTTGCGAACGGGCTCACGAGAAAATGCGCAGACTCTTGGGGTGTATGTAAGTAGTTCCGAAGAAAGAAGTCATCACAAATGGTGCGAAATTAGGTCTGGGTAGTCTTGCAGATTGGGCATGCTCGTCATCTCACCACTTCGAAAATTGGGAGCGGTGGATTGGGGAGTCGGAATAGGGGACCAGAATCCCTGAATCTGCACCTGGAATGAGGGCAATAAGGAGCGTGTATCTTTGGTTGAAGAGAAACCTGAACCCTGCGAATTCAATCCTTGGTGTCAATTCTTGTACACGTCGCTACTCAATCGATTTGTTTTTGAGCAGAGCGCCGAAAATTGGGTCAAATTTGGTTGGAGTTAAATATAGTTCATCCTCTTGCCAGTACGACATACTTTTCCATGTCACGCTGAGGTGTATCATCGATTTGGCAGATTTTGAGCTGGATGTGGGGGGAATACGGGACGTGGATGGAAAGCCTTGAATAGGGACCCATCGAGAAGTGTATGTGGATTGTTCGCGTTGTAGTTACATGTGCGGAAGTGTGGTAGGAATGTGGAGGGGTTTAAAAGTTGAATAGCAGCATGCAATTGTTCACAAAGCATTGGAGAATCATCCACATTGATGTGGGTTTCGCCTGCGAAGTGGATTTTTGGGTTGAATGGTAGAGAGGAAGACACAGAGAGAAGGTTATTCTCTCCTTATCGAAAATTTGAGTGCGACACGAGAGGTTGGAATGTCTGAATAAGTTGGTGGCACACGATGAAGAGGAAGACTAAAGTGCGAGGGAAAGAAGTTGATATTATACTGAAGAAAAGTGTGACCTCATTTCCACTAGCAAACAATATGTAGTATACATTTGAACTAGTTATACAATTGAGAGTTCTCCTCAATTTGTTGCTATTTAGAGAGAGAGAGAGAGAGAGAGAGAGAGAGAGAGAGAGAGAGATGGGTCACATTGCCCAACCTAAGCCAACTATGGAGCTGCATTGGAACCTGCCTTCGGGTGCACATTGCATCCCAACCTAAGGCGCAGATTGTAGATGGTGGACAAAAAAATCTTTCTAGTTTTTCTTGCCATCGGGTGTATCAAACTTTGCCGCATGCGAGTAACAAGCCAAGATGCAGGGCCCACGGAGCCGGCTGGACCAGGTGATCTCTTATCATGTTCTGAGGGGTTTATGCTTCAAATGTTCACAATCATAACTGTGCAAGATAATATAATATGCGTAGTTACATTGAATTCTGCTGAATTTTTCTGACCTAACCCTCCATTCTAGAGGCTGGTCTGCTCGGTGAAGGTTTGGGTCCAAAAAAGGTTGATGGTTTTTTTGTTTGAAATAGTAGGTCCCATCCAGCCACAAGGAAGCCTATAACCTTGGGCCTTGGTGCGTGATTGTGAGTGATTCCTAGTCCAATCGTTCTCTCTGAAGTATCAGATAATGGCTTTTGGGATTCACGTAATTCTCGAACGGAATTCTCAAACAATAATTGCCATTCTCGAACGTAGTATTCATGGGGAAGAGATTATGCACATCATTGAAGAACGTTGTAGACAATCTGTTAGATCATATGACTTTTTCCTGAATGAGGTGGATGTGTTTGAATGTGTGGTTCACCCCCAAGAAGTTTTGGGTGGAGGGCTTAATCTTCCTGATGGGATCTACGTATGGAAGTCCTTTGTGAGTCTAGCTGTACATGGATATGGTTTGGGGTTGTGTCGCGTCTACGTCGTTTGTAAGATGTAAGTGCTGTATCTAAATCTGTATGTATTCTTATGAAGCACAACTACAAGTTGGTGCTTGTTAAGCGTGCAGGCATTTAAAACAGATGTTGCAGCAGACATTGCACCTTTCTTTGCTAGTTGTAGCCGCCTTCAATTCAATGGATAAATTTGTAGCTGGACTTGAATTGCCATGTTCATATACAAGTTCGGTAAGAGTTGAAAGTCCAAAAATGTACTCTATGACCTGCCTACCTGCAATTTTTGTAAGCACATTTGAGCTAATACATCTGGGATTGGATGGCAGATATATCCAGCCCGGAAGACCAAGACCTGCACTGCTGGAGGAAAGCCGCCAGAGACAATAACAGAAAAATCGGGAACAATATTACAGGAGAAGGCAACAAGAGACAACTTCGTTGTTAGAAGAGACACCATGGAGAACCAGATCACTGACACGAGACATGAGCAGCTTGGGATGATTGAGAATGTTAGAGAGTCTGGCAACATAAAACCAGGACATGCCTTGAGAAGAAATGAAGATACATATATCACAGAAGATTGGCTTCACAGATGTGGGTCTGTTGTTTCCAAGTTTGTGCCTATACATTTTGAGGATCCAGTGGCAAAGGACAATGACCCTCACCAGGTGATCTCTCGAAAGTCTGTCCAGAGACCAGATAGCTCCGGAGTGTGCTCTAATGGGCTTGATGGTGATTTACCAAACAATATGGAATCAAATGTCTTTCAGATTAAAAATGCAACTGGAGAAGCTCAAGCTGAGAATAATGAGATTGGTGCAGATGCATATTTGGAAGATGAGATCCTTTCAGAATGTGTTAGGTAAGATCCTTCTTGAGTGCCTGTGAGTTTTCTCAACATGCAAAAAGCTCATAATATGCTGGTTCTCTTTGTGACTTATGGTTCAAAGCTCCTTGTCATTTATGTTGTGACATAATGAAATTAGGTACAAAATCATTAGAAGTTACGTTTTAAAGGAGTTGCTGAGTTTGATTGCAATACTGTAGATCTTCTAAGTGGTGGGGGTGTTAAAACATGTTTCAACAAATTGAGAAGTTTCCTCTTTATACTTTTGTCGCTTAAGCTATCCGAATAAGCAGAATTTAACAGCATTATTGATTAATTTACTCAATTAGTATAATCTCAATAAGTTTGTTCCTAATGGTTTTTGAGTATATTGTGATGGTCCAACAATATAGCCAATTTAATATGATTTTGCGTGTTTGATTAGATAAGGGTCTTTTTGCTTCTGTGGGCTTATGTACACTTCGATAGGTTTCACTTACAAGTGACGATGTCGTGGAGTAGTGTATGTTTCATTTTTCCATGCACTTGTGTGGTACAAGATGTGCTGTTTGTGAAATTGACTGTGCTCATACCAGGATGACAGTCCACACAGTATGGGCGAAGGTCTTACTGACAAGAGTCTCTTTGTCAGTGACTTTGAAATGGACAGGGCTTTTCCACCCTTCAAGCCAATGGGGGTCTGTGAAGTATCAACAAAGCAGAGGGTAAATCCAGCTATTGATAACTGCGGAGGATCCAGGAAGCAGGGACGTGAAGAAAATTTTGATGATGATATAATTGCATGTACACCGTTTCCCATAGTCATGGAGAGTACCAGCAGTGTTACAGATAATCCAGTTCAAAGGGATTCGAGTGTTTTACAGGAAAGGGTTATGGATGTACAAAATCACCCCAGAGAGAGAAACATCAGAACTGGTGGGTTAAGGATGCCTAGTGACAATGGTGCAGAAATAGAGCATGGTCTCACAAGAAATCTGGATGGGACTGAGAAGGAGATGCATGGACCTGACTGTAAGGAGATAATTTACATTACAGATACTGAAGTTAGTCCTGTGAGGTTGTCAAGAAGGGCTCTCCAATCTGGTAATTCTGCTGATATTATTGGACCCAAAAGGAAGAGTTTATCGTCTGGTTGCAATGCTGCAAACGGAGTTTCTCAAACTGTTCTGCATGAAGATATTGTGCTACTTTCTCCTGGTTGCAACTCACCATACAACAGGAAGCCGCAAAAAGTGGGGGGAGTAAGCCACAAGACACCAAAATCCAAGTCACTTAATATAGGTGATGAAGGGGAACTGTGTATTATTCCTTCAGTTTGCCTAAGCACACCAGAGGGTCGATCTTTAAACAGTGTAAAGTCAGGAGATTGGCAGGACAACTGCTCAATGTATTCTCCTGGGGATGCCTTTTGGAATGAAGCTATTGAAGCAGTAGATGGCATTCTGGTGCCAACATCTGAAGAGTTATTATTAAGGCCTTGTAGGCTAGGGAAACAAAAAAGCTCATGTGCTGCCCCCAACAAAGCACTGGATGGGATTATTCAAAATCTTGGGAATCAAGTCAACAAAAACCCAGGCACTGAAGAAACTATGAAGGATGTACAAGACCTCCAATTCTGTTTTCCAGAAGGTATAAGGGAGGGAGACTCTGCTGGTGTGCTTGTGCTGGACTCCAACGGCGGTACAAAAGCTGACAATGGAGACAAGTTCAGTGCAGTGGACATTTCTCTGTTACCAGTTCGTTGTGTTGATTTCACATGTGGGAACAGTTTCCTTGAGAAGAGCATCGGTGAATTGGGGAATCAAGACATCTCTCATCATCTGATAGAGAAACTACTGGATTCCTCTCTTGAGAAGCCTTCTGAAACGGAGAATCACAAAGTACACATGGAAGTTGATGATGTTGTTCCTGAAAAACACAAAGTCTGCAAGCCAATGGAAGTGGTTGAGCATTCCAAGGGTGACATGAGTGGCATCTCATCACCATTTGAGATCAACACAGATGTACCTATAAGTACATCAGAAAACAGGGAAACAGTGTCAAAATGCCTACACAACATCAACAAGTCATCATTGTCAAATGATGCTCTTACTTTAGCAGAAAGAGAAATGGAGGTGGGCTCAACAGTAACATCGAGTGCAAAGCACTACAGCCTGGAACTTAGTATGTGGCTTCCGCCTGAGATCTGTGTCATGTATGGGAAGAAGGGTGTAACAAAGCTCTACCCATGGCAGGTGACTGCATTTCTACACTGCTCTTGTATTATTGTTTCCTGGGAAAATCAAGAAGAATAAGGAAAGAATGACATAAGCATACTCATTAATATTTACTCATTACTATGGGAGTCCAAATGCTGCAACAGGGTACAAAGAATAAGTTTTGTCTAACACATCGATTTCTTGTAAGTATGTATTCAATATGGCAATCTTCCATGGGATGTTTACTTATGTGCAGGTCTTTTGCAGCCTTCAATTCCTGTTTTGATTATGCAATATGAAGTGCAGCTAAAATTTTACTTTGGGAGGGTGGAAGGTGGACTGTTTGCAGGTAGGTGGTATTTTGGATGGGCGGAGTCTTGTATACTGTGCATCTACCAGGTAAGAATCATGTGTCAATTGTATGTTGTTGGCTCTTGAAAAGTATTATGGCAATGCTGCAATTAGATAATGATTGACTCAGTACCCATCGTAGGTAGAAATGGAAGGAGCTGGCAACAAAATTAAGGACAGTGATGTGGTCATTAGAATATTTGAATGAAGTATACTGTGGGCTAGAGATGTAACTTTTGCAGTGGTTTCTGATTGCCACAGTGCAGGGAAAAGTCTAGTTGCCGAAGTGTTGATGCTAAGGCGCATTTTGTCCTCCGGGAAGAAGGCACTACTGGTGCTTCCATACGTGACACTCTGCTCAGAAAAGGTGATGAATCTGGCAAGTTACACATTTTTCTCCAATTTTTGCGAGTGGTTCATGTGAAGCAGGAACACATGGATGTCATTCAAGCATGCTAACTGTACCTTTGCAGGATTTGAGTCTCTAAAACTTTTCCACAGACTCCATGGTAACATTTCCTGGAGTTAGTTGTTGCTGGACTGATGCCAAATGTGCAGGCGGACCACTTGGATACACTCTTGCAGCCAATTGGCAAACGAGTTCGAGGATTTTTTGGAGCACAGGGTGGTGCTAGCCTACCTCAAGATACATCAGTTGCTGTTTGCACTATTGAGAAGGCTAATTCTCTAATCAATAAGTTGCTGGAAGAGGGGCGACTATCAGAACTTGCAATCATTGTGATAGATGAGCTTCATATGGTGAGTTGATATGCATTATAGAGTGTTTACAGCTTGAAGTTGCTCATTCATAGTATTCAAACAGAAGTTCCTCAATGGTCTAGGTTATTGGGGGATGTCAAAGCAATTCTCAAAGTCAATTTGCATTCTTAGTCGGGTCTCTTTTGATCTCATGGGGATTCACCTTGCACTGCTTATTGCTAAGCAATGCCTGGATGTTGTGCAGGTTGGGGACAGGGATCGTGGCTACCTACTTGAGCTACTCCTGACCAAACTTCGCTATGCGGCGGGTGGTGGAGAGGATATGCAAGAGAACATGAGCTCAACTTCAATCTGGCATTCTGAGCTGCAAATTGTGGGGATGAGTGCTACAATGCCCAACGTGTCTGATGTAGCATCATGGCTGCAGGTACCCTTGTAGATTCCATGGTATTTGATAATTGGACCATTTTTTGCCTATAAACTAAAGAGGAAATCCAGGTGTATAGGGTGAACTTATGGGACCTGTGGCACATTTTCAAAACATTAAATTCAAAATTGATGAGTAACCTGGAGTAGGACAACTCTTTTAGAAACACTGAAAGATTGTAGGGTGATGTAGTGGCTACTGGACCCACAATCTTTCTCTTCTACATGATCTGTACCTTCTAAGAGCCTCACTCCCAGAAATTTATTGCAGGCGCAACACAGTATAGGCAATCAGAACTAGATGGTCCTTGTCTATATCCCACTTGGGCTAGTTCACAAGTTTCTGGAAGGAGTCCATCATTTCCCTATTAATTTTCAGTGTCCATACTCTGATCTTTCTGGATCCTCTTCAGATCAAGTGCTAGCAAGGCAGCTCCTGTCATTGCTGTTGCTACACTTGCATCAAAACTAGACAGTAATTGTCCTTTATCAGCTGCTTGTGGAGGGACAAAATTGCAAGGTAACAAAGATGACCAAGTTTTTCTGACCATGGTGCTCTATTGAACCACAATTCTACTAGTGAAACTCAGATAACTATTTATCTACTGTAGTTGCTGAAAAGAGGTAGACATATGGTAAATATTCATTATATTTAACATCAAGTATGTAATAGAGTTCAAGGGGAATGACGGTTAACCGCCTTGGTAAATCAACTTTATTTCAGACAAAGATGTATAGATGCAGAGTTTGGGAGGTTCATGGATTGATTCACACTTGGAGCCACAAGCTTGTTCACATTGTGCTTCAGACTTGTTTCATTTGTGTTATTCTGCAGGCTGCACTTTATCAAACGAACTTCCGACCGGTGCCTCTGGAGGAGTTCTTGAAAGTGGGTCTTACGATATATGATAAGAGCATGGAGATTGTTAGATCAATCAGGAAAGGTGCCGATCTTGGAGGCAAAGACCCTGACCACGTTGTGGAATTGTGTCATGAGGTATTCTCCTGAACCTCTGCCGTTGTCCTATGGATGTCTTGTCAATTGATTGATCAAATCTATTAAAGAGAATGTAGTAGGACCCATGCAATATCTTATTGACAGGCATGTTTGTATAAACAGGTTGTAAGGGAAGGAAATTCGGTATTGGTGTTCTGCTCTAGTCGCAAGGGTTGTGAGACGACAGCTCGTCATATAGCAAAACTTCTACCACCATTTTTGACTCTTAGGAAGAAGAATGCAACTGGTCCAGTGGATGGACAGGCAGCTGTGGAAGACTTACGGAAATCTCCAGCAGGACTTGACCCTGTTTTAGCAGACACTTTACCAGTGGGTGTAGCCTATCATCATGCAGGTCTTACGGTATGAATTTTCTTTGCATATTTTCATGAATGCATATGAATTTTTATTATGAATCTGTTAATTTGTCAACCTAATAAGAATAAGCTTTCTTGCACTCATGCCCAGCTTAATTTCATTTTTAGCACTTCTGGTTTCTTTGACTTATGTGGAAGACTGCAACAGATGGAAGAAAGAGATGTTGTGGAAGCATGCTTCAAGAGTGGTGTAGTGCGTGTACTTGTGGCAACATCAACTCTTGCTGCAGGGGTCAATCTGCCAGCTCGTCGAGTGATCTTCAGGCAACCTAAGATTGGACGTGATTTCCTTGATGCAACAAGATACCGCCAAATGGCAGGTCGTGCTGGACGTGCTGGCATTGATAGCAAAGGAGAGAGTGTAAGTGCAGAATAAACTCAAAGTTCTAAGTTACTGCAGTGATCACATAAGTAAAGTTTGACAGATGATAATCTAAATCAGAATACTGATTAGTGATATGGCATGACAAACACATCAGATTTTGATCTGCAAGCCTGAAGAAGCAAAACGGATGGAGGAAATGATTAAGCAGGAGAGCAAGAAGTTGCAATCTTGCTTAGCGGATGACATGAATGGGATGATGCGTGCCTTGCTGGAAGTAGTGGCAGGTGGAATAGTGAAGACTGCAGTTGATGTTAAGCGGTATGTGAGGTGCACACTTTTAAATGCTACACAACCTTTTGAGGAAGTTGTCAAAGCTGCACAAGACTCCCTGCGGTGGTTGTGCCACCAACACTTGCTTGAATGGGATGCAACTTCTGAGATCTATACTCCTACACCACTGGGTCGTGCTGCATTTTCAAGTTCACTTAGTCCTGAGGAGTCCTTGGTATGAACACAAACCCATTTTCCCTCCAGACAACTATCACTTCCATGCAACGACCTTTTTGTGGCTATATAGTTTCTGTCTCCTTCTTGTATGGGTGAGTATCTGTTTCAAAAAGAAAAATATTTCTTCACAGGTTGTATTTGAAGATCTTGCAAAGGCTAGAGAAGGCTTTGTTCTGGCCTCTGATTTGCACCTGCTCTACGAAGTTACACCTACTTATGTGGATCTGGAACCAGACTGGGATGTGTTCTACCAATGCTTTTTGGATCTTTCACCAATTGACCAGGTACATGATTTTATAGGATGCACAAAGTGTGGGGCATGTCCAGAAATTTAGTATTCTGTACAGATTTCTTTATCTTGGTTCATTGGGACATTGTATGAAAGAATCTCATGTCAAGATGGCATGATTTTAGGATGTCATTATTTTTATGGACGCCATTGAAGAGAATATTGGCTTTCTACTGTTCACCTACCTGCATCCTCTAATTCTTACGGGTGCAAGCAGGCAGTGGGCAACAAAGTTGGAGTGTTGGAGCCCTTCTTGTTGCGCATGGCTCATGGTGCACCACTAGTGCAATATGGTAGTGGTTTACAAACTCGAAATGGCAGGATCACCAGAGGAAAAACCTCACAAGCGGTTCAAAAGTCTAGGTGGAAAAGTCCAAGCGGAGCCCAACTTTCTGTGGACCAAATGTTGCGGGTGTGCAAACGATTTTATGTTGCTCTGATTCTCTCAAAACTAGTGCAGGTATCTGGAAATCCTTACGCTTTGATGCCCTTATCTGGCTTTACTTCTCATTAGCTAGAGTACTGATTCATATACTCCATGAAATTGAGTGGAAAGGAATATCTTGTTCACCTTATCTGCACATCCTCAGTAAATGCACAAGTAGAGCCTCAATGAATGTATCTCACTGTCCCTTCGTTAATTTTATGAAGCTGTACTAATTTCAAATGCTGTCAAATTGTTTCAACCCCAGGAAGTGTCCCTGTTGGAGGTTTGCGAAATGTTTAAAGTCCCCAAAGGTAAAGTGCAGGGTCTGCAAGAGAGTGCCGGGAGGTTTGCAAGCATGATTGCAGCCTTCTGCGAAAGGCTGGGGTGGAGTGACATGGAATGCTTAGTCACCAAGTTCCAGAAACGAGTTCTGTTTGGTGTTAAAGCTGAGATTGTGGATCTTACAGAGATACCTTTTGTCAAGGTGAGCCCTCCAGTGCAACCATGGAAGCTTTTGCTTAAAGCTAGTAGTTACTATGCTCTGCCATGCAAGGGCTTGAAGCACCAAAAATCAGAAGCATCTCATAATAGTCTGTGGCCTGTGCTGTATGTGTAAACTCACAGCAAGTATTCTATTTAATGAACATCTAACAGAACATCCTTTTTTTTTAATATGCATTCAACATAGAAGCTTGCTGGAATTACAAGGGTGAGCATCTTGACAATAAGGTCTTGATTTGTCAAAAGTTAATATAGTTTCTATCTGTGCAGGCAGCAAGAGCAAGAGCACTATTCAGGGCAGGGTTGCGGAGCATTCAAGCTGTAGCTGAAGCATCACTTCCTGAGCTACTGGACGCGCTCTTCAGCAGGGCACGACAAGGTATGCTTCTCAACATCTTAAATTTTACAGGATGTCAATTATACAGTTCTTAGTTGTAAAGAACATCAAGACCTTCTTGGCTATGTCTAACCTTCTTGGCTTTGTAATGATTACAATATAGCCCTGATCTTGTAATACCTTCCAATGTAATGCAGATGACAAAGGTAAGGGAGGACAACATTATCCCCAGGAGGGAGTAGCCCGGAAAATCAAGAATGCAGCACGGCGTATAGCATTAGATCGTGCTGAAGAGGCTAGGGCTGCAGCCTTCTCTGCCTGTCAAGCTCTAGGTGTTCAAGTTCCCACGGGTCTGGCATTGCCTTTGGCCAGAGCAATCGACAGTGAAGAAGCAGAAGTCTCTGGTTTTCTGATTACATGAGTACAACAGTGTGGCCACCTGGTTGGAGGCACTTATGGGTATTACCCTGAGTGTGGCTGCAGGCTCTGCTACAACTAGCCTACTCATAAACAGAGGGTACCAGGTATTCATGGGAATTCCAGAGGATTGTAAGGTAGATGGAATGAAGTACAGAATTTAGCATTCCGAGAATTCTGGTTGAATTAAGTGGGAATCCCATTTCAGTACCTGGAAAGTAGCTTGGTAGAAGGCAGATGGCAGATGTTTTTCCTGGGGTTCCTTGGATGCTGGCATTCTTTCAAAGCTTGCGTGGAGTGTCTGTAGAGCAAATGAGGGATCATGTGTACATGCATGTTGGTTTAAACTGGTCCACTGAAGAATAATTTGTAGGTGTAAATTGTGCAGGACTTGATTTCTAGCTTTCCTCAAACAGTGGTGAAGAAACGGCCTTCAAAGAGCAGCACAAAGGTGTAGGCAGCGCATTCTGCTGTCTGGAAGCCTCTAAAGTTCAAGAGGTTGGCATCAATTTTCTCTATGGTTTTAAATCATCATTGTGCTTTGACAATTGCTCTACTTCGTGCGCATAAGACCATGGATACGTTAATACTGACGTATTTGGATGTGAGGTGCAGAGCTGAACTTGCAGAATGGAAGACTCTACTCTCTTGGGCATACTAGTGTGTGAACTTGCTCCAGACCCCCGATGGAAACTCAAGGGACATGTGGAGGAACCATCATGCCTGTTGTTTAATGCTTGCCATTCATATTAAGGGGCCTGAGGTCTCCCTCTTGACCCTTGTGATGGGCGTTCTCACTGCCTCTTGTCACTGTACATTGTACATCTGCACATTGAGCTGACATGCCCGTCCTCCTCCTTTGTGGTCACTTTATGATGTCGCCCTCACTTGCTTGAGCCCAGTATGCAAAGTTCATACATGTGAGGACTTCTTCAACTGCACCTCAGGGTTACCACTCTTGCTGCGAACTTTGATAAATTTAATGTTTCTGCTGCCACTGAGCTGTGGTAGCAAATTGCCAATATGCTCTGCCGTTCTTTCTACTCCAAGTGCTAATGAACTACCTAGTGTGCAATCTTCAGCAGTTTTGAATTGTGTAATTTTAATTAGAATGCAATAGGTATTGCCTTGGAATGTTGCGTTATTTATTTTATTTTTATTGCACTTTCTGCAAACTTTCCTGGATTTCCAAGTCCAGATGGTTCTGGGATCCGGTGTCAAGCAGTTTGGAGTTCCCCAAGGAAGCACATTCTTGCAGGACAGCAGTATTGTTGGACACTGACAAGGAGCACAGTAGCTGAATGATTCTGTTAAGATACATCTAATTGCTTCGCAGGAAGGGGTGTGGGTTTGGATTCCAAGACTTTTGCGTAGTAAAATAAGTCTACCTATCAATCCCAAACTTTCTCCAGTAGATACTCTGAGGGACACTGGCAGGAACTGAGTGTCATGACGAGGGAGATAAGTTTACCCTGTCAGGGGTTCGTGGTCCTTTGCGTCACAAGGATGCTCTGGAGTCTGCCTTCCTTCTGGCTGTTCCCTGGTTCTCCATACCAGACAGTTTCAATTACCTTCTCCTCAACAAAACCCACAGTAAGGTATGTGGCAAGCTTCATAGTTAAGCACGGACACTAACAAGACACGTGTTACAATGAGATTGAACTATGTGCTCAAAAAATATAGTAACCACTCTAGGCTCGATGAAATGAACCGAAATGAAGTTGGTTTTAAAGTCAAGGAAGCCGAAAAGGCTAATGGGACTGAAAGTACATCATCATGGTTTCAAATCAGCTAATTCTCTGGAGTGGCGGAGTGCCGTAGCATCTGAGATAGAGGCTAATATCAACTTTGTGGTCTAGTTGAAAGAAAGACTTGAGGCTCCTTAGGACTACTTTCTCAATTAGTGATGGGAATTTATTTGTGATGGGCTTGTATAGGTGACATTCCACCAGGAAATGTACCTCAATTTCAATTACATTGTAGGAGCAAAAGTGGCATAGTCTAGTATCTCTAGAGATGGGGGTAGTTGACCATCGTCCAATTTCAATGGCCAATCTATGGTTTCAGGTGTGGTAGGTAGCAATGATCTTGTGTTGTGGTGGTGTCAATGGTTGCTTCAAAGTATAGTGCATGTTCGTATTTGAGAAAATCCTTGAGGTGGAGGTAATCCAGTTTCTTCCTTGAGAGATGAAAAGGGTTCCATTCTTGAGTAACAAGGGCGTCCTTGATATCATCATGTGTTACTTTAGATGTGGCTGGGTTGTCGATTGTGATTCACTTCTTCTAACCTCCTACAACTCTTGCACCTCACCTTTGATTCTAAAACTTGACTAGCCCACTTCTCCGAGGTTAGGAAACATGTGAATAACTAAGTACAAGATAGTTAGCAATCCCAACTCGAGGTTGTAGGCACTTTCGTCATAATTTTCAGAGCTCAAATTATCAAATTGAAGATTCTCATGCACATTAAATGTCCATAGAGATCTCTCCCCAACTATGTTGACTATCGAACCAAGAACAATTATCATATTTTGAGCACAGATCCTAATCTCTTCTAAACAAATGCCATACCAAACCATGTACCACTCAAATATAGGTGTTCAATTGAAAACAAGTAACTGAATTAAGCACATCATCTGTGCTATCTTACGTAACTTTCTGTCACCAGATTAATTTCCACTGTCACCAAGTGTAAATAATACTTTGGTGAGTTCATTTTATAGAGAGAGAGAGAGAGAGAGAGAGAGAGTTGACAAGTAGTCCTGATGCAGTTGAACAATCTGAGGCCAGGTGGGACCAAAGGCTCGAGCTCTGTGTTAAGCTTATTCATACAGTGGACTCGGTCACTGGAGAGGCTCACTTTTAAGCTTAGCTAGTGCAAGGGCGGCAAGTTTTCTCTTCTCTCCCTTTGGAGGGACCCAAGAGAAAAAGAATACACGCATTCGTCCATATTCGTTGGAACAAATCGTTGTGCACTCATTCGCAACTACATAGGAATTAGAAAAACAAAATTTGAAAATTTTGTGATGTCATTCCTCGGATGTGGATCACATTCTTCGTGCCGCATTTGGAATTGATGTTCAAGTGCTACGATGAAGTTTTTTGGGGCTTCAAATGTATGACAACAATACATAGAGTTGGATTTTGGGTGTGGCTATCTTACACCAGGTGGTTCGAATAGGTGGTGTGGACTTTCAAAATAGAGTGGATGATTGTGTACTCAATAATGGCCATTGGGTGGACTGGGTTGAGCAAATGGTGGCTGCAAGTTGGTTCATGCACTGCCCAGTATCCAATGTAAGTTTAATCAGGAAGAGGTTAAGCATGGTCATCGTCAAGGAATAAATTATAGTTGACTGTGTTTGGACATTTTCTGCATGAGGTAGATGTGTTGGTTTGTTCGCTTCAACCCAAGAGCTTTGGGTGGAGGCCATAGTCACTTCATGATGGAAATTAAATAGAACAAAGCAAGATATATTCAATTTCGTTCATTATTGGTGCGGTGCGCATGTTGTTGCCATGCGTCGTGGCAAGTGGGTGGGTGATGTGTCACATGACACTTAGGTTGAGGGCACGAAAGATATGATAGATACTATAGCCTTGCATCTTCATGCGCCAAAAGGGAGTCATTTGTCATGTTATACATAACACTCTTCAAGTACAAAAGCAATGCACCCTTGCCATCTTATTAGGCACGGGTGCATGGTGTGCAAGGCTTGCAAGGCTTGCCATATAGCACCTACAAAAACATGATAAGATTGGCATATGTGCTCACATTATAGTAACCATTCCAAGATCAATTGTTGACACAATGAGAAGGGCCTATGTGGTCACTTAAAGAGAATCGATCACTTTGCCATCTTTTAACTTTCAAGTACCGACAATAGGGCCACATATCAAGTTAGTGCAAAGCACACTATATCAAATAATCAATGCACCATCCATCATCTAGAGTAGGTGTTAAGGTAGGTGATAGACATTTGGTGCCAAAATGCTATTTTCTAAAAGAGGTGCTTGTAAAGGTTCCGGCTAACTTTTTAAATGACACATAGCCAAAACTTGAAATATTTTGTCTCAAACATGCTTGTCACCTAAGGCACATTGACCGTATTAATTCGGTCATTCATCATAATCAAATGTACATGTATTTGAGTGGTTCGTGCTTAGGGTAGATCTCACAAACGAAACTCAACAAGACACATGTTCAAAACAGATAGGTCTACATGCTTAGAATTCGTGAACCACTCTAAACTCAACAATCAACACAAATAAAGGAACCTAGATATTCAGTTAACTAATCAACACACATACACTTTCAATCATCACAACTGCATCAAAGGAGGTCTGATTTTCGCATATGCTTCATCACGGATTTGCTAATGCAGCACTAAAGCTTCATTATATAAATCTAATCGGTAGAAGTTGAAGAACATGAAAAACGAACCGAAGAACACACACATACCTTTATGGGTATTCAACTCTTTCTTTCTTATTTTCTTTTCTTTTTGAAGCGAACCTACTTGTTTGCCATGCCATGTATATACCGACTTCCATTAACGCATCTTTGAAAAAGCAGGCCGGGTTGCAGGGTATTAGGGTACACCTTCCAATGATGATACGACCCGGTCCTAAAGGCCAGTGCGGAGATAGATCATGGTGAGAAAGGGGGGGGGGGGGTCATAATAAATAAGACCCTTGAACCCCGGACTAGTGTGAATGCATCGTGACTTGGAGTAAGTCGAGTTTAGGTTTTTAGTTGGTGTGGAATTGGGTTTAAATGTGGAAGGAGTCTTTGCACCGAAGCTACCAAGCACGAAGGTGACCTAGTCACATAGTATTGCGGGCACCAAAAGAACAAGTGTCCGGGCATAATCGGTCGAGGTCCTAGTGTTTCCAAGACCAACCGGTTACATGTTGACATCTTTTGGTTTTCCTTTATTGGATTGGGGAATGTTTCTTAAGTTCTCTAATTGGATCTATCATTTTCATGGAGTCTTGAATTTGAACCGGTTATTTCTCAAACTCGACTGGTTCATTTATACATGATTTATACCTAGCGGGTGGTTCTCCCCGTTCATTGCAAAGGAAAAGGAGCCCCCCCCCCCCCCCCCCCACACACACACACACACACACAAACACACAACACAAAGGTGATTGGAACTTGATTCATTAGCACCGAGCTCCCATGCCAAAAAGATTGGGGGAGAGGTAATTATTGCATATGAGCATACCTCTCATTCATCCAACATAAAACCTTGGCACTTTACACATTTGTTGTCGATTCATCTACTACCTATAGATGATCTAGAAGATTGCACTAAATAGTTTCAATTGTTGTTCATTTTCTACACGTGTTTTAGAAACTCATTTTTACTAGATCACATCCAATTGGTTACAATTTCATATGACTCCCACGAGCTTCTAATAGATTGTTTGAAATCATTGACATTTTAGGAATGTTTGTTATTTCAAGCAGGAAATGGAACAAGGGGATGACACCCAAGGGGAAAGAAATACAGTCTAACCCCAATAATACGACACCTTGATTATACGACGCATTTTCCAACGACCAAACTTTTTAGTCTTAATTTACCCCCATGATACGATTACGACACTCGTAATAGGGTTTATTTTAGCCCATATTTGTCATATAATAGAGGTAATTGATGCATGCATGTGGTGGGACCCACGATATGATTTGCCTTGGGATCAGGGAGTATATGGTGATTTCATCAATGGGTTAACTTCACACTTTTGAGTCTTTGGATTTGGATGGAGTTTGAAGGAGTTAGGATTGTTGGATATGTAAACTAAAATTCGGAAGTTGTTGAATTCTCTTCTTGCTTCAATTTTTTTCCTCACACCTAAATCTCACAACTCTTTAGATTGAAAATTTTTAGTCCACTCTAACTTATACTCCTAGATTTGCCCATGCCACTCTTCAATTTCTTGGCTGCGAAGGTGACAATAGTCTTGAGTGGCGGATGCTTTTCATTTCGATCATATTTTCAACAATTTCGGTTGTGATGACCACGTCTCCACACAAAACAACTTGCACACAAATTGGTAAGCATTGACCTCCTCGGAATTGGATATGGCAGCAAACAATGTTTACAATATGGATGAGACTGGTTTATTTTGTTGTGCCCAACCAAACAAGACACTAGTGCAAGGAAAAGTTCGTGATCGCAAAATTCAAAAGGACCATCTCACTCTTGCTCTTGTTGTAAGCACAACAAGCACTAGCAAGTTGAAACCTGTGATTGTTTACAAATCTCTACGCCCAAGATGCTTCGGAAGGCGGTTGCCAACAAATGATGTGTGGTGGTTTGTGAACGAAATGGCATGGTAGACATCATATGTATTTGAGAGTTGGATGATGAGCCTCAATGTAAAATTCAAATTTCAAAAGTGGAAAGATACTTTTAAATATGGACAAATATGTTACCCATTCCCTTAAGCATGTTGGTAGGGGTGAATCATTTGGTTTTCAACCTTGCAGGTGAGCAATAATACTATTGTTTTCTTACCACGTATTATTACAAGTGTGTAAGAACCCTTGGATCATGAAATAATTGCTTCATTCAAAGTTCAATTTAAGTTTAGTTTTGGAATGGGTTCTTTCTTTGTTTGATTATTCTACTACTCACCAAGATTTGAGAAATACAGTGCCTAATGTAATGTAGGCTATTATGTGGTGCTCTCAAGTTTGGAGAGAGATGAATCCCTGAATTATACGAAACAACTGGAGGATGTCCAAGGTTTTACTTGTAGACTGGAGCGCCAATTTTGCCATGGATGATGAATGTGAGACATTGAGAATGAAAGAAACAACAAAGAAATTGGCAAGTCTCATTCACTCTTTGAATATTGGAAGTGAAGAAATGCCTATTAACGAATACGTTCAGTTGGTAGGGGACGAAATTGTTGATGCATAGTACATCATGGTTGAGTTTATAGATTTGGCATGGGGTAGAGAAATCCATTTGGGTTTCAATTTAAATGAAGAGCCAATGGAGGGGAATGACCATCCAACACCAATAGTCAAGCCTCCTCGAGCCCATGAGTATGCCCAATTACTATCGTATCTAAGCATCCTTTGGAGTTTTCATTTGTTGATGTGATGAACATGTAGCCTTTTATGGGTAAAATGAACAAGATGTCAATTTCCAACATCAACAAACATCATCAAAAGACAATAAATTCTTACTTTCGTAGTGTGTGATATGGTAAAGACATCATCATGGGACTATATATATTTTCTAACTCCATATTATGTGACATTGTGAGCATATTTCTTTAATGAAATAATTCTTTCATATTTATGTATCTTCATTGTGTATAAAAAATGACATTTTACATTTGATATATGTTATTTTTATTGAAAAACCTCAATGGCATGAGGCCAAAAATGTCCTATTATTACAACATTTGGATAATACAACACTTTCCTACGCGTCCAAACATGTCATATTAAAGGAGGAGAACAATACATTAAAAATTTATACATAGAAAAAGCTCTCAAAGGATGATATCTATTGTGGGAACACCTCTACATGAGGCTAGTGATTGGAAAGAGGGACTTATTGTATACATCATAACATTTGTAATATCACCCTTTGTAATGTCACTTCCTATCTTATATCTTGAAACCCTATGGAATGGATGTGCTCAATGTAAATCTCCCTCCTTGTTGTCAGATTTCTCTCTTATATATCATGGATTTTGGCATTAAAAAAATCCACTAAAGAATTCAAACCACATGATCACACGCATGACACTGTCATAATTGCTAATGTTGTCATTATTGCAAAGTTGGCTTTGTGTTATTCCACATTGTTGCGAGCTACACTAACTCTCTATTATCACGCATTCATGTTAACATTGCAAGCCTCATTGATCCCGTGCACTTTGGTTGCTACATGCGTGATATGAGGGAGGTTAGAGTGTACGATTGTACCTCTCATCCATCCAACATATAAAATTTGATACCCCATAGGTTTGTTTCCAATTCACCTCAAATGACCTCAAGTAAATCAATTCAGGGTCTTTAAAGCTAACCCCGGTGTCAAATCAATAAAAAATAATCCATGTTGCATACTATTTAAGGGCCTTCATTATGGATGAAAGAGAGGTATGCTCGTATACTCCCTCTCTCCCTAATGATTACCCATTGAATTCCCAAGTCCTCGACACCTCATGAGCCAAGCAAGGCCATGTTTACACTAAAGTCATTAGGCCATGGCTATGAAATGACCATGGTATCCCGATTTTTGGATGAGACCATAGAGAAGTCCATGTACTACAATCCAAAGTCCGTTGGAAGTCACCAATTCTTAGTGTAAACCCGCAAATTCCCATTGCACATTCCGTTAGCCCTACCTTCAAGAGTTGTCCCAAAAAATTACCCTACAATCCCAACCAACATTATCCATACTTGCCATGTGGAATTCCATGAAGATTTTTCATCCATTGAAAATGATATTGCTTGTAGTCCAAAACTGCCCTCATGTAAACCTAAAGCGGGGTGGGACTTGTGACACTCTCAACCAATGAGAATTCAAGGATTCTCAAGCAAGAGCCATGGCATGATGGTTGTCATGTCGACATGCCCTAAGACGGCAAGATGGAACCATTAAAATTTGAAATGGCAACCCCGTTTGAGTTCCACATACAATACAATGAAGGGTTAAAAGGTGAAGCCATTGAGTGAGTTCGAGGAGATCATAACATGTCCACTCTAACCGCATAAAGCAAGTACTTGAAGTGATTGTTGTGATTCAACATGTTGACTTGAGATTGGATTTGTATATGAGCATTTCACAATCAAATGGGCCATGTTCCCATCGATTCACAAATTCTTGAACAATTGTTTTTGTCATTAATGGGGTAAGGATGGTTAGGAGTGTTGTAAGGGGTATAGTCACGTTGGTTCCTAACAAGGAAGAATTCGCACGCAAGTGCGGACAAGAAGACCGGACAGTGAAGGAGGTGTGGGAGGGGGCGGGGCTCAACTGAATGAAGATGTGATCTAGCCCAGGGCTCCGCCCCCCAGTGTTCCGGACGATTTTTGGGCATAATCGGTCAAGATCCCTAATGTTTCCATGTCCGACCAGTTCTAAGTTGTGATCTTTTAGGTTCCCTTCATTAGTTCAAGATATATTCCATAGATTCCTCTAAGATGATCGGTAATTCTCTTGATGTCTTGAACTTCAACCGGCTCCTTTGTAACTACGTAGCGGTCGGTTCTTACTGTTCATTGCCAATTCAAACTAAGAGATAGGCACAGTATAAGGGCCACTTCACACACGAGTTCGATCGCCCGTGACCATTACACTTCAAGCACTCTCATTGATGGAAAAGGCGGAGCCGGTCCAAGTTCACTTCACACTGCACTCGAGGGACCAAATGAGTATGTGCATGCATGATGGATGTAAAGCCTACATGCACTCCTACATGCCATCAAATGGATTAGGTTTCATGGTCACTTGGACTATTTTCAAAATCCACCTCTTGGAAGTAGGCCTTACACAAAACCAGGAGACCACGACACTCGACACCATTGGTTTATTCTATTCTTATCATGTATCAAGAACCCGCATGAATAGAAATTCATTGAAATGGCATTCGGTTGAGGGCCCGGTTACACTCGAGGATCCGTGACCACACGACATGATGTTGAATGCGAGTCGGGACGGCCTTCGGACACTTTCTTTGGGGCTCTCACAATTTCATGGTACCCGCTCTTGGCTCATGTGTGAAGTGGCCCTAAGGTAAGAAGATAAGGAGGGCTTTAATTTCGATACTGATTCCATGGCCGGCCGGCCCTAAGTTAGTTAGTTGAGGAACATCCATCGTCGGCATCGGAGCCTCCGGTCATCCATCGACTTAATAGTAAGTTAAGTTATATATATATATATTTATATACATATGTGGCCGTGCCCCCTGACTCCCTGCAACCAAAATTCCTTGGAATCTCGATTTCAATAAACAAGTCGGGGAGGGCAAACCCATGCCCCCCTCCCAATTTTGGACTGTGTGAGGTGATTGATTGATTGATCGATCGAGGGCTAGCTAACTTAGTGGGCCCGTGAGCCCAGAAAGAAAAGCCTAGGGCTTAATAAGTTACCATTTGAATGGCAACCGAGCCAGCCGCCCGCCCGCCCGCCTGCCCCCTTCCCTTTGTAGGATATTTCCAACCTTGATTAATAAATGACATGTATATTCCGTGATTAGCCGCACAGCGAGCGGGGCTAGTTAACTAGGCCGTATTTCTTAAGCACATCTTTCAAGCTAGTAAATAACGTCGGGCCACACTGTTTTCCACCCACAATTATAGCTTTCAACCTACAATAGTAAGTGTGAAGGGTGGAATGCTTCGTCGAGGGTTTAGGCGGCCCAATGTTAACAAATCGTGCAAAACGTTGTGAAGTCGATGTGATAGGTTTCAAAGTGAATGGTTCAAAGTTCATCATATCTTAGAATTTTCTCAACTTCCACGTTGTTGAACATGTAGTACACCTAAGACGGAAATCCAACATAAACATGGCATTAGAAATAGTGCAACACTTGAGTTTGTTTAGTCTTTCCTTAATTGATGGTATGTATTTTTGGTGTACCTCCACTCGTTTGTATTGGACCATTTTAATCTTGCTTGGGGAGTGCCCCTAAAGCCAACGATTGTAGGAGGAAATCAACATGACAGCCATGATATATATGGAAAATAAATAATATTATTGAAAATATATAGTTTAATGGTCTTCTAAAATCATCATCAGGGTTATCTCGAACAAGTCCATATGTAACCTCCGGAGCTTGACAAAGAACAAGTGACATCTCTATTTCATCCATCTATCATCAGGTGATTGTTACGATCAACTCTATAGGGTTTTGTGCTAGCAACAATGGAGCCTAGGAACCCGACTTCATATGGAATATTTCTCTAAACAAGCTACACACTTATAGGGGTTCAAGTTTTTATGTTAGACGGATGAGAGGTATGCTTGAATCTAACAATCACCTCTCATTGGGTTTCTCTTATCATCGATGGAACTTGATCGCCATTGGATTCAAAAAATGTAAAGAAAAAGAAAGAAAGTGGAAAGACATAGTACAAATGTACCACTCGTTCAACCAACATAAAACCCTAAAACAATTTGCAATATAGAGGTCATTTGTTTTTAGGTCACTTGACATCAAATTAGCTTCAAAGACAACTATGTAGCATAGTTGATGTTATTTGAGATGAATCAACCACAAACTTATAGGGGGTCGAGGTTTTTTTTGATGTTGGATAGATGAGAGATATGGTCATATGTGACAATTCCCTCTTGCTTGGAAGTATTGAATACAAGCGTACCTCTCCTTCATCCTACATATAATCCTTAAAATAATATGAAATCTAGAGGCTAACATTTCTTCATCGATTTGGCACTGAAACTAGTTTCAAAGACCCCCAAATTAGCCTAGCTAGAATGATCTACTATGAATAAGCCACAAACCTATAGGGGTTCGTTCATGTTTTTACGTTGGACAAATGAGAGAGATGCTTGTTTGTGGCAATTGCCTCTCGCAATGTCCCTCTTATTACCAATGAAAGGACATTGATATCAAAGTTTGGGAAACCGAAAGGCTAATGGGAATGAAAGTACATCGAGATGATTTCAAACTGGCTAATTCCATAGAGTGGCGGAGTGCAATAACCTCCATGAGATAGAGGCTACTCTCAACATGTTGGTCCAATTGAAAAAAAATGACGTGAGACTCCCTAACATTACATTCTCAAATAGTGATGAAAACTTAGGGTATGGTTATATGAAAGTCATTAGGTTGAGGCTCTTCAAAATCCTTGGATTTTGATTGGATGAGAGTGTCATGGCCCCCACTTTAGGTTTACATGAGGGTAGTTTTGGATCACAACCCATAACATCTTCACTGGATGAAAAATTTACATGGGGATCCCACATGGCAACTATGGATAATGTTGGCTGGGGTTATAGGAGATTTTTTTGAAACAACTCTTGAAGATAGACATGACAAAATTTGTAACAAGAATTTGGGTTTACCATGGTCATTTAAGAACCATGGCCTATTGCATTTGGTGTAAAACGGGCTCTTATCTTAATGGAACTAGTCTAATCCCCATTGGATTCAAAAAATGTAAAGAAAAGGATGCGGAAAGAAAAGGGTGTGGAAAGAAAAAGTGAATATTTGTGCTGTAAGACTTGTCAGACATCCACAGCAGCAGCTCCGCTGCCGTTTCTTCCAGCTCTCCTTTGCTGGGCTCCTCCTGTGCAAGGCTCTCCACCTCCTTCGACCCCGTGCATCTCATCGGATTCCTCCACTTCTGTTACATAAAACAGTACAGCTGCTCCGGGTGCGACTGATACGATCTAGATCTTTACGAGGTAACTAATCGCTCCGCTAAGTTAATGCTTCAAGCATGTTGCTGTGTTTTGGTTTGTGCGATTCGTTGCGAGTGCTCGATTTGCTGCCTCTGTCTTAGGTTGCTTTATGTTCGGAGCTTCGATCGAGCTTGGGAGCCAATTGAACCTCCATTATGGACTCCTATTGGCTGCTGTCGAAGTGAGAGCTGTGGTTTTGTATTCTAGCTAGCTTATTTGGCGTATTTATGTGCCTTTTTCGAAATCTTGCACCGGATTGTTGTAGGAGAATGCGGCTGGATTGAGGATTTACTTCGCTGTTCGATTCTAATCTAATCGATTTTTTTGCGTAGTCGGTTCAAAAGTGATGCGAGGTAATGATACGTGCAGATCTCGATACATCGAGTAGGAAGTGGCGATCTAGTTGTCATCGAGAGAGCTGTGATCGGGCTGTCCGTGCCGGCCTCCTTCTCTGTTTTTACCTTTTTGCGTTGCCTCCTTGTGCATTGCTGCAAAACCCTGTCATTACAGCGAACAATCCTCAACTCCTGTCACCTTGAGGAGTGCGATATACTAGCTGCTCGGCTTGGTCAAGAGACTCGATCCTCTGTGGCCGTTGTCGTTCTCTTCATTCTTAGAATCGTTTCCTCTCTTTGTACTGTTGACGTAAGATTATTGCGGTTCTTGTCCGAGCTGTTTAGCTCTCCTTTCAAATTGCTATATCAGCGTCTATACACTGTTTTGATTTCTCTTCTGTCATGGTGCGACCGTCTTCTGTATTCTGGAGAGTTGTGAAAGGCGGCTTTTGCCTTCTAAGTTTCTTGCCATTCTTCATCAGTAGAAATTTCTAGTAGATGGACAGCAACAAACGAAGTGTCTTCTTTTCACTTCTCCTTTCCCTTCTTGAGATCTCGTTGCTTCTGCTTTCCTAGGCTTTCGTCGCCTAGATGTCTGCGAGGCAGACTTATTCAACCTGATTCAGAATTGTATTGATGTTTTACTGTTTTATACGGGAATCAATCAACGCAGTGAACTCATTCGGCGAACAGAATTCTCGTGCGAAAAGCAAGGACAGTTGCAATCTCAGAAAGCTGAAGGGATCGTTGCATTAAGTAGCTGCCTGAGCTGCTAATTTCTCATTAATATGTATTTCTTGTACGTGATTAGGTTGTATCTCAACTGCATATATACTCGTTGCGGTCAAATTTGGGGATGCTACTATAGGATATTTCGTTTCTGTATGAGATTGATCTTGTCGATCGGGATCTGGATGCGCGTTAAGATATTGGTGTTTTTTTATTGCCGTTGCTGTTGTGGAAATTGTGTGATCTCAGGTTAGCTGGTTCTATACCAATTTTCAAGGAAGTCCGGCAGGGTTTTCAAGGATGCTAAAGTTTTCCTATGCTTGCGTGTGTAGCTTTTGGTGAACCTGAAGGCTACGTGTGTTTACTGGTACAACTCAGGCATGGCGGACAAAATCCAACATCAGGTATGGCGCTTTGTTTGGTACTTTGCTTGACTCGATGTCTAGACTAGAATGAAGCTGCAATGCTGTCTGATTATGTCATCATCCGAGTGTTGCAAATGTCTAGATGTCTCATTGAAATTATTCAGCTTCTTATTCTTCGTTCATGAGGTACTCCGTGAGTTGTTACTTATTACAAGATCGATGGCCGATTTAAAGGATGGAGCTATTTGCCCTTAAATTAACGATTCTGCCTCTGTTAATTAAGGAAACAGTTTCAACTTACTTCAAAACAGAAATGAAATAGGCTTTGATTATTCTGGAGCATGGCATGGAATTCATCTGTGCACCTAGGTGTACCCTTTCGATTAAGCTGAAGGAAATAGAATCGAGATCACAAGTATTTTCTGTTTTTGCACTGCGTTTGAGGAGTACAACTGACGAAATTGTAAACTTCAGGAAATCCTTATACCTAAATTTCTCGTCGAGAGTAATTTTGTCTGTTTCCAGAGTTTTCGAATTGATGCCTAGGAGATAATTGGCGGCAGTTAATTTTGTACAATCTCACTGAAGACTGAGCTTCATCAGGATGAAGCGTTTGTTAGTATGTAAGTAATCGTACATATGTTGAAAAAGATTTTTATTTTTTGTGCAGATGCCTGGAGGCACCAGAATGTCTCTTAGCCTCGAGAAACCGGTTTCCTCGTTTTCAAAGCGAAGCGGTTCTACAGATGTGGATTGCGTGTTGATTTAACTTTCTTCAATTGGTCAGGTAATTCGGGAGCGCGCCTGTCTAAAGGAACGGCTTAGAAGCAAGCGGATGCGAACAGCATACTCAGACTCAGTTGACCAGAAGAATTAGTTCATTTCAAGACAAGATACATTAGGTGATGAAGATGGGAAAGAAAATTTTGACCGAGATTGGTCAGCTCATATATAACCATCCGTATATTTCATGCAGTCTTTTGGTTCTATTCACGCCGCCATTTTTTCCTGTACTGAAGTATTTCTCACCGCTCTTGATTTCAACGGCCTTGTTCGTTGTTGCGCTGGTGACTTTGGGACCTCATTTTGAAAGCTCTTCTGAACACGCGGATGAGAAGAAGGCTTCAAAAGTGAATATCTCCGAGGACAAAGCTGGAGTCAAGGAAGATGTAGATGGAGAGAGACAGGCCAAGAGACAGAAATCTGGTTGGATGGATAAGTTCAAGAACGAGAGCAAGAAATCAGGTGCATCATTGGCTGATGAGAATGTTTCCATTCTGCAAGAGGCGTTTCCAAAGAACAGTGAAGATAAGGACCTGGGCACATCGAACGGAAACAAAAAAGAGGACGCCTCTGAGAATGCGCTAATTCCCGAAGGATCTGTGAGTGAGAAACAGCATGAACTTCAGGATGTTACCCTACTGGATTCATGGAATTCGGGAGAAGAATACGGTATAGGATATCCCGATTCTACAGCAGACAGAAGCTTCAAAGATACTCGAGACCTACCTCACGACATTTTCTTCCCCCCTCCGAGTCTTACCAAGATACACGATGGTGATTTGCCATTCTTCGAAGATGTCATGCCTCCTCCAATTGAGCACGACATGCCTCCACTAGTAACCGGCCCTGCATCCATCACTGATCCTTTACTGAACGATGCGGCGTCTGAGAGTGACGATGAATTTAATGATGATGACATCGAATATGGAGAGGACGTTATCCCGACAGCTGAGGACCAGATGCCAGATCATCAGCAACCTGGAAGTCCCGTTCGACAACCAGCGGATCTCGAGGAGCATGAGGAAATTCACGATGTTCCTGAGCTAGAGGACTTTGTACCATCAGAACCCAAGGTTCAGGAATCTCCTGCTCTCGCAGATGCATCTATTCCTGAGGCCAATGGTGAAATTGTCGATGGAGATTCGAAACTAAACGAAGCCAACCATTCCACTACAACTGAACTGCCGGTAAAGACTCTAGAGAATACTGATGAGCCACCTAATGATTCCGAGACAGAGTTATCCTCCAAGGATCTGCACAAGGGAGAGAATCAAACTGATGCTCCTCCCGAGAATGACAAGGTGCCAGCGGTTGAGTCAACTGAAATTCCAGAGACATCAACTGATCAGAAAGTAGAATTAGGTTTGGATGAAGAGAGTATTGATGGCGCCAATCCAGAATCGTGCAGGTCATCTATCGTGCAGGCTGCAGAAACATGCGAAATCCAGCCTGTGCCGCAAGCAGCCTAGGTGCATTCGTTGTGTTTCACCTTCGTGGTTCTGCAAAGTTTTGTAAAAAATATGTAGACTCTGAATCTCCTTACAGGGTATCGTGCTCTCCTTATTCTTTGAAGGGGTTAATTCATCGTGGCAATCAATGTGCGTGGCTAATTAGCAGCTCTTCCGATAGCCAGGTGCAGAGTTCCATAATGTTTCCTTCATGCCGCTTTACATATAATCCAGACTTGAGACATACTAGTACGACTCATAAGCTTTGTACTAACATTACTGAGCAACTTCGTGGTTGCAATACTAAAACACTGACCCTTTTTTGACTGCACTTTTCGATTCTAGTGTCTTATCGTCTATGCGACACACCTTGTTCAGACAACAATTTCTACATGACTAATATTTAATTGTTCGCCATGCACGCACATGTAGCAAATTTTGGGAAAAGGGAATGAATGTCGAGCATTTCAACATACATGCATGCTAACTGCTTTCATAAAACTAGTAGGATTCCGGTTTTTGGATGTGCAATTGCAATGTAGTGGCATCTTTCTCCGACTTTTGTTAGCACAAATGCATCATTGATAGCCGCAAATAGAGGTTGTCAGGTTTGTACATGGTCTGGATATCTCTACTAGATTGTTCAGGTTCTGAGCATATTGCTTGACATTATGGGGAGAGAGTTGATAATTGTTTCTATGGAGATGCTCCAGAATAACACTCGACTCTCTTCGACCTTGAAGAATGGTGACAGGATACGGTGCTTCGAAAGCCTGCAATTAATTCTCGCGCACATCGAGGCGTGCACTCAGAGCCACTGCCAGTTTCATAGCTATGGCTGTGGAATGATGGCACGATATGAGTGCACGGATAGGCACTGTCATACTGCGGTTACAGTCTTTCCTTTTTTGACTGAATCTGCTGCTGAGAGTATCGAATTTATCTCAAAGCATGTCAACATTCGAGAAGTAGCAGGACATTTTCAAGAAGAGAAACAGCAAGGTAAGTCGAAGTCTTGCCTTACTGGACAAGGAGCAGAATCTTTCAAATCAAACATTACTTGAACAGCATTTGTACCTTTGGGTCACATAATTTAGATATGTGGGTTTGATGAGGTCAATCTCCTCCATCGAACTGCTATATTTGAGTGCTATATGGCATGAATTGAGATTATAAATGGACACCAAAAAGACACGTTGCAATCAGACCTTGTGCACATAATAAGTTAACCTTTCTAATGAGATGAAATTGGCTTAAACTCTTTATTGCCAAAGAGGCCTCCACAGGGCCTTTTTCAAAAAGGGATGCCGCCTTGTCTTCATATGCCCCCCACCACTCGACATGGCAATTATTCAATGTTTCAAGAATAGATATGTGCAATTCTTGTTCAATTTCTTTTTTAATTTGAATTTTTTTTGAAGCTAGTGGAAGGTCACTAAGACTTGTCAAGGAACAAGTTTTTCTTGCTTGTGGGTATTGTCCATTGCAAGATCAACCATCTTTAGTAGTGTGGGCAACACCCCGAACCAACCGTGTTTCAAAATTGTCATGCATTGTGCGAGGCACTCATTATCCATTCAATGAACTTTGACCACCTTTAGAATAGGCATATGACCTGCAAACTTGGAAATTCAAACTCTCACATATGTGTATTCTAGATTTAAAAATGATTTCAAATTTAATTGGACTTTTTTATTCAAATTTAGAAATAATCACTAGCTTCCCCAACTTGCAACCGTTGGGTCTTCTCAAATTTTGTTGAAACGAAGAGATTCCAATGTAAATTTGAAAGCATCTTCCCATACCTTCATAATGGAGTTGGTTTCCACATACAATTGGTTCACCCAAAAATATATGTTGGGTAATAGTGGCCTGAATTGTCCCTGACATCAAGGGTGGTGTGAAAGTTCCAAGTTCATTTGAATGCACCCTTTGACAATAAAGGTTTAAAGTCCGGGAAGCCAAAAAGGTTATGGAACTAGAAGTACATCAAGATGGCGTTAAAAAGGCCCTAATTGAGTGCAATGGCCTCAATGACATAGCAACTACTATGAACTTGATGGTTCAATTGGAAGAACCACTTGACATTGACTAGTACTACATTACGAAATAGGCCCGAAAGAAACCTATCTCACAAAAGTTAGCGGTTAACACAATCAGGAGGGTCTATGAGATTACTCAAAGCCAAAGAAAATCTTCCACTTTGCCCTCTTATGCCTATCAACTTTTGCCTATCAACTCTGATATTGAAACTTGAAATGATAATCTTTGTGGTTTGTAATTCCTAAATAAAAGAGACAATTATGAAATCAATCCGACCCACTTGTGAAAAAAAATAAAAATCGTAGCTTTGAAAGTGCCTACCTACATGATCATTTGTGAAGAAAAAATATCTTCACTTTGATAACAACCAAGATGATTAAAACATAATTATGAGGAAATGGTTCACTCCCGATTCGAATAGTTGCTAACCATTATAGGTATTTTTATTTGGATGTTGAATATCCTAAGAGAAGTGGGTTAATTGGAAAATGCAACCATTTTCTATCCAATATGCAATTGCAATATGTAATAAGGGGCCTTACAAGTAGTAATTGTGCCATGTAAGCCAAACTCACATTATCAATCATCATGAGCACTTCAAGTATCTAGGTACACATGACACGGGTTTTGTGACCCTCCCATTAACTTAACCCACCTTCAAGGACAATGAGGACATGTTTGTCCATTATGTAAGCCCTAAAATATCATTATTTGAATCTCATCTTTGAACGATTATTCCTACCGAAGGAGTGTTGTATTCATCACAAGAAGAAACCATTGCTTCTCGATGAATATTTTATTGTGCCAAGGTGATGGAATGTGGTATGCATTCATGCAAACTTCCTTGATTGATGATTCGTAGTGACTACGTAAACGCATGCATTGGGAAAGTGAAAACATAATGAGTTATTCTATAGTACGGGATGGGTTGGTTTAAGATGTGTTGACTCTAGAAATTATTTTCAAGATCCCGAATTGGTCACTTGTAGAGTCGAGTTTGAATGAATCCACTCTCAACTTGTGAGGGACTTGCTTTTACAAGAGTCCTTTCATCCATGACTGATGCCTATTTCTTTAACGACTTCATCGTTCTAGTTGTGTCACCTATCAACTCTTGCATAAATTGCGCACACCTATAATGAGAGCTTTAGAAAATTCACATGCTAATGCTAGACCAAGAATGTAAACAAATTAGGAACAACATTTCCAAAAATAGATAATCAACAAAGATACACGTTTCATTGACTTTGTGGATACCCGATGCTGTTTGCTTTGTACAAAGATATAAACACGTTTGATGTTTATTTTTTCGGAGAAAGAAATGATTGATGAGACTTTTAATTTGAGTACATGCAAGTTTCCTTGTTACAAGTACTTGGAAATTAGGCGTAGAATTTTATTATAATACATAGAACATGATCCTCACCATATAATGAAATAATTTAAAATAAATGTGCTCATGTAGGGTGTTTTTTTCCCTTTATAAATAATTAGTCCAAAATTTCAGGGAATTGCTTATAAAAACATATATTATAGGTTGCAAATATAAGGATATAGCTAGGAATTGATTAGTAAGTAAGGAATATGGTTGGGACAATCGAGACAATCAACTGAATTAGTATATGGAAGTTTAAGTTTATAGTCAAGATTGCTTGTACAAAACCTAGCTGTCTACTTTGGACAAATATCTTATTCGCAATAATAAAATTTGATAATCGGTGCTAAAAGTTTTCAATAAAATTTACATTATTTATAGAAAAATATATAAATAATAAAACAACTACCATAATTCAAAGAATTTTTAGATTTTGCAACAAAACCTATGTGAAGATTTCATGCAATATATACATTTCATATAACACTGCGCAACATGTTAAGCTTGGTTTACGGGTCCAACATTTTGAGTGCATATTTTGGAGAATATAGTGGGCATAATACATGACACACTCGTGATTCAATCTAAAACGTGAGTCCTTTCTATGTGCTCTCGGAATATGTGCCAAGTCCATCCCACCAAAGTAGGGAGCTATCAAAGGATACGTATTATCCAAACATTGTAGAATGTGAAGACCGTATCTACAAAGACCCACTGCTTGGTACTAGTAAACGTTATGTTCTTGTAAAGGTGTTCAATATAAAATGAAATACGGTGATCACGATTCACCACTTTGGCTACCACAATAGAACGAAGAAACATTAGCACATGAGACATGGCTAAATTAAAGCCCCCTCATAAATATCTGAGCTAAATGTCTAATTGGGTTACCAAACAGCCAATGAGCCAGCCCACTGTTCCCTCAAGATAGAAGATACTACTCTTATCAAACGTTTCATCCATATCTCATCCAAATAGGGGATGAACCTACTTAATTAAGGTCTCTGTCGGTACCACGTCACTCAAGTGGAAGGTACCTCCCATTTCCTACCTACCTGTTTAGGTCAGTAGGAAGTAAAGAAGCAGGAGGTCGCAAAAGGAGACCTAGTGCGCTGTCGCGATGGATTGTCCCAAGCTTCGCAATCCAGCAACACTTCTTGTCTCCGGATCTTCTCCTCTTCCCAAATCCTGGCCCTGCCGCTTCTCCCGATGCTTTAATGCATCTTTCCCTCTGTCGTAGCTTCAATTCGATCCTAAGACCGCGCGATTTGACGGCCTGGTTGCTTAGAGCAACCTCCTTTTATGTTCTGCCAATTGGGGGTCTGCCTCGGGTTTGTTGCGTTATAGCAGTGGAATTCCCTGAGGAAAGTTTCGTGGACGGGACGGTGGAGTGTTCAGTTTATTGGAATCCTTGTGTGAAATTTAAAGTCCGTCGCGTGGACAGAATTTGGTGCTTCGCTTCGTGAACGACGGTGGACGCGATTCGTGTGCAGAAATTCTGCTTCCAGCTTCAGGTTGTTGTTGTTGTTGTTGTTGTTTGGTGATGTGATCCGATTCTCTTAGTTCATGTTGAATTTGATTCGGTCTCTGGGGACAAAAACTCAGAATGGTCAAGGGTGTGTGTATGTTGAAAGTGACATGGCGGGTGATGATGCTTTTTTTCCTCAGCATTTTATAGTGTTGTAAGGGAATTGGTTAAATCTTATCGCCGCAGTAAGGGATATTTTTGCGCAATTCAGCATAGAATGAGATTCATGTGAAGCGTGTTTGTTGAACATCCTTGATGAACAGCCGCATTGGTTTTTCGTTGCAATCTGAGGGTAAAGGTAGATTCTGAAGGTAATAAGGATGTCCAATTTGTAGGTATGATGTGTTATTTTTCTTATTCTGGGATTGATTTTCTATTGGAGCGATGTGCATTGTCAAGTAAGTGACAAGGAGGTGCAGATGTTATGCTCTTTTTTCTAGGTCCGACTGAACTGAATAATTCACCTGAATTCTTCAGCTGTTTAAGTTAGGTTACCGTCTCTGGCCCCTGAATTAGTTGAGGTCACTGATGTATGTGCTTTATTAGTTTCGTGAATTGGCTTGTCCACCGGAATCTTTTAATGTTATCAATACATGTAACCTGCAATGCGAATTTGCTCGCTTACGTTTACGTAGAATTGTTTGTGGGCATCTTTCCCTATGAGATGATGGTCTGAGTTCTTTCATGCTTTATAGGTCCCTTCTTGATAAACTCTTTGGTCGTATAGAACGTTCCTGTGAACAGGGACATCCATGCAACCGATCCTTCGAATGTAAAGTCATTTGTGTTCTCCATACCAATGATGGCATCCAATCTCATTGATATTTCAATAAGTGAATCTACCAGAAAAGCATCAAGCGGTGGAATAACAGAATATATATCTCAGTTACTTAGAAGTGAAGCATCTGTCTGAGTTTATCTTCCGTTTCTGCATTTCCTGCTGCCCCAAAATGAATAAAACATTTACAGCATTAATACCAACGCCGGGAGATAAAGCTATTCATTATTGTTCGGACCATGTCAAAGGCTGGATGACCCCAAGGCAGCCTTTTTATCTAAAGGCCGAGACCCAGTGTCACAAAACTCGTGGAAAGTTTGATCCATCAAGGAGTCCACGTTACTATTGTGATGTGTGTCTGCCTTGAATGATGATATAGATGTTTTTGGAATAGTTTCTGTTGACATTTGGTCCCTGCGTACCCACTAAGAGTTTGTGAATGTGAATGCTGTATTTGTAGGGGCAGAGCATTGCTCCAGATTCCCCCACAGAACATGCCTCAACTAAGTGCCAAGTTGGAGAATACATCATGAAGTTTAAATCAAAATTTGTGGAAGACAAAGGGTCAGATTCTTTAACCTTCAGTGGAATTGGCCGAAATCATGAGGATCTGACTTGGAATTTATAGTCATAATGGGCTCACATGAGAAGACAACCAATATCTGTTGTTTTTCCTACTTCTCTCAATGTATAATGTAACGCACACCATGCAGTCATTTCAAATCCTCTAGTCTTATGCTTCTCTAGGCTTTGTTGGAAAGTAGGTCCAGTGAGGAAAGAGGATAGTGTGAGAAGACAACTAAACTTCACATGTATTCAGTGGAATTGCAACACTAAGCTGAGTTAATATCTTTGCAGGTGAAATATGGTTTCATTGACTTATAAGGATGCAGCCAAATGGCCATAGAAGGTCCCTCTTTTCATGGAAGTTGCAATTATCATGACTCCCATGGACCTAGCTATGAAGAACCTTCACATTGTTCGATCTCCAGAGAACTTGCACATTCAGAAGTCATAGGTACAGGTTGGCATGGTGGGTCACTGAAATCAGGTGACCCTGTCCTCAATCCAAGTTCAGATTCACCAAGGTATCATAAGGTGGAGAAGCATGATGATGCTGAGAAACTCAAGGCTCCTGCAGTAAGTATGGACTTGAGGACGACTGAATTGACTAAAACAAAATGTGACAGTGAGGAAGGTAAGGTTGACAAGGGTGGGAGAAAGGACATTTGTACTGAAGAAATTGATACTCTTCACCTTGATGCTGGTACAGTAAGCAATTCTGGATGGAAGTGCTCAGATAATGCAAGGGTGAATGAAGGAGCTGACTTGAAGTGGAAGTATGGGATTGCATCTGCTGAAATGATGATATCTGAACCTCCTCAGGAATGTGCAGGCATGGGTGAGTGCAATAAGGTTCTTAGGGAAGGAGAGTTACATGAGTGCACAATTTCAGACGAAGGGATGCAAGACACACTTTGTCCTAGTGATATCTGTATATCAAAAATCCAGCTGCAGCAGCCCACTCCAGGGAGCCATGGTTCACAGAATCTGAGTTGCTTGAGTGAAGAAAAGTCTACAAGCATAGGAGGCCCTTCTAAGATGTCAAAGCCTGTGCATGTGGAAGGAGCTGATAACGAGCCTCTTTTAAAAAGCAAGAGTGAGCCTTCTCAAGAGTCTTCGGGTGTCTACAAGCCCAGTCAAGAGGAAGGTGCCACTTTCTTGCCTGAAGGTGGTCTGGCAGTGTCAAGTGCTGTTGGTGGTGATGGTTGGGTTTATTATAATGCATACCGACAACTGACTACTCCCTACACCATTGATGCACTGAAGGAAGGTTTCGCAGTCGGTTATTTACCTGGTGAACTATTCTTGTACTATCGCCAAGCAGGGAAGTATTCTGAACCAGTTGAACTGAAATCAATTGTTGGAGGAGCACCAGCTGTTATAGAAACTGGCAATGTGATATCACAAGTGCCTTTACAACAGACATCGTGGCAGGTAAATTCTAACAGAGAAGTTTCATCTGTGCCTTCTGATAGATCACAGTCAGCCTGATACTTGTATCCATTCACAAGACTTGGCTGGGTCTTGTTGTGTGATCAAGTAAATCATTTTTCTTGTACTTTTTCATTGTTGCCAACTTCATTGGTCTAGGTTCTTTGGCTGTACGTTTCCTTTATTGCCTGTATACATATTCCAGTGTCAACTAGGTAACATTGTCTCAGTTCACTCAACTTAGACAGTACTGATCTATGAAGTTGGGCGTTAGAGTCTTCTGGGATTGCTCCATGTGAAATGGCTGTTAAAAGAGGGACTTGCTTTCTCCTAATTACGGTTATTTGTCGGCATCGTTCCGTTTCTGCATGTTATTGGAGACAGAGTAAGGAACAAAGATTCAATCAGTTGTTTGAGCTGTTTCATGACTAGTGGTTGCAGATTAGAAAGGAAGTCTTGGTGAATAGCACAATGATGAATAGATGAAATGGTGATATTAAGCATCTGTAATCACCTCCATACTTCTATCCTCACGTCTTCTATATCTTTAAGATTGTAGGTTGTTTTGTTTGCATCTTAGTCTGCATCAAATGTCTTGGGACCTGGGGCTCTACAGGGACGTTCTTGGCACCCCTGGAAAGCCTTGATGAGGAGGGGTGCGCCTATTTTGGTTTTGTAACATTGGGATTAAAGTGGAGGGGAGATGCTGAGTATGAGTACTTTCTATGTTAGAAATTCCTGAAAGTAATGTATGCAATAGTTAAAAAATTTAAATCTTTTTCTTTTTCTTTTTGTAAGTTTTTCTTTTACTAAAAGGATGCTCAAAAGTATGTGTTTAATAGAACAGGTCGCACAAGTCAGTTCTGTAGATAATAACCTGTACAAATCTTTATTTACAAGTACCCTGTAATGTTGATGTGGAGCATCCCAGAGTCCTCATAAATGATTGTGATTGTGTTTCCTGTTTGGATGCTACGCTTTCCTCTTTAGGTTCTTCAGTAGTTAGACTTGAGTACACTGGGTTGTTATATGTTTATCTTGTTGTAGATAAGATTCACGGTTGTTGATGATTGTCTATCAGGCTAGGAGTGAAGTACAACAATGTATTCAAAAGGAGGGCCAAGTAGCATCAACATCTTCAATGGCAGTCAGACATCCTATAAAGATGTGTATTCGCACAGAAGAACAGGTACTAGTTTTGGGCCAAAACTTATTGGACTTTAAAATCTCTGAGAAACAATATCATGGATTTGGCTTGGTTTTTGCCCCAATTTACCAGATAATGTGGATCACGTTGCGACATGCACAGATTTTTATTAAGGCGTTTCCGTTAGCTTGCAGGTTTGGAGAGAGCTGTGTTGGGAATATATAGGAGCGGATGGATGTATGCAAGGACCTTTCTCCCTCTGGCAACTTAGTCAGTGGCTTGTTAATAAGTACCTTTATGATACTCTGGAGGTAATGTACCTGCAAAGCACTTCCGTTATATTCTCTGACCACAATTTTGTCTATAAATATGTAATCAAATGGGGAAGTACAAATTAATCTTACTTCTATAGCTCGCTTCTAAATCATAAGAGGGATATCAGCAGTTTATTCTTTTGATAGGTGGATGATTTGGTCAGTGGAATTTCTGACATTGCATCTGTTAGTGTTTGTTAGTTCCCCCTACTGGAGATTACCATATTACAAGCACCTTCTCTTCTCTTCTTACTGACGTGGACATCTGCACTCTGTTTGTGGTTTTAACATTCTTCTAATGCTATTCCAGATTTGCCATTGTGAAAGGATTGTAGCACCTACTCCTCTTGGAATGCTAGTGGATGCAGCAACAAGGGGAGTCCTTTATAAAATTACATCTGCAACTAAACTTAGCTCTCCTCCACCAGACTGTGTGGCAAGCGTTCCACTGGCCAATTCTCAGAATAATTCACGATCTATAACATTGAAGACTGCCCAAGAAAAACTTCATGGCCTTGTCATGGATTCAGTACTCAAGACTTTAATTTATGGAGTTATCCATAAGTCACTGGATGAAAGGATAGAATCACGGAAGCAGGTACTCAAAGCTCCTGTCATAGTAGATGGACGAGGATCTTTCCGACAGGATCAACAATTACATGAAAGCACTCTAAATGGGGATGTGCCACCGGGTTTTGATCGAGTAAGTGCTTCTTTTATCTGTAACCACTGCTCCGTGTGGAGCTTGCTGGCTCTGCATGAGAAAGGCTTGTCTTTTTTGGGACCGACTCAATGAGTATGAGAAACGGGTCTCCCTGAAGTGTTACTTTTTGGAAACTGTCACTAGTTTCTCTTTTTTACTGTTTGAAAAATGTATCATCACAGGCTCGCAATGGGAGGCCTGCAATGGCTCCCAAAACTGTTGGACCAAAATTTGTGGAGCCTTCCATTAATTTTGAGGGACATACACGACCACATCAAGATTACAAGACCAAGTCATTCAGCTTCGCAACCGTTGCTCCTACTCACCCCTGTTCAACATTGGTAACTCTTTTTCCCTGTCTGTTTCCATGGTTGCCAATGGAAGTTTCACTCCAGTGTTCACTGTATCTGTTGTTCTCTGAATGTGAAATGCTGAACAAAATACTTCATTTCTTTCTGTCATTTAGTGGCAATAATATTGTTAATTGTTACTCTGTCCCAAAATGATTGTTCTACCCCCCGGAGTTTTATGTCCCCAAATGATTGTCCAAGTTCAAATGTTTATTGATTTTGTTGATGTAGAAAATTTTGCCAAACAATCTGGTGTATCAAACAATTTCTACAACAAAATCAATAAACATTTGAACTTGGACAATCATTTGGGGACATAAAACTCCGGGGGGTAGGACAATCATTTTGGGACGGAGGGAACACTACAAGTTGATTGGATGTAATACATGTCCTCTTGTTTCCCGAGTTGTTACACCGGTTACGTATCCTTGTTGTTATGTGAGTTATGTAAGAAGAACCCTGTTTTTGACTTGATTTGTACAGCCACGAGGATTGAACAGCCCTTCAGGAGCTCAACCAAGGGATGCTCCAACTGGTTCCTATGGCTCTTCTCCAGCAACAAAGGGTAATAGTTATGTCTTGTCAGGTACTTCTGAATTGGGCATACACTTTCAAGATTGAATTGGATCTCCTATGCCTTTTGGAATATGTTTGTTCTACACCTTTTCCATATATGTAATGTATTCATGTCACTTGGAGCTTCAAGTGAATTTCAAATGGAAATCATTGCACTCTTGTGAAATGTGAATCTATGGAGTTCATTCTCCCTCTTTGCACAGCTTGTAGTTCTTCGCTCACAATTTATAGTGCTACTACATTAACGAGGTTATTAATAGTTAAGGATATTGTGGCACGAAGAACCTATTAATGTGCATAGTTTTCAGAGCCTTCTGTACTTTGATGCTCTTATGCATTGTGGTATAGTTCCCCTCTGAAATCTCAGTGGTGTTCCTAGACTTTCGTTATGGAGTTGTAGGAGTTATAACATCTTCTAATGTAAAACACTTGTCCTTCCCTTGTAGGCATTCACAGGCATCCACATCAGGCTATGTCTACTTCCCCAAGCACATCGCAAGGAACACCATTCCAGCAAAGGTTACTACTGACAAAGCATGCTATAGAGCCAATAGTTAAGAAAATAGCTGTTATCAAGAAGGGCGAGACCTTGCGGGATAGCAGCAAAGCAACTACTTATCATAAGTCACCCTCAAGTCAAGTACACAGTTCCAATCCTGCTTGTTCTGATAAGAAAGTCGGCAGTGAGGTCAAGAAGCACATCACTGAGGTTTACAGACGAAGACGTAGTGTAGACACTGATTATAGCTTTTTAGACTCAGATTTGGCTCCAATGGTGAGGGAGGAATCTAGGACTTCTCAGAAGAAGAGAGTACTGTTGAAGGAAGAGCTACACGAAGATAGTGGTGAATCACGCAAGAAGGTTAAGAAGCTAAAAGTTGACCACAAGGACGAAGGAAAACCTAAAGGACAGTCCACTGACACTGAAGAAGTCAAAGACGAGAGAGAATCTGCAGTTACAACGATAGTGGAAGTGAATCTGCAAGAAGACAAGACAGTAGAAAATGCGAAGAAAAAGAACAAGAAGAACAAGAATGCTGGGGAAAGGCATGCAGACCCAACTGTTCTCTCTCAAAGGGGTAGGCTTCAGCAGCTTGTGCATGGGCAGGGGAAGCGGAAAGGTGTAGAAAAGAATAAAACTGAAGTGGTTGATACTGAGACTTCCCCTCCAGAGAAAAGAAGACACCTCACCAAACAAGGTCGTAAGCTGGAGAAACGAATACTAGAAGACAAGACTGAGGTAATTGACAGTGTCAAAGACGAGGAAGTGGAGGCAAGCAACTTGTTTTTTGAGAAAAGTGAAGTGGAGAAAGATCAGCATGTCAGGAAAGAGGAGGAGCTCAATCTTAAATCAGCACAAAGTATCAAGTCAATCTTCTGTCAAGGCAATAGTATAGTGAAAGAACATCCAGCTGATGCTAACGCCAGTAAAACAGCTGCTTATGATAGTGCAAGCCTGATGCCATCATCATCAAAGGAGGTGACAGATTATCCGGAAATTTCAATCTTACCCAATGAAATTAGCTCTGATGATTTGCAGCTTGAGAAAGTGCCTGACTTAGTGAAAGATAGAACAGCAGAGGTATTAGAAGGCTCAGATGAAAATAAAAACATTACTTCCAATAGGCATCACATGGCTGTAAAGAAGGTTATGGTCAAGAAATACTCGGTTCTAAAGCCGAAACAGAAGAAAACTTCATCTGTACAAAACAATCTTGAAAAGCAGGGAGAGGCTGTGAAATACAAAGCAAGGCATCCTCCAAAGACTACATGTGATGAGGGTGATTTGGTTCCTAATGGGGGACACTTGCCAGACACTGACCTCGTATCAACACTTGAGGTGCTCGATTTTGCTACTAAATTACAGCCACCTGACGAACTCCCTGGAATGGAGACGGAAGTCAGCACTAAGTCTGAACATGATGCAGGTTTTAGCAGAGGTGCAAAAGCAAACTCAACTGCGTCTGAGGTTCTGATACGACCACAGGTCAAAAAGGGTCATGAAAGGTTGAAAAAAGCTAAGTGCCACACAGGTGAAAAGGTTGTATTAGCAGAACGCAAAAATGGGTCGTTCACCTCTGCCAAATCTAGTTATCCCTTGGTCGAAGCTACAGAGGGAGTACTCCAAGAGACATTGAAGAGGATTAAGCCCAATTCTAGGAAGCCTTCTGGAGCAGTTAGCACAGGAGATTTGGTTAAGAAGATAGAGGGTAGTGAGGAAGTGGTGGCCAGTAAGAATTTACTTGCCAGTCCAATTTCATTAGATTGTGCACGATGCTCAATTAACGGTTGGGTTTGGCGTAGTTGGGCCCGAGAGAGAGCCAAAAAGAGATTGCAAAGTGGGGTCAAGACAGCAGGTAGAAAGGTAATGAAAGATGAGCTACCAAAGTTGAGAAAGACGAAAAAAATGGAAACAAACGTCATCTATAAGAAGACCTTTGATTCTGTTGCAAGTCTACAAGCTGCCCGACAAAATCGGGCCACTTTGAGGAAATTGGCTTT
This sequence comes from Polytrichum commune, assembly GCA_950295325.1. NCBI lineage: Eukaryota > Viridiplantae > Streptophyta > Polytrichopsida > Polytrichales > Polytrichaceae > Polytrichum > Polytrichum commune. The sequence goes on from OX485804.1 coordinate 3,361,156, forward strand.
TGCTTCTGAAGGATCTGATATGTTAAGGTTTAATCTGCACAAGGTAGGAAAATAAACTTTACTCAGCATCAGAAGTTCATACAAGGATGTATTCTCAAAAGAGAATTTTGTCTAGCTTTATTCAGGTTCCAGTATCTTCTAGGGTTTACTCCCTTCACATGTGAATTATAGAGGTTGTCTAGGAATTGCATAAGATTTAGCTTGAGAAGAGGACACTTACTTAAGTTTGTGTGTTATGTGTTAGGCTCGAAAGAAGCAACTGAAATTTCAAAGAAGTAAGATCCATGACTGGGGTTTGATGGCTGCTGAGCGGATTGACGCAGAGGAATATGTCATTGAGTATGTTGGAGAAATTATAAGAAAAAAGGTAGAATATCTATCTTTCTAACTAGGTGTAACATTATATGTGATGCTTTTGGATAGTTTTATGGAGTTAATCTCTTTCAATCCTTGTTTTCTTGTTTTTGAGTAACCCTCAAGATGTGTGTATCGAGCAATCCAATTGTGTGAGGGCTTTATGGGCTGTCTCTCTTTCAACTAAACACCATGTAATAAACAGGTATCAGATGTAAGGGAGAAACAATATGAAGCGATCGGTATTGGCAGCAGTTATATGTTCCGGATTGATGATGAACAAGTGGTGAGATCTCATCTGTTAGTGGAAGCAGAAAAATCAATCTGGTCTTTGACCTTGTGAAGGTTTTAGTGTGCACATGTTTCCTCTTTCAATATCAATTCTTTCTCAATGCACAAACTAAGACATATGTCATCAAAACTATATTATGATATATATGATCAACAACATATGACTAGATGATATCCAGTGCGCTATCCTCATTCAATCTCTTTCTTACATGGTTTTGGGTTATGCAGATAGATGCAACACGGCGTGGTGGGCTGGCAAGGTTTATAAATCATTCCTGTGATGTAAGTATTTATCCTTAGTTTTAGATTAAGATGTTGAGGATGTGTGTAAACTTAGAGAACTTTCACTCAGGAGAGAGTCCATTGAACATTGCACCAATATGTACTAGTTCAAAGGTTTAGAGGTCCAAGAACCACATAGTCTAAGTTTTGTCATCGGCATTAGAGCAGTAGGGCAATCAGATTCAGCTCAAGATCACAAGATTCGAACATAGATATCAAGTCTTAAGAACTGAAAGACATGGATGTGTGCTGAGGAACAGAAAAGCAAAGAGGATAGCATCTTGTGCCTTCTGGTCTGAAGTTAGCAGCATTTGAAGGACACTACTTGTTACTCCTACTCGCTCTTCAAGCAAGACTAGGGACGAATCTGTTGATACAAAGAAGCAACGTTGGGTATTTGAGTTCCTTAACAAAAAATTGCAAATGAGCAATGTAAGGCTTATCGGTGTTGTCCTTACTGTCCTTCCGTATTTATTGGAAATTTCAGAAATGTTCTTCGCTGCGGGGTAACGTTATGAAGAACAAAATACACAGAAGTTTTGAATAATAAATGACATTGCTAATGGAAGATTAAAAAGGTTATTAGTGGAAAAGGAACTGTTGTTTTCTAGGCGAATTTCTTCTCCCATTTCATTCAGAAAGTCTTGAATTCACAGTTTACTCTACGTATAATATGCCAAGCAACAGCTGTAAAGGCAAATCACGTTCTGAGCTTATGAAACTCTGTGTACCATATATGTATTTATATTATTTCAAATAAAATTTGTATAATATGAACACAGCTAAGTTCAGTTGAAAGCCTCAACTGTGTTTGGGACAGTCTATGATGGTATAGTCTGGTGTTTACATGCTGTGTTGTAAGTTTGACACCACAAGCTCTGGACTGTGCAGCCTAATTGTTACACAAAGATCATCACTGTTGATGGTCAAAAGAAAGTAGTGATTTATTCAAAACACCAAATTGCTCCTGGAGAAGAGCTGACATATGATTACAAGTTCAGCCTAGAGGACGTGAAGATCCCCTGCTTCTGTGGTGCAGCCAAGTATGTCTCGTATGATCATAGTGTGTTGTCTTTTATCTGTCTACCATCATTACTCATATAAAGTTTGTTAGTTTTATTAAAATTCCCTAGTGTGTGCTTCTATGTCACCACAGTTTATGTTACTTGAAAAATTGAATTGTTTTTGAGACGGTTAGATTACATTGGAAAAGGTTTTATGTTTTGCAGAGCATAACCAGAATTTAGTACTCTAATAAGTGACCTGTCCACATTTTTTCTTGCATGTGTGTACAGATGTCGAGGCTCTTTAAATTGAGCACCAAACACAATAGGAATTGAATTATACCAGCGACAATCCTGGGGCCACCCCCTTGACAGGTGTGGGACATGATTATCTGATATCGGTCATTGCACTAGGAATTTGAAAGAGGTTAAGTAGAACTAAGAATTGTAGACTGCTCAACAAGGTTCGCAATGAAATATTAGCAAGCTATTCCATGGATTACATTAACCGATTTAGTGCATTTGTACTTGCAGGAGCAAATTGATTAGAGTGGGTGGTGGTATCCCAACAGAACCCAAATTCTGCACAAGTAGAGGCCTCTTAAATTGTGTAAATTTGATGAGCTCCATTGCAGTGTGGACTGAAGACTGCACTGAGCCAGAGGGTTCCAGATTGTGTGTAGATATCATTGCAAAATTTGTATTACTTGTTACATAGTTACCACTGTTGAGATTCTTTCATCAAATTTAATTGAGAATGATTTGTCCGGCTCAAATTCAACCATGTAGGCTTATGTAACAATCACTGTCCATCCTGATGGTAAGTATGGTGTAGTCATTGAGATGGGATTTTAAAGTCTTGTTGAGCAGACTTAAAAAAATCACTGTAACCCTAGATTACTCGGTCTTCATACTGTTCCATTTTTGTCTACTATCAAGCCTTCTAAGAAATCACATGAGGCTGTGTGGGTAAAAAAAAATTAACGATGTTTTTGGAAGATAAACTTGAATAACTGCAACTAAGGTATATTAGGGGCAAAGAAGGCTGAGGATTCGTGGCAGCCACGTTAGGGGTCTGGGAAAAACTCATCCCAAATTAATCTTGCTCCAATAATTCAGAGTCTTTGATGCTAATTCCATGTTGAAATGTGCTATGGAATCATCTCTATGAGCTATGACATCTATGGACATAGAGCTCTATGGAATCATCCAACATATGGATTTGGGCATTAGAAGCTTGAGCATGTTAGCAATTGCGAATCATGACTAAAGAATTTGAAATTGTTGAGATTGGAGTTGGGGAAGGTATTGATCTAAGCTCCAGAATCAAAGATTCTCTACTTCACAATGTGGTGTTATAGGAGGAACTCTTTTACTGTTCAATGTGTTGGAAGTGGGAACATCAATAGTAGCTTCTACATGGGTCATTTGCCAATAAAAACCAAGTTGAATGCCAATATTGGTCGCGTCATGTCTCTAAATTGGTCACATGTAAGATAAAATGTTGCGGAATTGTTGTTTCATTATAGATTACCCACAATGTAAGTTAGACGGTACCTCACAACCACATGCCACCTCGGGCACAAAAATCAAGCATGTCATAGCTCAGTGGATAACACTCCTCACTATGGAGGATGGCGAGTTTAGTTTGACTTTTGCAAAGGTGACTGACCCAAATATCATCAATGTGGTAGCTAAATCACCATGTATTACTTACCCACCGAATTAAAGCGAATGTACCACCAATAAAGAGCCAAAAAAAGGTGTCTAATTAAGGAAGTTGATTGAATTAGCCTCATCTACCTTAATGCACCATCCTTTGTCTTTTCTAAGTGGTGTGTTAAGGTATGCAAATGTTTTTTGGTTAGTTTTCTTAACCAAACACCTATATTTAATTGGTGTGTGGTTAGGTGAAGATCAAAGAACAACACCATAGAGACACATCGTTGTAAGAGATTGCACTATGTCCTCAACTTTTATTAACTATTCCACACTCAATAATGAACACAATTGGGTGGACCAATGCATTCAAGGAACCAACAAACAAGCACTTTTGATAACCATGACTAAATCAAGGTAGGCAACAAGATGGACACATTAACACCATCTTGATGTACTTTTTAGTCCCATAAGCCTTTTGGCTTCCCTGACTTTTAAGATCAATTTCATTTCATAAAAACTCATAAAAACTCCCAAAGCTGACTGAGGATATGGACAATGAAAAGGCCAGCAGAGCTGACTAATGCAATTCTGCTCTTTATTCCACATGAAAAAGAGCTTATGAGCACACACTTCTAAGTGTCGTAGTTGTAATGGACTTCCCAGTTCATTGCAAAATTTGAGGATTGTCACGAGCTCCCTGTACCTAGTGACTAGTCCGCAGCAATGCATCACAGAAAAAGCACGCCCCTCAATGAAAGGTATAGCTGATATTATCAGGAACCCTAAAGCTACAAACCTACTCTTAAACTTGGCCCCAAGTTGGACTTCTAATCAGAATTGAGTAGGAGTATCCAAGGTGTTAGGCCATATCTTGGCAAGCACTGCATCGAAACAATGTGAATCTCATCATAATTGGTGAACATAACATCTTGTGGGAGCAGCTAGACGCAACGTGTGTGTCAAGATGCCACAGGATATAATGGAACCAGGGTATACACACTTCAAGTCTGGGACCTTAACCAGCTGCATAACTACTTGGGGAAGAAGCTTTTTTTCTGGATGGTCTGTGACGTTGTGTGCGCACGCCTCTTTCACCTGAATGCGATTTAGACATTGATTAACTGATTGTTAATCAATGCATAAAAAGCAAAAGAAGAAAACAGTCAAAACCCCATAGATTGTGCACAGTAACAAGAATGTAAGCTATGAAACCATTGACCCACAAATGTAAGATGACTTTGGTTGTGATCTAAAAACAGAACTTCTGTTCTTGTTTTTCTTATATTTCATTAAAACGCAATGAATCTTGAGACAGACCACTTGAGAAAATTTAGAATCCTCTTTACTTCAGTGGTGTTGAAACTGGTCAACTTAATATAGTCAGATGTGAGCCAAGTCTTCGTACCCTTTCATTTAATCCTAAATGAGCTCACACCAAAAACAGAATCTGAGTAATCATAAAACTATTAACGCATTGTGAGATACCCTAGGGAGAGCAACAATATTACTTAGTAGCAGTGTAAAACAAATTTCATGAAATATAGCTGTTGATAGCAGAACTGTGCAACAACAACTTCCCAAAAGAATCTTGTCAGCTCCTTCTAAAAGCTACTGTCAAACAACTCTTTATTCATGGAGTTTATATGCATCAAAAAGACCAATTGAACAGTCACATTGCCAAGAATCTTCAATGTTCTCCCCTCTAGTTGTCTCCTCTTCCTTCGCAACTATTTATAAGCTGATGAAGCAGATGACAACCTCTGAGAAAACCTCATGCAGAAGGAGGGGAGCTGAACTTCACACCAACAACAGGACAGAGGAGGAATTCTCTAGATTTCAGGAAACAAGGATACCAAAGTTGGAGAAGATGAAACACTTGGAAGAGTGGTAAACCATGACATTAGGCTTGATTCAGACTTCCCCTTGGGCTGCTGAATTCAATACCATGGACATATCAATACCTATCGCCTATGTAAACTTGTCTGAAACAAAAAAAAACTTTCCGAACTTTGACAGCACTGTTATTGGAATAAACAGTTGCATGTATGGTTACACACTACTCCACAACTCTAAGAAACGCACCTTAACCCCAGATACTATGATACCCACTGTAGACTGAGCGGGTTTTAAAGCTGGCTCTACAATCCATTATGCACACAAACCATATGTGACAATAGCATGGCCTGCTTGCAGAGAACAAATGGCAATAGATACTTACGGACGTATGCTGGGTGTTACTCATTGCCACCTTTAAAGTGGGATTACTGGTTATTTGGGCACCTGAGATTGTCCTTACACATGATGGGGCAACTGAATTCCAGTGGTCAGAGCAGCCTAGAGGTCAAACTACAACAAAATATCATACTATAAGCTCACTTTATCACAGGTTTTTTATGGAGTCACCTAAAATAGAGTGGACAAACAAACAAGGTAGTTACAAACTTGCAGAATAATTAATGTCATGACACATGTAAAGCCTACCCCATACATCTTGTATCAGGTCATTTAAAAACCAACAAGTGGTAAACGAGTATTCACAAAAAGATCAGAGAATTATGGCAGTGCCTGTATCCATTTGCTCTAGTGGCCATAGATATCTGAACAGAGCAAGTACCTTACATTTGATTTTGAACAAAGGCCTGAGAATTGGGTTTGTTGCACAGTTAGGTCTAGTAGTCTTTAGTTGTCATGTAGTCATTGTGGATATGCCAACGATATCCAGATCAGGTGAATGCTCAAGTGAGAGAGTATAGTGATCAATGAAGATGGCCCAAATCACATCCTCTGTGGCCAAGGCGTCAAGAATGCTTTCAAGGAAAATCAGGAAAGACAAAGTAAGAAACTCACCAAATTTAAATATGAGTAGCAAGTTGTCATCAGGAAGAGCTGAAAACAATGCCACCGGTTGTAAAAAAAATCCCCAACTATTGATAACAAATCCAGTGTTCTGTTGTCACAGCCTGATTGCAGATTAGAGTGCAACCTCAGGAGGGGTCCTATCTTTGGGCATGTTGCAGGTATGCTTTCCTCCAATCTTGGGGAGAGAACAACTATTTCAGGGACCATCTGCAAATCCGTAGCATTCCAATTAAGAACTGATCCTTATTTAGTGTACAGTGTTCTATGTCAACCTTCAGAATGTGACCCTTCTGCAAGACTACGATTGTTGCACTCTGATACCAAGTGCATTCAATACCCACATCAAAGGTACAAATTATAAATTGAAGAAAATACATGCTACAGAATGTCTACAAATTATGACCATAACCAATAAATAGAAATGAGAAAAGCCACACCTGTTGCAGTATTACAGGAGAGCAAACTTTCACATTACACCCAGGTGCACTCCAGTTTAGTTCACCTCTGTACTGATACGCAATAGTCAACCTGAATTGCTTCGGTCTGAGTTGCTCCGATTCTGCTGGGGTTCCAAAATACATTCCATGGATGAATCTCTTCTGGCAACCCACAAGCTCCTCACATTCAACAGAGGTGGACAAGCTGATTGGAGATAGAATTGGCATGGTTGGATCCGTGAAGCTGCATTGGTAGGTCATCTCCGATCTCTTTTGGTAGCCATAATGCACTCGCACCTACTCAAAAGCCAACTGTGATCATCAGCCAAGGTTTATAATCAGCTAGAAAGAGGCACCATTATGCACAGACATCTGTTTCAGTTGTTTGATCAGCATGTCCTAAACCACACGAGACTTCAACTAGGACATATAGGGAGAGAAAATAATTTAGACGCACTTCTGTTGTTCTAGTGCCAGGACAAGTGGCCATTGTAGACCCAATTCTCATGTGCGCGTAAACTGAACAAAAGCATAACTTCTTCAGTTAGTATTTTCAAGTTTAACGAGTCGATTTCATACAAGCTGTTCCATAATGCGCTCGCAGACAATATCAAATATTCCAAATGAAAGGAGGGATGGAGAGTTACTGTTTCTGCAGAGCGAATTTCGACCTAAGAATGTGATTCATATAACCTAAAACCATGTAATCCAATGAAGAAGTCCGAGGTCTACTTTATTTGCAAAGTTGTAAGAAGACTTCTGTAAGTGAAATCGCTAGAGCAACCCATTGCAAATCCTCCAGACAAACTTTGTCCCGACGTTGTGATCCTCGGAATGATTACAACATACATGAATCCATAACGAAGAAAAGAACCACTATATGATTGGCATAATATTTGAAACTCTGAAAAGGTAGACACAGCCAAAATCCAAGGCCGCGGAAGGAGTTCCAAGCAAGCCCAAAGGCTTCATTGGACACGGGCAAAATTTACATTCTAATGAACACAATATTCGAAAAAGGGAACGGCGGAGGGTATGCAACTGTGTTGAAGACGAATGTCGGGCATCAAGGAGCTTCAGGCAGGCTTGGCAACATTGTTCTTCCCAGTTCTTCAAGCTAGAATACTAGGTCACTAGGATACCGTCGGAACTGCACTAAACACGAATTCGCAAGTTTAAAACTGTGGTGATGATGATTATTGACTGGCCTCAGAGGAAGCATGTGTTGAGCAGGAATATATCTGCAGGATACGCGCACATATTGCAGGAGAGGTCCATACATATATTTTTTTTTCTTTTCCTTGCCATTTGAAAAGGATCCATTGGGTTTTCGCGTAAATCGCAGTGCCCTTGTCTATCATGAGGTTTTTAACCTTGTTATTGAGAAGGATGGCAGTGCCTCCACTCCATCTATTGGTGGTGGAAGTGCAAACCACACCATTCCAAAGGCCCTCTCCGTTGCTCCCGATATCTTGTGATCCTATATTTTCACGAAGTGTTTGTCGAACTTTCTGAGCTTGAAGAAAGACAATAACTGGTCCAAACTTTCATAGTGCTTATATTAGTTCTAGCGTGATTGGTTTGATACGCTTGACATTCCAAGTCAAAATATTCAGAAGTTTGTCAATCATTGAATGATTGAAGTTGATACCTCTTGGGTCCATTGCATGCATCCCAACTAGGAGAGAATATAATATTCCTTCTAAGCATCTAAGTACTAACAAGAGGTCCACATTTGAGTAATATCAACATCAGGAATCACAAGGTGCTGTTCACCTCTTTCAAGCCACCGGAAGTCCCTGCTATCTAGCCAAGAATCCTACTCATTCATCCTCCATCAAACAGCGAATTCCCGCAACTAAGCCTCCCGCATTTCCCACCCTTCCCCTCTACCAAAACTACAAACGAAATATTGTTCTTCCTAGTATTCTTCTACCTTCGAGGTAGTACATTAGATTATCAGGTTACCTTCGAGACTGCACAGAATACGATTTCCTAGGATTGAAACTTGTTGTGTATATGATGGTTATTGACTGGCCTCAAAAATAGCCTGTGTCGGTAGAGCATTGTATCTGCAGGGATACGGTCACGCATTGCAGCAGAGAGGCTTCACATTTTGAGTAATGTCAAAATGAGGAATCACAAGGTGCTGCTCACCTCTTTGAAGCCACGGGAAGTCCCCGCTATCCAGCCAAGAATCTTACTCCATTCATTCTCCATCAAACAGCAAATTCCCCCAGCTATGCATCCCCCATTTCTCCCCTTCTACCAAATCTACACGAAACCAACCAGCTCTTTGTCCCAAACTTCAGCCTTCAACGCAACGCAACGCAACGCAACACACTCCTTCCTCTCAAACACCTACTCCGTTCCTCTCAGACCGAACTCCATAGCCAACGGATACAAAACTTCTGTCACAGGCTTACACCGAGCTCCACAATCCCAAACTGCTCTCCTTCGAGGCTCACACCGAGCTCCATAACTTAACTTAACTTGGTTCAATATTGCTCAAACCTGCTCCAGGGAGCTCACACCGAGCTCCATGGCTTTACAAGGAAAAATAATGATAACGATATTATTCCCCTGGGTTTTCATGGATGCGAAAGCGTCGTCACCCCGTGACGATCGAAGCTCGCTCGCGCTCTCTCTCTCTCTCTCTATCTCGCTCTCTCCCTCTCTCTCTCAACGAAGCTTGTTCTCATCATCATCACATGACCGTCGAGTGCTCCGAGGCTGGAAGGAAGAAAAAGATGCTGCGACGCCTGCCATGCATATAAAAACGCGATCACGTCGTACAGGGGGGCTTTAAAGCAGCAGGGTCATTTCACTGTGCCATTTCCTGAGCGGCGTGCGTCGTGGCATTCCCATGGGGAATCCGCGAGGTCGTAAGCGTGCTTAGTGCGGGAGCGGGACCCAAACCCTAATCGCAGCTTGGATGGCCTCCAGCCAGGGTTTGGATTTAGCCCATTTCCTTTGTTATTTTGTGTCCATTTGTTTTATGCTCTTTTTGTTTTTTGTCGTCGCCTCCGACGACCCGGGTACTCCGGTCAACCCCAACCTGAGAGCCGTGGTGGTGGGCCAGTCTCCCGAGCCTCCTTTCACGGGCAGCCCGAACAAAAAGGAGCACAATGAAAACGAACATCTTCATCGACTCTTCATCCTCTCTTCATCCTTCTGATATATCCTGTGCTCACTCTTCATCCCATTCCCACCCAGTGTTCAAAGCGTCATCAAAAAGAGGAGCGCAGGGGAACGTTGTGGGAACACCTTGTCCCCCATCACGAATGGATGAATCATGGATGAAACGTGGAAACTAGACTGAGAGCCGCTTCACACACGACACTGAGGGCCCGTGACCGTTGCACTTCAAGCGCTCTCATTGGTGAAAACGGCGGAGCCGGTCATAGTTCGCTTCACAATATGCTTGAGGGACCAAACGAGTAAGTGAATGCAAGATGGATGTAACATCTACATGGATTCCTACATGGCATCAAATGGATAATGTTTCATGGTCATGAATATAAATTCACCGAATCATATTTGGTTGAGAGCCTGATCATTTATTCATACTGCGCTTGAGGACCCATGATCACATTACATAATTTTGGAAACGTCTTAGGATGACCTCTGGACACTTCTTTTTGGCTCCCACAATTTCATGTCCATAGCTCTTGGCTCGTGCGTGAAGTGGCCCCGATTATTCCATTTAGTGCATGTGCTACTAATTCCCAAAGACAAGCACTATTTTACCCAATCTCAAAGTTAATGAGGGTTTAAAAAAATTCATGAACACGTGCTCATTTACCATACATTTCAAGATAATTACCGAATACTCTAAGGTGTTTCTAGAGCATATAATTATTTTTTGTGAACTCAAAGACGCTCCTTCTTCTTCTTCTTCTTCTTCTTTTCAATCAGTGTCACTCACTGCTGAGACATCTCTTAACACCAAGAAATTGAAGAGAACTTACATTGAAAATTTCCAACACTCACTTTAGACTCTCAAAACCCTAGGTCTTCTGGTGACAATAATTTCTTAGTATATGGAAATTTAGTAGCACTCTTCACGAATTTCCCACGGCCACTATTAACCCACCCTCACTGAATGGAATAATCAATGTAGGTTCATACTGATGAATGCTAGACACCAAATGGCCGAAAATGTGGATGATGATGCCCGCTTTCATCGACTTTTTTTTTTTTTAAATATGGGGCTGACCGGTTAAAGAATCCGGACATACTGGCCCACCACTCAACCCCACCCTATGTAGCTAGGTTGGCCCGGCCCATGGGATGGGCACCTTGTGCTCTAGGGCCTTTTATTTGGGGGGGGCGGTTGGCTATGGCTATGGCTTAGGCATGTTCAAGTTTTGGGCATGCATGCGCGTGGCTTGTATGTGGCCCCCTTCTTGTCTGCCCGGGCTTCACTTTACTCGACCGTTATGAATGTTTTGCGCCATAATTTTCGAAGATGGCTATGGTGCCCTCGGTGATGTCCGGTGAGGAAGTTAGGCATCTTCCATGATGCAAATTAAAAGCATGCGGGTTTCGAATAACCCGCATCCTAATTACGTTCCTTGCATAGTTCATCGACGTGTTCATTGTTGTATTACCATCGTCATCGTATTCGGGTTTTTTATATTGTTCACAAAATATGAATGAATGGAATGGTTGAGGAGGACAACAAAGGAACACCGGTTCATGCTTCCATCGTGCGAGGAGGCAACAAACAATCGCCGTAAAGGTCTTGTCATACAATCCGAGATGACCCTCAACTACCGGGTGATAGTGTAGAGGTACCTATTTTCGAATGGAGTGGTTGGCATTTTGATTCCCGGGTGATAGTGCAGAGGTACATGTTTTCAATTGGAGTGGTTGACAATTCAATTCCTGCTGCGAAATATTCTCTTTACTTCACACAACCAAAAAAAAAGAACTAGCTAGGTAGGTAGGTAAGAAACCAAGAGCCCACCCACCGCAGGGTAGGCAATAAACCTTACCCCGCACCAAAAGGGTTCTTGAGTAGGAAAGGACCAACGGATTCAAATTCACGTATGATTGCCCGACGTTGGTTTTTTATTTTTATTTTTATTTTTTATTTTCTTGTCGTACACAAATAACATATGTAAGCACCCCCGAATGTTGTTGAACTTACCAAAGAATCATGAGCTAGACACATCATGCACTTGCTCACGAGCCTTCAAGGGTTGCTACTCCAAGAGGTCACTTTATAGACTCTCTAGGGAAGGGAGGAAGTAAAAAAGGATAAAAAGAAAAGGGGGAAAGTCGATGATCACATTAAGGAGTTACATTTTGCTAATGATCCACTCTTGGATTTGGTGTAGCTGAACGAGCAAGAGGGGAACTAATGGTTGGAATCAATACCATAATGCAATCACAACAATACCATATACACATGCATTGTGCTCTCCATTATAAGATAATAGAAACACATGTACATTGGGTTATGTGTTGTGTTTGCCATGGCCCGGCCTCTCATAGACGGTTTCCTTTCAAGAATCGAATTCAAAATGGAGAGAATTATGAGATACTAGGTTTAAAGAGATTGTTGTATTCACATTTTTACATGTTTAACTAGCCAAAAGCAAATGTTGTTCACATTCTACACATCCAAGTTGTGTTGAGCACAACATAGCAAGTGAAGGGTTAGTGGTTGTAGTGGTAGCAATTGACAACGTTGAACATGTAGAAATTCTCAAACCATTCTCACAATGGAATGCTATGAGACTTTACACAACTAAATTGGTCAATGTACATATTGTGGGCAAAACTGTAATGCATAATTTTGCCTCGTGTGTAGATTTGTAGTGTGGCCCACATCATTAAACATCGCCAAAGAAAGTGATGTGCAACCCTAATTATTGAACTATTTTAAATCAATATAAATTAGTTCCATTGAATCTGGATTTTTTCTAACTCTAAATAAACATCATACAATGTTTTTTGTTTGACATGAAATTAAAAAAACAAAAAAGGGAAGAATTTTGACACGTGTCAATATTTCAATGGTTGAAATCCTATAAAATCTCATTTGCAAGTCACATTCAAGCACAAAAAGTGCCAAAACAAAGCATAACATTACTCAAAAGATGAGATGTGTTTAAATGCCCTGCCTTCAAATGCAATATGAAGCATTGGGATTCTAACATCCGGAGGCTTTATTCTCGAATTTATTGCAAGGCGCATGAACACAACTCATCAACTAAATAATGCTATGAGAGCACGGTATGGTGTATTGTTTATAACATTTATTTGGTTCTATTTTTGGTGTATATCATACTTTACCACACCAAATGTCAAATTGATTGTTTGGACATTATAGAACATTAACATTGCTACTTAGGGCCGGTTTACACTACGGTGGAGAAGGCCTCCGGTCATGAAAAAAAGGGCGTTTCTCAATTGTGATTGGTCGAAAATGCAACTCTTGACCGGTGGGTGTTTACACTAGGTGAAGAAAACAATGGTGGTGAACTTTTCTCATGGATGATAAAATGACATGGCCGCCTACATGGCGGCACTTTTTGGAGTTGGGCTTCTCTGGAGGAGGAGTTTCTTGTCCGGCCTCAAGAGGCCGGAGAAGCCCAACTCAATAAAAATATTTTATTGCCTTTAATTCTTCTCCGGCACATCCACCATTTGCCTCATATAACCATGTCTTGGCCAAGCATTCTTGACCGACCGGAGGCCTTCTCCACCGTAGTGTAAACCGGCCCTTAATAACAGCAAGTAAGTGACAATAAATATCATATTTAATGTAATGTGCACCACAATATTCATCTCTTGCGCTAAATATTGTGAGTTGGAAAGTATGCGCACACACTTTGTAAAGGTTCTTTTATAGTTACCATTATTAGTGTAGACATCCACCTCAAATTCTTGGCAATCGAGTGTAGAAGAATCATCTAATTGAAGCGGGGACAAGGAGAGGAGGAGAAGATACGAATAGGGAGAGGAATCCCATACAAGGAACTCAAGTTCAAGCCCATGGACAATGGATTCAAAGGATAAGGCGTTGACTACAACAACAAGGCGGCGAAGGTGAGGGCCTCCTCGCCATACTATATATTGCCGGGACCACCTCCAATAATGCACGGCCTTGGAAAATGGCATATGGAGTTCCATTGATTGTCCGGGGGAGATTTTTGGGTATAATTGGTCAAAATTGTAGCGTTTCCAAACATTTGTATGTTTGGCAAAGTTTTTGCAAGTTTTTGATATTTGACACGTAAAAATTTGCATTAAAAAAATGCATGTCAATTGACAGGCACGATTTAGAATTTGACATGTGGTGTGACTTGTGAAGAAAAAAACCACATGTCAATTGACACTTTAGAGATTGAAATGACACGTACTACTAGGCATGCGACATTGAGGTGACATTCATTTTTTGTTTTTGAAAACGTCATGTGACACTTTGGATTTGAAGTTGAACGTCAATTGAAATTTGTCAAACATACACATTGTTTCCAAGTCCAACATGTTACATATGTTGTGATCTTTTGGTTCTCCTCATTAATCTAAGGTATAGTCCATAGATTCCTCTAAATTGTCGGTAACTTCCCTCAAGTCTTGAACTTCAACCAATTATTTCTCAACCTCAACCGGTTCATTTGTAAGTAACAGTTTGTTTTCTCCATTCATTGATCCAGTTTAGAGCACGGTGATTTTTTTACATAGGGGCATTTACCTAACTAAAATATCATTATTTACTAGGGAAGGCATGTCATTGAATTTGCACCAGTTGCGGCATTCCATGGTTATATACTCGGGGCCACATGAACGAACATACATTGCTTAATAATGTTATGATTGGTTAAGTGTTGAATTTGTATATTTTAGGTCTCAAGTTACTTTCAACCACTTTTATAATTGATTTGTCAAGGTCAACACTGCAATAGTTGCAAGAGAAAGACCTACTTACTGAGGGTTGGTTTAGACTTTAGTGAAGAAATGCATTGGTCAGTCAAGAATTTCAACTTAAGGCAAGGTTATTCGAGGAAACAGTTGATATGGCGAACGAGAGGGGATTTTTTTGAGTTAATTAATTAAAATTGCCTCAAGTTGGAATTCTTTGGGAGGCCAAATTTCATGTATGAGGGTTCGAGGTTGCCCAAGAAACTTGACCTCCAAAAAACTCCCTTAGCAGAATGTGTTGCCATGTTGGCAACCATGTCGTTGTTCCATCCATGGTTGAAGTTCTCTACCAGAAAAGTCTTGATCATGGTGTGAACCCCAACTTGTGAAGAGCCCATCTTGTAGCCAATCATGTTGCTCCATTCCCCTAAAATTCTTAACTAGTGCACTTCTTCAACGTAGCCTAAACCTAACCCTACATTGTACTTGACACTTGATTATTTTATGCATGTAGGTCAACTCTTAAAATTTGCCTCAAATATTTTGGTGTCCACTAAAGTAATCCATACCGTCCCTCAAAGGGGGACAAAACCATGGGTAATCCTTCTTTGAGAAAGCTTCCTATTGAGATCTCATTAGCTTGTTGTGTTTTGGAGCCTATTTTGAAAGTCAGGTGAAACTTTTGGGACCTCCTTTTCCCACCTCAAAAACTTTGAGAGAAGTTTAGAATCTAAAATAAGGTATGCGCATGGGACATGTTGTCCTGAATCTTGAATCGACCTATGCAAGGCTAGCTTGGCCCATTCATCCTAGTAGGACAAGCTAGAAAGCTTGTTTTTAATACATGACACCACTCTTTGTGTATGATCAATTGAGCATTAACAAAACTTGGGTGCCTTTTGTGTTAATTCTCGTAAACTCAAGGTTTGGGACTAAACCCATGGTTTCAACTCCTTTGCTTTACAAATAACTCTACTGTAAACTACAATTCTCAACTAGACTTTTATTGAGCAAAAGAGTGGACTCCATTGAAGGTATATGCAAAGTCTTTTAAAGAGGGATCAAACTCTTAAGTGCCTTCAAGTGATTTTCTATTAACTCCTAAAGGCCGAGGCAAGCATTTTTGTCCCGACATTTACCATTGCCCAACCATACCATCATACATAGTTACACTATAATCTTTTGATTTTGGACACATGGACAATTGAACATCTATATGAACAATGTTAACTACGGTTAGACCTACCATAAGATATGCCGATTTTCTTTGATAAGTTATTGAATTAGACTAAATTGTTTTGGATAGTTTTGGGAAGATTTTGGTTTGACTTTTAGGGCCAAATCATTTGGACCTCCTCTTTAAATCCCCATAATTTGGAAAAAAATTAAGATCTAAAATAGGGTATGGTCATAGGATTCACCCATCATAAACGCCCGATCAGCCTATGCAAGGAGCAAATGTCATAGTGAAATTGGTGGACATGAAACCAATTTTCAATATTCCAACACCTCTATTTTAACATGCAATATCAAGCCCTAAGGAAAGCGGGTGACCTTAGGCCCTTATCACACCACCGGCAACTTCCATGAACCGGTGGCCTTGATTGGCCAAGCAGCCTTGCCGCTTACCACACAAGCAACATTATGAGGGGAGGCGTGATGACGTGTCCAAGAATTTAGGCCATCGGAACTACCATGGGATTCCCACCGGAAACCCATGGAATCCAGTGGTGGCCACCCCCTGGCCCACCGAGACCGTCCTCTCCTGCTCTTTCCCGCTCTCTCCCGCCCTCTCTCGCTGAATCTCCGTGCCTAGTCGTTGTCAATGATGAGGAACTTCCTGCCGCTCGTGTGGTGGCTCTAGCGAGATTGGGGTGAAGGGATCTGCCTAAAAACCCCCATCGAGCGTGGCTCGGAGGCTAGGTTCGGGAGGGGTTGGCAGGGTTGGGATAAAACATGCCCCCTATTTTTTTAATTGGGTGGGGCCTTATTTGATCTCATAAGGGGCTCCCTAGGGTAATTTGGGGCCGCAGGACCCAAATTTAGCAAAAAAACCAAAAAAAGTCACCAAGGGGCTAAAACGGGGAGGGCCAGAAAAATGAACCCCACCGAACCTGGCCTCCGAGCCTGACAGCTGCACGCTCGTCGGGGGTATTTAGGGAGCCCCGGGGTGAAGTGGCTATAGCGAGCCTACATGTTTTCCTAGCCTGCATGACGAAATTGCATGCCGGCCGTCTGGTAAGGGCCTTACTTGTTAGATCTCAAAAACAAATTCTAGCCAACTTGCCCCAAGTATGATCAAGTAACGTCTATTATCCCAAACCACTTTTGTGCCCATTATTGGAGCCCAGTCAAACATTGCTCGTGTTGTTTCAAACCCTACACTATATGACGTGTTGTTGGTACTATATGACGTGTTGTTGGTACCATAACTCTCCAAAAGCCTTAATTAGAGCACCCAAAGTAAGCACCACATTCCACAAATAAACTTATTCTCCTTATCTCGACCAACACATACAGACTCCTTGAACAACAAACAAACCTCGAATTTAAAACAACAATTATTCCCTCACAAAACAGTTTCCAAAAAACACTCTTTCTAAATGCCCAACTATTCTTGGGTTTTGGCTCTCCTTTTCTTGTTGAATAATGAGATGAATGTGCCTAATTTGGTTACTTATCTTAATCGGACACCTAGATTTGAGTGGTGGTATGCAGATTAGTGTGGCTCCAAGAACATATACCAAATAGACTTGCGTCATTACATTATTCAGCTGTAAAATTAGGTTGGGTAGGACCGGGAATATGCCAGATAGGATTCAAAATTTATGCCTTTGCGATGCTTTAACCAATATATTTAGATTGAATAACTCCACTTTATTGGGTGAAAGAGGTTAGTAGATGCCAGTGTTCAAGTTTGAAATGTGCACATGCATTTCAACGTGAAGGGCTTCAAAATAATCACACTTCATGAAAACTTTCAAACTTTTTTGCAACACTTGATGTTGGCCATTTTGTATTGAATATGAAAATAATATGATGTCTCACTATATTGAAGAAGTACATGCAATAGAATGGTGCACTAAAATTATTTAGATTCCCTACATAATGCACTTAATCATCATCCAACTTCAAAGGCAAAGCCCTCCGGTTTTGGATCGATTCCCAAGTGTCAAAAATTCTAGCCCAATCCATAGTTTCCATCGGAAGACTACATAATGACACTCGCATCAATGCATATGATGTTTCAAGTTTTAATTGACTTCTGCAATCACTCTTAACCCTATATTATTTGGAAAATCCACATTCACGTATAGTTGTGCTTGCCAAGCCGAAGTTGCAGTCAGTGCCAAGTCGAATTTAGAATTTGAAATTTGGAAGTGTCTGCTAGAGTGCCAAGATTGAAGTCCAACTATGTTTCTATTTGCAAATTGCAGCCACTGTATTTTGTGGCAGGCAGGTTTTGAAGAAACCTTCACTATGACTGGTGGAAATTTTGCAAAGCACATTTTTGTGAAGTCCCCCCCCCCCCCCAAATAAAATAAAATAAAATAAAGTTTGACATCCAAAATGACATTTGACAATTTAGTTTTTATCTATTTATTTATTTTTACATGTGTTTGAAGACTTCAATATTGAACACTAGTAGATGCTCAGAAACTCATTTATGGCCAGCCCTTTAACCACCACTGGCCGCTTTTGTAGTGGGAACACAACGCCCTTTGACATTTTATCTAGTTTAATATGGGACATAATGGTTGTCGAGTAGGAGTTCCACCATTATTGAACCATGATTGCAAACAAGCAATCGTTGTATATTTAGCATGCCCACACTAACCTCAAGGTTGCTACCCACTAGTGGCCTAGCCCATGGTGTGTTTTTGACAAAAAAATTGCAAGATTTTGACATTGACATGCAAAAACTTGCACAAAAAGAACGCACGTCAATTGACATGCAAAGTTTAGAATTTGACATGTAGTGTGACTTGTGAAGGAAAAACCACACAATAATTGACACATTAGAAATCAAAATGACACGTACTACTAGGGCATGTGACATCGAAGTGACATGTTAGAAGAGAATGTAGATGTCAATTGACATTCATTTTGTTTTTAAAAACATCACGTGACATTTTGGATTTGAAGTTGAAGGTCAAATGAAATTTGTCAAACATACACACTTGCCTAGCCTACCACTGATGGCTGCAACATGAGTGCTAAGTTAATAAGGTAGAGGCATCCATAGTCGATCATGTCCATTTAACCACTCACTAGGGTCATGTAATGTCAAAATAGGTGAGATCTAATTTTCAAGAATAACAAAGTTAATGTTTCTGTGGTGGTGGCTTGTGATTTTTTACCACATAAGAGTTTTTACAATTGTCAAAGCCAAGGAGTATCATTGAGATGAGAGGTTATGGGTTAACCTATAGATTGACTATGTGTAACCCTAAATTTACGCTCCAAAATTTGTAATAATTTTCATATTTATGAATTTTTTTTAAAACAATTTTCAAGCATTGATCTTGAGATTTGTTTCTCTTTGCAAGGAAAAAAATTCCCCTCTATCATAACATTACTCAACTGATGAGTCGTCTTCGCCTTGACTTCAAATTCAATCTAAAGCACTAGAATTCTAGCATCCGGAGGCTTAATTCTCTGAGTTAATGTAGGGCCACTCATTAGTTGAGTAATGTTATGATTTCTCCTCTTAAACATATGCAAACTCTCTTATTCTATAGGTTATACTGTAGATGCCTTAACCATAACCATCTTGATGACTTTAGTAGCCAGCTCAATTGACTAGGCTGTCACTAACTTTAGTCTCGGGTGCCCCGGGCAGACCTAAACCCAGCTCTACCTCCCTTTATATCCCCTCACTAGTTTTATAGTGGAGATGACTTTTCATTTTAGACATAAGGTAGAGGGTGCTTAAACCAACACTTTAAGCTATTGCACATACATACTGTATGGCTATGTGGTTGGTGTTAAAAGAAACAAAAAGAAACATATTATCTTTTGGACTAAACACAGGTATTAAGAAAAAAAATTAGCCAAAATTGAATATTTGATGAATTATCAAAGTAAAAACCACTAGCTTCCTTAAACTGATCCCTAGGTCATGTGTATGATGACCTTACGTATGATGAGGACCTCCACACCTTCATTGCCTAGAACCAACACAACATAGTTGGGTACTAGACTCAAGCTAGAGCAAAGCCCAACTTGGCCACCTCAATGATCCCACCCGGTTCAGTTGTAGAATTATCCTTTTGGATCCCTGGAACTGACCCCCTTGCTGCCCATAACTAATGCCGTTGGTTTTGTGGGCTTGAACCCCCCCCCCCGCCCCTGTGAATAGAATGGCTAGAATAGGCATTGACAAGCCACCCTAAACCCACCTTGAACTGACCCAAGATAGAGTGAAACTCATTACCTATGCTATATGGAGGTAGTGGAGGCCTTCATGTGGTGGCACCACTAATGGCACCTAAGCATGTCACTCCATGGGCCTAGGCACTCCTTTTCCATGGGGAATTGTTCAAGGTAGTAGAGTGTTGGTGATTTGAAGGTGTTTATAGGTGTTGGTTTTGGGTGGGAGTTTAGCACCATGTACCTTATATGATCATTTATTGAGCAAGGAAATCTTCACTTTGATAAATGAGTAAGATATTCATTGGGTAGACGAGACCCTTCTCTTCCAACCTAAATTGGAAATTAGAAATTTGAAACCTACATGCATACATAAACAAAGCACACAACACAACTGAATGAAGATTGGCCACCGCCAAATTCACATATGTAGAAAAATGACTCTTCAACGACCAAATACACCACAACTCTCCAACCACTTCTAGAAAGCCCCGTGCATCTTTAATGCACAAATCACATAAATGCTAAAATTTGGATACACCCAATGTACATACAACCACATGAAACACATTTTCTTGCTTGTCACACACCCAAAATCGAATTGCACCCTATGCCTAACCAATACAATCAACACTTGGCCCCACCTACTCTCCACATGCTCTAACAAATACATTAAGATGACTTTGCATTGCACACCACAACAAAGTTGTCCACCAAATTAAAAACACCCTTTAAGCTAACAATCGCACCCAAAACTCCAGACCACAAGACATCATAATCCATGTATGGTTATTAGAATGCACATGCAACCATGACCCTTGCACATGCATGGCATGTTTAAGGCCAAGATCCTTTGTGTCATAGGTGCACCCATTGATAGTCCACCCCCCCCCCCCTTCTCATCCCATTTGCAGCCAACGTCATACAATTCATAGAAATCACCTACTTTCATGACAAATTCCCGATTACTGCCATTAAAGAAAAACATGACAAAATACAATCCCTTGATACATATTATTAGACCAATAAAATGGACGGTTAACCCCCTCATTACCATCACAACATGTGTTAGAGGAGCCATACATATGTAGTCAATCAACACACTTGAATGCCTCGTATTGAAATTAAAAAACTCATGAAACAACTACACCAAATCTACACACACTATCTTGCATACTTTGTCCTCAACAAACAAAAACTAGAAACAAAACAACCCCCTATGGACCCCCCATAAGGGAGCATCCCACCCACCCCGAGATACGCTACTTAAAGGAGCCCACCCTTTAAAAGGATGGAAGTAGCCTATTATGACACTTGGTGTCACATGACCATGGTTGGAAGAATGGGCTGTCATTCATGTCGGTGCCTAATGAATGCACCATTGTTGTTTTTCTTTTCTTTTCATCTAAGATATTCATATGAGCTCCAAAATTTATGAGGAAAGTAGCTATAGCCTCGATTTGGACTAGCTAACCATCTTATAATTTTTGCATTCTTCATATCTAAGGGGAGTGAGCTAATTAAAAAAGAAAACATTTAAGACCATCTACCTTAGGGTGTGTGTGTGTGTATTTTACACACATAACTAATAGACTTTGCTATTACAGTCCTACCTCTTTAATATGACATGTTTGGGAAACCAGAAAACCATCGTATTATCGAGGTGTCACAAATTCAATAATATGACAAATTGGACCACTTTATCATAATAACGAGGTACTTCACAACAACACACATTAGATAATTTGCCGCATATACAATACAAATATTCTTTAAAGTGTCTTTACAAATATGCAAATTTCTCTCATGAAATCTATGTAGACTTGAAAAAGGAATCAATAATCTATTGATGTTTCTACTTCAAATTATCACAAATATCTTATTTAGCTTCTCCAACATGGCTTGCAATTTTGTTACGTTTGCAAGAGTAAACTCTACTACATTGTCCATAAAAATGTAGCTAACAATTAAGCACGGTGTCAAACATCTGTCAGTTTCACAATAGGTGGAGGTCTCTCATCAACATCTCAAGAGTTCAAGGGTTTTGCATTAAGGTCACAACTAGGCAACTCTATTCTTTGTCCCAAGGCCATATCAACTAGCTCTAACATGCAATATTCAACTTCAATGATGCCTTCGCCTTCCATTATTAGATAATCTTCAAATGGCATCTCATCTCGTCCAAGTTTAATTTTGATATGAGGAGTGCCATATCCAATCTCCTCGGTAAGTCTTGATTTTAGCCAATACAATGAGGGATTGAACAAAACTACCACCAAAAGGAGTGATAATTCAAGAGCTTTCCAACAATACGTAGATCAAAGAAAATTCATGAATATTGAGTTCAAAATGCTCGAAATTAGATTGTGCACGTTGGGTTAAAGTTTAGGTAAAAAGTTGTCGAGAAAGAGACATAAGTTAACGAGTCTCTTGATTAGGTTTTGAGATAGAGAACCTAGTCCCTTGGCTCCCATGTTCTGACATCATTTTACATTAAAAGATATTTTATCCACACGTCATATGTGAGAGCTACATAAACTTAATATTAGTTATGTACTTATAATTGTGTGGGACCTGTCATACATGCAATTATTGCCTCTATAATATGACATTTTGGGACCCATGAATGGTGTATTAACAATGTCATAGTCGTGCTATAGAGGTAGATTTTAACCTTTAAAGTTTGGTTCACAAAATTTGTGTCATCATTTCAAGGTTGTCGTATTATCATCGAGTGTTGTATTGAAGAGGCAGGTCTGTACAATAAGGGCATCATTTTTTTACATTGGAGTCTATGACATAGTACTCCACCCAAAAACAAAAAGGCCCCTTAAATATAAGGATGTGAAATTTTGGAAGGCCTATATATAAGGAGAATGTCCCTCACGACCTGGAATCATGGACATAAATTGAAGGGGAATTGGTGTAATTGTTTTTGGCATTTTGTTCGGGGACTCATGCACCAAATGGCTTTACATAGGCCTCCTCTATAAATGACACACCCAACGGCATGCATAGCCCATGCTCATGGAGTGGGACCCACTCCCTCATGGCCTTGCCTAAAAGAAACCCTAAATTTACCCCTTCCAACCCATTTTTTTTGTATTATACGTTGTAGCTAGGCTTTTATATGAAGGACGTCATCTCGAGTAGAATCATGACTTGAAGTGCCTCGGTCAATGTCGTGCCAAATTATGGCACGGCCTCTTGGAGGTGTTCTTATAGGTTGGAAAACGATCCTCCTAGTTTCGGGGAACGGTGGGGGAACTTTGAGAACTTCACTTTCCTTAGTAGTCGAGGGGGAAAGCAAATTGTTGCATACAAGTGTACCTTGAGTTTCATTTGTCCATGTTACAACCCTAACCCATGTAGGTCACCACTTAATTTGTCATAAATGTGTTTGGTTGGACTGATTTGGGATCTTTGCAAGTTGATTCATTGTCACATGAATCAAAATTAAGTAATTAAATCTCCATGCTACATATTATTGGGGACACTGGTAAAGGTCAAGTAACAATCCCTTCCTCTCTCTCACTTTCAAATAGATCCCTTGCACCCTACAAATCAAAGCCAATACTGCTTTGTATGCACATGCGTTTACCAAGTTTCATTATGGGGGTTATTATTTTGGGGTCCTGGAGTGGTTAAGACCATGATATCATTGAAAAAACATAAAGCACTTTGACCCACTTTTCAGTTTCCTTTGAATACCTATGAATTTGAGGGCCCTTGTTATTCCAACATACCTCCTTGCAAATACTATGAAGCTATGTGGGACCCCAACTACAAAATAAAAAACCAACATCGAATCCTCTTTGTGCATGATGGGGTTTACTGCCTCCTTTGCGGTGGGTGGGCTCTTGGCTTCCCACCTACCTAGCTAGTTTTTTCCTGTCAAGTAGAGAGCATGAATCGAACCGCCAACCACTTCATTAAGAAATGGGTACCTCTCCACTATCACATAGTAGTTTAGGGTCATCTTGGACCCCACAACTATAACATTGTACAAGCAATTTAAAAACTAAGCACACAACAATGAGAAAGCAACAAGAAAAATATTACGTGCACCATAAGAACAACACATAGACATGACAATCAAATGACAAAATATTATAGCCTAAAACGTAGAATGGTTATAACACTAATACTCTTGTCATGTTGTGATGAGTTATGTTCATGGACCCAACATTAGATTTAAAAAATAAAGACTCCAGATGTTGGAATCCCATTGCTTCAGATTAAATCTAAAGTTAGGACAATGAAACACAACTCATTAGGTAAGTAATGTTATGCGACCCGTATCCATAACTCATAGCCCTAGTAAAGGGAGACTACGTATCTACTCCCTGTCATAATGCACCCTCTTCATACTTACAATAGAAATAGGCCAAGTGCGTCTCTTACTAGTTGCTCTTTCACACAAAATACACTGCATTATGCAGTGTAAGGTATCAATTGTAGCATGTGAAATGGAGGCTCTACCTTGTACTATAAAAGACATGTGTAACACTAAGGATATGATGTACGACGCAATGGTAAGCATGAGACCTTAAACATCCACTAAGGGCATGATTTCATGTGTCAATCGGTTTGACAAAGCCAAAATAGAGTTCACCAACAACACTGGAGTTTTCGCAAGTATCTTCAAGCATCTTGATGGGTGGAGCACTTTCATATGGAATAGACATTGGAAAAAATCACGTCCATAACAACCACCTGCAATTGCCTATTGCAACACGTTGGGTGCAGTAATTGCCCTATGCAACGACATGTGGGTGTTGACTCCCCTAGGATCCGAATTGGCATAAATGTAATGTAAAATGCCCTTCATTGCGTTTGTGTGGGACATGAGGTGTTGAACAGTGCCGATGGGCAACATGGCTTGGAAGTGCCCAATGCAAATGTATGATGCCCGCATATGTGGAAGGAGTTGCTACATACAATAAGAATTGGAGTCCAATGTGGCAGTTTTTTCCCATCCCATGGTGGTGGGCAACCTCACTACCATCATGGCCACAATTGATGTGTGATGACAATATGATTATTGTATCTTATTTTGCATGACATGTTTGTGTCCGTTTCTAGAACGGTGCTCTAGCTTATATGTCCAGCAGTTTGAAGCAATTGTGGCAATGTCTAATGTCGACAACACAACCACAAACATGGCATCATTTTGTCTTTTTATGTCCACATGCGAGCCAATCTTCAACTCCTTTGCACAAAATATGCCGGCTAATGTCATTTTTAAATAATTTCTTATGTGTACACTTACATTGAAGCCCCCAACTCCAACACTATATTACACAACTATCACTTTTGGTCTTTAGCATATGGTGGGAA
Source organism: Polytrichum commune (assembly GCA_950295325.1). NCBI lineage: Eukaryota > Viridiplantae > Streptophyta > Polytrichopsida > Polytrichales > Polytrichaceae > Polytrichum > Polytrichum commune. The sequence goes on from OX485804.1 coordinate 3,386,636, forward strand.
CCCATATTTGGTGTCGTCTTTGATGTTCCTTTACCTTACAACATGTTCTCCATTGGAGTGGGTTGTGTCTTCCCCTACATAACCATGTCACAATGCCCCCTCCCTATTTTATTTTATTATTTTCTTTTCTTAGAACCTATTTCAAAGCAAAGTTGGGGAAACAAACATTGGTTGCCCTTCCACATGTGTTCATTGCCTCCAACCACATCCGCTGCTGCAAACACAATACCGCCCACCACCTGCCTCCAACCCAATCGGTTTTGATTTCCACGAAGGTTACATGGCTTTCAAAACACACGTGACGACTCTCCTCCTTGCATGTGCCTCTTCAACATACTTTAACAATATATTAACTATCTGCATGCTGCACTACAAGCACATTCTTGCACAGACCACCAACCACACCATTCCAATAACAACTCTCCCCCCCCCCCCACAGTCTTCCCCTACCACACATACACGTTGACCCATTTTTGTTTACACATGCAATGCTCATGTTCTCAAGGGCTTGTTCGGCATTACCACGTTTGATGCGGAAGATACAATAGCCACCATAAAGTTAGGGCCGCTTTACACCTAGAGGCCGGGCCAATTCGTTGTGTAAGAGGCTTGAAATCCTCACTTGTGATTGGTCAAAAGGTTGAAATCGGCCCCAACCCCTTTACACCTAGAGGCCGGGCCGATTTGGTGGTATGAATTTTTTAATCAAAAAATGAATGGTCTGACACGGCCCGAGCTCTCTCAAATGGGTGCACCGAAAATGGAAGGCCAATTCATGGCCTAGGGGCCAATGTCAGATTTTAATAAAAAGTATTTTTTCCAATAAAATATATATTTTTTAGCAAAACAGCTCCGTTGGATTATGTGGAAATCTGAACGGCTCTTATGATTCATCGTGACTTCATCCTCTCTTCTCTTCTTCTTCTTCTTCTTCTTTTTTTTTTTTTTTTTTTCCCCCCCCCCCCCCTCCTTAGAGTGTTTCTTGCTGATTTTTTTGCGCTTGCAAGATTGTTGCTAACGTTTGTAGGGTTAGCATGGAGGGGTCTTTAGAGAGGAGTGGATGGAATTCTAGTGAAGTTTATGAGGCAATGCAAAGGTATCAAAGTGCTCAAGCTCATGCTTTCCAACCCTATCAAGCTCATCTACAAGAACATGGAGGTAGTGTAGGGGTTCCCGAATTTTTTCAACCACCTTGTGGAAATCATATTCCTCCTCCACCTCCGTTGATTATGGACATGTGTGCAAGTAATATGAAGAGAAAGGCTACGGAAGAGATTGGGGATGAAGATGTCCAGATTAGAGCTCCCCTAGCACCGAAGAAAAAAGGAATCGCAACTTCAAAAAAACCTCGGAAAAATAACATGAAGGAGGTGGAAGAAGATGAAGAACTCGGCTCAAAGAATTGGAAGGATCGCGATGTGGAGACAATGATTGCCATGCGCGGTGAGATGGAACCTGAATTTTTTAAGAACGCAAAGAAACAAGGTAAGATTTTTGCAACCCTAAATTTTTTGAAAAAAAAAAGTTCTGATTTCAGATTTGGCCAATTTGGCCTTTTTAAAGGCCTTGCCCTTCGCCTCTCGCCTCCGAGCCCCCCCTTTCCCTCCCAATGCTTGTGGCAAGCCTTGGGAGAGCAAGTTGTGTGTGCTAAGGTTTGATCTTTCCACCTCTCACACGCGAGAAGATGTATCCATCGGAGTACCAACTCTCCATTCCTTTCCGCCGTGTTCACTTTGTCTCATATGTGGTACTTAAATTGGAATCATTTATGTAATTTATCGTTCTTATGACGCTCTCATATTACGTACAGGGGTGGATACATGGTTGAAATTGCATGCTCGTTTGCTTGCGGTAATTCCTGGACTAAACCGAACTTCCGAGGGTTGCAAAAAAAAATTCAATACCTTGTACAAGTTGTACAAAGAAGACAAGCTGACAAATGGAATTTCAGGATCAGATCGTCATGCTTGTAAGTTCTATGATTCTTTTGATTAGTGGTGACATCAGACTGGAACTGTAATGAAACATGTGACAGCATCCGCTAGTGATTATGTTAGTGTTGAAGACAACACCACAGACAATGACAATGATTTGCATTCAAAAGACACTCCAATTCCAGCTATGACAGCAACTCCAAATTCAACAACCAAGGTGGACAAGAAGAATTTTCAAGAGCGATGCTATGGAGTTTTTGTACAAATGGCCGAAAACAGTTCAGTCATGCTGAAGAATTTTGAGAAAACCAATGCTTTATTAGAAAGGGTAGACCGACAGATGGATAGGCTTATAGACAAACTTTAGGACTAATCCTCCTCCGAATCAGATGTATCATGATCACGAGGGAAGAGAAATTTTCCCTCCATCCTCAAATGAGCTTTCCAACAAGATTGAGCTAGTAATTCATGTGCTTGTGTTGCTTGCACCAACAAATTTTTAATCCTTGTTTCTTTATCTTTTTTGTTTTAACAACCTCCGCACTCTCATCTTCATCTTCTTCTACATCTTTAAATGCATTTACCACAGTTTCTTCAAGGTCTTCAATTTGCATTGTTCCTGCTTCAACCTCGTCCATTTTCAGGTATCTCCTCATCTCTTTTGCAGCTTGTATAGCCGTCATAAATATATCTGCATTTTCTAGCTGTCCAAGTTGATTTGTACTCTCTTTATGCATAATTCTTTCTCCCTCTTTTGCCCATTCATCATCAAATTTGTCTCGGTGTATTATGCACAAGTTGTCAAGACACATGCAAGTAGTAACCACATTAGGTACATGTCGGAGATGCATATCAATTCTTTTCAATAGTATCCTCCACCTCCCTTTCAATATGCCAAAAGCTCTTTCTACTGCCATTCTTGTTGATGATTGGATGAAATTCCAATGCGCCTTTGCTCTAGGTAATCCATCTTTTTCACCTTTGAAAGGAGAGTAGAACCATGGTCTCATTGGATAAGCAGCATCACCCATAAGTTTGTAAGGCAATAGCTTACCTTTCATCATTTTTTTTCCAATATCTGAATTTTGGAACAAAGTCCAATCATGGCAGCGCCCAGCCCATCCAAAATCATAATCCCAAAACCTACATTTGCTATATACTACACCTTGAAGTAGAGCTGAATAGAAGCTTTTTCTACAATAATATGAAGTAGGATCTATAGGAGGAGCAATGATAGGTATATGACTACCATCAACCGCTCCAATTACATAAGGTAATCCCCTAAGCTCCTTAAACTCGGCTGCAATTCTATTCAATGTAGTTTTAGATTGTTTCTCAATTACTAGTGGTTTTAAATGTTTCTCAATTGCTACACAAAACTCCCTCACAATGATAGATGCAGTACTTTCATGAATTCCATAAGTTTCAGCACAACCGCGTAATGAATTACCACTACTAAGTCTATTCAAAGAAAGAGCAATCCGGTTTCTAAGAGGAATGGATGCTCTGAAATTTGTATCCTTACGACTTAATGATGGAGATAAGACACCGCACAAATAATTAAAAGTTTCGGGAAGTAACCTTGTATGTTGTTTGAATAACTTAACCGAGTAACATCCAAATAACAATCTGTCCGCAAAAATAGTATTCCGGTCATACATCCAAATATTCCGTGTCCTCCTAAACGTACCACTCTCCACAACCATTGTAGCAAAAACAATTGTCATGACATCATAATGATTATGCAAAGCAATTTTTTGCAAAATTGCAACAACTGCCATAACATGTCGCACCGCCATGAAGAACACAAGAGCAACTAAAATCTTCCGTCTACGTTCATCCATCTTGTACAAATGACAATGAAAAGAAAGAAAGAGGGGCTGAAATTTTCCTAAATTTATTGAATCGGCTTGGCTTCTTGGCCCGAGGGCCTTTACATATGGGAAAATTGGCCCCCGTTATAATCTTATTATAATGTGTAGTAGAGGCCGGCCTCCAACCCAAAAAAGGCTCAAATTTTGTGCAATCGGCCTCGAGGGAAATTGGCCTGGCCTCTAGGTGTAAAGCGGCCCTTAGGCACATTCGGCATGGGTTGGGTGTGCTCCAATGGCAACAACATTGTTAGGTTCAACCTTATGTACTCCATGGTGGACTCCATCTCAACTCGCTTCGACCTTGACTCCTTGTGCATAACTATTCTCCATTTTGGAATGCCTCCCTTTGTGAGAAAAAACCATTGCTGCACCTACAAGGAAATGCAAATGGTTCTACCTTGGTGTTGGGAGCTAGTTCATTGAAGTTTACATCCATGAAGGTGTCCTTGTCCTTCTTTGTAATTTGCGCCACCATCAACACCCACATTGTTGCGTACCCTTGCACGTTGGATTAAAATTATGGGGGTCTTCAAAGTCCCGTAGTCCATGTGCAACATGCGCTTTAGTAGTCTAATGCATACAACTTTATTTTACGTTCCTCTCTTACTACCAGTTCCCCCCCCCCCTGGTGTAGAGCATGCTACCCACACCGCAATCGTTTGTGGCCATACCCTTGCATGTCATGTTCTCACATCGAAAATGGTTTCCATATGGGTGTAAGCATGGTAAAGAGGACCAAAAAAATGCTCCGGTTTAATAAAATCATTTTTTGGGTCAAAGGCCTAAAAATTGTAGCAAAGTGCTATTTAAATTGGATTTTCCTAATGATGACCTTCATTGTTGTGTTGAATACTCAAATGTAGAATATCAAGTTGAGAACTTTTAAAATTATCATTAAAAGTAATGCTCAAAAGCACGTGATTGAATATGGTCTTGAATGTGAATTTCCATGACCTTAATTTTTTTTGAAGTTGGAATGTTTTTTCATATTCCTTGAATTCATTGTATACACGAGATCATCATTACAAATCTTTGTAGAAAACCATCAATTTAATGCAATTTTATTGTATTTAAATAAAATTTAGATAGGTACTTGTTCAATATCACCTATTTGCACACCACAAGCACAATCTTTTGAAATAAGCATCTCAACCATAGATGTGGTTGCAACGATCAAGATTTGGGGATGCATATGAAACCACAGATGATTGGCAACCATTGCAATATGTATAGCAACCAACGTGATAACGTCACTGCCGCAAGATTTGGAACATGGATGGGCCATGAAGTGTGAAACATATGCCTCCACTGTTGGTGAACAACCAAGAATTACACACAATGTTGGAGACGGCAACCACTATGAGCCTCCCGGATGATGTGGACGTGCATGAGTCAACATATGTTTATGGAACTAGTCCCCCGTCCACAAATGGTAGCATCAAATTTTTTTGCATGTTGCTTGGGCATGAATGACATGGCAACACCACTAGCCCACGCAACGCAACCGCAGTGAGGAAAATAGACTGTGGAGGAAGAGCTTGCCAACGAGGTGGTGGCATAGTATTTACTATCGCGATGGCCATATGCGATGTCCTTTTTCCTTCAAGTGAGAGGGGACCAACAAATGGGAGACTTCCTTGACACTGTGATTAGCTTTATTGACATTGACTTGGTGTAATCCAAGCCTATAGGGGTCAAGTTTTTATGTTGGATGGATGAGAGGTACTCTCAAATGCGATAATCCCTCTATCCCTTACGTGCTACTTGTTGTCAAATGAATTTTAGGAAATAATTGTCATAATTGATCTACTCATAAATCTCCATATCAATGTTTGAGGAGAATTTTTAGGCATAACATATCAAAAGTCTACACTAAGTATTGTATTTAGTGTCACCAATTCTATTTGTCTTCCTCAATACTAATTATAAACTGCTTGTGTAGTGCCATCAACACTAAATGTAAATTTGTCATTCCTTGTAAACAAACAATTGGGCATCACACATTTACAATGTTGCAATTACTATCATGTACCAAGTGGATTTTCCCAGCCTAAATCCATTCATCCATGACAATGCTTCTAAACGCTTCATAAAAATGTCATCCTAAAAGTTACCACACCACACTAAACACAACACCTAGTGAAGTGTTTCCAAGTCCAACCGGTTCCAAGTCCAAGTCTTTTGGTGTTTCCTTATAAACATTTTTGAGATATATTCAATGAATTGCTCTAAAACGATGCCTAATTTTCCTGCCGTCTTGAACTTCGACCGGTTGTTCCTCAAACTCAACCAGTGCACATCCGTAACTAGCGGTCAAGTCCTCCCTGTTCCACTGATCCATACGGTAAGTTCTCCTCGCATGTCTCTGGAACTAGGCAGAGAAAGTTAATTTTGGGTTTTCCTTACAAACATTCTTGAGGTACATTCAATATATTCCTCTAAAACGATGGGTAAAAATTCCCTGCAGTCTTGAACATCGACCGGTTGTTTCTCAAAACTCAACCAGTGCGCATCTGTAACTAGTGGTCGATTCTCCCTGTTCCAGGCAGGAAGTTACTTTTGGTTTTTTGTTACAAATGTTTTTCGAGGTATATTCTATGGATTCCTCCAAAACGATGGGTAAATTTTCCCCTGCGGTCTTGAGCTTCGACCGGTTGTTTCTCAAACTCAACCAGTGCGCATCCATAACTAGTGGTCGATTCTCCCTGTTCCATTGCTCCATACGGCGAGTCCTCCTCGCCTGTCTCTGGAACCAGGCAGAAGAGGAAGTTAGTTTTGGTTTTTCCCTTACAAACGTCTCTGAGGTATATTCAATAAATTCCTCTAAAACGATGGGTTAATTTTCCCCCGCGATCTTGAGCATCCACCGGTTGTTTCTCAAAACTCAACCAGTGCGCATCCGTAACTAGTGGTCGATTCTCCCTGTTCCCTTGCTCCATACGGTAAGTCCTCCTCACATGTCTCTGGAACCAGGCAGAAGAGGAAGTTAATTTTGGGTTTTCCTTACAAACGTTTTCAAGGTATATTCAATAAATTCCTCTAAAACGATGGGTTAATTTTTCCCTGCGGCCTTGAGCATTGACCGGTTGTTTTTCTGAAACTCAACCAGTGTGCATCCGTAACTACTGGTCGATTCTCCCTGTTCCATTGCTCCATACGGCAAGTCCTCCTCGCCTGTCTCTGGAACCAGGCAGAAGAGGAAGCTAGTTTTCAAGGTATATTCAATAAATTCCTCTAAAACGATGCATAACTTTCCCGCGGTCTTGAGCATTGACCAGTTGTGCATCCGTAACTAACGGTCGATTCTTCCCTGTTCGACTGCACCATACGGGAAGTCCTCCTCCACGCCTGTCTCTGGAAGCAAGCAGGCAGAGCAGGAGGTAGTTAAGTAGGCCATCGGCGGTCACCGCTGGAGGGAGGGGGCCAAGGGCAACGAGACGGGCACGTTGTGGGGAGGTGGATATCATCACAGGAAGCGCCGGATACCCCCACACGCGCCCACGTGCACGCGTGCCTGCCTCTCTCTCCCCCTCTTCCTCTCCCTCTCCCTCTCTCCCTCTCTCTCCTGCCTCAGTGTGTTCCGTGAGGGGGGCCAAGCCCATTCAATTTTATTGTTGTTAATGGAGTCCCAAGAGGTGCCTGCGGGCAGGCACGACTCGACCATTCAGCTGCGGAGCCTGCGGCACCTTGCCCGGCAGCCAAAAAGCTGCAGCGCTCGTCAGTATAATGTACTCTTCCCTCCGCCCAAGAATGATTTGCCTACCGCCGGGAGTTTTCTGTCCCAAAATGTTTGCCGGAGGAACATTTTGGGATGTAAGACTTCGGCGGGTAGGACAATCGGTTTGGGACGGAGGGAGTATGGTTTTGCGGCCATCTTCTCCTGTGAGTAATGGGAACACACACGCTCAGAAGCGTCGTTCGTGAGGGTGAGAGGGAGCTATCGCTTACGAGTGTAAGTTACTCTCATCCATCTCACATGAAACTTTGCCCAACAGCCAAAAAGCTGCAACGCCCGTCAGTGTAATGTACTCCTCCCTCCGTCCCAAATTGATTGACCTACCGCCAAGAGTTTTCTGTCCCGAAATGTTTGCCAAAGAAACATTTTGGGATATAAGATTTCAGGGAGCAGGGCAATCAGTTTGGGACGGAGGGAGTATGGTTTTGCGGCCATCTTCTCCTGTGAGTAATGGGACCACACACGCTCAAAAGCGTCGGTTGGTGAGGGTGAGAGGGAACTATCACTTACAAGTGTAAGTTACTCTCATTCATCCCACATGAAACTCTGCCTGACAACCACAAAGTTGCAACACTTGTCATTATAATGTACTCCCTCTGTCCCAAAGTGATTATCCTACCGCTGGGAGTTTTCTGTCCCAAAATGTTTGCCAGAGAAACATTTTGGGATATAAGACTCCGGGGGGTAGGACAATCGGTTTGGGAAGGAGGGAGTATGGTTTTGTGGCCATCCTTCTTGTGAGTAATGGGACTGCACACGTTCAAAAGCGTTGTTCGTGAGGGTGAGAGGGAACTATCGCTTATGGTTGTAAGTCATTCTCATCCATCCCACATGAAACTTTGCCTGGCAACCAAAAAGTTGCGGCACTCGTCAATATAATCTACTCCCTCTATCCCAAAATAATTGTCCTTCCCCTTGGAGTGTTCCGATCCAAAATGTTTTTTGGATAAACAATTTGGGACATAAAACTCCGGTGGGTAGGACAATCAATATGGGATGGAGGGAGTACTGTTTTGCGGCCATCCTTCCTATGAATAATGGGACCACACACATTCAAAAGCGTTGTTCTTGAGGGTGAGAGGGAATTATCGCTTACGAGTGTAAGTTACACTCTCATCCATCCGACATGAAACGTGACCCCCCTAAGGTGCATGGGTGTTCCTATTCTTAATTGGACACTATTACTTGGTTGGTGTGTGGTTATGTGAGGATCATAGAACAAATACCAGGAAGACACATGTTTAAAAGAGATTGAACTATGTCTTCATATTTGATTCTCGGGGGGGGGGGGGGGGGGGGGCACTCCCTTGTATATTTTGCATACACCTGCGATAATGACCTATTAAAATGGGGGCTATTTACCTATGAGAAAGGATTATAAGGGATGCTAATTTTTGAAATAATGGTAAATTGTTGTGATTATTTGCACCCTATTGGTAATTATAAATTCTTGGATGGTTGATTTTATGGTACCCTATATTACTTATATGTAATTTTTTCCCATGATTGCCCCCATTCCTTAAAGTGTATGATACAGTAGAATTCTCGTTAGAAGCATGTATCCAGAGTAAGAGAAACAAACATTTACTAGGGTTTAGGGTTCAGGGTCACACTGAAGTCCGGGCAAAGCAAAACACTAAACAATAACAACAAAAGATTGCAATTACATGTTATTAAGCAACACGAGCCAACGAATAAAAGTAGAGGAAACGGCTAATTGCCGAGCTTTCTGGAGCTTTTTTGGTGGCAAAGTATTTAATTTTTGAAACTATCGCTTTTTCTCCATGCTATTTTATATGTACCACTTAGGTAATTTAATCATGTTTTGTCAAATACTATATTACATATAATCATGTTTCACAATCCCATAGCACCCTATACTATATCTAATAATTTTACAAATTTTACGCCAAATTTTTATACAAGACCCTATATTTTATCGCACGTAGTTCCTACGTTTTTCGCTAGTGCCCCCCCCCCCCCCCGAGATTTGATTGATTACTCAAACATAATTGGGAGGACCTATGTATTCAATTAGAGAATCAACAAACATGCACTTCCGATAAGCTTAACAAAATGAGGCGACGTTTGGATTTTCCACCTAATTTTGCTAATGCTTCAATCACAAAGTTATTAATGACACACCAACTTTGTTGTGTAACCAAATCGGTAGAGGTTGGAGGACATATCAATTAACAAATAAATCAAATAACACCCACATACGTTATAGGTATGTGGTCAACTTATCTTAAATGAGTTAGTTGAGACTTTGGTCGGGGTAGTGAAACCTAATTTGGTGCCAAAGAAACTAAAAATAAGAATATCCAGACTACAAACTATTCCTAGACTTTTACATTGGATCTATAAGAGGTATGCCTCTCGCCATATTAGGAAGAGGAGTATTTTCTTAAGTTGGGACAACACAAAATTTGGTAGGAAAGTGATGCCACAATATGGTCGCTTTGTTCTTTCATATTGTGGACCTGGATCTCAGTGTAAGCTCTTGCTCTCGATCAAAAGGATCAGTCGGTTTTGAAGTTTCTTTGGCTTTGGACCCTACCATAATCACACCCTCATAGTGGGTGTATATTAGAGTCATGGTCCAAAAAGCTTGGGGTCCAAAATCTCACTCATGGAGCCTACTTCCAGACTATAAATTGGATCCAAATTCGGTGATCGGTTTCTCAAACCAGGAGGAATACTTTCCCAAGTGATGACCACTGACAATTTGGTAGGAAAGTTCACAATTGTGTCACTTTCTTTTTCCATACGTTGGACATGGACCTTAGCGTAAAATCTTTTGGTCCAAATTTTTGCACTTGACCAACATGATCGCTCGAATTTCAAGTTTCTTTGGTCTTGGACCCTATTATTAAACCCACCCTCATAGTCCTGGGCCAAGGTCCAAAACACCCCCTCATGGACCTTACTTTTGAATTGTAAATTGGACCCAGTTTTGAAGATTGGTTTCTCAAATCATGTGGACTATTATCTTAAGTTGAGACCACCGAGAATTCAGCAGGATAGTCCACATTAGTGTCACTTTCTTTCGTCCATGCCTTAGACCAGGGTTCTAGTGTAAACTCCTTTGGTCCAATTTTTTGCACTTGACCCATATGAGGGCCCACCCAAATATGGAGTTTCTTTGGTGTTGGACCCTAGTAAGCTTAGGGGTGCTTCACACTATGGTCGAAGGTCGAGAGGCTGTTGATTTCCACCAATTAAATCGCCAGAAAGCAAGAGTTCGGCCTCTCGACCCTTCACACTAAGGCCAAAGTCCAAAGGCCGTCGTAATTTAAATTGCCTACTTTTTGATGAAGGCGACGGATTCTTGAAGAAAATTTGGGTCATACGGGAATGGAAACCCAAACTATGGTCGAGAGGCCATCGGTTTTTTTTTCATTAGAAAATCAATCATTGACAAGATATTGGCCATCAGATTGGAGGGATTGTTTTGGGCAAGGAATAAAGTGGGATGCTCCTTTGGATTTGGACTTTGGACTTGGCCTTTGGAAGCTTCACACTATGCCCGACCGAAGACTCCACTTACTGTATTTTATTGGCTATTTTCAACCCATTTCTTTGGACTCTCAAAAAAGTTTGACCAGTCAATCCCACGGCTTCTCGACTTGGACGGCCATAGTGTGAAGCGGCCCTTATAAACGCACCGTTAGCTTGATGTCATAACTTACTTCATCAGGCCTGTAGACGAGACAACACTGACGAGGGACCTGGCCACAGTAATAACAGAAACTTTTCAGGAGGCTGGGTTCAGTACATACTTACCCACTGCTCAGGGAGAACCGTCGGTTAGTTACATGAACCGGTTTGAGTTTGAGAAATAACCAGTTGAAGTTCGACACTTCAGGAGAATTACCGATCATTTTAGGGAAGAACCGACTGCTAGTCACAGATGATCTTGAGTTTCAGAAATAACTGGTTGAAGTTTGAGAAATAACCGGTTGAAGTTTGACACTTCAGGAGAATTACCGATCGATTTAGAGGAGTCTATAGAATATGCCTCAAATGAATAAAGCAAAACCGGAAGATGTTGTCAACATGTAACCGGTTGGATTTAGAATCGCTGGGATCTTGACGCACTATGCCCAAAAACTTCCCGGCACTGATACTACTAACTGAGACTATGTTATCTGGTGCAGCTGCAATGAACGGGAAGAACCAACTGCTAGTCACAGATGTTCCGGTTGAGTTTCAGAAATAACTGGTTGAAGTTTGAGAAATAACCGGTTGAAGTTCGACACTTCAGGAGAATTACCGATCGATTTAGAGGAGTCTATAGAATATGCCTCAAACGAATAAAGCAAAACGGGAAGATGTCGTTAACATGTAACCGGTTGGATTTAGAATCACTTGGATCTTGATCCACTATGCCCAAAAATATCCCGGGCACTGATACTTACAACTGAGACTATGTTATCTGGTGCGGCTGCAATGAACGGGAAGAACTGACTGCTAGTCACAGATGATCCGGTTGAGTTTCAGAAATAACCGGTTGAAGTTCGACACTTCAGGAGAATTACCGATCGTTTTAGAGGAGTCTATAGAATATGCCTCAAATGAATAAAGCAAAACCGGAAGATGTCGTCAACATGTAACCGGTTGGATTTAGAATCACTGGGATCTTGACCAACTATGCCCAAAAACTTCCCGGACACTGATACTTACAACTGAGACTATGTTATCTGGTGCGGCTGCAATGAACGGGAAGAACCGACTGCTAGTCACAGATGAACCGGTTGAGTTTCAGAAATAACCGGTTGAACTTCAATACTTCAGGAAAATTATCCATCGTTTTAGAGGAATCTATAATAGAATATACTTCAACTTGATAAAGAAAAACCAAACGATCACAACAATCAGCCGGTTGGACCTGGAAGCATTAGAATTTTGACTGATTATGCCCAAGAATCTCCCTGGACATTGTGTGGCGCCAACATTGGTTATCCAGTAGCTTAACTTCAAGTTACGGGCTGTATGATTTAGGTTTGTGATCGATTTCATTCATCGCCTCTCTTTCCTGCTGCCCGCACCCAAAAACAATTCCCTGCCTGCAATAATAATTGATGATCTGCTAATCACCATAATATTATTCAGATCCATAACAATGTTCAGTGGGATTGATAATATTCAACGGAATATTCCTGAATCTTCTCACATTCAGACTGAATTCCCACATTATGATCCCGTACTGATCGCATGTTCTATATCCTACGAGAAGTGGGCGCAGAGAGAAAAGTGTATGTGTAAGACTTGCATACCTTACATGTTGAGGGCTAATTCGTTTTAGTATACTAATTCTATGTGACTAAATATATAGCTAAAAACATTTGGACTTGAATGTTTCAACCTTGAGATCTCGAAAACATATTTGTTTTGAGTTTGATGTGTCTATGTTACCATTGATGTTAAATATCTTAAGCTGGAGGGTGGCTTAAAAGCCTTAACCCAAATCCAATGGGAACTCTGACGTTAAGTTGCCCAAAGTTATAGATGGGTGACCTATATAGCATTTGATTTTTCAATGCACACTACCACTATAGCCCACTTTATAATCACAGTGGGGATATATGGGTAAACCAATGATAATAATAAAAATCAACCAACCTTGCAAGCCAACTTGTTTTTGTCCATTCAAGGTGGTCACCTTTGGAAGGAGGCAATAGTCCTCAAGGATTCTGTAAATCTCACGATGCTTGTTTTGGAATCAAATAGAGTTAGATCGTGACTTGAATATGAAATAACACCATAATCCACGCTAGTAGTAACAGTGGAGTCATCTCTCTCTCATTTTTGCTCTAGGTTGAGAATTGATGTGCACCACATAATTATTTTCCATGATTTGGTGTGGAAATTAGCTCAATAGTTTGACCCACATTATTAACCATAATCAGTGTAGTTGTTGTACATAAATCAACCTTGAACATGGATTGCATACAAACTTGGACAAAGCTTTTACTTCTTTAAGGAAAATCAACATCGTTCTAGTACTTATCTCAATTTTCATTTGCAGTAGGGGTGGTTGTGGTTGTGGTTTACTTTTTTTTGTTCCTAAGTTTCTTTTTTTGTTTTTTGTGGAAACAACATAATAAACGCAACCCGCAACCCACAACCCACAACCCACAATGCACAATCACCCTCTACCCCAATCAACCCTTCTACTTTGTGTGTTTAACCACCCTCATTAGCATGGTCATGCATGCTTTTGTGGCACCAATAGATATCTTCAAAGGCAAGGTCCCGGGACAAAGTTGAGGAGTCAACCACATTAACATTGCAATCCAAGGCCAACAAGAATAACAATCAATTATTTTCTTCTCAAGTCTAAGATTGAAATCAATGACAAATGGCAATTGAGAAAACCAACGCCACTATTAGCCACAACCACAAGGATTTGCACACTACAAGTGTGATTTTAAGAAATAAGAAATAAGAAATGATTGTAATGCTATTCTTTTACGTCGCTAAGTATTTGCCTTAGCTAATAGCCGGAAGGACAACATGTACTCTAACATATTGGTATTATAAAGAACCCACCAAAGTAAGCTAAACGCCCATCTCTTTGTGTTGGGCCCTCACCACTATTACCCAATGTAGTCAATTATATTATAATATCTATATTTATCTTCCAAAACAATATGTCCCTGGAACCAGGATCAAAGACCCCAAATTAATCCACTTGAGATGACTCAACCACAAATTCATGGGGATCATGTTTCTACTAGACCCCCTTTACCTCAATAATAGTGATGGGCACCCAGCTCAAAGAGGTGGGTGTCTAGCTTTAGTTGTGGTTTGAAAGGAGGCCACACAAATACAAAAATGTTGGTTCTAGAACGAAGTTTGGTGGGCTAAGCTAAAAGAATTTGGGCGTTAACATGTGCCTAGCCTTGAGGAGCTTGGTTTCAAGGCTGTCCTTCTTTTTGGGGTTTGAAATGTCCGTTTTCAACTCCAATTGGAAATGGGGGTTTTAAGCCTTACAATAAATACCATTTACCTTGGTATTTGAGGATGTTTTTACTTTTGATACCATTCACGCCTAAATTCAGACCTACTACTTAGGTACAATTACCCTAGTATCAATATGATATTAGGATAGTATTGGTCCAAATATAATGTCGGGTATACAAGATTCTCTCATTTGGCAATACTCACCAAGTAGCAAAATTTTACTGGTATTACAAATTTGATAGGGTGGGTTCTTTGATGCCATTGTTGATATTGTGGATTGACTCCATGTATTCACCTATATATGAGTCCAAAACTAGTTTTGTACATGTGTATTTTATTTTATTTTTGTTTTATTTTTTGTATTAATGAGGCCAAAATTACACCAAGAGTTATAGTGTGGTTTTTGACAATCCTTTAGAACCAACTTGAAGAAGAAAATAAAAAAATAAAAATTGCAAAGAAATGAATGGGGTAATGTGGTTTGGTGGTCATTGCCAACTCCGCATCAAATGCCACATACTCAACCTATGCCATTGCCAACATAGTAGCCATGATAGTTCCCACTTGTAACCTTACTCCAATTTGTACCCCCCCCCCTTTTTGTATCCTATCGCTGACTTTGCATTTGGATTCAAATTTTATTTTAAAAAAACAAAAAAATGGCGTTCTTCATTGTACGTTGCACTGCCAACATGCATCACATACTCATAGAACCCCAAAAACACACGCATTGGTTCATACATATTACATCATCATAAGGCTAGGCAAGGGATTAGCCAACCCTCAAACTAAGGGCCGCTTTACACATAAGCCAAGACACATGACCACGGAAATCTAAGGGCCCTTAAAAATCATCCAAAGGTCATACCGTGGGAAATAAAAATCCAATTTTGGAATTCAACCCTTAGAATTTAGTGTAAAATGAAAGTTAGCAATGTTGAGAGACCACAACATATGTTCAGGTTTAGGTCCCTAACATGGCAATCAAATATTCCAGGAGCCAATGACAATCTAACTAATTATTACGGCCTCATGTTTTGTGTACCACCTCTTTTGAAATGACCTAATGAAATATATGGTAGACCACGAAACAAAATCCACTTGTTGCAATGCGAGAGGCCACGTAGATTTTTCATTCATTTGAAATTCTTTGGTCACTCTAGGGTAAAGTGAACTTGAACAATCTTTGGCTTTGTGCCCAATCACATAATTTGCATATCACGGGACAAGAGCCCTCAACGTCTAGTGTAAAAGTGCTCCTTAACTCTACAGTGGTCGATTTTGGTGATTTATCAAAACTACACTAAATAGTCCTTTTACCAAGGGCCACATTAATTTTCTAGAGCCCACACTCATTCTCATA
The DNA here is from genome assembly GCA_950295325.1 of Polytrichum commune. Taxonomy (NCBI): domain Eukaryota; kingdom Viridiplantae; phylum Streptophyta; class Polytrichopsida; order Polytrichales; family Polytrichaceae; genus Polytrichum; species Polytrichum commune. The sequence continues at coordinate 3,402,512 of OX485804.1, forward strand.
GTGAGAATTAATTTGGGCCACGTTTATTTTCAACCCCCACTAAATTTCTAATAGAAAATTAGCATGGACCACATTTATTTTTCCTAAAAAATTAATGATAGTGATTAATTTATTTTGTGTTACTTTTGTTCTATACCTAATATTCAATGTATTGGTCAATAGTCTTCACGTAAACTCAAAGAAAAACCTAGGATCTTGGACCCACATTAACTCCACCTTAACTAAGAAAAATATTGTGGCCCACGCTAATGATTTTCACACTAATTTTCCATCCACACTAGTAGGACTATTTAGTGTCCCTTTGAACCATAAACAACCCTTCAAATTCTCACGATCATTGGTGTCCGTTACAAGTGTGAATACCACAACACTTCTCCTCGACATCATCACTTTTGTTGGGTTTTTAGGGGGCAGGTTTTTGAAACATTTTGAAGTATATATGTACCTTTTGCCTTGGATCTCATCGGCTTCAATGCAAGTGTTCGTTCGTATTCATTCACAACTGACCAACTAGTATAACCATAAACCAACCCTTCAAATTCACGATCATCGGTGTCCGTGACAAGTGTGAATACCACAACACTTCTCCTTGGCATCGTCACTTTTGTTGGGTTTCTAGGGGGCAAGCTTTTGAAACATTTTGAAGTACACATGCACCTTTTGCCTTGGATCTCATCGACTTCAATGCATGTGTTCGTTCGTATTCATTCATAAATGACCAACTAGTATAACCATAAACCAACCCTTCAAATTCACGATCATCGGTGTCTGTTACAAGTGTGAAGACCACAACACTTCTCCTCGACATCGTCACTTTTGTTGAGTTTCTAGGGGGCAGGTTTTTGAAACATTTTGAAGTATATATGTACCTTTTGCCTTGGATCTCATCGACTTCAATGCAAGTGTTCGTTCGTATTCATTCACAACTGACCAACTAGTATAACCATAAACCAACCCTTCAAATTCACGATCATCGGTGTCCGTGACAAGTGTGAATACCACAACACTTCTCCTTGGCATCGTCACTTTTGTTGGGTTTCTAGGGGGCAAGCTTTTGAAACATTTTGAAGTACATATGCACCTTTTGCCTTGGATCTCATCGACTTCAATGCATGTGTTCGTTCGTATTCATCCACAAATGACCAACTAGTATAACCATAAATCAACCCTTCAAATTCACGATCATCGGTGTCCGTTACAAGTGTGAATACCACAACACTTCTCCTCGACATCATCACTTTTGTTGGGTTTCTAGGGGGCAGGTTTTTGAAACATTTTGAAGTACATATTCACCTTTTGCCTTGGATCTCATCGACTTCAATGCATGTGTTCGTTCGTATTCATTCATAAATGACCAACTAGTATACAGTCTAACCTTGATAATGTCACACCATCCGTTTCACCAAAAAGAGTGATATAAACAAGGTGTGACATATTTGATAATGTCACATTTTGAAGATTTGTGCATAATGTGACATTATCAAAAAAATAGGTAGAAAATCAAAATAAAATTACAACGTAAAAAAGAAAATAACAAATACGAGACTTCAATGTTTTTGAATGCAAAATCTAATCCAAAATTATGAATAACAACAAGAGCACATCATAATGTGTCATTGAGATCAGGTAAAGACCTCTCACTAGAGACAAAGAAGCTTCTAATGTCATATTGTTTTGTTGATGTTAAATGTGCAACACCAATTCTAATGAGCTTGTCATGGATTTTTTCCATTCCTAACAACTCCAGAGTGTTGAAAATATGAGAACCTTGGCTAGCCATAAAATTCAAAACATCTTTCGCATATTTTTGTGCATCACTTAGCTTCACTACTTTAGACTCATCATCACTGCTATCAACAATCAATGGGTCTACTTCCATGGAATCAAGAACTTGTTCGCCATCTTACACTTATTGCACAAGCTCCTTAGTAGAATATTCCACCTCAAAATCATCTTCACCTTCCATGTTTATGTACTCCAAAGGACAAAGCTTTTCTACAGGCTTGCCTTCGACATCCAAACCCAAATTCAATGCAGCGATGAGATTGCCCAATTCCAAAGTTGCTTCCTCCATTTTGGACTTCATACGTTCATCAAAATTGTTGATATTTGCATTCCACTCTGTAGGCAATATGGCGGACTTTCTCCAACAATTTCTAATGGTTTGATCATCTACTTCATGCCATGCCGACAGGGTCATGTGCCGCCCCTATGATAAATGCAATGCTATTCTTGGAACTTGATCGTGCACCAACCCTGAATGGTGTTGTCTATACATGTCACTCAAAGGTGTTGTCTTTTCACAGCGCTATCAAGACTTCTCGGCCTCTATGCACCCCACCTTCCGTCACATGTGTTCAACTGTGTGTCTTTTCACGGTGTTCACGCATGTGGGCACAAGAAGAAACCAAGGAATTTTGCTTCACGGAGCTAGAATTGGGGTTTCTGGAAGGTACTCACATTTGGGAAGTAGAGGGAGATCCCTGATTTTGTTTAGCAGAATCTGTAAACTAAGTAATATGTCCATCCAACCATCACATACAATCCATCCATACTTGGTTTTATCACATTTACACTACGGATTTTGGAAAAAATAGTGACATTACCAAGGGTGATAGGGATAATAATGAGGGAGTTTTACACTATGAAAATCGGTTTCAAACTTTTAGGTGACAATATCAAGGTGTTCTATTAACAAGGGTGACATTATCAAGGTTAGACTGTAACCATAAACCAACCCTTCAAATTCACGATCATCGGTGTCCGTTACAAGTGTGAAGACCACAACACTTCTCCTCGACATCGTCACTTTTGTTGGGTTTTTAGGGGGCAGGTTTTTGAAACATCTTAAAGTACATATTCACCTTTTTGCCTTGGATCTCATTGACTTCAATGCATGTGTTCATTCATATTCGTTCACAAATGACCAACTAGTATATTCTCGATAAGGACTAGCTGGGAGCCGACTCTCGGAAGTAGTGTAGCTGTGTATAGAATGCAAAAATAGGGAGTTGACATTTCATTATCTGATTCTGTACCTCGATTTCCGGGCTGTGAATTTGGGCCCCATGGACAAGCTCTCGAGTTCATCACGATCCTGTATAAATTTTCTTCGTTAGGTGAATTTATTAGGATGACCGTGTTTTCTCCATTTGGAGAGAATGATGGCGAAGCTTTAAAATGCTAAAAGAAGTGGAGAAGACGGGCATCGATCCCGTTACCTCCCGTATGCGAAACGGGCGCTCTACCATTTGAGCTACTCCCCCAATTTGGTGTCAAGGGTTAGTGGGGGGTGACATATTGACAATGTCCAAAATATTTCAATTGGCCCTATGGGTGAGGACATGGTCACTTAAGGTTCATTGAAGGTTTAAAGCCTTAAACCCCCCTCCCCCCCTTTCCCGGCCGCTTGGACTCGAGGGTCACCCTTGGTCACCAATGTGGTCAAAGATACCCATGAAATGAAGAGTTTTGATTAGAGAATAGCTCAAAGGTTAATCCAAAAGGCGTTGGACCAGTGTCCGAGAAGTTTTTGGGCATAGTCAAACAAGATCCTAGTGATTCTAAATCCATCCAGTTACATGTTGACATCTTCCGGTTTTGGTTTTATTCAATTGAGGTTTATTCTATAGATTCCTCTAAAATGATAGGTAATTCTCCCAAAGTCTCAAACTTCAACCGGTTCTCCCCAAGCCCTGTGTTGGACCTTATTGTGTGAATGGGCACTTGGAAAGCTTGTGAGGGCATGAATGGGGGCTTACAAAAATCCTTGCCACCCCCTCCCATGGAACTTGACCCTTGTTCCTCAAATTCTTCTAAAACCCCACAACATGAACTGATGACTCCATGGTGACAGGTAGGTGAAGTGAAAGTGTGAAAGGCAATGCTAGAAAGCAATTACAACTTTTCAAGGATCGTACGCCTCTTATGGTAGGTCACTCTTGCAAAGTGAACAATATTCATGCCAAGTAATGTCCACCTCACAATAGTGAACGGGCAAGTAGGCTACTCCCCTCCTTCGTTGAATGAACAACGTATAATTTTTTGATTTGGAAATCAAAGCAAGCAAGCAACCAACCAACCAACTTACCGCGTGGGGTCGGCACATGCTATGTTGGTAGACTTTGGTACATGCTAGTTGCTACCGGGATTCATTTATAGTTGGTAGCCTCCCCCGGATAGAAAAAAGGTGAGCCGATATAGGCTTAGTAATGTTATGTCAATGCCCATCCAATAGTACCACACACCATGTATCACATACCACTAAATATGTTGAGGTCTCCTTACCAAGAAATTGGCAATGTGGACACGTGGTGTTTCAATTGTAAGTAGCCATGTCACTCCTTCGTAAACAATGGCACTAGATACCATACACAGTGTACACCTTTGCACTTGAGCAATGGCTCGGGATATTTTAATGTCATCATGATGTGGAGCCCCTCAAAACATTAACCAACAAGTTTTGTGTTCTACCATGGCCCCATATCCCACAAAGAATTGTTCACAAACTTCCTCTAAGATACTCTTTATACGCAGTTTCAAATGATTCAAACTGAAATTGAGTTTGATCAATTTGTGAGAAGGTTCCACAACAGTCTAATGACTCCCTTAATCTTGGGGAAGTTGGCAAGCAACTATCCCCACAAGCTCCCAACTCACAAACTATACCTAATCCGAGAGTACGAAAAGGTTCACCTTGATTTTTATGGTTGATATTATGTTTTTCATTGATTCTTACGAGTGTAGTCATTGCATCAATGAAATCACTAACAAGAAGTGTTTTGTTAGTATTACTTTGGCTATATTTTGTTTATATAAAAAATCATACATTCAACTTTATGATAATTTTTTATTAAAATTTTCATTTCTAATAAAATTATATATGTTGTTGTAGAATATAAACATGGAGAGGTCTCCCATGTAGTTCATGAACCTCAAGTTGTAACCTCACTTTTTACACTAAATGTCATAATGTAAGAAACAGCTTGGACCTATGCTATCCAAGCATGTTGTCTCCGTGCCTATGAATTAATATCTTAGATGAACCCAACCCCATACACTTATGTACCTGTGAAACCATATGCCCATGCCCATGCCCATGCTCATACTGATAAGCTCCCCATAACCCTAAATCATGCCCCCCCCCCCCCCACAATGTTTTAAGATAAAAATTAAACTGTCCTACTTTGTCTTATTGCCCATGCCATATCGCCACCTTAGCACCATGCCCACCTTTTGCACTTGTAGTGCCCAACCTTTCCACATTTCTTTTCTCTTTCTTTTATCACATGTTTGTTTTAGAGAAGAATTTTTGGCATGTGACCATTTTTCTTTGGAAAGCTACTTGGACATATGTCCATGATTTGTAGACTCCAGTCTCCCACCACCACAAGCTCCATTGTATATAGATTGGCCACAATCCAAACATCATCTTTAAGTGCAAAGACATCTCATGTATGCTTCAAAATTATAAGGAATCAATTTGCCAATGTTATTTAGTTATTCTTCTTGCTCAGACACCTATATTTGATTGGTGTGTATCAAAGAACAAACACCATAAAAAAACATGTAAAAAAAAAGAATCTATAAACAATAGTGAACACGATTGGGAGGAGCTATGTATTCAATTAAGGAATCAACAAACATGCACTTCTGATTGCCATGACTAAATCAAGGGAGGTTGGATTTGCAATCTGGTTTTTGTCGATGTTTCATCATAGAATTGCTAATGACACATAATTTCGACGTAAATCTGATCAATAGAGGATAGAGAACAAGAAAAAACAAACCAGATAACACCCGCATACCTTAGACCACTGCAGGCATGCTCCAAAGATATTCTCAAATCTCAACCCATCAATGAATGTCAATTGCAGTTGCATAAATTACATACAAAAAATGAGTACTCTCAATGTCAGCACTGAACACAATATATGGTTGGAAAATAGTACACTCAATGGCTTTGTCTTGCCACTTTTCTCTGATTCCGTAAGCTCTAAGCCTGTGCAAGGCAGCTTACAACGAACACTTATTGCATCAGCTTGGACACATCCATAGCTGTGGGCAAAATTACAATATGAAAAGGGGTTACCTGGCTTACATAATTGACACACTATGTAACAACTGGCTCCAAGAACGGAAGAATGATGCCCGAATTGAGGCGATTCCTACTGCCTTCCTCCTTTAGCAAAGAAGATTAAGGACAAATAAAAGCACAGAAAAATACTTGTGCAACCAAAGAGACCCAAAACCTTGTACACACAGATCGGGCCACCTCCCTTCTTCACAGTTCCAGTGATTAGAGGGTAGGTTCAGGCTGTGCATAAGAGTCTCTTTCCTCGAATGCCAACAACGTTGCCCGCTGAGAGGACCCCACAAAAAATAACTCTTATCTAAAAGAGGCTTCAATTTGCTCCAAAGTCCGGCCACGAGTTTCTGGGACATACAGTGCTACAAACACCACAGTCCCAACGCACTCCAATGCAAATATCCAGAAGGATCCTGCAATGAACCATACATTTTAATGCCTCCCCAGTTCCACACCTTTCAAAAGGAACATCCAGAAGATTACTCACAATTAAAGCGGTCTAAGGTGACCGGGTTTTTTTTTAACTCAACTAGAAATCTTGATGACTTACCTGCTGAGCTCCAAAGCAACATATAGTTGAAGATCATGGTAACTCCATATGAACAGGACCAGTTCACCAGCGTAGCAACACTCCCAGCTACCCCCTTGACATGTGCAGGAAAAATCTGTTTTGCCCATCCACAGGCCATTGTTAATATAGACACCACCCCTTTTCGGGTTATTTTCAGTGAATTGACAAGTATCCAATCTGGCACAAATCAACTACAATTCATAAGTTATTAGTATGGGCCATAGTATACACAAAATATCCACACTTTTCATTAAATAAAAAATTCAGCAGGCCATATTGATTAGGCAAACCCATTCTACTCATCACCACAATTGAGATGGTGTGACCCACATCAATTGACTGCATAATTTAGTGTGGATAACAATTCTTTTATTTTGATTTTGGACGATAATAAGATATTGAGCTAAAATCCTCTAGAAATAAGAAAGTAACCCACAGTAACTGTAGCTCATAGTCATGAAAAGTGTATCCCACTTCGCCAGTTAGTCATTTTTCATCCACCCATACTAAATAACTATAACTAGTGTAGACCTTGAACATGTGACATAAAGCAACCTGAGATCTACCATTGTGTACTAGGTAGCATTCAACTAAACTCTTTCTTCTCTGTAGTATGGATACTTAAATAATGTAGGTGGGGATATGTGTCATTCAAGCATTGGGGTTGGAAACTGGTTGTTGAAGAATGATTAGCTTCTATATATGTGGATAGAAGATGATTGGTTCAGCACCAAAAAAATCTCAAATAATTAAGACCCACACCCAAGAGAAGAATGAGTGTAGCATTCCATTTGTGATTTGAAAATGAACATTCAGTAACTCACCTCAGACATGATGATCCATGGGATAGCACCCATTCCTAAGGAAAACGTTGCAATGTACACCTGTAATAAGGGAATTTGTCAAAACATTGTTGTATTTTGCAATTGCATATGGTAATAAAATGTTAAAATTATTCCATTCAACTACCACGATGATCTAGTACTTAGAAATTCTTTCTGTCGAAATTCTAGAGCCAAAGGATGAGAAGCAGTGATTAAGTCACCCAGCAATTACATCTAAAAGGACAAGTCATGACATTATTTGAGGAGGAAAAATGTGCAAAGGAATGAGGGAGATTGTGAATAAAATGCTCACCAGTAGGCTAACAAGTGCAAGCATACAGATGAATGTGTTCAAAGCATCTGACATCCGCTCTGGTTGTAGAGTCTGTGGAAGCAGCACAAATGATTTGCATTTGCACAATTCAGAACAAAACATGAACTTATGAATGTCATACATTGAACATTTCTGAAAGCCAAGAATGAGCAACCAAAGGCAGATAGGGGAGTTGCTGACCCGTAGGTAAAAGGAGAATCCCACGAGGAAGCTACTAAGAGCCATTCCTCCAGCTGACACCTGCAAATATACATTTGATCACACAGTTAAGAAAAGCTTACCTATCTTCCTGCATTTTGCCAACCTGTGCAAAGATGAATTAAAGCTGGCTTCTCATTACAAACTATGAGGAGACCAATATTCTTCCATGGTTTTCTGTCATTGCATGATGCCCCTTCAGTGGGAATAACTTCTTGCCAAATAACACCAAATTCCACTGGAAGTGTGAGTAGCCTGCTTAGGGTGTGCTACAGGAGATGACTTCTTTCTCTTCAAGCATGAATCTCAAAATTACAGTCTCAAAAAGTGCAAGAGATTGTCTAGCCAGATGTTTCAAGCTGGACAAGCAGGCAATCAGGGTCTTATTTACCATAAGCAGAATGCGTCGCCCTGCTTTGTCCATCAATCCTGCTGCAGCAAGTGTCATAAATACCTGTTACAAAGATAGGTCAGTCATTGCAAACTTTGTTTCTCCATTTCTGCAAGTTTGGATTTTTTAGAGTCATCATAACAATATTCTCATTTACAAACTATAAAATGATCCTTGGCTAGACGTCCAAAGGAGTGGAGACAGGTCTTCACCTGTAGGGTCCCCATTGCAAGGGATGCCACGTTGGGGTTAGATATACCTGCAAGTAAGGAGAAAACAGGACTAGTAATCAGATACTTATTCTGTTTATAACTTGATTCAATGAAGCTGCAAACAAAACACAAGAGTTTTAAGTTGATGACCAAAAAGATTAGTGTATGATAAAATTTATAATCCATCCCAACATTGAACAAATGCAGTAGCATGACAAAACAGTTTGATCTTTCATGGCAATTACAATCCTATACAAATTGACTGTAAGCTACACAACTCATCCTACGTGAACCAGTAAGATGCTGCTCACATGCTATGACACCAAAAATGACAGAAGCACATAAGGGAGTACAAAAAACATAAAGAACACCACTCCAAATCCACAACCAAGAACAACAGTATGTACCAACACCCGAAGTATCATGAATAACATTGACATTAAGTCACACAATCATATCCCTGACATTGAATCCATTGCTCTAGCAAATTTTACTAGCAAATTTGCTAGAAATGTTCTAGCAAATTCACAAATAAAAAATAATCTACGGGTTCCGTAATGTGGGCGAAAGATAGTTTTGTATCTAATTATGTGCAAAGTTTGCCATGCATTCACTATTACGATATATCGAGATTTATCCACTTGACTGACGCAGTGAGTAAAGAACCTGAGACATTTATTTATGATGTCTTTCATGAAGCCCTCTAATGGACTATGCGAAGGCGGAGAATAACAAAAACACTTCTTTTGCTTCCTTATTGTTGCACTTTATAACTGAAGGCTTCTTTCATATCAAAAGCTCTTTTATTTTGCACTCCTTCCTCTGACTAATTCAAACAAGTGCTGAGCATTCCTGTCAAATATTGTTGGTATTCCCAACAGCCTTTTACCACCTTTTGATTCAAAGATAAAAACATGGTGAAGTCATGTCAAATATTGTTGGTATTCCCAGCAGCCTTTTACCACCTTTTGATTCAAAGATAAAAACATGGTGAAGTCATTTCAGTGACTCAGGCTCGCCACACCCGCCTTTCAGACTAATGCCTACCATTGCCAGTGAGTTCTATCTCCCAGAACCAGAATGATTATCCCAGTTCAATGAGTGTACAGTCCCAGACTAGTTGCTAGAACAGCCCATTAGGTGAAATTGAAGGTTTTCTCTGCAATTCAGTAGAAGATCAACTGCCAGGATCCAAGGCAGATCAAACTGAAACTAAAACCCCGCCATCTAAGAGGTCAGGTCATCACCTGCTGTAGCGAAGATTGCGCTAGAGTAGAGCATCACAGCATTGATTCCTCCAAATTGTTGAAGAACCATCAGGCCTACACCAGCCTTCACCAAATAAGCAGAAAATTAGCTTGATTGACAAAGTAAAATTGATATAAAAATAATACGAACATACTGAAGTTACCATCAGTACTTCATGTAACCAATCTATGAATCTACAGAGCACAAGAAAGAAGATAATGGATAAGAAGAACGAGACCACAGTAGACACCCATTACTCAAGAAACTAAATATACAGTGGGATAAAGACAAAAAGAAGCCAATCAGGGAGTATGCAGTAGCTCACTATAAGCTACAATTAAAAGAGCGACTCACAACAAGTGGGCGAAACAATTTGGGCTGCTTCAGATCAACCAGCTTGACACTTGGTAGTGCACTTGAAGCTTCCATAGACGCCTGCATATGCACAAGGTCATTGAAGTTGCACAAAAAAAAATTGTTGTTCATGACACAAAAGATTGTTTCATATTTATATATCTGCAGTGAACAAATACACACCTGCATGTCCGCAATCTCACTTGCAATATTGTAGTCTACTCCCCGCAGCCTTTGCAAACATGCAGTGAGCTCCTCTTTTTTACCTGCTTTGGCCTGTCCACCAAAAGGTATGAAGGTCAACAAGATGAGAATAGCCTCATTGTTCCATCCTAATCTTGTGCATAAATATATAGGCGTAAAAACAAAAACAGTGGTATCCTGTCTTCTACAATAATCAAAGTAACAAGATTGCTGTACCAGCCAGCGTGGACTCTCAGGAATAAAGAAGAGAGCCAGGATCAACACCAGTTCTGGCACAGCCCCTGCCCAGGCCACCACAAAACCATGTTGGTAAGATAAAAGCTTAAATAATTCCTACATTTCTGGTGGAGTAGCATGCATGTTAAAAATCTAGCTAGCACCTCAAAATTGAAGCTACATCATTCAGGCCATTTCATAGACTGGTATGTCTATCTTGTAAGAAAAGACTGTCCTATTCAAAGCATCCTCCTGTACACTCTAATTCAGGAAAGCGGTGTACATTCTGCGCATATCCACCTCAGTATTGACATGATGTAATCAAATCAAATCAAATCAATAATGAAAAACTTGTTTGATTGCAAAGCCATGTATTTTATCTCAAGATTTCTCTAGACCTGAGCAAACACACCAACACCAACATCAAAACCTTATTATACATACCAATATAGCTTTCTGAAACATACCAAAGGCCGCAAGCAATCGCCAATCAACAAGGATGCCACAGAGGTAAGCCAGTGTGATGCCCACAGTGATGGCCAGCTGGTCAACATGTATCAAACATATCCTTGTAAGCATCTTGCAAATACTATTTAAGACAATATCCAGAAAGTGTAACAAAGTCAGTCATGCTAGAATCTTTGATGTTGATAAGGTCCTACTTTCAATTGTAGTTTAAGAGTCTAAATATATGGAACATATATCTATATATAACCCACTAAAACATATCTCTCAGCTAGAGCAATGTCAGATAGTCATCCCAAATTGTGGAGTACCTAATGATATTGGCACAAAACACCAGATGGAATTTTCAAGAAGGAAAAAAGAAAACCTGGTTCATAGCTCCAAGGGTCCCCCGCAGGTGCTTCGGTGCAGTTTCTCCTATGTACATAGGAACCTGCAGATGGAGAAATTGATTGTCAACAAACTTATGTGGGGAAAGACCCCTCCATACTCAGTACACTGTAAGTAAATAGGCCTACTAGCCAACAGGTTATACATCAGAAAGATAGAGAAGCAGATTTACCGTGAAAGATATAATGCCTCCTCCAAATCCGATCAGAGTCCTGGCCAAAACCAGTGGCATTGCAGTCTGCATATGCACATCCAATCATCATATTTACTCCCAGTTGATATGAAGGAGCACAGATTATCGAAGTGAGCACAAGAATCTGCCAAAACTTGTTGGGTTGCACATATTATGTTTGCAAACCCAATCATCACTCGAAGACCAAACAGTGTCCTAAAAGAACCAAGAGCAAAGAGAGCCCAAGTAGTGGAGCCAATCTTGCCCATGACATATATGACTTTAAATTAATTACATCTTTCTCAAAGCCCTGTACAAAACTTCAGTTTGGCTGACAGGAAAACAACTTAATAGAACACACTGCAGACAAGAGACTTGTTACAACTTTTATCCAATTATATCAGAAAACCTGACTAGATGATATTCAGGCTAAATTTCACTACCTATGCTGATGTCGATTAATAAGAATGCACATAACATAATGTGCATAACCCGGTAGACATAGGAGATAGTTCAATGTCCTCACACTAAAGTTGAACAGATTCAAACAATATCCTACCTTGGCAAGTACAATAATGCCCCATCCTGCTAGTAATGGAACAACGGCGAGTAATAATGCCTGAATCAACAAATACAAGTAGAAATAAGAAGCCTGGCACATAGAAGACAAAAATACAAACTAGCTGCTAAATGTGGAGAAGTATAATCAGGGCACAGTAGGTGTTTGTATCCCTCCAGAAGGATTTGAGTATGTTAGCTCTACCTTAAGCAATTCATCTACTAGCGAACTTGAGTGCTAGGTGATAAGGCACAAACGAGCTTTCTAAGAAGATGCATTGTGGGAAATTGCTGAAGTATAATAACCTAAATTAAAGTACATAAGCAACGTAATTTTTTATCCTTAATCATTCATTTCAAACTCCAGGTCTGCAAGTATGTATCATCTATATCATCAGCACTTACTCGTTTTCGTCCAAAGTAGTCAGCCAGACGGCCGCTGATTATTGCACCAAACATGCAGCCCACATTCAGGATTGATCCAAATGTTGAAAACTGAAAGACATTGCAAGTTCCATGTCAGGACATTGGTACAGACAATGAAAATGTGAGGAACTGAACCAGTGCACCAAAACTAAGAAATTTATTTATCAACAAAAGATCAAACGCGTACATTTGCAGGTTTTATGATATTTTACCTGAGCAACACTAAGGCTAAGGTCTCTTACAATTGCAGCTTGTGTCGGGGATGTGAATCCAAGCTGCCAATCCATTGTGTATCAGTAATATTTAAGAGACTAGAAATTTAACCAGGCTAGATGTTAGAGTGGAGACGACAATGAGAAAGGTATATCAGCCCAGGGACAGCTCTAAGTATATGTTAAACCATAATAGGATTCCAAAGTCCGGCTGCTCAAGTGATTCATTTAAAAAAGATGTACACTGATACACATCCTTCAAACTCAATCCACATATACCATCTTCAAGCTCACTACTAAGCCTGAAGGGACCTTTCAAATGGCAAAAGATTGACATTAAGTAGGAGGGCTTTGCAAGTAAATAAGGATAGTACATCAAAGCATGTAGGTGATGAGCACAGAGAACCCCACAATAGGTGGCCAATCACTCTAGGTCTCCTCCTGTTCCACTTGGTTCATGCAGGATATATGTATTCATTCTATAAGAAAAAAGAATAGAGAAACCCTACTCCAGAAGACTGCCAAACTGCAGAAGGGCACACATACCCCAAATCCCAAAGAGAGGGGGCCAAGAGCCACCACAAGGGTTGAAAAGATAGCATATCCCGAATTTGGTAGTATTGCATCCCTCCTTGACTTCAAATGCCTCCTGTGATGATGGCCCTTTGGTTTACTTGAACCGTCATGTTTTAATAATGGCTTGTGCAAATCGTGACTATCGGTAGCCAACAAGTTTCGGTGATCATCGCCTGAACCATGTTCCATCCGGTTCAGAGTGTCTAAAGCCATCCTTTATTTTGAAAGTATCCGCTTTGACTCGACAAGAATATCACATGGGCAGGTGAAGGACCCTTGAGAATTCTTCAGACTTGCTGTTGTATATTCTCTATCGCTCTTGCGAGCAATACTCACACCAGTCGTTAAACCCTCTTCTCAACTGCTGTTACAATGGTGCACACTCTCAGGGCACTGCTCCATTCCTAAACCCACTCTGCAACTTGTCAGAATTCAGATCCGTTCACTGCAATGTTGTTGATTCTCAAGTGAAGTCCACAAAAAGAGATACAAATCCGAATCTCTTCATCGGATTCAGAAACAGGGTCGAGGCACTATTCCTTGATAACCCACATCCAAACAAGAATTTAAATCAGTAATGAAAGAGCACCTCCGCTGCTAGAGATTTCCCCAAATAGAGCTCACCAACAAGTGTGGCCAAACTAGGGGATATTCACTAGTCACGATGTAAACTACTGATAACTCTTTGCATTGACAAGGGCTACAGAGTGCTGCAGAAGAGCTTCAAACCCTCACGGATTAACATAAAGTAACAAGGAGAAGATCAAAGCCCAGTCACCACTCCAAAAAGCTGATAAGACCCTCTGAAGAACAGATAATATAATACACCTCCTAGCTCACATACATACATACATACATACTAAAAATCTCGAACAATCCATATGCTCAAAATAATCTCTTAGTGAACAAGAACGGTGATGCTTTTAGAACGCAGCCATTACATGGCTTCTGGTAAGAAATCAATCTCAGGAGCAGCAGAGATATAAGCCAACCTTCCACTCCACCACATGATACCTGCCCAAAGGACCGACATTCCCGATACCCAATGCCCAAAATGGCGAGCTATGATGATCTTCTAGGACGAAATAAACCCTACATTTTAATGAGTAGGAATATGCCTGACACATGGATTTTTGCAGCCATCCAGCAGTAATGTCATTGTGAACGAAGAATGATCAAAACAAAAACGACAGGGAAAATGTCAGGCTCTCCTTGTGACCTCTCGCTAAGACCACTACGAGCCAACCAAATACAAGATTGCACCTTACGTCCTTGTCAAAATCAAAGGGTTCAAAGACTGAAAGAAGGCAGCCTTTGGCCTGAGAGCACTCAGTACATCGTACCCCACGTGCCAATTGCATTCAAATGATAATATCAAGAAGGCTGTACCATGAGTTCCATAATAACATCATGTTTGAAGTGACGATTCAGCACGATAAAGCGTGCGCATTGGTTATGAGGGAAGCGTGAGCTCCACTGAATTCAGCAAAATGAGGATAAGGTCAGGGTATAAACACACTCTCGAAACTCCTACCTCACCTGAATAGCACTGAATCTATGTAGCGAGGTAGAAGTATGTAGCAATCCATCAAGCCCTCCAACATGGAAGTTGGAAGATGGAAGATGGAAGATGGAAGATGGAACAACATCCTCCAACTGACATCATGTCAGAGAATGAATTCACCACTCCCCTGGAGCTCAAATTACACGAGCTCCAAACATCTAAACCCTCGTAACATTCATCCATTCATAATTAGCAGTAACTACAGTAACTAAACCGCGACACACCTCGCACTAACATCAAAACACCACACAAATCCTAACGCTAAATTAAACTACCACACCGAACTGAAGGAATCAACGCAGTCACTACATCTCCACTAGTCAAAACGTCCCACTCAGGTTAACCGAATCTTCCAAATTTGACCGAATCTAAACGCACGATACCGAAAAAACGTCTCAACCAACAGCAATCCTCTCTCACTCTCACTCTCTCTTTCTCCCTCGTCTCCAGGTTCCCGAATCCAGACCCCGACGCACGAACCTGAAGACTGAGTCGCCACCTAGCACAACCAACAAAACCCCCACACCCCGAGAAAACCACCTCAAAATGACGCAAATCGAGACCAAATCAGCGATCATTCGAGATTCGCAAACGGGGTGCGTACCACGTGCAGGGTGCATGTGTGGGCGATGGTGCAGGCCAAGGAAGAGCGCCCGGGGAGCGCATAGGGTTCGGAAGGCAGGATTAGGGTTAGCAGGGCGCCATAGCCATGGGCGATCGGGGCCGAACAGGGAGCTACCCGCAACAAGCAAAGAATGGAGCGGAATCGAAGTAAGGGGACCCAATCCCGTGCGAAGCGGAAGAGAGATAGAGAAGAAGATGAGAAGAAGGAGACGAAGAAGCGAAGGGAAAGCGAAAAGAGGAAAAGGGGAAGGGAAAAGGGGGTCTTGGGTTCATCAAGAATCAAGGGTTTGAGGGGGTCTAGATGCTATGAGATGATAACATTTGGGCGTAGGTGTGAGTGGGCTACTCCTTCAAGGGGAAGTTCTTTGTAGGCTTGTAGAGAGAGAAGAGAAAAGAGTATCAATGGCAAAGAGTCAAGGGAGTCGTGTGTATGCTTCCGTGGCAATCATGTAAATTCTCCCGGGCGGGGGTACCGCGGGGCCGTCCACTTTTGTGAGGGGCTCCTTTCGGGCCGTGCTTTGTCCAAGTAATAGTATTCTTCAATTGTGCGTGTACTAATATTAGGTGTGTTTTCTCGATTATGACGTGAAACGTATGTAACATTGTTGTCCCATGAATGATGGGTGAAATGTACTTAGAGTTAGGACAAAGGCAAGGAACAATGTCCTCCAAACACATTGGTATGAATTGTAAGTTCTTCGTCGAGGAACGTTTTTGGGTGAAATCCGTGTGAGGCTTTCAACACAATGTCGTTCCATTGTGCGAGTCCATGTTGTTTGTTATATGTGTCCGTCGTCATGCAAAACATTCAGCTTCGAGTTCACTATCACCTTTTGAGGAGGACAAAAGAACTGTTTCAACGACTTGGCCAAATTATTTCAACCCTTATGTGTAGAAATCACCCATAAATCATAAGAGGTCAAAGTGGTCTCTCTCTCTCTCTCTCTCTCTCACATAAGCACCTCCCAATTGCGCTTAGAAACTAAAACCTCTAACAATGTCCGTATTTGGCTATTTTGAGTAACAACAAAATACTTTATATTTGGACACACATTCCAATCTATTCATAACACGTGCTATTCTTTACTCTCCATTCTTTACTCTCCATTCTTTAAAGATCCCGGATTACTCTAGTCGAAAGCATTTGAGATGAATCAACCACAAACTTATAGGGGCTCAAATTCTTATGTTGGGTGGATGGAGACCAGAGGCGCCCAAATCTTGCCATACACCACTCAAATATAGGCATTCGGTTAGAAATAAGAGAGCACATAAAACCCACACAAATTTGTGAAGAATGGACAAGTATAGGCATTTTTGAAGAATGCCCCTGAATAACATGACGCCCCACCCAAATTTGTGAAGAATATCAAAACAACAAATAAAATTGCTTTGTTAGGAGCCCAAGCAAATGCAAAAGGGGGGGCGGAGCAACCTATGTTAGACTCTCAATTTTCAAAATAAAACAAAAAAAAAACAAAAATCCCACACACACAACATTATTCAGATCCATAACAATGCTCTCTAGGAGTGACAATATTCCACACTATTTCCCACATTCAGTCTGAAGGTGGAGAATATATGGGAATATTCGATGGAATATTGTGAGTCCCACAAAACGTTGTTATGGATCTGAATAATGTTATGTGTCAACCCTAAACCGGTTGAGATCCTCTATCTTGAATCCCCATGGAAATTACATTCCGGCACTACAATAGTAAAGATGAAATAGAGTGTCCTCTTCAGTACTAAAGGTATAAGTACAGTAGGAATATGGGCGTTAACACCGAGAGGCCAGGGGAGCCAGGGCCATGAGAGCCACTGGCTCACCTAATGGAGATCCTGCGGCCTAAAATAGCCAAGTGGAAGGCACTTTGTGAGTCTTGTTGCCACGTGGACGGTCCACAATTCCCCACTAACTTACTTACTTTAGCAAATTCCCTCTCACGGGAACTTCAAGGGTGCAAGCATCACATGGAATTAACCTCTAACTTGAGTTATGAGGTGGCAACATAACGTTATTCATGTGAGTGACCAGGTTGGGTGGGATCAAGAATATGTCATGTGAGGTGTTAGAATTGTATCTTACGGATGCTTGTTAGTAAGTAGGTTCAGCCTGGAAAATGAGTGAGATTCAGGTGAAGCATTGTCACTAAATATGATCAGAATGGAACAGTTAATAGCATTTGAATAAGGTTGAGGCGTCCATAGTTGACCAAGTCCATTAAACCGCTCACTAAGGTCATGTAATGTGTAGCAATTTCCATAGTCATGGGAAGAAAATCATAATAATAATAATATAAAATAATTGCGTGCTCCTTAGAATTTGTTTCTCTTTGCAAGAATAACAATTCTCCACTATTATTCCTCCTATACAAATGCAAATTCTCTTATTTTATTGGTTATAGTGCCACAACCTTAGTGTTATGAGTGGGAGGTGGACCCCAACACATTTGTATGACCGCTTAAGAAAATAAAAAGTAATATATGCAGGGTGGCCTCGCATGTGAATTTGAACATGTTGGCCATACCTTGTGTAGGACTCCCCTTACTTTGGAGGTATGCTTTATTGCCTATCCTTGCAGTAGGTGGACTCAATTTTATGGAGTACAATAATTTTATCATATGGCCCTTATGTGCATGGTTGAACAAGTTCTTGTTTGTTATCCAATTTCTTTCGTTGAGGACTCAATATGTTAGGTATATGATGCCAACACGGTGAATTTTTTCATTGTCTTCATTTTTATGAATTTGGGAGGTATATGTAGGTTTTTGAATGCTTCAATGTTTTTGTGTGGATAGATCCGTGGACTCATGTGGTAATGGTTATGAGTGGGTTCACTGCCCAAACTTGTTTTTTAATTGCGGTTATAAAGGGGTTGTAGAGAGACGACGCCAACCTCTAGTTTTGGCATGAATGAGGGACGCGTCATCTTGATCATAGCCATTAGCTCATATATGAACCCATAGTTGGTTTACTGAGCAAGGCTTTGGAACAAGTGCTATTGCCTCGTGGCAAAGGTGGTAATTGTCGGATTATAGTTTGTATGAGTAATTTGTTATGGTGGTTGTGTTGGGAGGAGGGTGGGTAGAGGTGGTTATGAATTATATAGATGGAGTTGAGGCTATTTGTGAAGATATATGAATGGGTGGTTTGTTTTTGGTGAGGTAGAGGGCTACATAGATGGCTATTAGTTTTGCACATAGGATGTTTTGTCGTCCAAGGAGTCTATAGGCATGCTAGGGAGTAATGTTTGGAATTGGGTTGGATAGCACCAAATTTGACGAGTTTATCGGCGGTTTTGTTCCCAAATATGCATGAGTGTGCGTATTTTTTTGGGAATGTGAGTGGGTGTGTGTGTTGTGATAAACGTCGGATTATAGTTTGTATGAGTAATTTGTTTTGGTGATTGTGTTGGGAGGAGGGTTGGCAGAGGTGGTTGTGAATTAGGTAAATAAAGTTGAAGCTATTTGTGAAGATATATGAATGGGTGGTATTGTTTTTGGTGAGGTGAAGGGCTATGTAGATGGCTATTAGTTTTGCACAAAGGATGTTTTGTCGTTCAGGGAGTCTAAAGGCATGCTAGGTGTTGCCGGCGGGATGGTTAACACCGAGGCTGGCGATTTCTTCATTTCCTTTGGCGCGGTGGGGGGGAGGGTGAAGGAGCCATTTGTATAATAAATGTGGACGGTGGGGTATTTGGTTTGTGGTTGTGTGTAGAACGAGGTTGGAAAGGGTAGGGGGGGGGAGGGGGGTATTCAAAGCAAGAGGAAGGAGTTCCCATTTCTTGGATAAGGTTGACCTATGTGGGTGTGTCCAATGGGGTGGGGTTTTGTGTGAGGGGTAGATTAAATAGGTGAAATTTTGCTTCAAGGCAACATGTGTATCTTTTAACAAATATGGAATAATGGAGGGGCTCTTGAATTGGCGTATACAAAGGATCATCATTATTTTGGGTTCGGTTGTGGCTAGGTTTGACGGGAATATGTTTGGGAGTTGTATGTGAGGATGTGTGGGTTGAGGTGAGCGGATACATGGGTGTCTAGGTGGGTTGGTTAGGGGATGTTTTTTGTTGTACCAATCTTCGTGTGTTAGGATGAGGATGGTAAGAGCCTCGGGATTTGTGTATGGTGCTATTCTAGCCCAATGTAGTGACTGCAACTTGAGAGTTTGGTGGGTGAGATAGGCCTTTCCCCACCCATTGGGTGGAGTATGCATTGCCATGAGATCCGAATATATTGCATCTTGTGGGTGGGAAGAGTGGTAGTTGTGGAGTTCGAGGGGGCATGTGAGTGGGCTAGAGTAGTATGAGTGGGTGAGTGAGAATGAATCTATGAAGAATGCTAGTATGGAGGCGGGCATAGTGTTGTGGATTGGGGCTTGTTTGAGTATTGTAGGGTTGGCAGGGAGGCGGGGGGGGGGGGTAGGTTGGATATGCATCTTTGGGTGAGCCATGTTAGTTCGGTTAGGACTATTGGGGCAGAGGGTTGAGTGTTGAGGTGAGTGAGATTTTTTAGTGTTGTTTGTATCGGTTCCAAAGCCATTGGATGCGTGTGATGGAGTATTCGTGGTGGATGGAGCATGTGGATGTGTGAAGATATGCTATGGGGAAAGAAAAGTAAAGGATGGGTGTTATGGTTTCTATATCCATGTCAGGGTTGTCTTTTGTTATGTTCAAGTGGACGTGTGGGATATGGGTTGGTTTTCAACGGAGTGGGTGTCTTTAGGTTGGGGTTGTTGTTAGTGTTTGTGATGTATTTTGTGCACGTGGTTGTGTGCCGTTTGGATGTAGTATTGGGTGAGGAGGTGGGTGTTATGAGTTGGGTTGCAATGTTCGTGGGTGCTAAAGAGGTTTTCTTCATGTTCCCATATGTATGCCGAGTCTAGTTAGCCTTTCTAATGACATATGTACATATATTTTGATTTGGTGATTTCATTGCAGTTTGGTTTGTAGTCTATGCAAACACCATGAATGGCTTCTATGATATATGATTGGGAGTCAAGGTCTTCAGGTTGGGGGGTGTTGAAGGAGAAGTGTGGAGAGGGGTTGGTTGGTGGTGTGTTGATATAGGGTGGTCGGGGAGTTGATGAGGCTATGTACAATGGTGGGGGTTGAGCCAGGTGGCTTTATATTGGGGGAAGAGGGTGAGATTATTGCTTTTGCGGGGGCGTGGAGGTGTGCAATGGGTATTGCATTTGTGGTGTGTAACAAAAAAAAATTCATGCATGTGCAAACCTTTGTTGGGTAGGTTTTGTCCATTTGCCATATTGGCATTTGAAGGTTTTTGGGTCACAATTTGTGCGCATGTGGAAACGATTATATCTTGTATCGCGGTGAGGCATTGGGTGAGGAGGGTCTTGAAGAATTTTGGGTGTGACATTTGTTTAGTTTCTTCTAGGCAAACAATGGAGTTTGGGTGGTTCCAAACTTGTTCAAGGGGGGATGGGTGGTATGGAAGGTCGAATATGTATGTTTTAGGTGGATATTGAGTGTTTGCATTGTTTGAAGGGAACATGTAGTGGGGGGATTTAAGCATGCTTGTGGTGTGATTTTTGGAAGTGTTTGGAAGCCACATGGTTCATTGGCTATATGGCGGATGAGTCCATGATATATGAGGCCAAGGTGGTTGGTGTCATTGAGGGCGTCACACATTTGGGAGGCTAAGGTGCAAGCATATGCTAGTAGGAAGGAGTAAGCGTCAATGACAAACAAAATTTGGGGGTTTTGGACTATGGCATTGGGGGTGGCGGCGGGAAGCTTACATATTCATTTAATTAGTTGTGTGATTGTTTGGTCCAAAATTTTGATGTTTGGTATTGAGAATGGTGTTGTGCAAAAGGTGTATTCAATGTCGAGTTGGATGACATTGTTAAATATGTGGAGTTTTTGGCATGTGGTGGATGGTGGATGATGTTTGGGTTAGGAGGTTGGCTTTGGTCTTTTTTTGTGGAGGGTCGTGGTTTGTTGGATGGACCGCTTCAAAGAGGGGATTAGTTGGATCCCGAGGTATGTATAGGCTTCATTTTGTGAGAATGTGGTGAATGTTTGGCCTTTGTAGGTGAGGTCGCAATGTTCTAGTTTGGGTTTGAATGTATATGATTTAGCTTGGTTTTGTGTGGGGCACCAATGAGGCCGCATTTGGAGATGCTAAGTTCTTTAGGGTGTCTTTGTGTGGTCCTTTGGCTATGGGTATGGATTGGGTATTGCCAAAGTAGGGCTAATGAAAGTGGTGGAAGCTTTTGTGTAGATGATGCCAATGAGGCTTACTTCATTAGTGAGATAACATAGGTCTTCCATAATGGCCAATAGGCGTAGATGGTTTATGGACCAGTAGGCTCTTGAGGTTATGTGTATTAGGCGAGGCTTGGTGCTAAGGAGGTGTCGGTAGTGTTGGATGTTTTTTTGTTTCTTGTTGATTTTGTAGGCTTATTATTGGGCATTTTTGCCTAATGTGGCAGGGTTTTGGAGCCATTGAGAGGAGTGTGGTGTTGGGGGTGATTATGGGTAGTTGGTAGTGTCGAGAAGAGGGCGGGGATATGGGCTTTGTTGGGTTGGTGTGGTATAATTGGTTGATTTTCCATGTGGAGCGCTAGATGTTAAGGTGTTGTTGCCAAAGTTTTTTGAGGGAGCGCAGGAGGAATCCTCCATGTTGTAGTGATCTTGTTGTGTGATGTGGGAGGGGTAGGGTGCATGTTTGGTTGATGCATCGTGTCGTTGTATTAATGATGGTCTTTAGGGTTTCACATATATGGTTTTAGCGTTGGAGTAATTGTTCGGTTAGGGCAGTTTGGTGTTGTGTGCAGTCTTCGTGGGATTATGTGGTGAACAAATGGTTAAAGCATTGGATATTCAAGCGTCATATTGGATAGAAAGATATTTTGTTTAGTGAGTTCGGGGGATAATATTATTTGTTTGTAGTTTATCAAGTTAAAATAGACTTTAAATTTGGGTGGGATGTTTGATATATTTATTCTATTCTATTCTATTTTATTGTGTGGTGGAGTTGGGTTGAAATGATTTGATTCGGCAATGTTTCATCGAGGTGGGGAGGTGTTGGTAATGTTTGTGAAGGGGCCAAGATTAGAGTGTATATCTTTGGATTGAGCAAGTGTGTTGACAAAGGGACGATTAATGTTGTGATTTTTGTGTACATATGATAATGGTTGTGTGAATTGTGTTCTTCGGGGGCCTACATATGTATGTTGTATATCATAAAATATGGGGTGGGTGTGACTTAAGAGGATGAATGTAAGAAGTGTTTGCAAATTGATGTATCATTTTAAAAATAATTTGACAATTGTATGTGAGCATTCGTTCAAACCTTCCGAGGCGAGAGTTGGAGTGTCACTTCATTGTTTTCATTTGTTTGGTCATTTGATCATGTAAAAAAAGTTTGGTGTGCTCCAAGTCACCTACCATAGCCAATGCATCCTTGGGGGCCAAAAGAGTGGGGGGAGAGGGGTGGGTGTGAGGTGTTATTTGTATTACTACGAGAGTGTCTACCATTGCTTAGTGAACATCTTCAAATCCTAAACGCCCAAGCTCTTCTTCATATGGTTTGAAGTTCCTATGTAGACTTTTTGGGTGGGGCTAAATTCAACACATTTCTTTTATATTGTATTGCTTTTGTCTACCCACATTTTATAAGTGATGGCGTTTAGGTAGACTATGTTAGCACTTTTGGTACGGAGGGGAGAATCTTCCCCATCCTTATCGGACAAATAGATAGAGACAATGTTGTTGGTACCAAAGGCATTGAAAAATCCTTCTCATGGTTTCTTACTTGGTTTGAAATTTATTTAGTTTTTTTGATACAAGTGTCAAGCATATTCATTTGGCCACTTCATCTTTTGAGGAGGATCTTGTCCCCCTCACCACAACATCCAAATTGCTTTGAAAGATTTAATTTCTTCTCAAACTTATCAAAGCCGTAAGACAAAAAGAAAATCACTAAAATAACGAGTTTTGTGTTTTGATGGAAAAGAAGATAATCAATCGTGGAATTAACTCAAACTAAGGGCCACTTCACAAACGAGCCAAGGTTTGCAAGCATGTAATTGTGGAGAGGCCTTGATTCTCGTCGAAAGACCACACAACTGACATAGTTTGTCAAAATTTGCGTTAGGTCTACCTCTTGAAGGTTGGCATGATGCAAAATATGACAATTTATGAAACATTCTCCATAATTTGCCACATAGAAATATACGTAAATTTTTCACATACGACATTTTCTTTGGACCCTTAGGCTTTCACCTTTGAAGTGAAATTGAACAGTTTCAACCTTTTCAACCAATGAGAGATCTTAGAATGCAATGATCATTGGCCTTCAGTATGATGTGTGAACTAGCCCTAATATTTGTTAATCACCTCTATTATTTGGAGTGTTATTAATGAATAGCAATAACTCACATATAAATACATGTTTAAATCATTTTCTCACATATGTATAAATCATTGAGTGATATGCTCATAGAACACTCATGTTTTTTTTATAAAACTATATTTAAGTAAGTCGCTCCCATAATTTACAATGTCAAATGTTCAATAATCAAATATGTCATACAATATCAGTCAATGTGTTTTTTTGTGTCCTATGCATAAACTTTAGCTTAGACTAGGCTCACAATAGCCTATATAAACTTCCATAATTAGTACAAATAATACCCACAACCCATGTACAACATTTAAAATAATTAACCCTATTATACACCCTTGTGGATTGACACAGTTTTTATGCATGACATCCGCAAGGTGATTGCATGTTCATCTAGGTTTTTCAAAGACATTGGTCATCACAAGATGTATCAGGAAGTCTAGAGCATCTTAAAGCCTTAAGAAGCCTTAAGAAGCCTTAAGAGACCCACTTTGAGCCTTGAGGTTTGTTAGTTGGAGCATTTAGGGTAATCATACCTATTTGTAATGACTTGGAGGAAGCTTTGAGCTCATATTATTGACCTAAACTCGTGTGTGTGTGTGTGTGTGTGTGTATATATATATATATATGGGTTTATTTTCTTGTCCTCTTTTGGGTACGGTGTGCTACATATGGATTCAATATTATAGATTTTTTTAAACATCAGTTCCCATTGGGGTATGTACAAATTATCATGAATGGATTGTATAAACACACCCCTAGTCTTCTAAGGCTTATTGCTCCTTTGGTAAGATGACTCCACAAAAATGCAAACTCGATTTCATGAAGGTTTCAAGCCACATTGTTTTGTCTAATTAGTGTGGGTGGGGAAATTAGTGTGGCCGCGTTAATTTTATAGTACTTGCCCCGGTTTACATCATTATGGAAGAAAATTGTATTATCATCCCAACCACTTCGCCCACCTACATTAGTTTAAATGAGTGGACAATCACAAAATATGATTGGATGAAAATCTTAAGTGGATGTATTCGTTATGGCTTGGGGGACACAAGCACCTTCTTAAATGTCCAAATTACCGTTGAGAGCAATTTATTTCACTTTTACTACATTGATTATCCCATTTAGTGAGGGTGGATTGATAGTGTGCGTGGGAAATTAGTGAAGGTGAAATTAAATTTCTTCATGCTATGAAATTAGTGTCACCATAAAATATACGATTTTGGGAGTCCAAAGTGCCCAAATACTGAAAATCCTCAACACAAACTCTTTCTAGTTTCTTGGTGTCAAGATGCCTCGGGAGTGAGTGACGCTAACTGAAGCCTCTTTGAGCTCACCAAAAACAAATGTGCACTTCACTAACACCTTAGAACATGCATTGATTAACTTGGAATGTATTGTAAATGAGCACATATTCAGGAATTTGGTACCATTTAGTCCAAATTTCAACCCCCACTCGTTTTAAAATTTGGCAAAATAATGTGTGTTTCAAAAATTATTACCACATGCACTAAATTGGATAATTAGTGTAGTGTTGAAATGTAATCTCCAAGTGAAATTCAAAAGGTCTCAACCAATGTAAGATTTGACATGTGACAAAAACTCAAGGGAGATGTAGTTTTTGTTGTCGGAATAAAGAGCCATCTACGGTATCGGTTCCACCCAATGGTCGGAGGTTACGAGTGTTCTTTACAAAACTATCCCATGTATTCCTCTATGTCGGCGGCCCGGACACTATAAGCCAATCCCCTAAAGCCTTCACCTCACCTTTATCCGTAGCCTTCCATCTCTCACCCGGTCTTTCACACACCCCAATGCATTGAATCCACCAACTCCCATTATGAGTCATGTGCCCAAACCCTCCCCCCTCGAACACCACCTTGTAACGGTCAATGACACAAGCATCCCGGTTTCCATCACGGTTTTCATCCCTCTTAGTAATCATCAAATAATGGAAACAAGTCCACTTTGTTGTCACCATTTTTGTCTTAGGCAACCTAATGTTGTGAAATGGTGTCAATATTCCAACAATGTTAATGTGGCCCAACGGACGGTCATAGACGTTCAATAAACCACGTGAGTGTGGCCTTATCGTCTTGTACGGGAATCAACCAAAATATAAATAGTGTGGGTCCAACTAAGTTGCAACAATGGATTCATGTTATAGATATAAAGCACTTGGAACCTGTCTCTGCCAAAAGCCATAAGTGATTGATATAGATAGATAGATAGAAACTCCGGTCC
The DNA here is from genome assembly GCA_950295325.1 of Polytrichum commune. Taxonomy (NCBI): domain Eukaryota; kingdom Viridiplantae; phylum Streptophyta; class Polytrichopsida; order Polytrichales; family Polytrichaceae; genus Polytrichum; species Polytrichum commune. The sequence goes on from OX485804.1 coordinate 3,428,756, forward strand.
CTTTTTAGCAAGGGGCCGGCGTGAATGAAGTGTCCGTTCATAATGTCAAATGACCCGATGCCCACTGGACAAGGGGAAATTGGGACAATACTACTCTCCCCTTTCGAGGATGGGCACTATAGTGACACACTATACTAGTTCCTAGCTAGTCACTAGTGCCTTGAAGATACCGGACATGGTATCCCCCCAAAGGGCTTTGAGGTACCCATACAACAAGGTCCAAGGACCCCCCACCATAGTTGGGTGGACTAAGGTGGTGAGCACCACGCCGGCATGGGGAATAGTACCCACAACCTCCTCATTGGGGGCCATGAGCCCTAACCACCAAGCCAAGGCCCGTGGTGCCTGTGATTGATATACATATATATAGAAAGAGAGAGACCCAAAGGATGAGGGGGTGTTCGATATCGAAGACGTGTTATGAAGTGTGGCTTGGTGACCTAATTTGGAGTCAACAAACAAAAGGTGGTTGTTGAGGGCGCTTTTAAGACTTCATCTATACGATTGGAATCAAGATAACTATGAAATGTGATTAGGAAATAAATCCATAAGCAATTTTCATTCGAAAGAAAACAATGGTAAATGTATATATCATCAATATCAAATGAAATGTGTTCCAATTGGTGAGAACTTTGGATTTTGTCATGATAAAGAATGTCAACGACTTCATTACTTTCATTTAACAATGTTTATTGTTAGAAAGAAAGTAGGTTTTGCTTGAACTCTAGTGCACAGTCATGCTATTTCTATCCCTTTTATATGAGAATGTCTATTTTGATGCATTTGGAATAGATAATGAAGTTCATGTAAATTTTCAAATAAGCCTCACGAGATGTTATCATCCAGATAAAATTAGCACGATTTTCATTTATTTTCATCCAAGATTATATTAGCATGTTTTTGTTTTTTCCAAATAAATTAGTGACAAGCTAGCCTCATTGTTGCTACGGGTAAGAATTGCATAATACCTAGGCTCTTATCTTGAAACCAAGGAGTGAAATGATTGACTGTTTTAAACCCTAAATCCCTAGTGGATTAGAGTTCGTATTCGAAAAGGACTCTTTCACATAATAAAGACCTTCAACTATAGACTTCCAAACCCCGACCCCAACCATGATAACCAAAAAAAGTCCTTCACATTGCAACTTAACTTTACATGCAAAGCTTCTTCCCTCTATTGGATACCTTGTGGGCACTTTCTCGGCAATACGTTCTTCTTATGTACATTTTATCCACCTTGCATTTATGTTACATGGTTAACCCTCAAACATTGTTCAAAAGCACAACATAATTGCCACATCATCACTCTAATCCCCTTGGCATCGATTGGAGTTCATTATTGTAAAAATAGTTTCTGGATGTTGGTTTTGATATGATTGAGGTTTTAACACTAAGTACACTCCCCCGGTTTGTTCCATGCTTGTTCAATTTTGAAATCATTCAACATGTTATTACCCAATGATGAATGGTGACCATTTAAGTTTCATTTTCAAACATAAATTTAAAAAATGTGATACTCCCTCTCACTTGCATAATTATCCATTACATGCAAAGGCGCTCACAAAGCTTTTGGATCCAATCGCAACACTATCACATTGTAGTACATCGACGGGTTACGATTGTTGCATCATGTCATTGTCAAGGCAAATGAGTGCATTGAACATGTTAGTGACAAAGAGGAGGGAATGGACGATGATAGGGGTGGTTACGAAGCTTCTATGCATGGTTATGCATTGACTACATTGAATGTGCTCATTACTTTGTGGACATTGATATGTGTAAGTAATTTTCTCTTTTACTTCCATCTGTGTCCAAAAACTTCAAGTTCTAAAATTCTCTCAATGCCTCCATCAATTCATTTCTCAAACCTACATGAATTCTATAAATATATTCTAGAGCATGCTCGATACTTGGAATGTGCTTACAATTTTTTTAAAGAAATTGAGTCTAACAACAATATTAAAAAAAACCATTTCCAAACTCTCATCCCAAACTTGCGGTTGTTGATATTAAGAGTAAAGTAAGGCATTATTTAGGTTGATTGCACTTTGTGTGAACATCCCATTCATATTATTATAAAAAAAGATGTTAATATTTATGCCAAAATACCATGGTTATTGGCATAAACTACTGGGTGTATCTCCAAATCTTTTTCCAATCTCACTGCTCACACGTTACCACTCATTGCTCATTGCTCACATGTTAGCAATCCCCACATTTGAGGAAGTCCCAATGATGAATCCATTGGAATGACTTAAATCCAATGCCTTTAATTCATGTCCCATGACCTTCATAACATCATTAAGCCATGTGGGTCAATTCCATGACCATGGAATATGTAAATTATATTCCATGGGCCCCCTGGACAAAATGGGGACATTTGTTTTATATTCATACATGCAGGTTGAATTTGGAGAATGGGTGGAGTTATAATCCCGGCACTATGCGCATGAATTGTTGTAAATCCCATGAATATTTGTAGGAAACATTGTTCATCCCAATATTATTCCCTTATAATTACTATTCATAGCAACACTTTCATTGAAAATGTTGACACTATCACAATATTCTTATTAATCAAACCAACACTATTCATTATTCATATTGACATCAATTTCTACTCATGAAGGTAAGATAGTGGAGGCCCATGAAAAACCACGTGGGAACTCGGAGGATGGTTTTGGGGGAAAATAGGTATAGGCCAACGTGTTTGCAACCATTCAAGATGTTCACCTTCGAAATGTGAATGTGCTCTTTGAGGTTACTTTAGTGTTGTAATGTACATTTTGGAAGTACTTATAGATTTGTACCAATTGAAGTTGAAACAACACCATAGTTCATGTTAGAGGCAACAAGGATTCGTCTCCAATGGATACATGCTCACAACACCTGTTGGTGAAGAGGGTTGAAATGTTGATTCCTATATACAAGAGCCCAAGGATTACTATTCAAGGCCAAAACAATTCCTAAATTAGGGTCAAAGACCTAAATTAGTATAGTAAGATTAATATAAAATAACTTGACAATAAACCTATGGGATCATATTTTAACTGCACCCTTGATGAAAGATGTTGAGAAACAAAATCCATCTCTAGTACAAGGCTTGACATTACGAGGCATACCATACATGTCATAGAAAGAACACTTGGGTTATTCACACATATAATGGATATTGATATAAAGATGTGCTTAGAACTTAGAATTTGGATGAGTATAATGGATTGCCCAACATTGACAAGTGTTCAAAAAATTGTTTCCAAGAATCGCAATGAAACAAAATAATTCTCTCTTAGAGGAATACAAAACACTAGGGGGGTACATGATGCATGCACTATGACACACTAATCAAGCTTCTTTGCAAGAAAATTTAGTTGTGGTGTGGTCAACAGTTGTTGCATTGTGTCTCATGCTTATTTGTTCTGAAAGATATGCCATTGAGAACTCAATATACTTCAACAACTCTTCATCTCCAATGTGACCCTCGTGCAAATTTATTTTTGAAGCATGAAGGTATTGCTAATAAGGCTCAAAAATGAAGTGTCTACCTTTTGGCTTGACCCTAACTTGTTGACCTTGAACTCTAAAACCTAAAACCTAAGTTCACCACTTTGTTATTGTCAAGGACCCTACATTTGTTCAATCTCCAATGAACTGAGGGCCACTTTACACACGAGCCAAGAGCCATGACCATGAAATTGTGAGACCCCAAAAGAATGTGTTCAACGGCCGTCCCAAGACATTTCCAAATTCATGTAGTGTGGTTACAGGCCCTCAAATGTAGTGTGAAGTCATACGTGACCAAGCCCTCAACCAAATGCTATTTCAATGAGTTTCTATTCATGCGGGGTCCTCCCACATGATAAAATAAAATAAATCAACGGTTGTGAACTTTCGGAATGCCATGGTCTCCATGGTTAGGCCTACTTCCAAGCCGTGGTTGTTGAAAATAGTCCAAGTGACCATGAAACATGATCTAGTTGATGCCATGTAGGAATCCATGTAAATTTCACATCCATCTTGCATTCACATACTCCGTTGGTCCCTCAAGCGTAGTGTGAAGCGAGCTTGGACCAGCTCTGCCTTTTCCACCAATGAGAGTGCTTTAGTGCATTGGTCACGGGCCCTCAGTCTCGTGTGTGAAGTGGCCCTAAATTTTGAAAGTGAAGAGCATGTTGTGTAGAATTCAATCGAATACAAAACATCAATATTTCATACAACATCATAGTCACGTGCACATGAATGTAACCAAGTAACCAAAGTGAACCTTGAGATAATTTTGTTATTTTTAGTGTTCCTAAACAATTTTAAGGCAAACCCCTAAAGATCATTTCAACCCCAAAATCACCTTTTATTTTGAGGATGTTTTTTTTCATATCAGACTTTGCTCAATGGGTTCGAATTTCTTTGAGTCAATATTCTAAGAATGTGATGAAAATATGTATTGTTTGAATTTTCACTCCTTGAATAAACGTCCAGAACAATGATTCTAGGCATTTTTAGGGTTTTGGCATTGCAAGAGTCAAGGAAAATTCCCATCACAGTGGAATGAGACAAGTTTCTTGGTTGCATTGGGTTTGTATCACTTCAAGGGTAGATTCCCCATAGGTTTCGAGCAATGTCCTATATTTGATGGTCTTTTTAATTCATCGATATTCATTGTTTTTTAAAGCCATGTAAATGATGTCCAACATTGCACAAATGAGACCTCCGACCTTGTGATCATTATCACAAAGTCCTCGAATACGTTAACTTCAATGCTTCCAAAAAACTTGAAATTGCTAGGCTTTGTGTCTCTCGCATCCATACGATTAGAGTTTGCTAAATGTTACTCGATTGCCCTTGTAAAATCCCCTAACATTGGCATGCATTTTACCCATGTTTGACACAAAACACCTTAAGGCATTTAGAAGTTAGTAGATGATTTCCTATGGTTTTGGGGGCAAAGCCAAATGCTTATCATACTCACAAGGTATTTTTCAAATCCTCATTGTACACAAGTTGTTTAGAAAGAGGCGATTCTCTTTCACCTTCAAAAGTTGAGGATTAATACCCTTCAAGGCGCTCTTAGATGGGCGGACATAAACATGTTGAGATGACATGACACGTGGTTAGTCTAATGCTTAGTAGAAAATAAATGAAGAAAGGAAAGAAAAATTTGCAACTTTGATGTCATTGCCAATGTGAGTTATGTTGTTTCTTCATTTTCGAGGTGGTCTAAGTCTATGTATAATCTAGGAACGAGCATTACGAGAAGTTTAGGGCCACTTCACACACGAGCCCGAGAGCCCGTGACCATGACACCTCAAGCACTCTCATTGTTGGAAAAGACGGAGGCTGGTCCAAGTTCGCTTCACACTACGCTTGAGGGACCAACGGAGCATGTGAATGCAAGATGGATGTAAAGTCTACACATATTTCTACATGGCATCGAATGGAGCATGTTTCATGGTCACTTGGACTATTTTCAAAAACCACCTCTTGGAGGTAGGTCTAACACAAAATCGGGAGACCACAACACTCTGAACGCTCACAACCGTTGGTTTATTCTATTCTATCATGTGTGAGGACCGCATGAAATAGAAATCCATTAAAATAGCATTTGGTTGAGGGCCCGGGCACATATGGCTTCACACTACACTTGAGGATCCGTGACCACACTACATGATTTTGGAGGTGTGTTGAGACAGCTTTTGGACACTTTCTTTTGGGCTCTCACAATTTCATGGTCACGGCTCTTGGCTCGTGTGTGAAGTGACCCTTAGGGCCACTTCACACACAAAGCTAAAGGCCCCTGACCATGACAATGTAAGAGCTCTTATTGGTCAAAAAGACGGAGACCGTCCAAGTCCACTTCACACTAGGAGGTGAAGGCCTAAAGGCCCAAAGACAAGTTCGTGGATGAAAAGTCTACATGGAGTCCTACATGGCAGGTTGTGGATAAAGGTGCATGGTCTATTGGAATTTGCGCCAGACCCACCTCCAAGAGGTGGGCCTGACGCAAATTCCGGTAGACCATGACTTTTTTTTAATACATTTTTTCAACATGACATATTTTAGGACATACTGCAAGGCAGTTTCCAAGACAAACAAACACCACCAAGTAATTCTCTTAAATTGATAAAGTTTGAAACATATTATGTTAAACCAAATCCTCCCTTTTTTCCGCCAACAAAATATGCATTGGTCCCGCAACATGGTTCATTCTCACTTCACACTATGCTTGAGGGCCCAAGACTACATAAAATGACTTTCCGCAACACCCATGGTTCGGCCCTTGGATGAGTGTCAAGGATCCTCACCATAACAAGGTCATGGCTCTTGGCTCATGTGTGAAGTGGCCCTTAGCTACCACATGGGATGACAACAAAGACTACATACTCCGGCGCCTATTCGCTATTGTGACATGCCACATGGTGTAGAGAGGAAAGTCCCATGGACGAATCACAACTCTATTAAAGAAGAAGAAGGTGTTGTGGCCTTGTAGGGTGAAGTGCGGCACCTCTCCACATCAACAACGTATAGGGACTCCTTGTGCCACATCCTCCTCCCAATCTTATAAAGCGATGGGTGCACTTTAAAAACACCTTCCAACCAATGAGGAGACAAAAGTAGAGTGCTTCGTCCTTGGCATGTGAAAAGCTCCCCTTTGAGAGTTGGCAATGAAGTCGTCTTTTATTTCTATTCTTTTAAATACATGGACTTCAAACATTTGTGGACTTGTGACCTGTACAAATATCACCTTTACTTCCAATAGTGGACCGCCCTTACGCATATCTCTTTGATTTTTTTTTGAAATGACGTGGCACCCGTGAAACATCATTTGAAAGACGACTACATGTAGTCTTATAAAACCAAGTACATTCTATCTTCCATGGAGTACCTTCTATCTTATCAAGTATAATACTTCAATGCGTAGCTATCCGATCTTGATTTATGAGGAGTATATTTAATTTTGAACCAAATATTTGTTTACATGGAGTTCACTAAGTAATATGGGAACAATGAGTATATGGATGTGATCTTTAAACCGATACAAAAGACAACTCAATAGACCTTATTTTCAAACTCAAGACTCGATCCAAGTTTAGACATCGGTGTTTCAAAGTAGGAGGAGTATTTTCTCAAGTGGGGATTGTTGAATTTGCTGGGAAAGTGGTGCCACATCAATGCCAATTTATTTTTCACACACTAAACCCTCACCCTAGTGTAAGCTTTTCGGTCAAGTTGGACCCTAGGGTGGGTTTACATGAAGGTCTAGATTAGGGTTTACACTACGTTCAAGAAATTTGGGGTTTGAAATACCCTTAATGAACCTTACTTTTGGACTGAATATTGGTTTCTCAAACTAACTAGAGCATGTATTGTCTTGAGTAGGGACTCCTAAGGTTTGGTTGGAAAGTGAAATTGCATCAATGCTACTTTTTTTTCTTCCATGCTTTGGATTTGGACCCCAATGTAAACTCATTAGAGTTATTCATAAAGTAAATTGGATGAAACCATGGGGTTAGTCCCAAACCATGAGTTTATGAAAAAATTAATTCACAATCACTCAAGTTTTTTTCTTCTCGATGCTTAATTTATCATCCACAAAGAGTGGTGTTAGGTTATTAAAATCCGGCTTTCTAGCTTGTCCTACTAGGATGGGCAGGCCAAGCTAGCCTTGCATAGGCCAGTCCGGGATTTAGGACAATGGGTACCCATATGCATACCCTTCTTTAAATCCTAAATTTCTTCCACAGTTTGGGAGGTGGGAAGAGGAGGTCCTAGAATTTGCCCCCAACTTTCAAAATAGACTCCGAAACATGATGAGAGAGCCAATTCTTAATAGAAAGTTTCTCAAAGAAGGATCAACCCACGATTTCGTCTCTCTTTGAGGGACTTTACAGATAACTCTATTAAATCCAACATTTAGCTCATGACTAGATTGCTTAATTTGTGAGTTGCTCTAAGGTAGACACACATGTTTCAAATGTTTATTGTAATTATATACCTATATTTGAGTGGTATGTGGTTTGGTTGGCTCCAAACACATATATAAAAAGACAAATTTTCAAAGGAGATTGGACCGTGTGCTCAAAGTATGATAACCATCCTAAGTGCAATAGAGCTATCTATAAAGTTCCTTGAAGAGGGAAAAAACCATGGGTTTGATCATTCTTTCAAAGAAATTTCTATTAAGAGTATGTTGGCTCATCATGTATTGTAACCTATTTTGAATGGTGGGTGAAGTTTTTGGGACCTTCTCTTTCCACCTCTCAAAATTTGAATATATATATATATATATAGGATCTAAAACTAAGTATGCACATAGGGCCCATTGTCCTAAATCCCGTATTGGACCATCATCCTAGTAGGGCAAGCTAGAAAACCGTTTTTGATGACCGACGCCACTCTTTTTGTATGATAATTAAAACCATTGAGAAAACTTGGAATGACTTTGTGTTAATTCTCATAAACTCATGGTTTGGGACCGAACCTATAATTTCATATGCTTTACTTTACAAACAACTCCAATAATGATATCGGGGGACATATATGACGATCATTTCACAAGCATGGAGTCTTCACTTGGATAATGAACAAGATATTCATACGTGCTCCAAAAAATATGAGGAAATTGCTACCGACCTCGCACCGATCCCGTGTTTTAACTTAAGAGAAGTGGGCTAGTGGGAAAAGTAACCATTTAAGACCCATCTACCTTTACTACACCTTAATGCAAAAAGTGAGTGACCATTTTTGGTCACGTGGCCTGAAGTTTGGAGACCTGGTTGGGCGAACGGGACATGGGATTAGGGTTTGGGGCGAGTCAAGAGGAAAGGAGGGTTTAGAGGGGTTTCTCTTTTCGCAGCGGAACCGCCGTCCCGCATCCGCCATAGTCACGGCCGTCGTCACAGCGCTGCAGGTACAGCCACAGCCATGGTGTTCCGAAGGTTTGTGGAGATCGGGAGGGTGGCCCTGGTCAACTACGGACCCCAGTATGGCAAGCTCGTGGTCATCGTGGACGTGATCGACCAAAACAGGGCGCTGGTGGATTCACCCGACATGGTGAGGACGCAGATCAACTTCAAGCGTCTCTCGCTCACGGACATCACCATCGAGATCCCTCGCATGCCCAAGAAGAAGGTGCTCAAGAAGGCCGTGGAAGACGGCGAGGTGTACAGCAAGTGGGAGAATAGCGCCTGGGGCCGCAAGCTTGCGGTGCGCACTAAGAGGGCGGAGTTGAACGACTTCGACCGCTTCAAGGTCATGGTCGCCCGCATCAAGAGAAGTTCCGTTGTTCGTCGGGAACTTGGAAAGCTAAGGAAGGAGAAGGCTTAGGTCAACAATGCCTGGTATGGCAACACTTCACCTATCCTCGTTGTGTGTTCATTTCCCGTTCTAGCTGAGTGTGTAAGGGGGTTATAGTTACATTATTTCTAGAAGATGGGAGATTCCATGGGCTGCAAGCCGTTATTTGGATAAGAAAGATGTTTTTAAAGTCCAAAAACCTACAAAATTATGGAGGAGGTTGCTCATGTTTAACATGAGCAGAGACAAACCTGGACATTTAATGCCCCAAGGTTCTAGCACTTTTGAGAAACGCTTGGCATGGCACAGATTTCACCACCCTTGTTGTTTATGCTTGTTTTCGTTCTAGGCTAGTGTTGGTGGGGGGGGGATTCTAGTTACATTTTTCCTGGAAGATGGGAGATGGCATGGAATATTTTTAATCCCATACATGGATAAATTCTGCTCAGACTACACATGGTAGCCTCCTCAATAATTATGTAATTTTTCCCGTCTTGAACTTTACTTACATCTTGACAACCATGGAATCTAATACCCAAAGTTTCAAGGTAATTTTGAGAAGGATTAGGGCAACGCCTGTTATGGCACAGGTTTCACCCACCCCTTGTTGTGTATGCTTTTTCTCGTTCTAGTCGAGTGCGGTAGTGGGATTCTAGTTGCATTGTTTCTCGAAGATGGGAGATGGGATGGCCTTCAAGATAGTATATGGTTATGTTCTGCTTATGTTAATCACATTACCCTCCATAATTTTTTAGGTTTTCCTTTTCTTGGACTTTAATTTCTTCCAAGTACTCTTGTTTAGGCTTAGGGCAACGCCTCACATGGTACAGACTTTACCCGCCCTTGCTCTGCATGTTTTTCTCGTTCTAGTTGAGTTTGGTATGGGGATAATAGTTGGATTCTTTCTGGAAGATGGGAAATGGCACGAGCTGCAAGCCAGTACATAGATAAGACCTGCTCATGCCAAACACGGGAGCCTCTATAAATATGTAGGTTTTTTCCTTCCTTGGACTTCAGTTACATCTTGACAAGCACGGAAATATAATATTCCGAGTTGTCTTTTTGTTCCGAGGTCTCTCTGGAGTTTTGATTACTCAAGGATTCATGAGAGGAATTTTGATTCCTATTGCAATTATATTTGCTGGTGATATGTTGAGATGGCTGTTGTTATTGACATTTGCTCCTAAATTCTGAATATAGGGTTTCATACCTTTAGTACTCAAATGTGTTTTAAAGGAGGTACTTTTCAGCTGCCCTCACTTGTTTCTAATATTCTGCTCAACTGTCTGGTAGCAAGTCATATTGCATTGGGTCGCAACTGGAACAAGTGATTACTAATTTTAGGGTTGCATCCTACATATCTGCGTTTGTTTAAGGTGTGCTGTAAAGTTGGACTTAAAATTCTCGCTTTGAAATTTTGCTTTACAAGGATTTCTTTGTGTGTGTTTACAATTCCAAAATCTTATGTGCAGAGGGTCTGCGCTTAGAAGAGTTATCTTGAGGTACCCTTACAGGCGTTTGAATTATGTTCTCTGCTATTGGCAAATGTGATTAGGGTGGGCACATCCTGCAATACTTGCCTAAGTATAACAATACTCTTTGAATTTGGTCAGTCACCTTGCTTGCTGTATTGGAGATGGTTATAACTCCTATTCTGCCACCTTGGTGTTACTCATTTCTTTCTAAAGATGAGCTTTGTCTTTCTGGAAGATGGGTGCCTTGTCCGAGGAGAAGGCATGGGCTATTAGCCAGTATTTGGATAGTTCTGCTCATGTTAAACATGGTAGCCTCCTCCATAATTTTGTAGCTTTTCCCTTTCTTGGAGTTTAATTACATGTTGACAAGTATGAACTTTGAACACCCTAAGTTTCTGAGGAGGCTTCTAGTGGTTTCGAGGTCTCTCAGGAGTTTTGACAGCTCAAGGAGTCATCAGAAGCATAACGATTATCGTTGGAATTATATCCCCTTTTGATATATTGAGGTGGTTTCAGATTTATTGACATTAAATTACCTCCCTTATCTTCAGAATTTTTTTGTGGGATAGAACTGTACGACTCATATATGGGAAAGACAGTGATATCAGATCGGATGAGATTGCAAATACCTCTGTTTTTGGACACTTCAAAAACTAGGTAAATAATATGTTTCCCTCTAGTTTTGAAGTACTCATTCTCTATGCAGCTGTTTTCACCAGGAGTACTGAGTGTTTTCCTTCATGATGTGTTTCAGGATCACTATGGCAAACATCAGAGACCTGGTTTTGAACTGTCCAAGTGTTGGCCTTGTGGTATACTGCAGACTATAGCTGTGGATTTCCCAAAACAGATGAGTTTTGTTCAGGATATCCTAATTATAATCCATTTTCTTTTATGAGCACACACTCTCAGTGCATGGTGTATCTGGGGATGGCATACTTTTACTTCATGACTTGGTTTAGTTATAATTTTTTTGGTACTTAATTCAAAAGTAGCAAGAGAACCTTAACCTAAATGCATACAATTAGATCATCATCTGACCCTCTTTTGTCTTGGAACCTCGTTGATCTCAAGTATGTGTTGGATATACATGAGAATCTGAGCTCCTAGTCAGTCGTCCAGACAGAGTGAACAGATTATGTGAATTGATGATATTATTTAGTGTTTAAAAGTGTGTGGATGTGGGGATCTGGTTAATAATTGGCAGTAATTCTGGGTTTTAAATTATGACATGCCAATCAGGAAGAATATGGATCCCGTAAAGTCACAGGCTTTGGAATTGAGAAAAGTGGAGAAATCTAAATGATCGCTTTGAAGTTTCTCAATGCACTGAGAAATGACTCGCGGAGAGAATATATAGCTGATTGTGGCACATCGAGCAGTTTGTGATGTATGATTGTGTTATTGGCTGCCACAAGGAACTTAAGTCACCTTTTCTTGAGAGATGACTTTGGACTTGTAATATAATATTGTCCAGGTTCTGTAGAAGTTAAATGATTTGAAGCTCTCGAGGTGGTGAATGACTGCATCCATCTGATATATGCATCCAATTTGGCAATGCTTTGATGCCCTCAATGGAGGGCTTATTTGATACCTCTGGTTTCTGAGTATAATGAGAGCCCTTTTTACATTCTTAGGACATGCAACAGTGTGTTTGTACACTGCATGATAAACTTCGGTTTGCGTAAACCGTTTTCTAAAAAATCCGTCATCAGTCAGTGTTAAATATTAAAACGTTAAGGAGGGTTTGAGATTGATAAGGAGTACACCCTAACCTTGATAATGTCACACCCTCCGTTTCACCAAAAAGTGTGATATAAACAAGGTGTGACATACTTGATAATGTCACATTTTGTGCATAATGTGATATTATCAAAAAATATGTAGAAAATCAAAATATAATTACAATTTTTTTAAAAATAACAAATACGAGACTTCAATGTTTTTGAATGTAAAATCTAATTCAAAATTGTGAATATTAACAACAAGAGCACATCATAATGTGTCATTGAGATCAGGTAAAGACCTCTCACTAGAGACAAAGAAGCTTCTAATGTCACATTGTTTTGTTGATGTTAAATGTGCAACACCAATTCTAATGATTTTTTCCATTTCTAACAACTCATGAGTGCTGAAAATCTGAGAACCTTGGCTAGCCATAAAATTCAAAACATCTTTAGCATATTTTTGTGCATTGCTTAGCTTCACTACTTTAGACTCATCATCACTGCTATCAACAATCAATGGGTCCACTTCCATGGAATCAAGAACCTGTTCGCCATCTTGCACTAATTGCACAAGCTCCTCAGTAGAAAATTCCACCTCAAAATCATCTTCACCTTCCATGTTTATGTAAAATCAGCAGGAAAAATCAGCAGGAAGTGTATCTATGTGGTTGTGCACTTTCACCTTTGGCCTCAACTTATAGACAACTGCGAGTATGTAGAATTGAGCATTTGGACTCCGAAACACGTACCAAATTTGAAATTACACAAGGCATCCCACTATGCCGAAAGCATTGAATTAGAGCTCATTCAATGACCCCCAATATGCTTTGCTTTAGCCCATGCTCACCCATGAACAATAATATCAAACCCATGCCCACCCATTATAATATTGAACCCATGTCCACCCATACAATCCATCCATACTTGATATTATCACATTTACACTACGGATTTTGAAAAAAAATAGTGACATTATCAAGGGTGATAGGGATAATAACGAGGGAGTTTTACACTATGAAAATCGGTTTCAAACTTTTAGGTGACAATATCAAGGTGTTCTATTAACAAAGGTGACATTATCAAGGTTAGACTGTAATAGAACGAGATTTTTTTAAAAACATTCTTGTGAATTATTCTAATTGCTTATTGAATTTTCTCATTAGTTCTCGTTGATGTTGCCTTACAGGTATTGTTGACAGACTTGAAGCATGTGTTTGTATTAGTTCAGCGATCAGCCCTGAGTCCAATTTATGTAGTATCCACCACTGTGGCTTGTGATGTTTCATAATGCAATTTGTCAATGAGCTTCTGAGGGCCGCTTCACATTATGGCTGAAGGTTGAGAGGCCGTCGATTTTCACCAATCAGATTGCAAGAAACCAAGAATTTGGCCTCTCGACCCTTCACAGTAGAGGCCAAAGTCCAGACGCCGTCGCTCTCCAATATGCCTGCATGGCAGTACTTTTTGATCATGGTGACGGACTCTCGAAGGAAATTTGGATTGGACAGGAATGGACACCCAAACTATGTTAAAAAAATAAAAATTGTTAAGATATGCTATGAGATTGGAGGGGTTGTTTTGGGTAGGGAATAAAGTGGGATGCTCCGGACAATTGGTATGGGTTTGGACTTTGGGATTGGCCTTTGGAGGCTTCACACAATGGCCGTCCAAGTCGAGAGGCCATCCTTTGGCCATGAACTCCCACGGCCTCTCGACTTGAACCCTATTGAAGTGCTATTGTATATATGGCTAGATGTAGTGTGTAACAAAATAGTAGGGTAACCCCTAAAGGATCAAGAGGCCACATTTGGCTTTTTGGACAATTGTGAAGAGAACTATAGAGTTGAGGTGAATGTCAAATTCAACGAAGTAAAGTTTAGGGGTTCCGTATTGTGATTTAAAACTTGGTGTCCAAATATGGTATTTTTAGGGGTATTTTTGGTATTTTAAAGGTAAGAAAACATGGTGACATCTCCATATTTTGCTGTGAGGCTTTCCCACAAGTCTTGATGTGGGCCAATAGGAGAGTTGCCATGATTAGGCTTGGACAATGAAGATGGAGTGGGTTGTTTGGACCCTTTGTGTTGCTCGATATTCTTAGGTGCCATGAGCAGTTTCGCCTTTGATAACTCTCTCATATGACCAAGCCATCTTTAGTCTAGTAGTAACTTGCCGTGTACGTGTGCAATGCCAACAGAAGCAAATGCGGCAGAAATGTCTTTGGAGCATTGCTCAAGCCTGTGTGCCTTTTCTATTACTGTGGTGTGGGAAAAAAATTTGAATTTACGACTAGCTGGGCTGCCAATGCAACATGATGCATATATCAAAACCTCGAAGTCGGCCATGCGTAGGTCAATCACAAAAACAATGCCGATGGGAGAGTAATGTGAAGGCGGCACAAAATATCTGAATTGCGAAGAAAATCGTGTCAAACTCATGCAAGGCATGCATAAGAGAAAATGGGAGTTCAAGCAAAATCTAAGCATGTGTTGTCTTTATTTTCAATTACAAAGCTTCCAAGTGTTAGTTTTTTGCAATGAAATCCTTTCCTTACCCTCTACAATCCCCTCTAGCTCATTTGGATCCTACTATGAAGGTCATAAGAACATGGACGTTTCAAGGGTGCAAGTGAACAACAAGTGGCATTAGTCTTGGCTTTTCTGGACAATGACTACTTGCGTCCAATTCCTCTCATGTGGGGGTGTTCTTCGCAAATGGGCCTTTTGGTTGTAGACATTGGTTTCGGGTTTTCATAGCGTGGGTCTTAGGTTTGACGTGTCGCAAAGACATAGGTAACCCTTTAGAATCCCCCCTCCCCCCCCCCCCCCGAGCTCAATTTCCACTTGCAAAATTATGTATGGCCCAACATCGATACTCCTTTAAAATGGTGGAAGGAATCATGTCGGGTAGTGATTAATGCCAAACAACCCACCACATGCAAACTTGGATATGAAATCCGGGGACGAGTTGGGTCCTCACACCATGGACAACCTTTTGTGGTAGGTAATGAAACAAATCCCATATCACCCTCCCCCTCGTTTTTTTACCCTTGCCAAGTTCCTTGTAGAAACAAATGCGCAAGTTGGAGGTATGCTCTTTGGGAAGGCATGAGTTGTGCACTTCCATACTGTCTTTGCAAATTCTATGTTGGAGCCTCTTTGGGAAGTTTTGAGGGCAATTAGAGGCGCCATACCCATGTCACAAATGCTTCCTACTCATGTCTTAGGTCGTGGAGTTGCTCTTCTCAAGCTATCCTCTTACCCCTTTTTTATTTCCTCAATAGAGATGATTTCCAAAAAAAAACACTAAGGTTAATGATTTTGGATGTGTTGATGTTGTGAATCCATGTGACCTAGCATGCATCACCAAGTCGCTCTTCAAGGGGGGGGGGGGGGGGGGCACACTTGCAACACGGTCGGCAATAGAGGTGCGGCAAACCCACACTAGAATTGCACCAAGTACAATGCAAACGTTGTGCGTTTAGACAACTAGTCTTTGCCCTCACCTCAATTGACTTGCAATCCATAGACTGCCTGATTCCAAACCAGGTTGATGTCTCATACGAGGACACCACAAACTCTCATGCACCATGCCTTGGAGGATTCCTAGGTTTTACCACTGACGACTCAAATGTAGCCAAGGATGATCCAAATACTGCCCAAGTTGATGAGCCATGTATACCCTGCGACGATGGTGAGGCCGAGACTGACCCTTACTGGGATCCAAAAGTCCACTTGCGCCGAGCGACCATCTTGTTAGCCCCATGACCGGTTCACACCAATCGAGCATCAAGCATCCGTGGACCAAACAAATGTCACAAAAATGGTAATGGATAAAAAAACAAAAAAAACCAACCAATGCCATAGCCAAAGCAACTGCAATTCCATCCACATACATGCAATCCAACACGACATACATGTGATCTTTGATGTGGGCCTACAATAACCGACCCAACTTGCACAACCCATACTTAACGTAGAAAACCAAGAAAACATTAATCCCAACGTGCATGGGCGATTTCCAAAACTAATCAGTGTAGAAGCATATATTACAATAGTAAGATGCCAAAATTGCGGGCTGAAGGTGCCTATGTGCTTGGCACAACCATGGATGTTTTTTGTGTGCACACACGCACAAATATACATATGTGGTTCATTTTGAATGTGGTGTGAGCCTAGACATAAATGCAAAGCACCTCCAATGCATTCCAATGGAAGAATGAACTAGAGGGTTTGAAGCTTTCAACTTCCATGATGAGACCGATTTCGTGATGAGCCAAGAGATGGCAATGCATGAGTTTTTGCAGGAGGCCAAAAACACTACTTGCACGGCCACATCGACCTCAAACACCACCAACGGCAACATCAAAGATAGTGAAGTTGTGATTGCAAAGGCTTTCAGTGACGACAACATTGTTTTCGGATCAAGGGTGAGCTCCTATCCACACCTTGCATTGTTTGAGTAGATCACCTGTGACTTGGAGAGTGACGGGGGTCTAAATGCTTCGGAGAGGGTGGATATCTCCCATACCCAACGGCTCCGCATTGGAATAGCGATTGCCACTTGCCGTGATGGAAAGGGAAGAAGAGCGATCGGAAGGGGTAGGGTAGGGAAGGGGGGTAGAACTAGAGGCTCATATGTGATGTTTACCGCCCCAAAATAGATGTTACCTCAACATCCGTAAATGGTACAAGTACTAGCAAAGGGCTATTCATGATGAAAAACAACAACAATAATCCTGATAATAATGTGCTCAAACCCCCAACAATGTGAGAAATTTATTATGACGAGAGTTGATCAAGGATCCATGAGGACTATGACTCGGAACCCACGGCTTTTACCGGCCCCACACCCCGTTTCACTAATGTTTTTTACAAGCTTCCAAGTGGTATTGCCTATTTCAATGACATATGGGGGGTGAACATTCTCTGGAAACTCATACAGAATAGCAATCACTATGCGATGGAGATTATCGGGGGTAAAAACATGACAAGGGGGGGGGGGGGGGGGAGGTCTCAATGGACCCCTTTGGAAGTATTGGAACTAAGAACAAATCTAGGAATTTGTTTGTTTGATGAGTGTCAAGCAGAATTCCATTTTGAAATCATATTGGGCCTCATCCATCCCCTTCCTCCACTGCCCCCTCATTAGTAGCAAAATGACTAGAACAAAATTTGAACCAATTATGAATATGTGGCGCTCGTGAAATGTCATCAATCATAATGCTCTAAATAAACATATAGAAGTGGATTTTTTAAACTTGCAACCAGAAAGAAGGTAACATTCAAACCATAAGGGAGGAAATACTTTTATTTGAACGCATGGTCCAAATTTAAAAAATATAAAATTCTTTGTACAAAATCCATGTTTTAGCACTTGGTCCTTTAGGGGTTAAGTCGATTGTACTAGGGGCTACTTTTGACATTATTCAAAAAATGTTGTTGTACTAATGACATGCATTTTTATTTATGTTGGTGCTTGTATGTGTAGTCTAGATTATCCACTAGAAGAAGTGAGTGAGGTATAATCTTTATGGCCAGTTGGGATTAAGTTGGTTTAATTTTCAACACATGTCAATAGAAAAAAATATGATCAACTTATAAATGTACGTCAATATTTGAGTTTGCTAATAAGAAGAGAGAGGAATGATGAACCTGACACATTGCCTGGATTATGCTTACCTTCATGGAAGTAACCATGGATAAACATTGATGTGGTTGTGTTAGAGGATGAGTCTCAACCAATTGAATTGTCATGTCCATGCATTCAAGTGCCAACACTGGCCTCTGTTCGGTCCATGTGGATGGATTTTGCTACAATTATGAAAGACTTGAATTCATCTGTTGTAGTTGGAGTTGCTAGAGAAGAAGGATGGATAAGCATTAAGAGAGTATGTGGGACCTCAATAAATTTGTTGAAGACAAATGAACCCAAACGAGAAAAATTGAATTGCATGAACATAAGATTTTGAACTTGAACTTCTTGCCGGTAAATGATGTGCCACCAACACTAGTGCGTGGTAGAGGGAAGGTTGCACCCAAGAAGGACATTGCCCAAAGGAGTAAAAGTGAGGGTACGGGAATGGGAAGATACGGGTCGTGCAATACAACCTCCTCTGATGAAACCATTATATCACTTGTCGGTTAATTTTCTAACCATAACACTTGATATATATATAAAAAGTGCAATTTGACATTATTGTCCATAATAATTGGAATGGAAATGGGTGTGGGCGTTTGTTTACAAACTAACTTTCATGGCCCCACTCAAGGTAGGAGTCACTAAAAGGGATGGGGCTCCGCATGACAGAGGAGCCTGACAGAGAGGGCCTCCTGTGTGGGATATTCACACACACAAAGGATATTTAGTGCCTGGGCAGCTGAGATCCGCGAATGCCAATAAATTATGCTTCCATTTATGCACTTGTTGAAGTTGTGTCATCCCTTCTAGTGTGTGGAGGGGTGCAATTTATTTAGAATGTGGTCCTGGCTCGTTCGCCAAAAAACGTCAAGGTTCACTGACGCATTGAATGAGTACCCCCCAGATTAAGGCACATGAAGTACCAATAAAGAAGGCGCAGATCACAACGCAGGCACACTTTAATTAAGGTCAGCCCCCAACACACTGGTTTCCCACTAAAGTAATTCCACGTCGGCAGTGTGGATTTAACGAGCATGAATATACCGTCTCTGCGATGTACTTTGTGTATTCCATGCATTATATTGTCAGATGCAAAGTATTTCGTTTATTTGCTGTGTTGATATTTCTCTCCTCTTGTATTTTGGTATTGTGATGGTTTGTATTTTCCGTGTTTATATAATTATGTATATGCCGCAATGTATTTTGCTACAGTGCTGTAATGTATTTTGTTTACGTACTGTAATGTACTTTGCTTGTGTGCTGGGAGGCATCCTGTGAAACTTTGCTTGGACTGCAACGACGTTCTTGACTGCGAAGAATGCATTGTGCATGTGTAAGCATATCACAATTGAGAGAACGCCATCCTACAAGTGTGTGGCAGGCAATATTCAATGTAGTTAGGCTTGTATACAAGCCGGATGGCTAGTAAATTGCCATTGTTTGCCAATTCTAGGGTTCGTGAAATTAAGCCATTCTGCTGTCTTTGTGCGGGTGTCCAACTGTGTCCCCTTCTACAGTGTGCCCATGTAGCACATCATCAACCTAGTGTTGTTTTTTACGTCCTAGCTTCAATATGTCTTTGAAGAAATATATGTACAAGTGTGCATCATGAAATATAGTACTATATGGCTATCAGGCGGGGGCATACATCCCCCACCAGCAAGACGCCGAGCTCCAGCGCAACGCATACGTTGTGTCCATCTTGTGCACATTGTAGGAAACCAACACAGACACGTTCAGTGGCCGTTTGAATGTTGAAGTCCGTGTGCATAAGAGAACCTTGTGTTTTGTGGAATCGCGCCGACATGCCCCATATCATGCCAAGGGTTGCATGCAGTCGAGAGCACAAAGTTGCCATAAAACTCCACCGCTTCCAGAACAATCATGAGATCCTGCAGAAGCAACACACAGTGGATTGAGAGCCCTTTTCCATACTTGTCTGCGGCAATACATATGTTAACTCCCATCCGAGGCCAACACGTGTCTCCAATGCATTGCTTTGGGCGCATCTATTCCCGCAGTCACTGCTTCGTGGTCCTTCATTATTTTCTGTGGGTGATGCATCATGCTGCAGCCCCCTGTGGCCATTCCAGACAGCGGTGGAGGTCTGCAAGAAATTCCACATCAGGATCATTAGCTGGGTCCAATCCCCCCCCCCTTGAAGCATCCCTGCATCTATCATGCGCAACTGCTGGTGGCTGAAGATGGCGTAAGGTTGGAATTTCAACCTCCACGTACGTGCCACTCCTAAACCCACAGGTGCACATTACGAGTCAGGAATCCGTGTGCAACACGAAATATTGGTTGTGAAAAGACATTGTCTAATATGCCTACATTCCAAAAACCATATTCAGGGATAATATGGTTGAACTTCTGCAACTCACAAATGGATGGGCATCCAAAACTAGTTTAGGCACATATGTTTGCACGTCAAACAACTCCAACTAGCTGGAAGACCACGGGTTTTGTGACAAGTGATGGGGTGCGTATGTTCTACCTTTTTCATTGGTACACCGGCGCGGCTTAAAATCAGTGCGTCCGTATCCCAATCCCAGCGACCATCACTCCAACGGCTCCTGTCTGTTATTGCTGGCACCAGCCATGCTGCGATCTCACAACTTCTCTCTGTGACTGACTAACAAGTGCCCATTTCTGGGCGCAAGAGCGCCCACATCCTCTGCAGTACATGTGACTACATCATATTGACATCATTCGCCCAAACAAACAAGTGCAGCAAATATAACGACCCTAGAAATGTGCACATAGAGTTCACCCATGCACACAAATTGTGTGGCTGCAGTATGTGCCGCTGTGTCCATTGTAAGCCACAATGATTCACTTCACGTCCTCTGTTCACTGCCACATGAACCTCCTCCCCATCCTCCCCGGATGTGTCCCACCTCCAACATCATTCTTGTCTCCTGCCTCCCTCCTCTCCCCCTGCATTACTGTGAAAATATCTATGTCGGCATTGGACTCCTCCTGGCCCAGTGAATGCTCCACACCCGTTGCAGTTAGTCGCCTTCCGTGGGCCTCCATCTGCAGAACAACACTCCATCCAGGGTTCGTCTTGTCTGCCACAAAAAACACATGCACACGTTCATTTCGGATGTTAGCAAACAACATGCTCAGGGTCCCCCCTATTCACGCACGTGTGCGGCATAGGATACACCGACCATGGGTGGGTACCTGCGTTGCCAACGAAGGAAGTATGAAGGGATCTTTGTTGGAATGCGGCATTGCAGCCATGTTTGCAAGCCAAAACCCATGTGAGTCTCGTCGCATCCGTGGATGCAGCTCAGTATTGGGGGCCACCCATGACACCACCATCAACACAACATTCATGTTCAAATAATTCAACACCATGATGTCTTTTAATGTCCCAACTCTTAATAAGTCGACATGTCCGCCTGGTGCCGGCGAGTCATTGCCATCGATGCGATGCCCCAGCTCCGCAACTCCGCTATCGAATGTCACATTATTCTCACCCATTTCCTCGACCTCGACTCGATAGTGCGAGACATACGAGGTCATGCTCCTAAATGAGCACACCCTCCTTGATGGAGGGCTCGACAATGCTTTCAGTTCGTGCAACTCAGAATTGACGCATTCTTCCAAGGTCGCACTCCGGTCCCGCAACCACCTTCTGAATGGCTCCATCGGCTCTCCACATGCCAACTCCCTTTCGTACTCTCTGTTCACAGTACTGAAACATGTAGAATTTTTTTATAGAGAATATCGCATAACCTTATAATTCGAGATACTCTATCGAGATGGAACGAGTAGTCGCACCGCACCGGCCGTGTTGCACTGGCTACACTCCGTCACACCGCACCGGCTACACCGCACAAGCCACACCGCTCCGACTACATGACAGAACTTGATTGTTTGTGTGACCACCACTATGTTGCAATAAAAGGAAACTCTTTATTCATTGGAAGAAGAGAAGTGACAATCAGCTAAGACTCAGCTCTATCTCATGACCTTATCGCATTTGCAGATCAGGACCTAATAGAAAAGCTCCCTTTATTCTCTAAAAGACATTGCAGGATCCCTGAGCTTCAAGCCTATTTCCTACATGAAAAGACCTTATGGTGCTCGGGGGAAGGGCGAGTGGAAAAAGTGATGAACTACTTGAATAGAGCTCTATGACATGGAAGAGTCGAGCTCCAGGAAGGACTCAGAGGAAAAATGGAAAAATGGAGAAGCCACTCAAGCTGATGACCTCAATGCTAAGAGGAGCTCTATAAATCCTATAGGAAATGGTTTCTTGGCATGACTTGGAAGTTGAAGTTTTCTTGCCAAGGCATGGTGGTTACTGATTGCTTGTGATTTTCCTTATGGTTAAGGGTTGTGGAGTCCGGGTTTCCCTCTAAATCAAGTGTGATCTTGGAGTGTGAGAGAGGGAGAAGAGAAAGGTAAAAGAAAACTAACGAGCATAAAAGTAAAAAGTAAGTGGTAAAAAACTTGGGATATCAGTACCACACATGTCTTTAACAATCACCCTTTCTGTCTGCAACATAT
This sequence comes from Polytrichum commune, assembly GCA_950295325.1. NCBI lineage: Eukaryota > Viridiplantae > Streptophyta > Polytrichopsida > Polytrichales > Polytrichaceae > Polytrichum > Polytrichum commune. The sequence continues at coordinate 3,451,413 of OX485804.1, forward strand.
GTAGACAAACATGCGAACTTCAACATCCAGTATCAACTTGTATCTACCGGCGCATCTCCCAAGTCCGGGGATGGTGTCCGATGACATAATCGTGTGCCCGAATGACATCATACGCCGACAACACGTGGACACGACCCCGTCCCTCCACGATAGAACCCCTTGTCCCTTCCTCTTCTGTGGTTTCCCATACGTGGCGTTTGATATGTCTGTGCAGGTTCAGGTACTCCGTGCAAAACCCTAGCAATTCCTTTGCCGCATACCCGTTGGCCATTGATGCCTCTGGGTGCGCTCTGCTTCGGACATATGATTTTAAAGTTCCCATATATTTCTCGCATGGGTACATCTATCAGGCCCCCACTGGGCTACACACCTTCATCTCATCCACCAAATGGATGAGTAATGTTGCATTATATCAAAAAATGCCAGTGGAAAACATACTTCTAGAACACAGATTGTCTCTACAATATATAGTCGCAGCGCATTTATGTCGGCCTTATCCACGACTGTCGCAACCCTTGCTAGGTCCCTTAATAATCTTGCCAATTTTTGTTTCTAGCAAAGGTTACGAGCGCTAACCCTTCGCATTCCGCCATGCTAATGGATAGCTCCTCTTACCCCGGACCAATAGTTCATAGGAGGGAACCAACCCTCCTACTTTGCTTTCGGAACTCACCCCTTAATCGGTAACCCATTTCCCCAATGTGGACTTCCATCCATGGAAGTCCAATCCTATGTTGATCATCGCGTTGCCGGAGCAACACTACAACAACCCGAAGCATACTAGGCAACTATGGCCTCACAATAGGCCAAAACCCATGGAGGCCTTGCCGTTCGGCCTCGGGTGGGTGAGGCCACACCACCTCACCCATATAAGCCTCTAGGACTTCACGCGGGGCCCCTACCCCACCGTCAACCAACCTCTTGTCTCTCTACCAAGAGTTGGGGCCAAGTGGACATTTTCCTTTAGCTGCTGGGCCTAGAACCCCCCCAGCAGCTTCAGACCATCATAACTTCCTTGTATGATGTCTGATCATAACAACCAACCACTTCATCCTCATCTACGCTTCACGTAGATGCCGATGGACTCCTCACTTGCCCCATTTGAGCAAGTCTTCAGGAAGTTATGCCTGTTTGAACCTTGGCAGTCCCGGGAATCACTCCCAGGCACTGCTGTACCAGGGCGCTGTCCCGGGACAGCGCCCCACTCAAATGGCCATAACTCCTAGCTCACACCTCCGCTTGAGGTGATCTTGAGCATTCTAGAATCACCACGCCATGAGCTACGCATAACTCATGGCCTTACCCTTGTGCCTCCTAATCTTCGTGGGTGGGAGGCGTTCCCAACGCCCGGGGCCCTCACCCACACTAGGATCACTTGGGCCCTCTCACCAACGGCACCACAAGTTCCGGGTTTCACTCCGGGTCCCCCTTGTGCCCATGGTGTTTCGGCCACTCCTCATGGAGAGGTGCGCGACAACGACCCTAGTGCAAATTCTGGTGAAACTCTTGCCTAGCCTAATCAGTGCAGTTCTTTGTAAAGGTTGCAGCAATGATCTAATAGCCACCGGTATGATTTGTTGTACTAAACAATGGTGATCATGGGATTTCAGATTTGTAAACCTTGATTTCTTTACATGTTTGCCAAGTGCGCTGCCGTACCCTGTGGGTGTGCGGATTGCACTTACCTCGTCCACAAAAAAACTTCTTTCGGCATCGGTGAAAACATATGGCGCGTGTGGCTTCAAAAATCGCTGCCGGTTCGTTCGGGGTCTCAGCCAAAGCTCCCTGCGTATCCCTAGTTCATGCATGTTTCTCCTTGACTCCGGAGTGTCTTTCTCTCCAAAGAGGAACTTCAATACAAATTTTGCAATTTTTTTTTTATATGCATAACGTCTAGCACATGACACACTGGCATGCCCTGCACGCACGACATTAAAATTGTTATCAACACATTATCACGCCCTACTACAGGTACTTGCCATAAATTATAAACTTACATGGACTTACCTTCCAGTATGACAACGAATATAATGTAGGTAGTTGCTTCACTCCGCTGCATAGCGTCGAGTTATCCTCGCCTCCAATCCTTCCCCCCAACCGTGCATTCTCAGCACGCATGTACGCCCAGTGGATGTGGCTTGACGCATCCATTGCAGCAAGTGCGCAGTCTAGCTCCTCTGTCGAAAATACATTTGTGTCGAACCTAAATGGATGGTCTGGAGGCAGCCACCGTTGGTGCCTCCCGCCATACACAATCTTTGACAAACTTTCCGAGTATCGTGCTTGAGTGTTTGGTCCATACACTGGGCACGCACAATATCCTTTATTCGCCGTGCCAGCCAACATGGCGTAGGCCGGAAAGTCGTGTACGCACCACAACAACATTGCTCGTAGTGTGAACACGGCCTCTTCTCGCCATCGGGTTGCATCGTAGCACGCTACGCCCTCTGCCCATAATTCCCTCAACTCTTCTAGTAACGGGCTCAAGTAAACATCTATGCGATCAGCTGTCACATGCCATTCTTGTCACATTTGTAGGTGATGTGGCCATGCTCTTTGGCATGATGTTTGCTATGCTATGTACCATGTTTTTTGCCATGCTATTTACCATACTATTAGCATGATATTTCCCTTGCTACTGACCATATTATTTGGCATGTTATCTACCAAGTTTGTCCTGTCACTAACCTTGATTGACAAAGGCTGATACTTTTCACATGTGGAAAGCATCATCCGAGTAATATTGTCGTCCTTGTTCTCAGCCTTTGGCTACCTTTAGACAAGTTAAATTCATTCTCACGGGTCTGTATAGATTTGAGGTTCCTCCGGCACACCAATAATCTATTTTTCGTTCTTTACCTATCTTAAACCCCGTCGAATGCTTTCTTGTTAAAGAGTTTCCGAGCTCCAGTAGTTGCTGTCCGTGAAGTTCCCACCACTTTGAGGAGAATCATGAATTTATTGATGAGTTCAGTGATTTGCATTATTCATTGTGGATTCACTATGCACGGTGTATGTGAGAGTCCTTGGTGAACTTTCTTAGCTTACAGTGAACAATTTTATTTGAGGAGCATGTGATGTTGAACCGAAGCTGACCTCTTCAGTAACCTCTTAAGTCAAACCGTGGTTGAGGATAAAATATAACATCGCCAGTTAATTGTACTCGAGTATCCAGCCTGTGTTACTGCTGCTTTCTTGAGTTGCTTCTGCAAATGCAACATAGATGCAAAAAACTCGTGATACATTCTTGTTTCTAGATTTATATCTGGTATCAAAATTTAATGTCCATCCATTGGCCGAAAGTGCAATGTCTTGTTGAGCATCTTGTAGCTTAGCAACTGCAAAGCTAAATTTTAGCTAGTAACTGTTAGCACTCAATCTTCTTGAATCCTTGAAACCTGCACTTAATTCTATGAAATCATTTTTTATTTATAGAGTGTTCTGCATTCACTTAGACTGGGTGCTTATTATCCTGGACTCTGGAATACCCATGTCATATGCCACGATTTTGCCAGGAATCTGCCACACAATTGTTTGTGTTTGCTTTAGTGGTCTTCAGGTGTAGGGATAGTTCTCTACCTGCAAGATGACAGATGCGGATGCAGGTAGCATGCCCGAAAATGCTCCAGAAGCCTTTGACATGCCCTCATCCACAGTACCACGATTAACAGCGGGGGAGGAGAAGGTTGCCACTCGCGGTCATTCTAGCAGGACTCCGAAATCTGCCCGTCCTCCATTTTTGCCTGAGTGGCATCGTCCACGACAAAAAACCTCCTTGCCCCGGGTAAAAGCTAATCTCGGTGTCCACACCCTATTCAGTGCGTTGTGGCTTGGGCTATGTTTGAGTTCCAAACCTGAATTTTATTAATATCATAGGTGTGCGAATGCATGTATTAATAAAAATTTAAATGTAGCATATTTAAATGAGCAATCCGATTCCCTGATGTGCGATCATGATGCGTGCAGTGGGACTTCACAACCGATCCAAAATGGCCATACCCCCAATATCCTCCCTACGGCTATGCCCCCCCATACATGCATCCATTCCACACCTATCCACCGCCGCCCGCCTCTTCATATGCACCACCTCTGCCATCATGAGATGCCACACCCTCCTATGCTGCAATCGTATCCGCACACCGGATATGAACGCCCGTACGGAAGACATTCCAATCGCACACGACATTCGCGATCTGATAGTCCACATATAGCTCGAGCAACTCTGGAAGAAGCAAGGAACATGAAGGGATGGGTGAGAAGCAACGCGACATGGGGGTTCGAAGGAATGCTAGTGAGAATCCTATGGGCACCACATCTATACCCACGACAACCAAGGAAATATATCGCCATGATCTCCTTTGCTCTTTCTGGATGATGCAAATATTGGACCTCTCAAAATGTGCGATGAGGTATTGTGGGCTTCCGGGAAACCTGGAAAGTGGGTGAGGCGGCCATCCGAGTACATGCGGGAGAAATGTTTGCCGAGATCCACGGAGAATGCATAGTTGTGGTCGTTGTTCCACCATCATCCTATAAACTTTGACATCTCCTACGAAACGGCAGCTGCCTGGCAAAGCAGTGTACTCTCATATGTACTTCAATTTTTTGGACACGTGGACAATCTAAATCAGAACAATACAAAACAAAGTAGTGGATTTATATATGAAAACATTAGTAATATACGAGTATTGTAAAACCTCCGACTGAGACCAAAATGATTTATCTATGTATTTTATCTATAGTTCCTTCCGAATTAGGTTTGCCATCGAGCCTACAGTGGTTATCATATTTCAATCACGTGGTCCAATGGTTATTATTACATTTTTTTGGGTATTCGATCATGGGGCCACCCCGAACCACATACCTCTCAAATGCAAGTTTCATATTAAGCAAAGTGACTAAATTAAGGTTGTCCTTCGTTGGCATTTTATGTATGCGAGTGCTATTCAATTTATTTTTCATGTACTTTAACTGCTATCAATGAGATCATCCGCAATGAAAGAAATATGATACTTGTATATCCAATTTACTTGCAATGATAATTATATGTCAGTTCTTACACATTTCAGTAAACATTTCCTACAATTTACTAATGTAATGATAATTATATGTCAGTATTCATAATTAAACAAATCACCTATTCTAAGATAACGTTGCCATCCGCTTCTCTAATTACATCATATTGGTGGTAGAGTGGACAAGTTTACTTTGAAACATCTGGATTTTGGAAATGAATGAGTGAGCTTATTGCTTTGGAATGTTATGAATGCCTACATCGTCCAAATTATGAAGTGTATGGTTGATGGCATGGTCACATGGTAAAATGATAAATACACTAAATATTTGTTTTGCTAGGATTCACAATATGTTATATGAGTTGTCCCACAATAAGTATGTATTAATCAAAACTTGGCAATTAGAGCGTGAGCTATGCTTGGCATATGACACTTGTGGGCACATGATATGTGAATATGACCTCTTTAATAACGAAGATGCTATTATTTTTAATAAAAATACATCAAAGAAATGTGCACTATAGGCTATGGTAGGAAAAGTAATAGGTACAACTTTGATATTATTTATTTATTCATTTCATTCGTATCTCTGACTGTGTAGAAATTCAAATTTACCTCACTTATGTAAACACTCCAATACATATCAACGTTTGGTTTAGGTTTTGATTAATGTTCCAAAAAAATTAAACTTTTTTGGCTATCCTATAAAAATTGAAATCCTTGGGGCAACCTTGGGAAAAATGGAATGTCTAAGAAACAAACCATCAAACCCATGGATATAGGCCCATGTTCATGCATATGCTTATGCTCAAGCTTGCTTTCAATGCATGCTCATATCCTAGCTACGCTTGTGGGTAGGTGTGGCTCCAAGAACAAATACTAAAAAGACACATGTTTAAAGGAGATTGGACTACATGCTCAAAATATGATAGTTAGTCTAAGCTCAACATAATTTAGGAAGTCTACATGACCACTTAATGAGCACAAAAATCTTCACTTTGATAATGAATGAAATATTCATATGAACTCTGAAAGTTATGAGGAAAGTGACTATGACCTCATTTTAAATTTGCTAACTGTCTCGTAGTAATTGCGTATTTCATATCCCAGGAGAAGTGAGCTAGTCAGAAAAAGTACCATGTATGACCCATCCACCTCACATGCATCAGCTACAAAGGAAAGAAACAAGAGAGAGACACAGAAGTGCTTTATGATGGAGGGTTGACTTGCATGTTTAACTTAAATCCAAAAGGTTGAAACTTGAGAATCTTTCTGCTCCAACCTTATAATAGTGCATTCTCAAAGTACAATTATAAAAGTTGTAGATAGACAACAGTCTACCAGACAATTGTACTACCTGAAGCTGGGTTGCAATATCAACTTGTGCAGCAAGTAGAGATCATCAAGAGAAAGTGGAGCCTTGAAATTAAGGTGATAATGCTATATTATTAGAGCAAGGCCAGCGATCCTACATGTGTATCTGCATCTCGGGAATGGGAAAGTAGTTTTCATCCAGGATGTAGATGCAAATCCAGGTATTCCCTCAACTCACACTGCATCGCATGGTGGAGCTTTACCTCTCCAAGTCACCATAAAGGTAGTCTACAATGGCAAATAGCCTCCATCATTAAGTGTACTTACTGCTCGGATGTGACTAATAGGCCCCCCCACCAGGGTTGATTTTTCACAAGTTTTTGCCCGTCCATGTCCAAAACCCTTGAATTGAAAGGCAAAAAAAATTGCAACCCGTCCCAAAACCGGTAATTTCTAAACCAACCCGTCCATGGAAAGGTTAAAGAAAAAACAACCCGTCTCAAAACCAGCTGGAAACTGAAAATACCCGTCCCGCAAGAGGTATAAATAAGTCTCTTACAATGTTGGTGAAAATTAGAAGAAAAAAAACAAAAAAAACCGAAAGATGTCAACATGTGAATGGTTGCACTTGGAAACAATAGGATCCTGACAAATTATGCCTTCAATGTTCATCAGTTATCTGTCTTTTGCTGTCGATTCTCATCTTTCCAACCCACCCCATTCTAAATTTTGTGGTTGATGAATTAATGTATGCAGGTGAATCAAGCACTTCAAGATTGATATTTTGATTGGGTATTAGTGCTTTGATTGCATTATGCTTATATTCACATGTCATATATGACATAATGTAACTGATATTTGTACCATTTTTTTTTGGAAAAAATTATCAAAAAAATTGTTATTTTTAGAACCCGTCCAAAGTGAATTTGACACGTCCAAAAACTGGTTCATTTTCTAAGAACCCGTCCACTGGAAGTGGTTTTTTTTTATGAACATGTCCCTGGACATGTTACTGACCTTGTGAAAAATCACCACTGCCCCCCACACATACTGGTGGTGGGCGGTAGTGAACGGGCGAACACCGTTCGCTGCCACCAGTATGTGTGGGTGTGTTTGCCCGTACCAAAGGGAGATTGGACATGCAATTGGCTTGAGTTTGAGAAATAACCAAGTTGAAGTTCAATCCGTCGAGCGGTTAATTACAGATGAACAGGTAATTGGCTTGGGTCTGAGAAACAACCAGGTTGAAGTTTAATCCATCGAGCGGTTAGGTACATATGAACAAGCTGAGTTTGAGAATTAACCAGGTTGAAGTTCGAGAACTGGTGGTTAGGCACAGATGAACGAGTTGAGTTTGAGATTTAACCACGTTCAAGTTCGAGAACTGGCGGTTAGGTATAAATGAACGAGTTTAGTTTGAGATTTAACTAGGTTGAAGTTTGAGATTTCAAGATAATTACCAATCATTTTCGGTGAATCTATGGAATATGTCTAATTCAAATTCAACACACTTTTATAAAAATAACCAACCCATTAATGGGAATCTACAACATATTCCTCAATTTTATTTGTTTCTAGCAAGTATTTCTCGATTTAACAAAGAAAACCCGACAGATGTTGGCATGTTACCGGTCGGTCTTGGAAACACCGAGATGTCGACCATCTAACTATGCCCTCAAAAAATTCCCCGGACCAGTGATTGGGGAGATTTTTGGGCATAACCAGTTAAGATCCTAGTGTTTGCAAGTCCAACTGGTTACATGTTGATATCCTTTGGTTTTCCTTTATTAAGTTGGGGTACATGATCGGCAATTTTCTTGCAGTCTTGAACTTCCACCGGTTATTTCTCAAAACCATCCGGTTCATTTGTAACTAACTGCCGGTTCACCCCAATCATAGTTCACGAGCAACTAATAGTCCGAATTTTTTTTTGTGTGTGCTAGGTCGTAAATAACAGCGAACGGGCAAGCGGCGCGACGGTTGCGACCAGTCGCTGCCGCTGCCGAAAATCTCTTGAAAAGGGGCACCTTGCTGGTGGGAGCCTGCGACCGGCCCTCCCACGAGCAGGTGTGGGCGGCCTATAACTGTACAAACTGCACTTAGGTAAATGAACTCAATGAGTGTCCTGGGGGGTTTTGGGCATAATCGGTCGAGATTGGAGTGATTCCAAGACCAACCGGTTACATATTGACATCTTTGAAATTTTAAAAAAATGAAATTCTAGAAAATTCTATAAAATATTCTATAAAATTCCTCTATAGGAAATTTACCGTTCCATTAACTCTTGAATGTGGACCGGTTATTTTCCAATCTCAACCGGTTCATCTGTAGGTAGTGGTCGTTTCTCCCCATTCATCGTACTCAGTTTCCTTGTTGACTTCAATTGATCTATGTCAATTGTACCTGAATTTTGTCAATGTACTAGATTTTGTTTATTTTAGTGGCTTTAGTTGATTTGCTGAGTTCAGGACAATCTAGTTGATTTCGACCAAGGACTAAGTTAGTTTGTCACAAACTTCATTGAAGTCTGAACTCCTCCCTGATAATTACCTCCGACATATCTGAGTCCCATAGATGTCGGACAAGAGTACTTGGTTGTGATAAGTCCAGTTAAGCTAGTTAGATAGGTAGGATTTAAGGGTGACCGAGCTTTTGATGCTTCAGGCACCCGAAAAGGCAATATAAGACTTGATCGGATGCACAGGAGCAGCAGCAGCTGAAGATAATTGTGCCGCTTTAGTACCTAGAATCTTGCAGGTACTACTCAAGTACAACGTAGTACAAGCCTCCCCGGGGGAGTGAATTACTGTCTAAAATTAGTATTTTAGCATGTCGCTCATCTTTCAACTCGATCCTTTGTTGGGGGTTCTACTAGTTTTACTGGCCCTTGAATTGTCAGTTACTCACATCAGAGTTGCAGTGAGCTCCAGAAGTTAAGTATTTAGCAAACTGTAGCAAGTTGCAATCAGAGTTGCAGTGCGGTCAAGAGGTTAATTTTTTCGGCAACTATGGTAAGTTACACATCAGAATAGTTGATAATTATTAACCACAAAACAGTAATTGTTCGGACATAAAGTTGCAGTGCAGAGTGGTCATGACCTTTTCATGTTCAGTTTCAGCTCGAGTTGGCTCTCCAATTGTAGACACTTTCGAGTAGTTATTTTTTGGGGGGGGATCCTCTACCGACATCGGAGGCTTGTGACCTCAAGAGGATTTTTGGGCAACTTCAGAATAGTTGCAGTACAGTGGCAATCCACTAGCACGCAAGTATGTATCTATCTTTCAACATTCTAGAGATGAAATACAGTCACTAAGGGTGAACTTCGAATGATGAGGTTAGTACAGTAGAGTTATCATTTGCTGACGCCAGGGTTCATGTGATGAGCTCAAGAGCATTGTAGGCTTCAACAAATGCAGTCTTACCATTAGCCATTACCCGAACAATGACACCCGAACAACGTATATGTAATCTGCTACATTTGAACAAGCTAGCAAGTCTGAGGTAAATTGAAGTGGTGAACTCTTGATGATGAATGCCTGACAGTTCAAATGGAAAGGGAATGGAAACCTCAAGAGCTTGCAGGTCAAGTTGGGTCATCTGTCTTGGAATGTATGTAGAAGCTGGATTCAAGTTACCTGCCAATAAAATATCTTACAAACTGTTGAAACAGCAGAGTTTGTAACTTTAAACTCTTGTGTTCTCACAGGGCCCCCTAAAGTTCATCACCTCTATGCCATTATCTAGGATTCTGGTAGATGTACCTGGGGTACTATCCAGATTGTGCAGAGCGCTTGTGCAGGTTTTGAGCATTTTCGGCAAACTTGATAGTACACACGCGTACACATCTGAACAGTCCACCGCTACTTACGTTGCAGTGAGATTAGCTTTTGTGGATTGTCCTTTTCCGGTATGCATGAAGAATCCAAGAGCTTGCCTGTCACCTTGGACCATCTCATTCTCGGCAGTACTGCACCGAGATTCTTGCACAACTGGCTAGGAACTAGCGGCAACAGTACTGTCTCTTCTGATTAATTTGGACGTTCTGGGCGCTATATAATCTGTGAGCGAGGCGAGCACATGCCAGGTTTCACAGATTCAGAGGAGGATTACCTCTACTGCATTGATCACTGGTTGTGTGTGGAGAAGCTGCCGACATGGCGGTGGTGGCTAGAGTGATGAAGGTTTTGCTGCTGCTTGTACTGTGGGGGTTGTTCATTTTCTGGACAGTGGAGTGGTGCATTTTTCCAACAGAGCGAGGGACCAAGTGGAAGAAAGATGCCATCAGCAGAACACCAAGCAACTTTCTCGATCTCAACGGTAAGAATCTCATACTCAAAAATGTATCCTCATAAAACTGGCGACTATGTGTACGAGGATGATCTTTGAATGCGAGATGACTTCCATCAGGGGTTTGGGGACAAGATATTCTGTTGGCATCGTCAGATGAAGGAAAGGAAGTTTAATTCCTTCATCTGAACCTTTGTTTTCATGATCTTTCAAATTAGCTGTTGTTTTCATGGCGAGTTGCATTAAGGGTGAAACTCCATATTGTATTGGTTTATCATTGTCAAGAGCTGATGATTCAAGTTAATTTCTGAAATAATGCCAAAAATATGGTCATGAAACTGGCAAGTTTTGTGAAGAGGATGAACCTTGAAATCAGTCCGCAAGCAGGATGACCTTGCATCAGGGGTTACGGTCAAGTTATTTTTTGTTGGCATCGTAACTTGATAAAGTAAAGGAATTTCTTGGTCTGAAACTTTGTTTGTGAGATCAGGAGCATCTCTGATACTATCTGTCTTGAAGATGAACTTGCATCTTGTCTCTGATGTACTTGGGGTCGGGGTCAAGAAGATATTGCACTATCATTGCCAAGTGACAGTGAAGAGTTGATGATGCAACTGAAATTATGAAGTGACATTGCAAATTATCATGAAACTGGCAAATTGATTGTCAACCTAGCTACAAATAAAGTAGACTTGCAACTTCTATGAGTATGATAACTGCTGTGAGGACCCTGTCTAAGCAAGATATCAAGGTTTTACATCAGTTTTTTGGTTCGCGAGGAGATATGCAATCCTCTTCATATGAGATATGTTATATAAGCATCCTCTTCAGAGACACTGGAAAGACGCCACATCATCATTATTCCTCGTCACCTCAGTTATGTAAGATTATGTGCTCATGAAACTGACTAACTTTGTTTGTCAAAGATGATAATAGAATTGCCATTGTTTTGTTTTGCAGCGCCATATTTCCTTATGTGGACGTTTCCGGTGCTCATTTTCGCTCTCTTGGCTCTTCTCTACCTCGAACTCGACCAACAATATCCTGAAAGGTAAACCACACGTTTCTCATGCAATTTTACGATCTCTACCGAAGTTTCAGATGATAAATAAAGGATCTCATCATAAAGAGTACACGATTCCTGATCATGTGCCATTCATTAACCCTTGGCAGGGAGAAGAGTACCAAAGAGCTGTCGAAGTGGGGAAGGACGTGGAGGATGGTATCAAGAGGGATGTGGACACAGCCTCTGCTTGTGAGAACACCGTTGGGGATACTGACTGCCATGGATCTGCTTGCTATCTGTCTGGTGGTGTTTGTAACGTTGTGGATCTTCTTCCAGCCCTTGGTTCCTGCTCTCAAGATTGTTGATGCCTCTACCATGAAGAGTGGCATTGAAAGGTAAATTTCCTAGTACATCTGAATTACTCAATACGTATGATTCTGAATTTAAATTTGATTTTTGGTGAATTTTCCTTTAAACTTACTCAATTCATTTCACTTTCTCATGCCACTAAGGATGACACCAATACATGACTCGAGTTGGCTTGCTTGCAAAAGAGCTGCTCTGTATCGTATAAATATCTGCTCTGCATGCTCTGCATGATTAAATGTGTCCGTGCACACTATTCTACGAGAGCTTGGCTTTTGACAAGATGATCCGTATATTTAAGTAATAACTGGCAATGATATCTAAAAAATTTGAAGTTCTGGGTTTCAGAACTAAAGGTGAACTTGACACCTTGGGGTCTTATCCCCATCGGTAACCTTCGAGTCCAAAAAAATGGAGATTCGGGCCTAATTAGACGCACACCTTATCTTCCCAGATAGTTAGGCATGAGATATGATGTTTGTATATTGAGGATTTTATTGATTTCCAAGAGTCTATTTTTTCATGTGCAGGTGGATGATCAAGGTGGGGAGAGTGGGCACTTGGACAGGGCGGGCTTTCTACTTACCCATGGCACTGCTTTTCATCCCAGTTTCAAGAAGCTCCCCATTCTTGCGCTTAGTGAACGTGCCATTTGAGCACGCAGTGAGGTTCCACAGATGGCTGGGACACTTCACCCTGCTCATTCTCTTGCTCCACTCAATCACCTTCTCTTTGCACATCTACTACACCGGTGGTGGCAGCGCAAAATCGGTATGTATGACTGCCTTTTGCAACATTATTTACTTAAACCCTTTTTACTAATGGTATTTTGAACTTGTGATAGATTCTAGCTTCATTTTCATTCTGCAGTACCTAATTCTGAAATCTGGCAACCTGAAGTATCATATTACATGTATTATATTCCCATCAAATTTCTTACGGTACCATCAAATTACAATTACATATTTCACATTTGAATGTCAATTCCATGACCCCGGGCAACGGGGTAACTCTCTTCAAAGGATATGAACCACATGTGAGAAAGGGATATTTTCAGGGGGCTATGATTTAATGTGCATATTCATGGGGCATTTCATATATGTGATGAACATTTCTGGAATATTTATACTATGTTTCCGATACAATTTTATAGTACGCCCATTTATGTTAAATATGTAATAAATGCTACTCCTTTGGATGTGTTCCACTTTATATGTTTTGGCACCTGGTCTTTAAATATCTTACGAAGATTGACCTCCCCGTGTGCCATGAACGGATGCGCCGGTAGAGATATAGTTTGGTTGTGAAGTAGGCTACTGTAGTTTTATGTTGATTGCAGTAATTCTGAGCCATGGTACCAACGTTGGTTGCTTTTTGCAGATATTTGAGTGGAAAGATTTTGGAGTGTCCAACTTGGCAGGAGTGATCTCCATGCTCGCAGGGATTGTGTTGTGGGTGACCTCTTTGGAGCCCATCCGAGCTCGATTCTTTGATGTTTTCTACATCACGCATCACATGTACATTCTCGTGTTTGCGTTCGGGGTTTGGCACGTCGGCGATTTCGCGAGCTTCTACTTCTTAGGAGGAGTGTTGCTGTTTTTCATCGACCGGTTCATCCGCATGGTGCAGTCGCAGCAAGCTGTCAGTATTCTCTCCGCACGGGTTTTGCCGTCTGGATATGTGGAGCTTAAATTCCCCAAATCTCCAAGTAAGCGCTTGATCTTGCGTCTATTAGTTCTAAAAATGACCTTTGAAACTGTACACCTAAATTTCTAATTCACACACACAAATAGTATCAGTGAATTCCTTTCAATGTCCTCTTTCCAAGCATGTTCTTCCTCAGACTTTGCGATAAAACAAATCACTAAATTCATTGAAGCCTTACAAACGTTTTAGAATCAACCGCTCTACAGGGGAGGGTTACCACCGCAGGCGTGTAATGTTTTCATGCTTGCATAAAAACATATGACACTCATATGATTCTCATGTGTATCATATATATGACCATACTCATCTGTGAATGGCTTCATTTTGTGTGCTTTATTCAGGTCTGAGGTACAGTGCATTGGGATTCCTGTATGTTAGAATTCCTGGCATCTCCAGCTTCCAGTGGCACCCATTTAGTACAACCTCCAGCTCCATGCAAGGGACGAACGAGATGTCGATCTGCATCAAACCTTTGGGCGCATGGACGAAAGATGTTCAAAAGCTTATCGAATCTGCCAACTCCTCAACCAAGTTACAAGACCCCAAATCGGCTGCGGCCTGCGCTTTCGGGTTTCAATTGTTCGCCGAGGGTCCGTATGGGCCTCAAAAGGACTACTTCCTGAGGTACATATCCTTTCCTGATCACAGTGCTTCACACATCCGTGCTGTTGTAAAATAGAATGGACATTATGCCGTTCGGCGTTTCAGATATGTTATATAGCAAGCGGTTATCATTTTCAGAAGCTTTTCATGCATGCAGAATCGTTAATGTGGAGATATAGAATTCTCACCTCGGTGAAATTTAGCACAATAGTTTTGATCCTCAATTCCCTCTCTAACACACCACTCGCACACGCCGAACGTTTCGGAACGTCAAGGACCCTCCGGCGCAAGTTGGGGAGCAACCTTTTCGTGCACTTCAAGTGAGACCACCGAGAATGTCCGAAGTGCCGATCGCGGTGCTCTACGACGTTCGACGACTCCCAAACACACAATAATATGAAAATATGAAAGGCCAAGTTACCTTCCTCGCTTCAAACCCCGGCTTGCGATTGCTGACACCTTTATTGGTTTCTCATCTTCGTGTGTGAGTCATGGCATTCTACCATAACACTTCGCCCGAATGTAGGACGTTTGGGAACGTTGGACGTCTTAGAAAAACGTCTCAAACATTCGGCGTGTGCGAGCTAGCGGTGTATAGATCAGCATCTTGCAAAGTATGCACTGGTGTATCTTGGGCGAGATTCTGTTTGGGCACTCTAGAAGTTCGGCTGAATCTGAAAGAGAACAGGAGAGTGGACTTTAAGAATGCTTTGAAGATTACAATGAGAGCGGTGCAAGAATATTGGAATTGAGCAATATACTTCGATAGTGATGATGTCGACGATGATGGTTTGGAGGTTTAATTGATGAAGGTGTTGCGTGATTTTGTGTTACAGATATAAAACGTTAGTGCTAGTGGCCGGAGGGATTGGCATTACCCCTTTCATAGCAGTTCTCCGAGACCTGCTGTGCCGTCACCGGCAAGAGAATGACTCAAACCAACATCTCCCGAGCAAAGTGCACCTCATTTGGTGTGTCCGCAGCGCATCAGAGCTCCAAACACTAGAATCCCTATCCCCCTCCCTGCTCTTCCCGGACTACGCCACCGGCAAACTCAACATCGATGTCAAAGCGTACATCACTCAACCGAAGCTCACATCCAGCAAAACCCTGGATCGGATCACCAGCACCGAAATTTTCCCAACCTCAAAGACGATGAGCACGAGAGGCGAAGTTTCGGATGTGAGGAACAGTAACTTGTGGTTCGCTGCCATAATCGCAGCCGCTGCAACGGGGACTATGTTGTTCCACGGAATTTTCCACCTTTACGTGGTGAGGCCGAACCATCATACTATCGCCCCATTTTTCTATGAGCATGGGTCCCCACATGCTGTGCTAGGGCCGCAAGGCAAACCGTTTCCAACGTGGGCAACAGTTTCATTACTTTTCATAAGCATGTTTCTTGGAATCGTGGTTTGTGGCGGTGCGGTTATGTTTGCATGGATGAGATTGCGAGGGAGAACTGCCGGTGGAAGCAGCGAGGCGATCGAAAGTGGGACAAATCTTGCAGACATTGAGGGGAATAATGCAAGTTTGTTGCATCAGGCTCTCATCACCGAAGGATCTCGGCCTAACCTTGCAGGTAAATCAATTCTCCATCATCTCCACCTTGAGTCATCCTTCATCGTAAGGTAGATGGGTCTGAAATCGTTGCTTTTTCTGACTAGCCCACAGTCCTCCCCTAGGATATGGGAACGCGCGATTAGTACGAGATGGTCTAGCAAATCAAATCGAGGCCATAACCAGTTTTCCTCATAATTTTCAGAGGGTTTCAGTGCTCATATGAATATTCTATTCATTATCAAAGTGAATATTCTCATGCTCGTTAATAAGTGATATAGGCGCCCCAATTTATGTTGACTATAGAACCCAGTTATCATATTTTGAACACATAGCCAATCTCTGTCAAACGCAGTCTTTTTTGGTATTCGTTCTTGGCCCGTTTTTGTAGGCACACCAAACCATATACTGCTGAAATATAGGTGTCCGATTACGAGAATTAACGGTAACAGCCATGCCTTCCTTATCACGAGCCATTCATAATTTGCACGATCCCAGATACATGATCCCTTTCAAGAGCTGGATACTAAAGGGGGATCGGTGGAATTTTGCAGAAATCATACCTACCATGTGCACTACAACCGATGAGGATGTTGGAGTGCTTGTATCTGGATCAAGTAGCATGCAGGAAGCTGTGGCCAGCACATGTCGATCACATAATTTCCGGAACTTGGGCCTCAACCAACTCCATTACCACTCCATCAGCTTCGATTTGTGACCTCACTCATGTATCTCCAGCTGAGAAGCTGAGACATGAGCATGAGCATGAGCATGTGTGTACAGATCTTGCCTTTTCGTGAATCTAAAGCTCATGTCTCGGGCTTCAATGTAAGTGTTGCAGTCAACCCAAAGGATCAAGGTTGACCAGAATTAATAATGTTCAAGCAGATCTTAAAAACATCATGAATGATGTCTAATGATGTCTAAATTTATGTGCAAAGATCTGCATTTGGCCGGGGCCAAGCTAGATTATGTACTCCAAATGATTACTAGCTTTGTGAGGTCCAACATGGTGTGGAAGTTTGTGGTTATTGGCAATAATTAAAGCAAGCATATACATACTTTGTAAAGTCCACCTTCGTGGATGAGATGATCTCAAACAACTATGGAAATTTTTTCAGTCTTAGACTTTTTGGCCCATTGATTACTTGGTGCTGATATGTCTTGTGGCACATGCTCAATATAATTCACAAGGAATTTTGGACAATTTGCACATGGGGAAGGATGTTGGAAAGTTGAATCTTACTGAACAGAGGGTGAGGTCTATTCCTCAAAGCATGCACCTCAAATTTCAAATCATTTGTAACGTCTAATTTTGAATTTGGAAAAAGTTCTTAGTTTCTGAATCTATAAAGATTTTTTGATGAATCAATAAAGGCGCATTTGTAACCTTTATTGCTTGAAATGAGCTTGGGATTGATCATCTCCCTCTATATATAAAGAAACATTTGAATACTTGTTGATTTCATATATTCTATATTTTACATTGACTACAAAGTGATGTTAGCAACGCTATGGAATAAAAAAAAAATTGTTGGCAATTATTCTAATGATTAAACTAACCCACATTCAACACCATCCACCCAATGAAAAGTTAGAAAATGGACAAAACTACAACAGTCATTTGTACGTCTCAAAAAATAAAACTACAAAACCCACTTAAGCTAGTATGCATGCATGTCACCTCATAGTATGCCCTTCAAAGATATGTTCTTATTACTAGGCTCTTGACCATAAGAAATATGAATCAAGAATTGCAAGGTGTCCCCAAGTTCTTCATGTTTGTAGCCTTTTAATACTTATTGTAGGACAAGCACTTAGCAATTGATTGGTTTTGGGTGTTTTCTAGTGTATTGAAATATGCATTGTAAGACTTAAGATTGGGAAATTTGGTTAGAAATTTTCAAACCATTGTAGTTAGGTTTTAGGGTTTCATATAAATATATAAGTCACTTGGAGAATAATTCAAATATTTGTACTAGAACTGACAACTAATTATGACAACTTTGTAAAATCAAGGGGAATGTCCCAACCATTCTATCTCCAATGAAGGGAGCAAACAATTTAATATTGTTCAAGTCATCCAATTTAATGAATTTCACAACTCTCAAATGCAATGGAAAAACACATGCAACAACCATTGATTACATAGTCCAATTGTCTAATTTTGAGTTGCCTTTTCTTGAACTAAGACCAAGGGCAATGTAGTCATAGTCAATGGTCAATTGCATCTTTGGTGTCACGTGAGGTGACATCGGGGGCTAAGTTACGTCAATTTAGGAGTAAATGGACTCCATTAGGAGTCCATGTGTGTTGGGATGAGTAACGGACTCCATTGGGAGTCCTAGTTAGTTGTTCATCCACTCCATGGATGAACTCCACATAGGATTGGGGTTGTATGGAGAGGAAGGCCTCTTGACTTGCCATTGTTGTCAAGTCAAGTCTTGTGAGTGTGTTTTGAGAGAGAGAGAGCTTGTTGTTGCTTTCTCATGGCTATGGTGTAGTAGATTATGAGTAAAGCCTTTGCATTCTTTCTCCACCACTTGCATTCTTGGATTCTCCCTTCGTGGAGTGAGAGATAGCTTGACTCTTGTGTGTGAATTTTAGAGTTTCTTAAGCTTTGTAAGGAGACATTTTAGTTTCTTAAGCTTGGAGAGAGAAACCACGTACTTGACAACAATTCGACTCAAATTTTTCATTTTTGGTTGTATTTCTGAGCTAGAATGGCCCAGTAATGAGAGCAAATGAGTGATACAAGTGTTTGAAAGCTTAGTTTGTCATTTCTTGCAACCCTCAAGAAGATTTTGAGAGAACTCTTCCCATTTTTCTTTTGTTGTCTCTTTGTATTTTCTTCAATTGTTGATGGTTGAATCTTGAGATTCCATTTAGTCTCAAGATTCTCAAGTCACATTTTCTTGCTTGCAAATTGTGAAAGCAAAGTTTAATTCAAACACAAACACAAACCAAAATTAAAATCCAATTTGTTTTTAATTTTGGTTGAGCTCCGGACGGATCCGGAGCTCACCGGACCCTCTTGGAGCTCCTGGAGCTCATGGAGCTCCAATTCTGGGAGGACCGGGGGCGGGCGGCGCAGGCCAGGCCGGGGCGCAGCGGAGCGGGCCGGGTGGGCGGGCGTCGGCCGGGCGGACGCCAGCCAGGCCGGGGCGCAGCGGAGCGGGCCGGGTGGGCGGGCGTCGGCCGGGCGGACGCCAGCCAAGCCTGGCTGGCTTAAGGAAAGCTTAAGGCTTACCTTTGTTTTTGTTTTTGTTTTTTTTATTTTTATTTTTATTTTTATTTTTATTTTTTTTAAAAATAAAAAATAAAAACAATTATTTTTACTTTTTACTTTTTATTTTCACATTTTTACTTTTCCCTTTCAAACTTGGCATTTGACTCTCACAAACTTTGAGGTTCAAATTTGGGGGCATACTAGCTCCGATTGGAGTGAAATTTGAGCCTATCTTGTGTGAAATTTGCCAAGGAATCCAATGGTGTAATTGGATTGTTGATTGGAATTCAAAATCATTGCTGAAATTATTAATTTTCAACGCTGATTTTTGTTTTTGGGAGCAAATTAACTCCGAACGGAGTGAAATTTGAGCCTAATTTGTGTGAAATCTTCCTAGGAGTCCATTGGTGCAATTAGTTTGTTGATTGGAGTCCATAATCACCTTGGAAATTAACATTTTCAACGCTGATTTTTTAATTTTAATTACCAATCTCAAACCTTTGCACAATTTTGGAGTTCTGGGGGCCTAAATAAACACTTGGCATTTGGCAAGGGATTGCCATTTAGATAGCCCGCAACAGGTGCAGGTTGCCATTACCTTGTAGATAGTTGCCGGTACTCAAGTGATTATTTTATGGTGCAAACTAGGAGCCGATATTATCGATCTCCATCACCAGATTACTTGGAGGACGTGCATACCACAAATCTTGAGCCAGAGGTAGATACCAACGAGGCTTTTAAGCCTATTTCGGCGTTGGATACTACTAGTAGGCTTCGGATTTGGAGTGTCGGCACGTTCGACGAAATGGAGGACAATCGCCACAATTCAGTACGTGATCGGTTTTCAGGTCGAGCTGGGGGCATTTCCTTGCCCGATTGGAAACTCCGGTTTCGTACCTGGATTAAGGAGAAACGCCAAAGGTCTTCCAATTTCAATGATTGGTATGCCTTTGAACTTCTGCCTCAGCATTTGGAGTATGAGGCACTCCAAACTTACGAACACTGGACAGAGGGTCATCAGCGACAACTTCGGGAGGTGGAGCAGTATTGGGAAGCCCGGGTTGAGCTTATTTCAGCCCTTAAAGATGGGGCGGTTGCTACCTTAGCTTCACCCACCTTAAAGGAGGAGGAATCGCCGGAGGAGTCTAAGGACAAAGAACTGGCACTTGGGCCAATGGTGGCTAGCAGTAGCACGGCAACCCTTTCGCGGGTGGCACGTGCTACACAGGTAGCATTGACGGCTGTTGGTCCACCACCTCCATTTAACCCCCTTTCTGAATTTGTCGCACATTTGGAGGTGGAGTATGATGGATTTCGGCGAGACCAGATGCAGCGCATCCAGGATTTCCGCCGAGAGAAGGATAACACTCCACGGACCATGTATACGCGACTCGCACGCTTTGCTGTTGAGTCGGGAGGTGTTTTTGCTGAGAGTCAACTTGTCAAATTTTTTTTGTCTAAGATTGACAAGCGGCTACTTGAGTTGGCATCACCTCGGATTATCCTCGACTACGAAGGCAGAGCTACGCTTGCACAAGCGTTTGCCGTGGTTGAGAGATGTGATCGGGCTCTCTGTCAACACGATGCCACAGACATAGTATCTTGGATGACAGAGAGTACGAAATCAAGAAGAATTGTCACAGCTACTAGTAGTTTAGCTGAGACTCAACCCGTTAAGGAGCAAAGGATTTTGCATTGTTGGGGTTGTGGAGAAGCTGGTCATTCGAAAAATTATCCCAATTGTCCTAAGAAGAAGAAAACAGCCTTTGGGAAAATTAAAACAAAAGATAGAATTAGTAAAGGCAGGGGACAATTCTAAGAAGAGACAATTGAAATGTAACCATTGTGGTGGCACTAATCACGATGTGGATCATTGTTTCCAACTTCATCCTAAGATGCGGCCTGCCAGTTATGTCACTGGCAGATCTCCACGGGAGCAGAGTCTGGAGGCTAAGGTTGCAGAACTTGAGCAAAAACTCAAATCTTCTGCGTCTTTTGCTCAGATTTCTGAGCCGCATGTGGGTGGTGGCACCTCGGGTTCGGACATGTATATGTTTGGAGCAGCTGGAGAGGTGGTGGCGGCGGCTTCTACTCGCTCACAAACATTGGCAGATTCGATGGCTTCCACGAGTGGTGGTAGCAACGAGGTGCTACATCCTCGCCATGCTGGACCAGCTGATCAAATTGGTCAAGCACGTTTACCTCTTTCATTTGGATTGGTAGACATCACTGTTGTTGGGGCTAAAAACCCTGTACCTTTGAGAGATGGGGATTCCATCTCGAAGGATGTTACGCAGGCATTGGCAAATAAAATTCTCCATATGCCAATTTTCTCGGGTTCGGAGTTTATGGCTTCGGATTTCAAGCCTGCTGCAACTTTTCATTTAGCTAGGAGAATGTTAGGAGGTAAGGCGGATTTGCCATCCCTTCAAGTATCCCAAGCTGTGGTTGACGTACCTGTGGCTGAGGAGGTGGAGGACTTAGCCAATTTGCGAGCGAGTCTGGTGGATGCGGCGATCATTGCTTTTGGTAAGCAAACTGATATTCTTCCATCATCAATTTCAGCAGTGGATACGTCATTTTCGAATTTTGCGGCGGGAGCGGCATATCTTGCAGACATTTCTGCAAGGCCTGCTCGCGAACGGCATAATTTGCAACCTGGAGTTGTACGGCTGGTGAACGACAAATCTTTGTTTGTCGTTTCATGCACGGATGTGCCTACTATCCGTGCTACACCACTGAGAGTTATGATGGATTCCGGTGCTCAACCGGTTATGATTGGCAAAAGATTTGCTGACAGTCTTGGATTGACGCCAGCAAGCTTGGATCTTTGTCCATTCACTATTGTGACTTCAGTAGGGGGCATTGAACGTGCAACAGGTTACACCAAGGCACCTCTACGTTTGATTTTTCATGTGGGGACAGGGCCTACTTACACTTATTTGTCAATGAAGTGTGTTGTTACTAATGCTACCAACTATGATATACTTGTTGGTCAGCAAGCTCTTTACCCACTTGGCTTTGGTTTGGATAATTGGACGGAAGAGGCATGGATTAGACCGGGATGGTCCACTGGAGATGGCAGGAAGGTATTTATTCCCGTCACATTTACAGCCACTGCTATGACTATGGTTGCGGAGGCAATGTTTGGTTGCAGCGGTTCAGTTGCAGATTTGCCTTGTGCTCTAGTTTTATTGGAGGAAACAATGGACTACACTTGTAATGCGGCAGAACAACAATTTTTACCATCTTTTCAAATTCATACTCGACATTTCAAGGATCCACCTCCACCATGGCGAACTCCTAAGGAGTTATCCGACCATTGTCGACACATTGTAGCGGATTTGGAGCTTTGAGAGGCACCTCCAACTTCATCCTCATTTTCTTTTGCTCAACCCATTCGTTGGCAACCATCACCTGAAGGTATTGTCCTTGTAGAGATCTTTGGAGGCATTGGCACAGGTTTGGCGGCAGTGTTGGAAGCTGGAATTACAGTTTGGCGATATATTCATATGGACAATGGGTATGCAGCCAACAGAGCCGTCCGACACCACATCCAACAATTGTTGTTGAGATACCCCGCACAATTATCAGCCTCTGCCATTCATGGATGTTGTGATCAACTTCCTCAAAATGTCACTATAATTAGTGACGAGGATTTGAGAAGGTTGGGCCACGTGGATTTGATTATTGCAGGATGGCCTTGTCAAGGCCATTCGCGGGCAGGAACTGGCCAGGGATTGGATGATCCTAGGTTTAGTTTGTTTGCGGATTTGATGCGATTGACGCAATGGTGGTTTACCCACCAATCAACTCCGCCAGGGTACATTTTTGAAAATGTACCATTATTGGGTGATACCCGGCACAAAGTGGTGAAGGATGGTGAGTACATTAACCAAATTCTGGGTACTCCAACATTTCTGGATGCTGCATCTTTGGGATCCTTTGTTCATCGGCCTCGTTGGTTTTGGACCAACTTGGTACCACCTCGGGTGCTTTCAGTGGCGATTGCCCGCATTCCCCGCCTTAAGGATCGCAATGTGGATGACATTTTAGATGATCATCGTGTTTTCTTGGCAGTTACCAAGGATGACACCTTGCCATTTGCATTAATTAACAAGGTGGAAATTCCGAGAGGTGCACTACCTACTTTTGTGACATATTCACAGTCTTTTGCATTTCGATCTCGTGGACCTGACATGATTTGGGATTCAAAATCCCAAACTTATGAGGAGCCTACGGCAGATGAGCGGGAACGCGCCATAGGTTTTCTTACAGGTACTACGGCTGCTCACGGGCTTCAGGAAGGTCAGAGACGTTTCCTATTGGGGCAAGCTATGGATCTTAATAGCATTGTGTGGATAATTGCAATTTATCTTGCTGCTCAACAACGTATGGATGACCAATTGCTTACTCTGAGGGCAGAGAACAATGGTCAGGGGGCAATGGAGCCGCAATCCAAGGATCACATTGAGGTCAATGACACCGAGGGATTATTTCCTTTGAAACTTCAGGTTGCGGAAGAGCTTTGAGCCCAACGTGTTTTTTCGGCTTTGGCCCAAGAGTTTGGGAAGTTGGAGGCCCATAAAATGTTTTCACTTCTATTTCTTGGTGATACTTCATATGTGGGTAGTTATTTAGCTACACAAACTGATTGTAGTGGAGAGGATACGCATTTGGATTCAAGTACAGATGATGGGGGCAAAGGTGTTGCCCTCTCCACGGACTAGCAATCACAAGCTGTGCTGGCACCAAGTGGAAATCCTTCTATGAAGAAGGAAACCACGGAGTTTGACGATTGGCCAATTGAAGTGGGGCCAAAGCTTACTGGTGCCGAAGCACGAAAGGTACGGGCATTTATTCCCTCTTACCATAATTGTTTTGCCTTTAGTCTTCATGATCTTGAAGGATATAAAGGTAAACCTGTTCATATTCAACTCGAGGACGACCACCCTATTTTCAGACGGCCGTACAGACTTAGTACCTCTGAAAGGTTGGGTGTTCAAACTCGATGTCAAGAGTTATTGGCAGCGGAATTGATTGAACTCTCCAATGGAGAGTATGCTTGTGCCACGGTTATGCCGTCAAAGAAGGATATCTTTGGCAACTGGACGGAAAAACGGATGTGTGGTGATTATCATCCAGTCAACCGCAAGACCAAGTCGGATCGATATCCAATGCCGATGCCGGAGGAGTTGTTTGATGCACTGGGATTTTCTAGAATCTTCAGCACCCTGGATTTGAGGTCTGGTTATCACCAATTACCTTTGTTGTTGGGTGATCGGGTGAAGACCGCATTTTGGGAAATTGATAAAAATGGCAATGATCAACTTTATCATTGGAAATTTCTGCCATTTGGTCTCAATAATGCACCAGCTGAATTTCAGCGGGTGATGAACAATTATTGGTTGATTTGCCGTTTGCTAGATGTTACATTGATGATGTTATCATCTTTAGTAATAGTCCACAGGATCATGTGAGACATTTGCAAGCGGTATTTGAACAACTTCAACGGTGGGGACTCCGTTTATATCATGGAAAATGTAAGTTTTTCCATGATCAATTGCCCTATTTAGGCCACATGATTGTTCCTGGCGGTCTTGGTGTGCAACAGGCGAAGGTGGATGCTTTGCACAAAATTCCCGCACCTAGTGATGTACCACGGCTTCGTGCATTTCTAGGATTGGCAAATTATTATAAGAGGTTTGTCAAAAACTTTAGTTTGATTGCCAAACCTCTTACCATTCTCACGGGGAAAGACCAACCATGGATTTGGAGTCGGGAACAACAACAGGCATTTGATACATTGAAGCAGAGGCTCGGTTCAGCGCCAGTGCTTCGACGCCCGGATGTGTCTAGAGCTTTTCAATTGCACACGGATTGGAGTGCAGCGGGATTGGGAGTGGTATTGACACAGAAAGATGAAAAGGGAAAGGAAGATGTGGTGGCTTATGCATCTGGAAACAATAATAGTGTTGAATCTAATTATTCTTCTTATGAAGGCGAGGCCTTGGCGGCCGTTTGGGCCATTGCACATTTTCGACCTTATTTGTATGGGCAAAAGTTTACTTTGGTGACTGATCATCAGCCTTTAAAATGGCTTATGGAATCAGATAAGCTCACCGGGAAACTTGCTAGGTGGGCATTGTTACTTCAGGAATATGATTTTGAAGTTGTTCACCGAGCAGGAATTGCCAACTTGGATGCAGACGGATTGTCTTGCAATCCAAGTCCTTCAGATGAGGATTTAATTGGAGCCAGGTGGCATGGAGATTGTGATCGTGAGGCAATGCCGGGTTGGCATGCTGCCACATATCTCACAATGATGTCAGAATTGGCTGCTGAGATCCTTGTGGAAGAACAAGATGAGGAGGTTGATAAATCTCTTGTTGTTAGTGATGTGTGGGAAGACCAGGCGGTCTTGCACAAACTTCAACAAGGGATATTTCCTCTTGGACTATCTGCTATGGAGCGAGATAGAGTTAGTCATCGAATAACAAGGTTTCGTTGGGCAAACAGCTTGTTATTTTGTGTGTGGCCAAACGGAACGAGGCGTATCGTTCCAAGGCCAGATCAAAGAGCTTCTTTAGTGCGGCAAGTGCACGAGGAGCTTGGACATTTTGGAGTGCGAAGGACACACTCTATGTTGCGCAATCAATATTGGTGGACTGGTATATATCAACAGGTTGCCACTTATGTTTCTCGGTGTGAAGTATGTGACCGGGTTAGGTCAAGTTTTAATACTTTATCACCTCAACTTCAACCTTTACCTATTATGGGCTTGGGATATCGTTGGTCTTTGGATTTTGCCGGACCGCTTACTATCACTCCACGTGGCTCCAAGTATGTGCTTGTGATGGTGGAGCATTTTAGTAAGTGGATTGAACTCGTGGCTCTTCCCCAAAATTCCTCAGAATTGGCGGCTATGGCATTTCTTGATCGAGTTTTGGCACGGTTTGGAGCACCTGCAGAGGTGTTGACGGATCAAGGGAGAGAATTTCTTGGATCTTTCGAGGCTTTGTGTACCAAGGCTTTGATTGATCATCGAACAACTTCCAGAGATCACCCTGAGGCAGATGGCTTAGCTGAACGAGTTGTTCAGACGGTTAAGCGCGGTTTGCAGAAGTATGAATTGCTTCATGGCAACCATCGCGATTGGGACTTGATGTTACCATGGATAGCAATGGGTTATCGTTTCAGCAGGCAAGCATCTTTGGCATCCTATAGTCCTTACCAACTCTTGTATGGACGGGAACCAATTTTACCTAGCTCGGTGCGAGAGAAATTGGCTCCCGTGGTAAATTTGGATGATCCAAATGTTTGGGCTCAATGTCTTCATGACCGAACAGCGTTCTTCCAAAAGGCCATGCCTATGGCTATGGAGAACTTAAATATTGCTCAACATCGTGATACATTACGGTATGTCTGGATCCGCAGTGGAGTTTATCGACCTCAGGTTCGTAGATTTTCCAAGGGGGATTATGTTTACTTGCAACGGGAGGCGCCTACGACATTGGATGTCAAGGCTGGGCGCACTATTTTTCGAGTAAAAGATGTTTTGCCAAATGGTATATTATTGCTTGAAGGCAATGATGGATGGGAATGTCGTGAGCATTCAAAGAATTGTGCTCCATGTCACCTTCCCATCGACGGCTCTCTGCATCCCGAATTGGCGGTTGTACCACAGGGTCTGCCTTGTTATGTTTGTGGAGAGAAGAAAAGAGCTGCAACAATGTTATTGTGCAACCAATGTCAACGTGGATGGCACATGGCATGTTTGACACCTCCCCTTTTTACTCTTCCTTCTGGCAATTGGGTTTGTCCTCGTTGTCGGAAAGCCTCTCATTCCGTGGCCGTTAATGGTCATGATTGAGAATTTTGTGGATGTATACCACATGTTTTAGTGGTGAAGTTGTTATTTAGTTGGTTGGAAATTTTATGGAATTAAGATCACATTGAAAGAGTTATCTAAGAATTCAACATTAATTGTTGAAGGCGATTAAGGATGGGGCTCACATTGCACTCAGCCTACAGTTCTTGGATTACTTTGTCAATTACGAGTTTAATTCCTTCGATTACTACTACCCAATTAAATATGTATAGATGTAGCAACAACTTCATCATGTTCAACAACTCTACCGATGAGTGTGTTTGTTCCTAGCCGATTGGAGGGGCTCCTTATCTGCTAGTGGAGGCACTTGAAGAGGTGGTTGTTTAGCATTTTAGTTTGCTATTTTATTTTGCTAATTGATGTTGACAACGACACTCGATCTGTTGTGTTTAACGATCTTAGTTTACACGACAACTGTCACGTGAGGTGACATCGGGGGCTAAGTTACGTCAATTTAGGAGTAAATGGATTTCATTAGGAGTCCATGTGTGTTGGGATGAGTAACGGACTCCATTGGGAGTCCTAGTTAGTTGTTCATCCACTCCATGGATGAACTCCACATAGGATTGGGGTTGTATGGAGAGGAAGGCCTCTTGACTTGCCATTGTTGTCAAGTCAAGTCTTGTGAATGTGTTTTGAGAGAGAGAGAGAGAGCTTGTTGTTGCTTTCTCATGGCTATGGTGTAGTAGATTATGAGTAAAGCCTTTGCATTCTTTCTCCACCACTTGCACTCTTGGATTCTCCCTTCGTGGAGTGAGAGATAGCTTGACTCTTGTGTATGAATTTTAGAGTTTCTTAAGCTTTGTAAGGAGACATTTTAGTTTCTTAAGCTTGGAGAGAGAAACCACGTCTTGAAGAGGTGGTTGTTTAGCATTTTAGTTTGCTATTTTATTTTGCTAATTGATGTTGACAACGACACTCGACCTGTTGTGTTTAACGATCTTAGTTTACACGACATTGGAATAAATAACTAGGATCTAAGTCAATATGGACAAAAGACTTGTCTAGTAATAAGAATGCATCTGAGATTTTTTTTGCACAAGTTAAAATATATACATAATAAACCAGTTTATTTGGAGGAAGAAACTAGAAGAATATGATGAAATTCTTAATACTACATACTTTGATAAGCAATATGGTCAAACATTTTCTCTAGATGTGTAATTTTTCATAAAATAGCACAATATACATGCAATTAAGAATGCTACAACAAGACATGCAATCCACATATAGAATTACATTATGTCATCTCTATCATAGGGATTCTCATCCCTTCCAATCTGTGAAAGTACAGCTCCCAAAGCAAAATCCGAGGCATCAGTCTCCACTTTCATTTGTCTCCATTCTTGATTTGTACGAGATTATAAGCACCACGTAGGTCAATCTTGGTAAAAACCTTCGCACTCCCGAGTTGTTCCAAAAGTCCAGAGATCAAGGGGATAAATAACGATTCTTCTTTGTCACCTTGTTGAAACCTCGATAATCCACGTACATTCATAATGAGCCATCATTCTTCTTCATAATAGAATAGGCGCTCTAGCTGGTGACTTAGAGTAGCGAATGAAGTTTTTGGCCAGATTCTCGTCAATATATTTCCATAATTTTGCCAACTCTATTTGTGATAGGTTGTAAATCGAGCTTAAAGGCGGTTGTGTTCCTTCTTCCAAATCATTTGCACAATCATATGGACGGTGCTCTAGAAGTATGTTGGCATTCTTCTTCAAAATCACATCTTTAAAATCCTTATATTGCTCCAGAATACTGGTTGTTGAGGTCTTCTCTTCACTAGTTGGAGCCACATAGATGGAAAATGGTGTGCCTTCCTTAGACGATCTTACAAACGCCTCTGCTTCAATGAAGAGGGGTTTCTTTATTCGCGGTTTTCTAATATGTTTGATAGATTTTCTAACATTGTTACTGTCTGGATGGTCCAAGGGGAAGGGGATAGTCATCTTCCACAACTTTCAGTCTACAGATGGATGGTATTTTTTTAACCAAAAGATACCAAGAATAATAGGATTTGATGGGGTTCTAATAACATTGAAGATAATGTGGCTACCATGGCCTTTAAATATCACCTGCAAAGGCATTGTTTCATGTGTATCATTGCCTGAGGACAAAGGTCGTCCATCTATCACTTCTACATGGATGGGTTGAGATTTTTGAATTAAAGGGAATTTGTGACTCTTGACAAATTCTTCATCTAGAAAATAAGCATATGCTCCAAAATCTAACAAAACAATGGTTTTAAGTTTCTGAGGACCAAAATACAAGGGAATTATAAA
This sequence comes from Polytrichum commune, assembly GCA_950295325.1. Lineage (NCBI taxonomy): Eukaryota > Viridiplantae > Streptophyta > Polytrichopsida > Polytrichales > Polytrichaceae > Polytrichum > Polytrichum commune. The sequence goes on from OX485804.1 coordinate 3,480,677, forward strand.
ACAAGGTGCAGGTTGACTGGAAAGAGAGGAACTTAAATGTTGTTGTGAAACTGAGTTGTCCAACCGCACGGTTCCTATTCTGGCTAGGCATCTTCGTTTTCCTAGACTATGATAATGTTGGTCTTGATAATACGTTGATTTGGCTATTTTGGGCAGTTAGGGATTTTGTGACCTCCTCTGCAGCAATACAAACATAGTCCTTCTTCCATCCGACGTTACTTCTCTTCCGGAATAAGATGTTTGACATGTATTGTGTCAATTTGCATATTTGTAACCTCCGAATGAGAACTCGGGTTGCGTGCTGACATAGATGAGGTTTGTCGGGTCGTCTGCTCCCTTGAAGGAGTCTATGATCTCTGGTCCTAGGGACGTTGGAAGAGTTGGTTGCAGCAATTGACCGCTTCATTAATAATATATGATTATTTTTAGTCACAATACAACTAATAGTCATCGTTAATGGACAAATGTATTTGTCATATAATTACAAGTAGTGAAGATCATGTAGTCATGTAAATACATAACATGATTAATTCTAGTAAAAAAATAAAACTACACATAACTAAATATAGTCACATAAGTATGACTACAAATAATAAGAAATGACAAAAGGTCGAGGGACAACCCAAAACGAGGTATCAAAACCCCATGGGAAACGAAAATTGTTTGATATGACCGTAATCATTATTTTGTCTAAAGCGACTGGTCCGACATAACCAAGTTGAGGACCAAAAATGATGCTAGTCATCTATACACTTTCTTACTTATATTAGTCATAAACTCTAGTCAATTTGTTTGTTTTCCTTGTAGTATACATTTAATTTCAAATTGACTAAAACAAGGTCTATAAAATAACGTTATTTTTTATAGAACTTTAAGGCTAGGCTAAGTGACCATAGATAATTAAGTTTTTTACCCATTTTTGACACTCTTAATCTAACACACATGCTACCAACTTAAGTTGAGCCCTCTTTGCTTGCATTCACATTCTCATTTTTGTTGTTACAACAAGCCAATCAATCAATTTGACCACGTTCCTTCTCTTATCCACCCAGTTCTATCTCATGTTGTAGGAGCCTTGTCACGTACCTCAATACAAGAACAATTACTTTTTAGCTTTTTGTAATCACTTTTTAGCTTCTTATGCATCGAGGGATTAAGGACTTGCACAAATTGCAAAAGAAAAGTAAGGAATAGAAAAAGAGGAATGTTTGAGGAACATGGGATTGGGAAGAAGGCCAAGCGAGAAAGAAGAAACAAAGCAAGAGAGAAAGAGAGCACACAAGATGGATGTGGTGTTGATGTAAATGTAAGTCTTGCAAATTGTCGCCTCTATCACCGATTGTTTTGTAGCTCCTTCACCCGCTCAAACTCCCTCCCATATTGCTATGTGCTAGATATTATACATGAGGTGCCTTGCTATAGCCCGTAACAAGACGACACACATACGATATTATTGAACATAACATTCACCACATTGTGAGGGTCACTTGCTACATTTTATATTCGTCATGTTCATGTCCAATAAAAATAAGACATGTCAACAAGATTTGAGATGGCGAGCACTACTAGATTGTCCCATACATATAAGATAGAGTCTTAAAAGGGTATCTTTTCCAACTAGCCCACTTCTCCTAGGATTAGCAACATGCAATTAGAATGAGATGGTTAGCATTACCAATTCCAAGATGAGATTATAGCCACTTTCTTCATAAAAGTCGGAGCTCATATGAAAATCTTATCCATTATCAAAGTGAAGATTTTTGTGTTTGTTACATGGTCGTATAGGTCCACACCCCCCCCCCCCAAATTATGACACATGTCTAAACACATGTCTTTTTAACATCAATGTTGGAGCCACACCTGACCACACACCATTCAAATACACGTGTCTATTTTAAATGAGAAAGTCAGGGGAACTATCAAGAAACATGGGGAACGTAGGTCGACGTGGCTGTCTCAGAGGGCGACATTTCTAGACGGCACTTCAAGCTTCCTCCTCGATAAGTAATTGACTTGGAGACTTCTACCTTAGGGATAAGGGCTTAACTTACAAAAACTGCACCCAAATAAAATAAAAGTAAAAAAAACGGAAAACAGAGGGAACGTGTAGGGAACGTGGGAACATACAGGGAGCACGGGAACGTCCATTGAACATGGGAACATTCGGGGAACACGGGATTCCCAGCCCACGGAAGACCAACGGGAAGAAGGCCCAGAGAGAGAAGAAATAGAGTAAGCGAGCGCACAAGATGGATGCGGTGATGGTGTAAATGTTCTCGGCTTCTCGGAAACCCTTGCCTCCATCGCCGATCGCTTTGTAGCTCCTCCACCTGCCTCTGCTCATCTCCCGGAAGCGCCGCCCACTGCTACATTGCTACGAATTTGTCCCGCGCATTTTGGCCCTGCCAAAGGTTTTTCTCAAGGTTCGTCTGCCTTTGAGGAGGATAGGGTTACAACTCCAGTGTTTAGGGTGGGGAGCTTTCGTTGGATTGCATCACTCCCCGGTCTTCTGTTTCGTGTCTCCTGTGATTCTCTCGCCCTGCTTGCTGCCACATTGCCGCCAATTTTGTCCCGCGCTTTTTGCCAGTTTCCCGCGCTTTCTCGTGCTTTGGGGGAGGGGGCGGGGCAAGGTCTGTTGGATTGCGTCATTTTATTGTGATGTTCTGTTTCGCAGCTCCAGATGCGCTATTTCTGCATTGTTAGTTTGTGGAATTTTGTGCCATTGGCGTGGATCGCTTTGGACCTTGTGTAAGGGGCAGGGTAAGAGCACGGACCCTGAATTAGGGTTTGTGAAAAGTGTTATAATTGTTTGACATGATCTTTGGTAGAAACGATAAGCGTTGGAAGTGTGTTCAAAATGCATCCTCCTCCCAAATCAGAGTTCATTCACGGGTTTTCTTGGTGCATATCGAGCAGTCTAGATACTGTTTTGGGAAATGCACTAACACTTCTAAGTAGGATCGAGGTCATTGCTACACCGATAACCACTTAGTAGATGCGGTTTGCGGTTTGCGGTTTGGAATTGTCTGGCAATTTGTTTTAGAGTCTGACAATGCTTTCGTCTTAGTCTCTCAAGAGGACTGATTCAGCAGCCTTGTCTACTTCAAAATAAGCCATGATGGATTGTTTGAAATCTTTTGGAATTGTGTTTAGGAAGCTTCATTTTCCTCTGATTTGCTCTTGAGTTCATTCATATGTGGTCTTCTTGGTGCACATCGACCAAGGTGGACGTTGTTTTGGAAATGCATCAATCTGTGAACTCTTTCAGGTAGTATCGAGTTCATTGCTACATCAATTACATCCACTCTGTGGATGGGTTTGGGATTGTCATTTTGATCCATCTTTTGTTAAAATGATGAGTTTGAGGGTCTGAAAGTCCTTTCATCTTCTTAATGCCTCAAGAGTGCAGATGATTCAGCAGCCTAGTCTACCTCTCAGGCCCGCTTATTCTGACTCCTTGTTCTTGTCTCCAGGATTTCACCATTGGTACAGAAATACCAATGAGCAGCATTTGGCATCACCCTGGCAGCAGCGTGTTGCGGAAGCTTAGCAAGCATTGACGTTTTGGCCTTGGTTTCTATGAGTTTTCAGATCCATTTCAGATCATGGCGTTATTGGTCTGCGTAATCGGAGGATGGAACTAGATAAGCAGCTTCCAAAGGTGGACATGTTAGAAGCGTGTGCGTTACGCGAGGCTTAGACTGTTTTCCGGAAGACTCGTGGCTGTGCAGTGCCAGTATTTTTGGGTAGGAGTAAAGAAAGCTCGACAAGCAGAGGAGACAATGAGTGCAGTTAATGTGACCAATGTAACGGTGCTCGACAATCCGTCGATGTTCCTGAATCCTTTCCAATTTGAGATCTCATACGAATGCCTCGTACCTTTGAATGACGGTCAGTGTTCCTTTTCTACCTCGGTGTAGATGTCAGCTCTTTATTTGCTAAATGGGTAGTCTGTGTTAGATTTATTATGAGTCGCAACTATATTTTGATCTGAAGTTTGCAGAATTGCAAGTGATAGGCAGCTGCATAAGAATGTATTGTACGTAGCCCTATTTCTGATGGACACTCTGGCGCTGCAGATCTTGAATGGAAGTTGATATACGTGGGATCTGCCGAGGATGAGAAGTACGATCAAGTGTTGGAAAGTGTGATGGTTGGTCCTGTAAATATTGGCAACTATAGGTTTGTTTTTCAGGTAAGTCTGGTTCTTGTCAATTTTTCTCCTGTCAATTGTCGTGCATCGCATTGTGTATGATGAGTGAATTGGAGAAGCAAATTCGTCTCTTTCGAAGAGTACAGGTAGATGGGTCGTGGTTCATCAGTGTAGGTCTCCTGGAAATAACCTGGCTGCTACGACCTGGTCGTCGTCAGATCCCGTGTGTATTCTTGATATTTAGTGTGTTTGAGGCGGGCTCCTGAAGATTTGCAATGATGTACAGGCTGATCCGCCCGAACCAGCTAACATTCCGGAGGAGGACATAATTGGAGTGACCGTGCTGTTGTTGACATGCTCATACATGGGGCAGGAGTTCATAAGGGTTGGTTACTATGTGAGCAATGAGTATGTGGATGAGCACCTGCGTGAGGAACCACCTGCGAAACTCCTCATCAACAGGGTGCAGCGAAACATCCTTGCCGACAAACCACGGGTCACCAAGTTTCCTATCGTGTTTAGTGCACCGGCTCCTCAAACGACAGAGCAAGTGGCTGGCGGTACACCTGTGGACAATTTTCCTGTTGTCTACAATGCTCCACCTTCTCTCAGTAATCCCATAGTAGATGAGGAACTTGAGGAGGGTGTGACAGCAATGGAACTTTAAGCAGGTTATACACTTCGAACGGGTCTCCCACATCGCAGATCAGTATTCTTCACATGACTTCAGAAACGAGGGAAACTGAATTTTGTCTATTTCATGACGGAAGTCCTTGTGAAGAACATTTCAGCTTGAATGCCACCTGTACTTTGAAGGTGTAGGAGTAGTGTGAGAGAATAGGAAGTAGGGCATTTCGATGATGTGGGGTTCCTGTAGATTAGCTTAGCACACAAATGTAGACAACTGTAAATTTTGGTTGTACTCTTTAAAATCGACCAAATATGATTTGGTAGCCTCAGCATCACCAAAACATGCAACCACACTAAGATTGTCTTTTTTGTCCCTCGGTAGGAAGATAGGAGTTTCTCTAGGATAGTAGTATCTTGTTGATTATCAGTGTGATCTTTGATGACCTGATGCTTTGGTTGAATCTTCGCATCTCCTGACGGACAATATTCTTAACTCATGTTTGTGAACGTTTCCACAGGTGCAAGTCATTATTGTCGTATCAGTAATGTGATTTTCGCTAATGCATATTCTTCATGCAATTTTCAAGGTTCGAAGAAAATATTGTCTCTAAATTAAGTCCTGTTGTATGAAACAACCAGGAGGTGGTCATGCAAGGAAAATCCTATTAGTGAGAGTGGTACTCACTCACCTACTCTGACATGCACAGTACACTATTTATTATCGATAACCAGTTCCATCGTCCATAAAGATTGCAATGAATGTGGATTTGAATGATCTCTTGCATCAAGACCTGTAAGACTTTCGTTTGGGCATCAAAGCAGTGACATTCTTGGGAGAATTAGCATAGAGAATTTGAGGGAACCGAAGGTCTCAAAATTTGAGGTCCCCTAGGAGAACATATGTATACACTTCTCTAAGGTAGGCGTTGATACTTTCCATGGGAAGTGTCATTCATCATATTTGAAGATCCTTTGAATGATGTTGATAGTCCATGAAGCTAGGAAACCTCTTTAGCCTTTTTGATTTGTTCACATAGGTCATTTGAGGCCCATTTTAGAAGCTCATGTTTTAACCCATGGATAGCCATGGCTAGGTCTTTCATATGGGCCCATGCTTCCCCTTTTATAAAAACATCATGAAGTTGAATGGTCGGAACAAAATGATCATGGACACTTTGTCCTAAGGTGTTGTTTTTGTGCAATAATCTACTGCTTGTGGTGTACATGGAAGGGTCGAATCATCTTTTTCTTCAAAGCTCTTAATTTTGGATCACTTTTGAGTAGGAGATGTAGATCTTTTTGTTTGTGCTCCAAGTAAGATAGTTTCTTATGCATAATCATCATGCGGTACTTTTTTGAAGCCATTCTGTAAGTATTGTTTGAATGACTAGAATTTAACACCATATAGAAGTTTCACCCAGCCCCTCAACAATCGCTATTAAACCATGTGTTGGACAATCTACCACATTGTTTGCCACCTAGTTTTCTAAAGAAGATGGGTTGAGTTTAAACTAGTATCAAGTGTAACCAAACTTGAGCGTGGTTGTTTAATGAGGTGTAGGTCTCGCCATGCACATAGGTGAGTTCATGTTTATATTGAGTACACATTGGTTTGCCTCCTTAGGATTGGGACAGTGGACTTGACCTTGACTAGACGGGTCGGAGGCCTTGAACCTACACTATTCCCTATTTTGAATATGAAAAGGCAATGGTCTGAGCTGGGGTTGTTTATTACCTAAGGAGAAATCGGAGATAGAATTGCGAAGGGAGTTGGAATCACCTATGAGGTGATTAACTACACTAGCCCCACCCATACTAGAGAAACAAGTGAAGTTTTGATGTCATCATTTATCTACTCCACAAAGAATCACATAACTAGTGGACAAATTTTCTATTAGAAATCAACCGAATGCATTGTAATGATCAATGTCATCATACTCTTTATCAACCAATGGGGTCTAGGAACCATACAAGGTGATGACATCAATCCAATTTTAGGATCCGTATTTGACATTTGTAGCTTTTGGCATCATAAAGTGGAAAAGGCATACCCCTATCTATATATAGATTTATGGACATACCTATACCCTTGTGGATCCTTATCCATATATGTGTGTCCGCGTGAGAAGAAGGGAGATGTGAGACCCATGTGCATATAGGCGTCTTAATAAATACAACAATACCCCCATGTCCTCAAATAATGGTTCATGAATTTATGTTGCCAAATCCGTTTCGTGCAGTGGAAAATGACTATAACCAAGAATTTTTGCTATACCTATTTCATCTTCTCCCACATTTCTACTTAATACATTAGATCTATAATAGGAAAAAGACTTCCTATTAGAACATTGTCGTGCATAGAAAAACCTCCATAGTTCCAAGAAACATATGAAATGGGGCACAAATTGTGAGGTTGAGGTTTGTCCTTTGAGATTGCTTCAATTAATTTGGCTTGTGTGTCATGTTGCGTTACCAATTTTTTGACCCCTCCTCAAATACTACAATTTCTCCATGTATAATGTTGGCTATTTTCCCCCGACTTCTAAAGCTCTTTCATTTTTTCTCATTTTCCGGCAAATAATTTATGTTGAGTTGGTGTTCTATCCTCATCAATTCCGATTTGTGTACCTATGAGTTTCTTGCGGTCTCTCAAGTAGTTTTTTTGTGTCTCCCAAATGATGCATTTAAAAATAATTGGGCGGGGTCTAGCTAGATTGAATTTTCCGACCCTCTAGGCTTCTGAAATACGTGAAGTCCCTCCAAACGTGTGTTGTAAGAATCCTTGGTGAGTTGGAGAGTGTTTTCGTGCTCACTTTCTTCCATATTAGTCGATATAAAATGTAGAGCTTAGTTTTTTCCTTTCCAATCTCTCATATGTGTTGAATAGTTTGATCATGAAAAGAATATGCTTGGCCATCATCTTTGAAATTGGATGCACATGTAGTAGCCTCTTTTTCATGGGTTTTTGAATGGTCTTGTAATACGGCTATGTCCCTTTCTAGGTTGGAAATGTGAGAGGTGTCAAGATACTTTGATATTGTCATTGATATTGTCATTGATATCTCAAAGTTAGAGATGTTGAGTTGAATTCCTTTAGATGAGCACAAGTTGTATTGATAATGTGCATTGTTTCTGGGGTAAATGTGTTTTTTTGAATCTTTTGCCTTTGTTCCATCAATTTTAGGCATTATTGTCGGATTTGTACAATGCCTTGTAGACTGTTGACTTCACTAGAAAGCAAGACAGTGAGCTCAATTAATTTATCCTCTTTGGTTGTGTTCCCCTTTTTGTATCCAAGATTTCCAAAGTAGGTGAGTTTTGCAAGAGTCTAGTGTTTTGAAAAGCTTTGCTTAAAGCTATGTATGTGACTTGCATGAAGAGACTTAAGATCTAACCAAATTTTCCCAAGTTATGTGTTGTGTGTGAAATATCCACCTATTGCATTAATGTTTACAAGTGCTACACATTTTCCTTCAAGCTCATCAATGATTGTTTGAAAATCCTTGAATTTATGGAGAGATTATTCAAGCATATTGTGCTCAAGTTGGTTTTTCTCATAAAGTTGTTTTAAAATAGCCCATCAAATCCAATCCAATTGTTGCATACTTATGCCCAAAGTGGAAGCCAAACCCTTAAGCATATCTTTGTCCATTTCCATAATAGTATAAAAAATAAATAAAACGTTGTGAATGATTTGTTATCCAATGAAACCCCAATTTTGAAATCCACATTTTTTATGTGTGAAGATGAGTCATATAACCGTGTTCTAATTCTTTCCAAGATTCTTTTCACCGAATCCTTGATTGTTGCCCAATGGCAACCAATAATTATGTGGCTTCTTTGTCTTCTCCGCGTGGAATTATGCAAGACATATTCTTAAGAAATGAAAGTTGTTCTTGGGAGCTGAGGTCTTGCATTTAACTTTTGATATCATGAATATTAGAGCCATTTGTGATGTGCCAAGAGCATACTTGGTCATATTCTCTAGATGTTGGACCTCCCGCAAGCATGATTAGGTACAAAATACCAATAAAATTTGTGTAGCTCGTATGGTAAGCTTGGGGGGTCTTCATGGGTCTTGGATGCCATTGTTAAAGAAGGAAATGTTTGTGAAAAATCTTAGTGCAAATGAAATATCATAATTGCAGTTTGATACCGACGCACCCAAAAACATAAAATTCTATGGAATTGGAGCCCACCCTGTAACAAGAATGCACTATTCAAAAGTTGCTTCATGAGGTGATTTGTTGCAAAGCCAATCATGTTGGCTATATTAGAAATGTAGGCATTTTTCAAAACATCAATCAAGGTTAGTGGATTAACTATTAACTCTTCCAATTTTGGGAATGACATTGAAGGTTAGTCCAGAGAATCACAAGATAAACACACAAGTGCGCATGAGTAGGACCAAGAAAGCTATATAAAAAACTGCCAAACAGTACAATCGTAGTGAAAAAAATTCATAAGTTGAAATCTAGCTGCCTTGATAGCACATACCTTGTCTCACTACAAATAATGAACGGGGAGAACCAGCCCTTAGCTACAGATGACTCGGTTAAGTTTGAGAAATAATCATTTGAGGTTGAAGACTTCAACAAGGTTACCATCGTCCTAGAGGAATCCATATATCTCAATTTAATATAAAAATTTGAGGTGACCATGAACCGAACCATTCAGATTGACATCACCCTTTGTAAGTTTACCCACATATCCACGTTCTTCACCGAGGTAAGCATAAACCGAGCCATTCAAATTGGTCTGAAACCTTGTGGCTTAACCCACATATCCACATTCCTCACGGAGGTAAACATGAACCGATCCTTACAGGTTGACATCAAACTTTGTGGCCTAACCCACATATCTCCATATCCACAATCCTCACCGAGGGAAGTCTGAAGTGAACCATGAAGATTATCACAAGACTCTGTGGCTTAACCCACATATCCACACTCCTCCCCAAAGGCTGAATCTTGGAAACCGGAGCTCATTTGTGCCATTTCAAGCCCTATCCATCATGCCTATACTCAAATCTTGAAATCTAGCTACCTTAATAGCATAAACCTTGTCTCACTACAGACAATGACCAGGGAGACCTGGCCCGCTAGCTACAGATAATCCGGCTAAGTTTGAGAAATAACCATTCGAGGTTCAAGACTTCAGGAAGATTACCAATCGTCCTAGAGGAACCCAAATACCTCAATTTAATAAGAAAACCGAGGTGAGCATGAACCGAACCATTCAGATTGACATCACACTTTGTGAGGTAAACCACATATCCACATACCTCACTGAGGTGAACATGAACCGAACCATATAGATTGACATCCAACTTTGTGACCCATGTATCCCCATATCCGCATTCCTCATTGAGGTAGGTCTGAACTGAACCATAAAGATTATCATGACTCTTTGTGAGTTAACCGACGAACCCACATTCCTCATTGTGGTAAGGCTGAATCTTGGTATCCAGAGCACATTCATGTCATTCTAAACCCTGTTCATCATGCCTATACTCAACTGTGGAAATATAGTTGCCTTGATAGCAGACACATTGTCTCACTACCAACACTGAATGGGTAGAACCGTCTGCTAGCTACACATGATCCGGTTTAGTTTGAGAAATAACCATTTGAGGTTCAGGACTTCGGGAAGAATACCAATCATCCTAGAGGATTCCTAGATCATCCTGCCGGAATAGTATTAGTCCAGAGGTCAGTACACTAAAAAGGATATTTAGTGTTTGATTATATCCAATGTTGTTACCACCCTACCCTGCTCAACACTAATTTTCAATTCCTTGACTGTTGTCTTCCCGTCGCCCCACCTTCCTGCTCGCTTACAGCTTCGCCGGCATCACTAATGAATCTCTTCAATCTGTACAATTACTAATCCGACATTGGATTATAACAGATGCAGACAACAAAGTCGATGTAGAAGTTAGGTATGTCCAAATATCTTTGAACTTCAATCTGTTGGCAAGTCTGTCATCTTACTCGGCCAGTATCGTGTTGTGGTGTGCTGTATTTTGCAGTGTGTGATTGAGTGAGTGAGTGAACTCGTTATGTTAGTGTGAGTTTGAGGGGGCGTTGTTTTATACTTGGTTCTGTTGAGTTTCTGCAAATTCAAATCTTTGTGGTGGGAGAGTATTTCCCGGTTTGGGTTTTTGAGTAATCTCGGTGTTTCTGCAGCTTATCGTGTTGATGTCGCAATGGGCCTGCATTTAGAGCGAGGGAGTTGTATATGTTAGTCTGAGCTTGAGGGGCATTGTTTGGTGCAATTGTTGTCTGTCGGGTGTAATTTCCATGAATTCAAAATTTATGTAGCCTAAGGAGTACTCTCCATTTTGGGATGTGATCGAAATACGGTCGAGTAGGTTTGCAGGGGTGGTGCATGGCATTGTTGTTTGCAGCTTCCATGTAATGACAAACAATCCTTATAAGAAGTGTGCTTTCTTGAGCTCGCAACTCCCAAAGTTGTGTTGAAAAGTAATGAATGGATTAGGTTTACGTTCATCCAGTCATTTAACATTGATGAAATCCGTAGGTTCATTCAAAACATTCTAGAGTAGAAAGTTTCAGAAAGAAGTAGTTAACACGTAGTAATATTACTGTGAGTAGTTTTAGTTAGATCTTATCTTGTAATTGTGCGTATCAGAAGTAGGAGCTGAAGCTTTGATAGATACGGCATCACATACAAATCAGCGTACATACTAGGCATAGGAATGACAAAGTATAGTATTCCGTAGGGTGTGAATACAGTATGGAAATAAAATAAAATAAACTCTTTAACAAGCATAGTTAATTGTACACAGATACTTGTGTAAATCTTTCCAAAAGCATCAAAAAGAATTAATGGAGAATTTTTGGTTTAAGGTTGTTTGCAGTTGAGCCAGTAAACGAGGCGGCCGGAGTGGATGTTAATGTTGGGTGATACAGTCAAGCACAAGCAAGTAAGTTGCCACAAAATCTAGCTTGGACTTTGACATAGTTTTGTGGATGGTGGGTTTTGGGTTGTTATGGAGTTCAAGCTTGTGTTCTCTGGCTTATGTAGATTTTGTCATTGCAGCTCGGATGGTTTTTATGCTTTTGTGTCCTTCCCTACTTCCAATTTTAGGATGTTTAGTGTTTGATTATATTTAATGTTGTTACCACCCTACCTTGCTCAACACTAATTTTCAATTCCTTGACAATCAAGGTTGTTGTCTTTCCGTCGCCCCACCTACCTGCTCGCTTAAAACTTCTCTGCTGGGAATTAGACTAGCGCTCGAGAGGCACGCAATTCTCGTGAGCGATTGCGCTTCAAGGTGATATTTCCATACGAGCTCTTACAGGTGTTGATTGTTGCTGCAGAATTGAGCACAAAATTTAGTGTTTTGCTTTTTCTTGGGTGGTTGAGGCTATTGGGATTTGTGTGAAGGATTTTGGTTCACTACGTTTGGTACTGGATTGCTTGAAATTTTTTTGGAGTTGTTCTAATATTTTCTACGATGCCTTCATTGTTTCCCTCCTATACAAGGTTGCATCGTTTTTGGTGATGGTGGTTTTGTTCTGAAAAAGCTTCAAATGCTTTCCGCACCAATTTGTCTTCCAGTTGATACCGCTCGTTAGCGTCGTGCAAAACCTTCATAATGTGACTTTAGGGTCTCACTTCTTATGGGTAGCTGGAAATTCTTCAAGATCATAGTTGCTTGTTGGTGAGAGCGCTTGAAATGCTTTGTTTTGTAAGTTAAATGGATCGTCCCATCTAGCACGTATCCTTTGTTTTCTACTCTATTTTGGCAGTACTCATATGAAACTGTGTGCTCTCGTTTCGCAGTGGGTGTATTGATATGAAAGTGTTTGCATTTTTCATGAGACCTTCAGAAAATCTGTTAGAGTTGTCATTGCCTTCATTTGAGCATGTGCTTTGTTTCCCCTTACATAAATCTACTTTGAATTTTGCATATTCGACTCATTTATTCTATTTTGCCCAAGTAGCAACTCTCACCCCTTCCTTTATTCACTCTTTTTTGCATCGAACTTTCAGGATGTTACTTGACACTTCCTTCATGGAATACTCTCGTTACATATCGATGAACTTTGTAGATGGGGAAGATCTCCATACCAATTTGGTGCTACTTTCAAGAAACTTGTCTACAATTTACTTTTCGAGCAACAAGTGGAACACACCAACCACATGCTGAAATGTCAGGGTTTCTATAGTGATGATGATAAACAAATGATCATCATCTTTGTAATCTAGAATATTTTTTATTGCTCCCCTATTGCCGTATAAACAAAGAACTGAATCTTTGGTAGACTCTTGGAATTCCGAACACATTGGGGTTTATATGTTTGCAAATTTCTGTCTTCTTCCTCCTTTCTCCACTCAGACTATAGATTTATTTGTTGAGGTTGGTATAATGAACTTAGTTTTTTCTTTTATTTTCTTTTTCTTTTTCTTTTTTGTCAATCATTTCAAATTATGATTCAAGCAAATTCTCCCACTTTACATCCCAACTGTCCCTTGGAACTTTGCGATGGTAGGAGACATTTGAGGATTGTGGTTGGAAGGCACGTAAATGGACTGTATGGGACTAAGTGGGACGTTATCTTCTACCACAGGATCCCTATCGAATCTTACGACCTTCATTCTCAACAAAGTGGGACATCTCTTTGTTCTGATTATTGTGGAACTCATATGCACAAAGGTTTTCATCATGCAATTCAAATGAGTGCTTTTGGTTTGGAGTAACAATTCTAGATAGATAGATAGAAACTCCAACCCCTTTCAAGCAAGGGGCCGGCGTGAATAAAGTGTCCGTTCGTAATGCCAATGACCCGATGCCCACTGGACAAGGGGACATTGGGACAAATACTACTCTCCCCTTTCGAGGATGGACACTATAGTGACACACTATACAAGTCCCTAGCTAGCCACTAGTGCCTTGAAGATACCGGACATGATATCCCTCCAAAGGGCTTTGAGGTACCCATACAACAAGGTCCAAGGACCCCCCATCATAGTTGGGTGGACTAAGGTGGTGAGCACCACACCGGCATGGGGAATAGAACCCACAACCTCCTCATTGGGGGCCATGAGCCTAACCACCAAGCCAAGGCCCGTGGTTTACATCATGCAATTCAAATGAGTGCTTTTGATTTGGAGTAACAATCCCATGTATGATACGGGGCATATTTCAAGTTTCAATTTTTGATATACTTTGTACCATTTGCTTTGTACTTCAAATCAAGGAGTTATCTTTCAATGACAATTTGGGAGGTTCTTTACTAGCTGAACTTGGACAATTGGTTGCACTCTAAATTTTATAAGCTCCCTGTGGTGTCTATTTTTTAGTCTATTTCGCTCAAATAAAAGTTAGATGTGAATGGAACACTTTTTGAGTCAAAATAGCTTAAAACAGATGGTAGGAATGAGGCTATTGACTTGAGGTGACGAAAAAACAGTTGGAAAGGACCATAGTCTAATTTTAGAGGATATCAGCTTCGAGGCTGGAAGGGAGAGAGTAGTTATAGAAGAGGAGGCAAACTTGAGAAAGCACATCCATTCAGTTATAGAAGTTTTTTTTCCAAAAGCTACCCTTGAAAGCTATCGAGAGATTCGCTTAGGCCGGAGAGGAGAGATTCCTCCTGAGCCAGACCATAGTCTATGAGTGTTTTTGTGTTTTCTTTATCGAGCAGTAAAGGATTGAATTGTCGCAAGAATTACTACTGAATCACAAAATTGTGTCGAATACGAACCTCGGAACTTTGCTGTGGACTATCATGTGTTTCTTCTTCTCTGTAAATGAATGCAGTATATAAGTGTTTATTTTTCTCCTGGAACTGCAACCAATTTGTATGACATTATTGTTTCCATTCCATTTCAAGACATGGTCTAATTTCAATATTTTATTCATTTGTTTCTTGGACAGAAATGTAGGTCATGACAATGGTCTGTATTATGTTGGTGATAATTGAATAGTGTTTAAGCGTATAACTGAGTGGCATCGTCCACGAAAAAAACCTCCTTGCCCCGGGTAAGTGCTAATCTCGGTGTCCACACCCTGTTCAGTGCGTTGTGGCTTAGGCTATGTTTGAGTTCCAAATATGAATTTTTATTAATATCATAGGTGCGCGAATGCATGTATTAATAAAAAATTAAATGTAGCATATTTAAATGAGCAATCAAATTCCCTGATGTGCGATCATGGCACGTGCAGTGGGACTTCACAACTGATCCAAAATAGTTGTACCCCCAGTATCCTCCCTACGGCTATGCCCCCCCCCCTACATGCATCCATTCCACACCTATCCGCCGCCGCCCACCTCTTCATATGCACCACCTCCGCCATCATGGGATGCCACCCCCCCTATGCTGCAATCGTATCCGCACACCGGATATGAACGCCCGTACGGAAGACATTCCAGTCGCACATGACATACGCGATCTGGCAGTCCACCTATAGGCTCCAGCGACTCTGGAAGAAGCAAAGAACATGAAGGGATGGGTGAGAAGCATCGCGACAGGACGGTTCGAGGGAATGCCAGTGAGACCCCTATGGGCACCACGTCTATGCCCACGACAGCCAAGGACGACAATGACTGTTGCTGGAGTGACTCCTACAACATCTCCTACGCCATCGCTTAAGGTAACACCCCAGCGAATGTTTGGAGTTTTAAGTTTCCCTGAATAGTTAGATTGACCGCAAGTTAAAAAAATTTGAATTGAACAACCCAATTTTTTTTTCCTAGGCTCTGGGCATCAACTATGTATATGGTAAAATTAAATGAAGCAACAGAAGTTGACGAACATAGAAAAAAAATCCATGTAGTTGAGAATTGATAGACTACTTGGAATGAGGTAGTGATATTTCAGAGGTCGGGCAAGTGTGACTATATATGTGTGAAGAGTGAAACAAAATTACAGGACATCCAGATTGGAAATAACACGTATTGAAAATAAAGTAAACAAGACCCAATAGTAAATAATTTTGTGTAGAGGTTAAATGCACTTATGTTGCGGACCTAGAGGGCTTAAGGAGCGTAGCAGTTAAGTGACTTGCAGGTGTCCAGCCTGCGTGCAATATTTGAATTTACAGAACGTCTTGTAACTAATTTTTGGTCGTAAGGATGTTCGTGGTACGTGACATATTGGTATGGAATGCGTACAAATTTGTAAAATATCAGCTTTCCATGTGAATGTGGCTATCCGTATTCGGGCTACTTTCCATACCTCCTACCATGATGGTTGCAATGCTATTTATCCCGTTTTTTGCCATTGCTTTTTGCAATGGTATGTACCTCGTTTCGTCACTAATAGCTAAATTGGAGAATGTGACATAGTGAACACATCCAGAAACAATTGGGACCCATAATGTTTCTTTATGTATTGTACTTCTTGGGGCAACATGGTTGTTCAATTTCTTGTACAGTCGCGTTCACACAACTCGAAGATGATGATGTGCCGCTCTCCCAGATTTTCCGACATGGTGGTCCTCTTGTGGAGGGAGCCGATGATGAACATGACAAATAGGTAGACCAATGCGTCAGAAGTTCGCAACCGCATGTCGAAAAACTTCTCGGTACTCTGCAAGGAAGGATAGCCGCTGTGGAGGCAGCACTGGCTAGTGCGATGCGTGGAATATCTAACATTTTAAGTTCTATATCTGACATAAAAAACCATTTAGTCCGGGAGGCCAGTGCCGAAACGACCGATGAGGTGGACGGTATGGAGCCCAAACATGCGGAAGTGGCCACGGCAAGCCCCTCGCAACAGCCGATGCATGTTAAGATAGATGATGTGGCACATGCAAGCGTGGATATGGGGACCCCGTGCAACACAGCGAAACAGTCACTGCCACATAGGCACGTCATACGTGGGGCATCATTTTCTAACCCTGTTGTGTTGCAGGGGGACGTGTCCAACAAAAGCGAAGAGAACAACAAAGTACGTGCTCGAGTTAGCCCACCACAGGACAGCCCAGCGAAAATGGTGCTTACCAATCCTCATAAACGTTTAGTTCCAGTTGAGGGTAGAATGGCCGTGTGTAGATCCTCTAATTCAAAGGGCACGGCAGTTGCGAACCCCACTGCTGGATCCTCATGTCGAACGCAAAAGTATAAAGACCCGCCTGGGAACGAGGATGCTGTAGACTTTAGACGCACTACCGAAACCCACATCAAAGTCCCGGTATTGCAGCCCTGAAATAATACAGTGAGTGCCTCGATTCCATTCTGCACTTGTTATTTGAAAAAATAATTTTCCCGTACCCCGAACTAAGCGGCCATATGGTGGGTGTAGACTCCGCTTAGGCATGGCACACACTGTTGGGTGTTGCACCCCGGATTTCCCAACAAAGTCGTTGGTGAGGCAAGGGCGGGGATCAACAACAAATCTCGCAGTCATCATCTAAAAATGGTATCGCATTGCAAGGACGGCCAATAATACATATTTTTTAAGAAAATATATCGCTATGATATTCCTTTTTTTCCCGGATGATACAAATATTGGACCCCTCAAAATGTGCGATAAGGTATTGTGGGCTTCCGGGAAACCTGGATAGTGGGTGAGGCGGCCATCCAAGCACCTTTGGGAGAAATGTTTGCCGAGACCCACGGAGGTAGCATAGTTAGGTTGGGCTAATTGGATGTTTAGGACGCTAACTATAACATTTACACTCATAAGACTTTCGAACCTTAGAAAATGTTAATTGTGAACTAAAAATAAACACAATTCAATCATTTCGCTTGGAAACCAAGGAGGTGCCTACTTTACCTCATGCATGGCACCGGTCTTGAGGGCTCAATGGATGAAATCTTAATAAATCATATTATATTTATATATTATTTTGTTAAACCTTGAATATTCTAATCTAATGTTCATGATCGTCTTCAGATAATTAAG
This sequence comes from Polytrichum commune, assembly GCA_950295325.1. NCBI lineage: Eukaryota > Viridiplantae > Streptophyta > Polytrichopsida > Polytrichales > Polytrichaceae > Polytrichum > Polytrichum commune. The sequence continues at coordinate 3,498,345 of OX485804.1, forward strand.
GTGGATAATTACACGGGTTATAATGTGATTACGAAACTTATAGATGTTTTAGAATGAAAACAAGTGATCTTAAAATATTTGTTGTAATGTTCCATACATTTATGTTAGCTGGCCCATTCTTTTATATTTTTCTAAAATCAATGATGCATGAATAAAAAAATGGAGGCCAAGAAAATTAATCTCATTGTAGCAAACACTTGACAAAATATAACTCAGAATGACGATTATAAGTCCAGAAAATTCACCAACTATAGTAAAAGATTTTTTTGTAATTGGTTGCATATTGAGTTGAAAATGTGAATCGGAAGATATGTTGTGATAATTTATCATATGCTAGAAAATTCAATTTGTTGGTAGTTATGATTAAATCATATATATCTTTGGTTATTAATGGCATTTAAAGTGTTCATTAATTTCTTCAACATCTTCAGAAGATTATATGAAAATATCAATACACTTTTTAATATTGTATTGTATCACCTTCAATTTAAAAATTATAATTTTTTTATTAATGTGGATGTAATTATTTTTATGTTAAAAACATATTTTTCATTGCTCATGGCTCTTACATGATATTAATTATTTTCAAAATGATTATTTTAGATTTTCTACTCAAATGCTATTATGTTGAATTTTACATGTTGAGTATCTAAAATATTAGATGACTTTCATATATTGAATGGATATCATTTTAATATTATTAGATTCATATGAATGGTTGGAATTTACATGCTCAAATAGAATGTTGAATTTAATCCAATGCTATAATATTGAATTATATTTACCCTCCTAATTGTATTTGTTTTCATGTTGGAATGCTGAAATATTGGAAGATTAAAATGCTATAAGACATGTTGGATTCTTTTTATCTTTTTTCATATTCTTGCTAACACTAAATTCAAACATGTAACTTGTACATACTACCATAGTTGATATGTAGTGTTTGAGTTTATATTTCATGTTTTTTTTATAGGGTTATTGATATTTAGTGTAAACATTTGTATTTAGTGTATCAAACACTAAATATCCTATTTAGTATAGTGGTCTCACTTGTTGGTGTAGTGCATGTACATTTGTGTCAATTGGTGGGGACTCATCTTCCATTCCAATTCTACAAATAAGTGCAACATTTTTCTCCGCCTCCGGTTTTTTGACATCTTCATAGTTGTCTAAGTTCACCTAGAGATCTTTGTCCATATGATTTCCAAGGTTTGCTTCAAAGGTACCTTCTTCCATGTGAGCCTAGACACCCTCCATATCATCATCCTGATCTAGTGGTTGTTGAACATCATCCGCTTCCATGTTTTCTTCTCTTATTTCAATATGCCCTTCTACGCCAAATGCTTTGTCACTCTCATTGGTGTTTTGCTATTGAGTCTTCAGACAATGGCATTGTGTTTCACTACGCTTGCCCTACAATGGTCCTCATGTTCGTTGTGACATATGGGACCCACCAACCCCGTCATTTTTTCTGCATTCATAGGCTTGGCCACCGTTCTTCATTTTGAGAGCCTCCTTTCTTCATGTAGATGCAACTTTTGGAATTGTCTTATCACCCCATCATTTTCCACTCTATTTTTTTTTGTCTAGGGTTTAGAATTTTTCCCGTCTGCTTATTTACACACTTTCTAATGATTTGGGGCTATTTATAACTTTTTCTAAGCTTTTGAACTTGAATGCCTTTTTTTAGGATTGTCTTCTCCCTAATGATGATCAATGGCCATCTTGACAAAACACACAATGCCACACAATTGGACAAAGGTTCTCTGGTGTCCATTATAAAGATATCCTCCTCGTGTCTTGGGTTAAATTCACAGTTTTACTCGGTTTCTAGCATGTTTTGACATATAAGTACTTGTTGTAGTTACTTGGCTCCCCCTACTCTAGTGGCATTTGACAATGCAATTATGTGTCCTATTTATTTAGTGAAGTCGTTGTCATATGGGTATCACCATCATTCCCATGCTCTAGCATGCCACCATGCCCATTCATTTCATTAATGTAGCATTAATTAATTAAATGACCAACTACATATTTCTCCAAAAAGGTTGTCGATTGTTAGGGATGTGTTGTGAGTTATTATTGTTATTGGTCGTATGTGGTTAGATTCCATTGGTGTTACGTTGGGCCTCTAGTCGCATCCAATGTTGATTTTAAAAAGATGGTTTTCAAGCTATTGTACATCACTTCCGTTTGCCCACCTTACTTAACCTATGCCTGCACCATTTTTTATTCCTTCAAATCTTTGAACTTATCTCATTCAATCATTCCAACACCTCTGATGATAGACATGGGATTCTAAACAACTTGAGCTTCAATGTCTATTACTTTACAAAGTAATTGCATTGCCATTTGCACCTTCACCTCCACATGGATATATTTTCCTTCCCTACAACTTTTTTTTTTTTTTTCTTCACTGGTTCAATTTCTACTCTTTGATAGGTTGCACGTCCCAAAATGGCCCACCATGAGAATGTGCAAGATAAACTCCTCTTCTCTCAAATGCTTAGTATGCCAACACACTCGCACTCTCGTGGGACCATCCCATTATGTGCCTCTTTTGCAGATGTGTATGAGGATTTGAGCCTTCCCAACCCCAACATGGACGATGCACAAGTACATATACCTTTGGAATTCCTTGACAAATGCGTTTGTTTGCTTCATGTGGATGTAGTTCCTTGCTTCATACCTTTTGGGAAGTCGTGCAAGTGAAGGTTAGTGAATACTTTATGGTTGGGTCTTTTCATCTAAAATTACATATAATTGTTGTCTCCAGGGACACTATGGGTTATTTGGAGTCCATTACTAGTTTCATTATGTATCCGTTATTAGGAGTGGTTTTCTCCTTCCAACCTCATTTTGGAGCCTCATTGAGGTTGCCACGTAGGGGTTACGAGGTTTCATCTTTCTACATAGGCCTTTCAATGTTTTCCTCAAGCATGGACTATTATAACATGGAGGTTCACTCAATCGAGATTTGAAAATGGCCCATGGCCAAGAACCAAGGCCGCATGTAATTATCTGAATGGACAAGCAAAGACCAGCCAACGAACCAAGCCGAAACAATAGGAGTGTTGACCTTTTGTAAAAACGTTGCGCTCGGGTGATGGGGGTCACCAATGATTATAACAAAGGCACTACTGCTCAAAGGGCTCGAGGCTTACTTGACAACAATACTGTATTTGAATTATGATTGCTCTTATGTAACCAAGAGGGACCACCCTCTAAGCATTAAAACCAAAAACCCAATGCATCGTCCGAAAAAAGTTGGGTTTTTCCCACCCTTGCTCTGCCCTTGGTGCGGGCCCTTACGCACACAATGACCCCTCCTTGGGCATTATTTTCTGGCGGGCCCCGCCACTGGCACAGCTGGCGGAAACGGGTTGGTCCTTCCCCTTTCACAAACCTTGGCTCATGTAACGTGAGGGCTCTGCCCTTCTCCCGCCCCCGCGCGCTGCCAAGTTGCTACGAAATTCTCCCGCGCGTTTTGGCCTTACGAAAATTTCCCGCGCTCGTTGGCCCTCGCCAGAGGTTTTTGTCAAGGTTCGTCTGCCTGTGAGGAGGATAGGGTCACAACTCCAGTCTTTAGGGTGGGAGCCTCTCGTTGGATTGCATCATTCCGCGGGCTTCAGTTTCGTGTCTCCCTGTGATTCTCTCCCTCTGCTTGCTGCCACATTGCCGCCAATTCCGTCCCGCGCTTTTTGCCCAGTTTCTCCTCAGCTTCTCTTGTTAGTGAGGTCGGGGGAAGTCTGTTCGATTGTGTCATTTTCATTGTGATGTTCTGTTTCGCGGCTCCAGACGCGCTGTTTCTGCATTGCTAGTTTGTGGAGGTTTGTGCCAGTGGCGTGGATCGCTTGGGACGTTGTGTGAGGGGCAGGGTAAGAGCACGCACCCTGATTTAGGGTTTGTGAAAAGTGCTATGATTGTTTGACATAAGCTTTGGTAGAATGGTTGAAACGGTAAGCGTTGGAAGTGTGTTCAGAAAGCATCCTTCTTACTTCGAAATAAGATATGGTAGATTGCTTGAAATCTTTGGAATTGTGTTTAGGAAGCTTCGTTTTCCTCTGATTTGCTCTTGAGTTCATTCATATGTGGTCTTCTTGGTGCACATCGACCAATGTGGACGTTGTTTCGAAAATGCACCAATCTGTGAACTCTTCCAAGTAGTATCGAATTCATTGCTACATCAATTACATCCACTCTGGATGGGTTTGGGATTGTCATTTTGATCCACCTTTTGTTTAAATGATGAGTTTGAGGGTCTGAAAGCCCTTACGTCTTCTTAATGCTTCAAGATTGCAGATGATTCAGCAGCCTAGTCTATTTCTGAGGCCCGCTTATTCTGAGTCTTTGTTCTTGTCTCCAGGATTTCACCATTGGTACAGAAATACCAATGAACAGCATTTTGCATCACCCTGGCAGCAGCGTGTTGCGGAAGCTTCGCAAGCATTGACGTGTTGGCCTTGGTCTCTATGAGGAGTTTTCAGATCCATTTCAGATCATGGCGTTATTGGTCTGTGTAATCGGAGGATGGAACTAGATAAGCAGCTTCCAAAGGTGGACATGTTAGAAGCGTGTGCGTTACGCGAGGCTTAGACTGCTTTACGGAAGACTCGTGGGTGTGCAGTGCCAGTATTTTGGGTAGGAGTAAAGACAGCTCGATAAGCAGAGGAGACAATGAGTGCAGTTAATGTGACCAATGTAACGGTGCTCGACAATCCGTCGATGTTCCTGAATCCTTTCCAATTTGAGATCTCATACGAATGCCTCGTCCCTTTGAATGACGGTCAGTGTTCCTTTTCTACCTCGTTGGAGATGTCAGCGCTTTATTTGCTATATGGGTAGTCTGTGTTAGATTTATTCTGAGTCGCAACTATATTTGATCTGAAGTTTGCAGAATTGCAAGTGATAGGCAGCTGCATAAGAATGTATTATACGTAGCCCTATTTCTGATGGAGACTCTGGCGCTGCAGATCTTGAATGGAAGTTGATATACGTGGGATCTGCCGAGGATGAGAAGTACGATCAAGTGTTGGAAAGTGTGATGGTTGGTCCTGTAAATATTGGCAACTATAGGTTTGTTTTTCAGGTAAGTCTGGTTCTTGTCAATTTTTCTCCTGTCAATTGTCGTGCATCGCATTGTGTATGATGAGTGAATTGGAGAAGCAAATTCGTCTCTTTCGAAGAGTACAGGTAGATGGGTCGTGGTTCATCAGTGTAGGTCTCCTGGAAATAACCTGGCTGCTACGACCTGGTCGTCGTCAGATCCCGTGTGTATTCTTGATATTTAGTGTGTTTGAGGCGGGCTCCTGAAGATTTGCAATGATGTACAGGCTGATCCGCCCGAACCAGCTAACATTCCGGAGGAGGACATAATTGGAGTGACCGTGCTGTTGTTGACATGCTCATACATGGGGCAGGAGTTCATAAGGGTTGGTTACTATGTGAGCAATGAGTATGTGGATGAGCACCTGCGTGAGGAACCACCTGCGAAACTCCTCATCAACAGGGTGCAGCGAAACATCCTTGCCGACAAACCACGGGTCACAAAGTTTCCTATCGTGTTTAGTGCACCGGCTCCTCAAACGACAGACCAAGTGACACCTGTGGACAATTTTCCTGTTGTCTACAATGCTCCACCTCCTCTCACTGATATCATAGTAGATGAGGAACTTGAGGAGGGTGTGATAGTAAAGGAACTTGAAGCAGGTTATGCACTTTGAGAATGGGTCTCTTGCATCGCAGACCAGTATTCTTTATATCTTCAGAAAGGAGGGAACCGAAGTCTGTCTGTTTTATGACGAAGTCCTTGTGAAGAACATTTTAGCTTTAATGCCACCTGTATTTTGAAGGTGTAGGAGTAGTGTGAGAGAATAGGAAGTAGGGCATTTCGACGATGTGGGGTCCTGTAGATTAGCTTAGCACACAACTGTAGACAACTGTAAATTTTTGGTTGTACTCTTTAAAATTGACCAAATATAATTTGGTAGCCTCAGCATCAGCAAACATGCAACCACACTAAGATTGCCTTTTTGTCCCTCGGTAGGAGTAGACGAGTTTCTCTAGAATAATTGTTGATTATTAGAGTCTTTGGTGACCTGATGCTTTGGTTGATTCCTCGCATCTCCTGCAGGGCAATATTCTTAACTCATGTTTGTGTAAGTTTCCACAGGTGCAAGTCATTATTGTCGTATCAGCAATGTGATTTGTGCTTATGCATTAGTGAGGGTGGTACTCAGTTACCCACTCTAACATGCACAATTCACTATTTAGTATCGATACTAATTAGTATGAATGTGGATATGAATTATCTCTTGCATCGATTATGCACCTAGAATTGTGAGACTTTCGTTTGTACATCATAGCAGTGACATTCTTAGGAGAATTAGCATAGAATACTTGAGGAAACCGAAGGTACAAAACTTTGAACAGGAGATGGACATGAACAGAAATGAAAGTTGATGGTTGCTTTTGGTCTCTAGAGCAATTTGGAGGGGGAGTATGTCCGAAGGACTATTCAAATGTAAACGAAGGTTTTGTGGATCCATCTAAGTAATGTTCAAATGTTGGCTTAGATTCCATGAACTCAGTAACCCTTCATCCTGGATGTCTCCTTCAGTTTTCAACTCTTAGAAATACTGTAATCACTGTTTCATTTGACACCCAAGTTAGAATGTGTTCCTCTTTGCCAGAAAATGAATTCCCCATTAATCACTTGTGAACAGATACAAACTCTTATTTGATCGGTTATAGATGCCTCAACCTGAAGTTAACACACGAAGATATTATGCATAACATGATTTCACATCTGTTGATCTGTTTAAAAGCTGACAAGAGTTCAGCCCAGCTGGCGCCAAGGGACAGAGGAAGTTAAGTATAATGACAAGTGGCGAAGTGCAGAGTCAGATGTGCTGCGCTTTTTGTCCGAGTTGAAATTTTGATCTTTTATCAGGTTCAGGTGATCCACAGCATATTGGAGGTCAGTATCCGGGAACTATTTAGGGCATAATCTGTTGAGTTCCTGGTGTTTCCAAATCCCAGCCGGTGACATGTTGAAATCTTTTGGTTTTTATTTATCAATTTAAGGTGTATTCCATACGTTCTTCTAAAACGATCGACTTTCCCAGAAGCCTTGACCTTCAACCGGTTCATCTGTAACTGCACTAAATATGATATTTAATGTCACTTACTATTTGGAATTACGCAATGTTATCTCTATTTATTGTATATCTCGTATTCTACCAAAAAAATGTTAAATTGGTTGTTTGGATACTATAGAACATTAACAACTTTACTTGTTAAAAAATTACATTGAAGGTCAGAAGATATAGCACTGCGTAAATCCAAATAGTAAATGACACTACATATCATATTTAGTGTAGCGATCGGTTCTTCCTGTAAATTTCCAGCCCATATTTCAGGAAATTCCGACCGCCTCGCCTGGCCGAACCTTAAAAGGTCCTTTCAACATTGAAGCAAACAGCACGTGGGCGGTGGGACCATGCTCATACAGTCCAAAATTCAAATGAAGATTCCGTGCATCCAAGGCCCTCATCGAAATACACTTGCCACTGAGTGAGCATTCTACGTCTGTTTCTTGTCCAGACACTAGTTCCCTTCTCATTTGTCAGCCAATCCGGCTTCAGAATCTATGGAAAAATCCCTGCCTCGAATTTCTAAATTCTTTCTCATGTACAGTACTTGTCTGCATGTGAACTGATAGTTAGCTTAAAAACATTGGAGTGGATGTCGGGACTTTTCTGTTTAGAGTCGAGTGAATAATCTCTACTGACGACAATGAGTGTTCACAGCACAGTAGACGTTTCTTTCAGTTGCACTGGTGCTTTCAGAATGCCTAAAAGAGTTGTGACAGAGTGAATTTTACGGTCGACTTCAAAAGTCACGTTCACAAGAGATTCTGAAATCGTAAAATCTTATGCAACCATGGGTTGCTTCAAATTCATCGCGAATCTCATGTCTTCCTGTTTCAATTGAATGTATGCTACACATGTGGCGCAGATATGATGTGAGTCTCTAGACACCACATTCTTGCACATGGTGCCTGCTGGATTTCTCAGAAACAAAAAAAGAAGAGGGAAACAACAAAGCTGCTAAGTGTACATCTCTTCCCAGCTTCAACTGCATTGAGCTCGATTGCACTAGCGTGGCGCTGCCGCTGTGACGAGAAACCTAAACTTGAACTATCCACTCACTCAATCACTTTACAGGAAGTCAAAACTCCCGAATCAAATGGTACATGTACTACCAAAATCAGATCCTTGGTAGATCAGGAAAAGCAGGAAAGATATTGCTACCAAAATTACAATGCTCGAGGTGCAGCTCCGATTGTGACCAGAATTAAGCAACATGGCCATTTGTAGCCCCATTTACGCCATGGCCATTCGCAGTGCCATTTACACCATAGCCGTTCTCGAGCTTGCTGGCCTTCATGTCGGTCATGGGGACGCCTCCAGCACCGCGGGTGATAGTATCAGGGACCGGGACGTAGCGTTTCCACCACCAATGCTTGTTCCAGACCAGGTCCATTTCTTCAATGGGGACGCCCTTCGTCTCGGGCACGAAGAAGAAGACGAACGTCTGCATGATGACCACCCAGGCGGCGAAGAAGAGGAAGATGCCCCACTTGAAGGTGCACAGCATCGACAGGAACACCTGGGCGATGAGAAACGTGAAAAACAGGTTGGTGCACACTGTGATACTTTGCCCCGCCGACCTCGTCTCAAGCGGGAAAATCTCACTAGGAATGAGCCACCCGAGTGGCCCCCACGACCATGCGAACGATGACACGTACACGCAGATCAACACCACCGCGATGATTCCCAGCAACGACGACATTGTGTTCCCCTTCATCCCTGTTGCCAGGATGATGGCGATCGCCGTCTGGACACATTGCACAATTCCCCATCAGCCTACCAATTTTCATTCCACGAAAGATCATGAAGCTCGCTAGCAAAATTCCTTTTGCTAAATCTTTCTGGCATGGGAGAGGTGTACTAGGTACTATGGGAGCCATTAAACAATAACCTTGATTAGGTAATCTTCAAGCACAAAGAAACAGGATCGTTGTGGTGGATTCGTTAGTTTTTTTCCTTACCTGGGCGATGAACATTTGGATGCCGGCTTCCAAGAGCAGGGCACGCCGGCCGACACGGTCGACAACGATGATGGCGATGACGGTGGAGATCACATTGACAGCACCGATGATGACAGCGGAGTAGAGCGCCGCGGAGCTTTGAAAGCCCAGGGTCTGGAAGAGCACGGGAGCATAGAACATGATGGCATTGATCCCCGTGAACTGCTGGAAAAATTGGAGCAGCATGGAGATGATGAGCTGCGGCCGGCTGCGGCGACGCAGGATGTTGCGGAACGGGTCCTTCACTTGCGCAGCCTCGTTGCTGGCAATTAAAATGTCGTCGAACTCAACATCCACATTCTGGATGCCTCGAATCTTCTGCAAGACGTGCCTGCCCCGCTCCAGCTTCCCTCGCTGCACCAGGCTGTTGGGTGTGTCGGGCAGGACGAGACCGCCCACAGTGATGAGGATGGCAGGGATCCCTGCAATGCCCAATGACACTCGCCACCCATTGTGCGTCATCTTCTCCGTCCCGTAATTCACGAGATTCGCGAACAAGATGCCGATAGTCACGGCCAGCTGGAACAGGATGTTGAGACCGCCTCGCCATTTCGACGGTGCCATCTCCGACAAGTAGAGCGGCACAGCCTGCTCAGAGTCAGAAGAAGAGTGAGAATTTAGTTTTTCCTTACAAAACAACCCCGAAATTGAAGTTTGCAATGACTATCAAGCACAGGACTGATTCTTTCAAATGGGCCGCGCTTGAGCGGAGACTCACAATTTCTCTGGCAAGGGCTAATTCTTGAGTATGCTAGGATTGCTTGGGCCAAACCCTTGAAGTTTGAAGCATTTCAACATCAGCTATGAAACAAAAACTCGACGTTCTTCGGGTTGGAGTCAATTGTAATTTGCTCTATTGATTCCAGTGCAACTCCAAGATGTCGTGGAATATCAAGAGGCCAAGCCGCCACCTATTGTTGGCTTAGTTCATCATACTTAGCCGTCTTGATGGTACCCTTCTTGGAGCAGTTTTGTAATTCCACGCACGATGAAAATAAAATTATTAAAAGAAGAATGGAGAGACCGACCTGATTTGCGAAGCCAACCCCGACACCGAGCATGATTCGGCCGAGGATGAGCATGATGATCTCCTGAGCGGCAGCATTCAAGACAACTCCCACGCAGAAGGAGATGCCGGCACAGAGCATGGTGGCTTTGCGACCATAGTTCCTTGTCACGTAGGAGGCGAAGAACGTGGCCACCAGGCCCGCAATGTAGAGCGACGAAGTGAACGCTTGCAGCTTCTGGTCGTTGTATTTACAATATGCGTTCTCGGTGGCCGCAGCCGCTCTCTTCTTCGCCAACACGACGGGGAAGAATTTGGCCAGAAACTCGTCCATCGATGTCACTCCACCTGCACAAATTTCAGATGAATTTTTTGAGGTTGAGAGCCTCCTCGATTCATAATTCTTGCCCAACTGAAACAAACCTCAATTCCTGCGCAGAAAGCTTCAACTCTGCATACCTAGTCCTTCATGGTCCTAAAATGCGGATGGGAAGAGAATCCACTGCAAGAGTGTAAGAACAAACTGACATCAAAGGGATAAATTACCACATTTCTTAACTATCTTGTAATCGATTTGAGCATATTGAGTACTTCTAAATTCAGAGCAATTCTTCTGTTCAAAGTGCAGAATCACATCCCTGGTTTCTTGGGCGTGGGATGATTAGCACGCAAACATGAGAGCAATGACAAGCTAAATTTCCAGGTTTTGTAACCAGAACCGTATACACCCATCCTTTTGTTGAAAATCCTGGGATTTTTTTTCCTTTTCTCGCGGGTGTAAATTCTGTGACCAGACAAAAAAACAGAGACGGATGTGAGGAGATTTGTTACCAGAGATTCCGACATCGTAGCCAAACATGAGTCCTCCAGACGCTGCGAGAACGCAGACCATACAGACAAAGAATGTCGTTCTTCCCTCATAGTGCTTGATCTCCCCCGCCGTCACCACCCCTCCTCCCGCCATCGTGTCAGATCACTCCTCTCAACTTATCACTCACCCCTCGTGATGATTCCCTACTCCACCAAACTGAACAAGCTACACTCTTATGACTCAGCTGCTTCCCGAACTGCTGCAGACCTCCAGATAACCCACTGGTGCAAAATCTTGGACCTGAGCTCTTTGAGCCACACAGGGAATTCAAACAGCTCCCCGGATACGGAGCTCCCCGAACTACCTCCAATCAATCTCAAACCAATTACAATCAGCTACTACTACTCAGACTTCCTCAAATTCTTCGGTATTGTTCCTGCAAGTTCGCCCTACCAAAAATTGACCCAAAATCCTAGTGGTTCTACTCTTCTGATTCGCTGAGTCCACCGCCGTGCATGCAGACTGCAGAGTGATCAAAGTACAGTAGTAGCCAGCTCTTGGCCGATTTGAAGGGGCTTGAAGGTAGGCTGCTGTGCACCGGAATCCACACACCACAACGACAAAGTCTATCTTGATGAATCTCGAGTACGTACTAGAACTGGCAGGAGCCCTATCAGATCACAAGCAGCGAAACCATAATGACAATTATGATGAACTCCTCCAAAAAGCGGTACTGCGGACTGATAAGGGACTGCAGACTACAGGTTGCGGAACAAGAATGGATTGAATGCTCTCTCTCATACTCCGGCTACGCTTATTATAAAGCACCCCAACACTCTGATGGCAGATAGACCCCACCACCGCCCACGCTTCTACTTCCCATGAGTAACAATGAGTACACGGAATAACATACAAACGATCATACAACTTCTGAGTGTGTCAAGGAGTTTTACAACCTTTTGTATTTGAATCATAAACTAACTCTAAAATCTTTGTAGATTCTATGAAGTTAAGAGCAATGACTTGTGCAATTCTAGGCTTTTTTGCCTCATGTATCTCAAGCTCAACCATGAATCTCTGCAATAAAATGAATGGTTATAGACTAATAGAATGTAAGGTAGTAGAATGTGAGGCACTAAATACTTTGAATATATTTTAATAAATAAAAAATCCTCATTATATAGTTACTTGTAAAAGCTTTTACTTTACTTTTCAATTTAAAAGTATTAAAAGTAAATGTAAAAGTGTGTATTTAAAAGTGTGACCCTAAATGTAAACACTAAAAGTAGTGACCCTAAATGTAAACACTAAAAGTAGTGACCCTAATGTAAACACTAAAAGTAGTGACCCTAAAAGTAGGGTTAAACAATTTACTTTCTACTTAATTTAATACACACTTTAAAACCCTTAAAATTTTGTTTGCATTGTTATTGATTTGTGGTGATGCTTGTTCATGCTAGTTCTCATTGCATGTCAAATGAATTTTGTAATGAACATAGGCAATCCTTAAACACAAAATAGGGTGAGCTAATCTTTTATAATGAACATAGGGTTGAAAAAAAAAATCTTATGTGAGTTATAACTATAGTAAGACATCATAATAATACACCATATTAGGGAATTATATAATTAAACGGTGTGTTCAAATCTAACATCTAGACATAATACCCCTACATTATATACTTCTTCCTCCTCTAGGCAGAAGTTCCTCCTCTAGGCAGAAGTTCTTTGTCCTCCCACCCGTTGCAGCCACATCTTCTCCCCTTGCTGACATATTAGAATAAATCCAAAGAAAGGAAATATGGGCGATGGCGTTGGTGTGGGAAGCTCGGTACGTAACCGAGGCGAAAATACCTAGCGAACTCCTCTTAAATGCCCGCCCCGGGACCCTTTTACCAGATAGCGGTGACTGATAGATGTTGGGACTTGGCGGCCCCGGCAGCGATATACCCGGAGTGCCGTTCACCTGCCAGGTACCCAGCCTGGTGGGGACGCTCTAATAGGCATCATCGTCATAGCCTCTGAAGAAGACGACGAAGAGGATGAAACTGATTACATTAAGTTCAGTTGAGTTAAACCCGGGCTGATGATTTTTAAAGACAGTAATGTCGTTGCTTTGTTCAGATTCATCAACATCATGACCAGAACTTGGTGACCGGTGATTCATCGGTCCAAACATTGGTGTGGGTTTTGACTCCTCCTCTGGGTCAACGCTGGGGGACAGATCATCAGTCAGTGAGCAGTCCCAAACCTCTTTTTCCTTTTTCACTTTTTGAAAAAAGCTTTTGAAGGTTAGAGGCATCTGTAATAGCAGGGTATCATTTTGCTTGTGAAGAGAAATAGATTCTAAGGAGACTGCAAAATAAGAAATAAAAATTCAGGAATACGGAAATTGCAATAAAATGGCCTTATCAACTAAAATGAGTCAATTGGGCCATTACGAGACAATCCTTTTGTCACGATTGATGAGATCTTCCATATTACAATTGAGTATTTGCATGGTTTTATAAACATGTGTGGGTGTCTTGGAATGGTTGAGTTGTATTTTAAGAACCCTCAACGGGTATTCTCTATACCAACTAGCAATCATTACGTTCCCATCACGTTCCCTACATTAAATTGAGCGGACCAATTGGCTCATTTTAGTTGATAAGGCGAAATTTTTGAAGTAGTAAAGTTAGGGTAACACATAGTTGAACTGTAGGTTAATTCATAACCGCTCATGGAAATTCTAATGTTGGGTTGCAACAGTTGTCAAAACTCTTATGAGGGTAATCAACCACAAGTTGCTATCACATAAATCTTAACTCCGTTCGCCTAAAAATTATCATGGATCTCATCCATATCACCATTATGTGGTCCTAGTGAGTGGTTAAATGGACATGGTTGACTATGGAAGCCTTGACCTTAATTAATAAAAGACCTTCTAAAGATGCACTAAAATATACTGATTATCCCAATTAGTGTGTGTTACAAAATGCTATAACTATTTAATGAGAATGTATTATATTACTAAGTAAAGTTGTTTATGTTCTAACTTATCGTGTCCGAACAACTATGGTGTAATACTATAATTTGTTTCAATATGAAATTTCATTAGTAGAAATTAAACTCCCGAGTAAGATTGCACTACGTAACTCCGAATCATATCACACACTAATTGGGATAATCAATGTAGTATGTAGTAGAGAAGGTGGTTTTTTTTTAACACCTTGTTTAGATACGGTTTTTCCCATGTGAAGTGGACATGGTCCTTTTCATAGACATGGGAAGCCTTTCTGTCTTTTGGGCCATTACTATAAACAAATTATAGTATTACACCATTTATGGTATTTAGTGTCACTTACAATCCAGAGCTCTGAAATGCCATCAGTAATGTCATTATTGACACTAATGATGGCATGCGATGTGCAACTCCTATGCAACCCCAATACTTAGTATACAACACAAAAGAGGTTCTTGTTGAATTTAGATTTGACTACTATAAATACATATATTTAGAGGCAGAGTGTGCCATCATAACATCTTCTGAAAGGAGTTTTGCACAATACGTTGAACTTCGGTGCGCAATGTAAATATACTTCAATGTAGAGCTACATTTAGCATCATTAATCCTCTAGGGGTTAAAACACGTTCAATTTAGGTGCTAGGGACTTTGAAGGTGGTTGTGTGCACACAGATTAGGGGAAAAAATTGAACTATTTCTTCAACTTTAAGGACTACTCTCCTTTGCTTTATGAAGTGCAATTGCAAGTTTGGATAATACTACGCTACGCTAAATGTCATAATATAAATAAAATTTCACTTTAAATAGTGATTTATTTGTAGTATTAGTAGACATAACACTTGACACCTCTAGGAATCTAGTTTAGATAGTTCGCCCATAGCGTGCATGACTCTAAATACCATAAACAATGCACTCAATGAAGAGGGAGAACCGACAACGAGTTACAGATGAACTGGTTGAGTTTGAGAAATAAAGGGTTCAAATTCAAGACTTCAGAAAAAATTACCAACAGATTTAGAAGAATTTCAATTAATTCCTCAATTTTCTAAAGAAAAACCGAAAGATGTCAACATGTAGCCGACTTTATTATATTGGAAACAATAGGATCTCAACCAATTATGCCCAAAAATCTCCCCGGACACTGAGTGTACTTATGAACTTTGGTGACAACTTTATATTCGTGAGGTGGTCTCGGAGTCGGAAAGCAAAAGAGGACCATGGCCAATGAAATCACACATCTCAAGCCTTATTATAATACCACCTACATACCATTTCATGGAGCTATCACTGGAAGCTTTTATGGGGAGGAGGAAAACTAAAGCCAAATTTCAACTTAAAAAGTCCACTCCACAAGAGACTTATTTAAAACTAAGTTAGACTTCGAGCACTGATAACAAGAGAATTCTAGCATTCCCAGGTCCCTCTCGGGATGATATATATATATATGGCTTTGCAATGTCGGCTTTGAATGAGATGGAATGTCACTAGCCGTTTTTAAACCGCACACATAGGTCTCCTAGGCCAATTCCATGGGAGTTTTTTTTTTTTGGAATAAGGTAGATGTGCCTCATATGGTTTTTGATCTTGATTTGAGTGTTGTATGGTCGGGTGTGAATCTAGGAACAATCATCAAAAAGTCATTGATGAAAAGAGATTGGACTATGTGCTCAAAATTTGTTGATTATCCCAGGTGCAATAGTCGATACAATTGGGCATTGGGGTGAGGTTGGGGGGGGGGGAACGTTATATAATCAATCAAAAACTCAAAGAGACTCCCTTTGACAATGAATAGAAGATTCATATGAATTCTGGAAATTATGAGGAAAGTAATTGCAAGCACAATTTGGATTTGCTAACCATCTTGCACTAATTGCGTGTTTCATATCCTACAAGAAGTGGGTGGAGAGGGAAATGTGTTTGTTTAAGACCAACATACCTTAAGTCAAAAAATTTAAGATTAAAAATTTGGGCTAGTTTAAATTGAAGTCTTTAAGAATACGATTTCCAACCGGTTACCTTGTAACTAGCTACGACACTGTCTATAGTATTTAGTGTCATGCACACTATTTGTGAAGGGCCTAAACTAGATATCTAGAGGTCTCAAAGTGTCATGTTTGCTAATTACCAAATTTATGATACTACTTGTTAACATAAGCACCTTTTTAAAGTGAACATTTATTTATAGTATGACATTCAATGTAGCACATTGGGATACTTGAGATGATAATTTTTCATTTTAGTATCCAAGGGGAAGATACTCTTCAACATACATAACAATCAACAAAGGATGGCCTTTATACCTAATACTTAGGTCAAAGAAATGTAAGTCTATGAGTTATTAGGTGATTTATTAAATAAATTATATGTAACATACGTGATCATATATTTTCATTGCTAATTATGTTTTAACCTTCCACCATTCATATGTTTTTTGTGCATTGGAATTTCAAAAATTGCCTTTAATACTTCTAGTCCTACTTTCAAAGTTTTAAATTTCTTAAGATGAATATATAGTTATGAAGTTAAACACTCTAAAATATTACAGTTAAGATACCATCTTATCAAAAGGCTTGAATTCCAATGTTATGTAATTATAGCGTCCTCAAAATGTATGTCAAAAAAAGTACCCCAAAGTATGTTGGTTATCGCACATACCATAGTTTTCCTAGCAGGTTGGGTAAAAATAATACAAATAGAAGGGTGCTTAAATTTCTAGGAAATTATTAATATGGTTTACCTCATTTTTATTATTTAAAACATCAAATTAATGCCTATATCATAGAAACTCATCTCGCATGTGTTGTCATTCAATAAATTATCTTTTAGGTATCAATAGGTTTAACATACATCGCAAAGTCTTTTGTGAGTCTTTTGTCTTGTCATTCTAACACTTCTAACCCACAATCTTTCACAAATGCAACATATCTTTCACACATAACAAACCATGCCACATAAGGGATTAGGGTAACTAATGAGAGCTACAGATGTGAAGGTAAGGGTTTAGGCTAAATCAACCACCTTAAATGAAATTAGCAATAGCCATCCAAAAATTATAAGAAAAACTTGGAGGAATGCCTAACTTATTTTGATTATATTTTGAAATTGCTCAATTATGATGTATTATTTTCTAGGTTGCTTAATTGTTTTGGTCACTTTAATTAATTATTAAGCAAAGACCTACCCAAGTTGCTATGAAACTACGGTATATGCAACATTCAACACTAGGTGAGCCCCTAAGTCAAATGCCTACTAGACAATGGCTATCATGTGTTAATAATCACACCAAAGCATATCTTAATGTTTTCTAACAACAAATGTGTCAATATTATTCTCCAATTCTTGTTGCGGCCAGAAAAATAAGACAACCTTATATTCATTCCCTTGGAAATGTGCTATGACACCTATGAATTGTCTCCAAGCTCCAAGCATTGTATCAAATTGAAACTAAGTAGATTATAGATTATAAAATCCCAACTTGGTGAGGAACACAATTACACTACTTAAGAATCTTACGTTTACTAAGAAGTCATGCTAATTCTATATTATGCCCATGTGATATCTTTTGAAGATTAGATATATTCATTAAGCTACAGTTTGTTCCTCTTAATCTCAACTTTTATAACACAATAAGCCAAACGGTGCTGAAATCAACACTAAACCCAAAACCAACACCCTACATTCTCACATTATGCTGAGAATGTCCACCTTGACATTGATTCATGCTCAAATGTCGTATTTGCATCATAATGCCACCAATAAAACTTCTACAGGCGGATCTCAAATTAGGCATATATAGTTTGCTGTGCTGGAATCCCCTTCAGATTTATCACCAAGAAACATGCAAAACGTTACGAGTCCAAGAATAGCACATACACTCAGTGCTTAAAACCGAAACTGAGGGTCACTTCACACACGAGACTGACAGCCCGTGACCATCACAATTCAAGCACTCTCATTGGTGGAAAAGGTGGAGCCGGTCCAAGTTCGCTTCACACTACACTTGAGGGACCAACGGAGTATGTGAATGCAAGATGGATGTAAAGGCTACATGGATTCCTACGTGGAATCAAATGGATCATGTTTCATGGTCACTTGGACTATTCTCAAAAACTACCTCTTGGTGGTATGCCTAACACAAAACTGGGAGACCATGGCACTCCGAATGCTCACAACCGTTGGTATAACTTATTTTATCATGCGTGATGATGACCCCGCATGAATGGAATGCCATTGAAATAGCATTTTGGTTGAGGGCCCTGTCAAATATGACTTCACACTTCACTTGAGGGTCCGTGACCACACTACATGATTTTGGAGGTGTGTTGGGACGGCCTTTGGACACTTTCTTTTGGGCTCTCACAATTTCATGGTCACGGCTCTTGGCTCATATGTGAAGTGGCCCTGAGGTTTTGAAACGTCAATACGAAAGAAAGAAAAAAGGGTTTCCTAGAGTTTCAGCACATGGGTTTGGTAATCTCCATTTTGAAACATTTTTGACTGCTCAGTTGTTAAACTTGACAGCAAAGGCCACATAATCTAGTCTATATCATACGTGTCATCCATTTGTACGGCTGGATTTGGGTCATGGGTGTGGTGCACCACGTGGCGACACATGGACGTAGACTTGGGAGGAGGGGATTGGTCGAAAAGCCCATGTGCATGCACAGTGTCCTTGCTTGTACTTTAGCACTGACACTGGATCCACCGAAAAATGGCTCACACGCTAGTCAACGAAGTTAAAAAAACAAGTAGCCAATCGGGTTCGAACAAGTGTTGTATGTTGGGTTCCCATATACGAGTATCAATTGTCATGAGTCATGCGTCACTTGGCCACGCTAGCTAGACGCCACCTCTTTGAGCTGGGCCCCTACCACTACTATAACCCACGTGCAATTCTATTATAGTGTATGTGTGTGTGTGTGTGTGTTTTGTAATTTTGAGTCCAAGATTAGTATCAGCTGTCTTGGATTAGTGTAGAGAATTCCACCTAGGATAATCAAATGATAAACTTATGGGGGTCATGTTTTTATTTAGACCCCCTTCACCTTGGTGATAATGGTGGGGGCCATGTCAAAGAGGTTGGCCTCTAACCCTGGTCATGGGTCATTGTATCTGGGTCGAGGTAAAGGTGAGATGTCACATAGGCCGCTTGCCTATTAGATTCTAGTTATTAGTAGATTGGAGGTGTTTGGATATAGTTAAGCACAAGCCGCCATCCAACGACATTCTAGTGGTCTGCTAGAATGTTGAGAGCCGGGGACACAAGCTGCTAGACTTCCATGCGCCCACTAAAGAATCTTCAACCTACAAGTGTTGGTCATCAAAGGATTGAAGACCAATTTTAGGAGTAGGAGTAGGAGGAGGAGGTTAGTAGGTGGGCCCAGATTTGAGAAGATGGGAGTACCAATTCTCCCTCTTTAGTATGACACATTTGGGAAACACAAAAAATGTCGTATTATCGAGGTGTCGTCTTCTCGTTAATATGACAAATAGCATTAAATTGTCGTACTATTGAAGGGAATACAAAATCTTAAGTAATGTGAGCTTATATATATATATATAAACAAGTTTAAGCAATATGGATGGTATGAAATAATAACTTATATCTCCAAACGAATAAAAATATTCTCAAGACCTCTTGAAATAGGAGTCCAAAGATCTCTGGTGTTGCCTACCCAAGTTAGCAATTGTCATCTTATCTAAATTTCCTACCAACTTTTGAAAACTAATAATTTCATTAACACCAAAATATAAAGAGTTGTCTAATAAGAAATTAGACAACAATGATGCATGACGTTCAACATCACTAAGCTTTACTGTGGGTAGAGCAACATCATGAGTACAAGGCAACATACTAGGCAGGAGGCCACTCTAACCCTAACCATGTTCATTCTACACTAGTAACTCTAATTATCATTAAGTTCCCAATGATAAGTAAAGTTCCCAAGTAGTTCCCAAGTGAAAATGGATGTATCTTAGATGTACATAGCATAGATGAAAGGAATTTTAGCATCAACTACCTCTTTAATTTGACAAAATGGGGATTTTAAATGTCGTATCATCGAGTGTTGTAGTCGTAAAAAAGAGGGAGTTTTGAACTAAAAAGTTTGGTCGTGCAAAACTGTGTTGTAATATTGAGGTTGTCATATAAACAAGTGTCGTATTAACAAGGTTAGACTGTAGCTAATTGGCACATATGAAGAGTATTGAGTTAGGTAATTTTAGGGGTCACCCGGTGTGTTGCTTGGTTTCCCACCTACCTGGTTCCTTTTGGTAGGTAGGTAGTAGGAAACTACTAGACACTAGGCTAATGATTAACTATGCTAAACTAATACGCATTGGAACAATCTATGTGTCATAGAAATCATCAGCTCCAAGCCATGGTTGGGAGGCAGTGGTCCCACAGGAGTGGGAGGATAGCAATGTTGGCTCTCATTGGCCTTTGGGTTTCCCAGACTTTATGATCCATCTCATTTCATTGGAGAAAGTGTAGTCAGACCCATTTAGGTTTACACCCTAGCACCTAAAAGCAACCTAACTATACAATCACCCGGCTAGGCAATGACCCAAGCCAACTAATGTTCAGCATGGCATGGCTAAGTAGGTAGTGAATTATATAAATATGGTTCGATGGCGGTGGCCGTGCCTTGGCCCCGACTCAAATCTAGTTTGAGAATATTCAGATGCCGGCAATTGACTTGATTATTCCTTAATATTTTAACCATGTCCAAGGGTCCCACGGAAAAATTGAGGCCACCTAAGTAATGTTA
This sequence comes from Polytrichum commune, assembly GCA_950295325.1. Classification (NCBI taxonomy): domain Eukaryota; kingdom Viridiplantae; phylum Streptophyta; class Polytrichopsida; order Polytrichales; family Polytrichaceae; genus Polytrichum; species Polytrichum commune. The sequence goes on from OX485804.1 coordinate 3,519,093, forward strand.
TGGACCATGATGTGGCCTTGGATTCCATGAAGCTACTTTGAAAAATGAAGGAAATTGCCCAATATGTAACATGTGGGTAAGTGGATATGACGTGTCATCATGAATATTTTATTTTATTTTATTAAAAAAATCCATTTCACACATTTGTAAACTTGAACACATTTTTTAAATGCTAAAAATGCTGAAAATTTTAATTATAAATGATTTTATATAAATATACATTGTAGGTAATAATTTATTTCCAGAATAATTCTATGTATTATGCATCAAATTAATTGAGTAATATGTGAATTATGTCATCAAGATAAAAATGTCACAATAGTTAGGATAGGCTAAACGCTAAATGTACAAAAGTTTGACTATACCTTATCTAACTTTGATCATCCGAAATATGTTTTCCAATTCAATCGTCATTTTATTTTATCCCTCCTTTTTTTCATATAATGAAAAAATAAAGTTATACCTTAATTTATAATTATGTTTGACATCTTATGTCATGTCAACATGTCATCATGCTCACCATATCATCATAAATCACAATGTAATTATTCAATAGAAAATTCAACACAACATGTCAAGTATCTAGACCATAAGTAGTTTTTGTTTTTGCTAAAAATGGATTCTTACTAAATGACGTACATTATGTGAAGATTGGATTTTTTTTCTAAAATATATTCACCGGTTTTACATTTAGCCATTGTATAATTAGATCTCTTATTCAATCACTTGAAGAAAAATTAAAATTAGAAAGAAATTGATCAATTAGCTACTTCTTCTAGAATGTGAAACGCGCAATTAGTGCAAGTCTATGATAGATTTTCCAAATTGTGACCATAATCATTTTCTTCATAATCATTTTGGAACGCAAATGAATATTTTATTCTTTGGTGTCCATTCTTGAGTGCACACTAAACTATACATTAGTCAAATATAGATTTGTTCGATTAAAATAGGTCCACTTGAGGTTTTTTTCTTCGAAACTCTAATGAGATGAGATGAATCCATAGCCAATACAACATAAAAATGGATTGTGTAGTTAAAAGTGCTGACAATAGGGCCACATAAGGTATGTTGACATCATTCAATTACTTCTCTTAATTGGTTACCTATATCTGACCAGAGTGTGGCTAGGTATGGGTCTAAGAATCAACCAAAAAAGACATGTGTTTCAAAGAGAGTTGTGGTCATAATTTGATAAATAGTGTAGGCTAAATAATCAATAGAGTTTGAGGACCTTTATGATCATTTGATGAGAAAGATAACCTTCATTAATGAGATATTCATACAAGTGTTAAGAAAAAGGGGTCGGTCACGTTTTGGATTTGCAGATCATCTCACCCCGCATGCTGGTTCACATGAGGTCCCAAGTCCCACACATGTTAGCAAGTCCCAACATAAAGGCAAAGTCCCAACTTTTGAGCCTGAAGAAATAAATAAAATACAATCTATACAATAATCATTAAAGTTGGATCTTGATTAGTGTATGCAAAAAGAAACTCATGGGACTTGTGTTGAAAGTTCGGGCTAACTTTTAGCTCGACCCAACTCTCAACACAAGTCCCAAGCCTCACCTCCCAAAAATGTGCCATGTAGGCATTCATGTCATACTTGGGACTTAGGACTTGGGACCAGTGGTAAGTCCCAACTTCATTGCTCTCAACAGTTGAGATTGCACAGATTGACCTCAAGTGACTTGGGACTTGGGACTTGAGACCCGCGCACCCCTAATTGTGTGTTTCATATCTCACAAGAAGTGGGTGCATGTTTAAAAGTGTATGTTTTAATGGCCATAGCCTTACCTCACTCATGTTGTGATCTATGAGATTTTCCAGATTGCCATGCAAGGGACGAATTGTGAAGGATTCTGGAATGTCATTCATGATCATTTAAAAGGGAAGATGCTTCATTCAAATTGTGTACAATTTTGAATGATGGAATATTCTTCTATCATCTACTTGTTTTATTGATGGGGGTTTTGTGGTGTGTAATTTCCAAGCTTCAGGTGATTGGAAAATGTGGTTGGGGATAATGGTGTGTGGTTTTATAATATACAAATGAATGCAACTTCAGTCCTCAATGAATGAGTATTATTATACTCGCCATTGCTGTTACTTGAAACTTCTTTGAACTCTTCACTTCTACAACAAACTCTTGAACTCTTGTCTTTTGCCCCTGGTTCAAACTCGGGACGACCAAAAAAATGGAGCTTTGTTACCTCAGATTCCTCTTACAGTCCTACCAAACATAACCAACTCAAATAGTTTGCTTCCTCACCACAAATATTACGAAGCAAAATTCCCAAGAATCGAGAATGGGAAGAAAAGAAAAAAAGGAATAAATAAATAAATGGGGCAGCTAAGCAAACTCCGAATTTCAGCAACTAAGCAAACTCCTCCAACCTTGAATACTAGATTCAAGCCAAAATCTTATGATGGTCAAGCCAAGTGTCTTTTGAAGTCCAACCGAAACCCTTGAATACTAAATTGGAAACTTAAAATATGAAAGAAATGAAAACTTTGCATTCAATACTTGAGGTGGCCATGTTAGATTGAAAGAACCCTAACCATTTCCGATCGAATCAAAATATTATGAGGTGGTACCACCTTCATACTTGGAATTCCAAGTATAAACATAAATAACCCACCTAACTTCTTGAGAGCTCAGAGTTGGACATCCACGTCACCATTGTCAACACCCTAGTTCAAGCTGTGATTCATTTTGGTGATTTACTCACCAAAATCTTGTATTATCAGCCACATCGAGACAAGAATCCATCTGCGCCAGTGCTAAAGTGGTTGATCTCATCCGTGGAGATGAACTCATTAATGAGAATATGAGTGCAACAAATCTCCTCGGTCGTCACTGACCTATAGATACAATACAGAGAATTCACTCTCGAATATACACCACAATAAACTCTTCAATCTCCTACAACATGATCTAGCATACAATAGATGAATACAATTATACAACATGTATTGTGAGCCGTACAAATCGTACCAACCCCATCGGAGTATGATAATGACCTACTTGTGACATTTGTGGCAGCACTTTTATACACAATACTCAAAACCCATTGATGTGATTGAAGCTCAATATCCTGGCCGTCGGAAAACTAACCCACTCACTAAGTGACATCTGTTACTTCTTATGAGCTACCCAGTTGTGATGAGTGCAATGAAGTGAGTCCCATTTCTTAAACAGTATATTCAAAGCCTCTTCAAAGCGGTTTAGGAAATCCATCTAATATAACTACATGTTCGAGGGAGGAAATCTGCATACATACCAATTGAACAAGATGAAAGTGATGACCGTCTAGTGCAGATCCAAAACACAGCCAAGGCAGAAGAGGAAAGCATGCATATTGTCAGCGAAGTGATGCATTATAGACTGAAGGAATTGGTAAATAATGAGAAGAGCAACATCCTACAAGCTCCCCAGATGCCTGCCACATACTCCCGACAATAACCAGCTCATGTGCAGCATGCTACACAAGCAGCAAACTACACTTTCCTGAGCACTACCTATTCACAAGACAAATATTGTGCAAAAAGGGCCCTACTTAAGAAGTATTATGGTGAATTAAGGCAATGGAGCTGTGCTTAGCTATCCAAACCCAAAGGTGACAGCTACTTGCTTAAATCTTTGCAGAAACATACTTGCAAGCAATGAGTAAGACCCTCATAGATTGCGTGAGACTAGAGAGAGAGAATTCAATAAGTTGAGAAAGGTGATGCGTCAAATACGCAACTGATGAGACTCTGCAGAAAGATGAAAGGGCAAGTCAAATCAGCCCCAAAGTGTTGTTGCTGCAAAAAGTGGCTTCTAAGCCTTAGTCGCACTTGATATTCCTGTAGATTCGACGTACAAACATCGATGAACCTAGGTAGCCCACAGCTCCTGCAAAAAAACAAGATCACCATAAATCTTTTTGACCTGTCTTTCTGCCATCTGGGATAGAACCACCACTAAGTAATTCCTCTAGAACTACAAATTAATTAGATGATGCAAAGCTTGATGCTGATGGTTTCACCTAAAGCATACAATATAAATGTGAAAAAATAAGTTCTTAATAAAGGTATGAACTGACAGGACATGGATGGAGATACATAGGTGATGAATAACCACTTACCACAAAAGATACCCAGACCAAGGCAGAACATGAGAGTGTAGCCGAAGTAGAAACTTATTTGAAAGAAGCCTGACATCTTTGTCTTCATGAAGTAATAATAAACAGAATAGAGATATACATAACCAGCTGTGGATGCAGCAGAGAAGAATGATGTCCATTGCCAGTTATAGTTCTCAGCATTTAGCAAGAAGTATGTCCCGACAATCGTCACACACACTGTTACAATGGTGAGGATCAAAAAGACCAGAAGCATGAACCCATAAACATAGTAGACCTGCAACAAATGACCTCTCAACTGTGTTAGAAACCACTTCAATAAGCAAATCATATTGTGCTAAAATCTCAGTAAAAAAAGACACTGAGATTTGAAGCCATAATGTTATTTAGTTTTGAAATTATAAAAAAGCTAAACATTGAAGCACTCCAAGCAGAACATTAGGTGACCTATTATCCTATTAGAATGACATGGCAAAGATCACAACACCAAGTGCAAATTGGTCTGTGATAAATACCTTGTACTGCCAGAAGGAGGTGAAGACAAAGTACATCTCGATGAAGATGCTTCCAAAAGGTAGCAAACCGCCCAATAATGCAACTATTGTGGGCGTCAAGTACCACTTCTTCTCAGGAATAGGTCGAGGGATGGTCTTTACTCTACAAGGGTTATCAGGGAGTCCACTCCAATTCCGTCCCACCACTGTTCCAAGAAGAGCCAATGGAAACGAAATAAAAGCCCAGATGACCAGCACAACCACCTGCCACGTCCCAGTGCAGAAATCAAGGGTCAATTCCATGGGCATCCATTGGCAGCAATGGGACAATAACCCAGAAAACATCAGAAATAACTTCATGGAATGACTGTTGAAATCCCTATGCTAGACTAAACATGAATACTTGGCTAGTTTCATTCTAAGATTAGCCTACACTTCAAGACATCAAAATGTACTCATCTAATGATAAATTCAAGAACTAAAAAGGATAAATTGACACATCTCTGAAGGTCCTGGTCAACCAAAAATCTCCCTGAATTTGGATGGCTTACCATCGTGCCAAAGGGAATAGCTGCCAAGGAGTGGTAGTAGATAGCAATGAAATTCAGGAAAAAGCCAATTCCAAAGCAGAGGAATGGGAACAAAGATGCAGTGAGTAGCATTGACTTGATCCAGTGCTTGCCTGCAGGTCGACCACAAACATGTAGGATATTAAACAATAAGTTTGAAATCCCTCTCCTCACTCGTACAGATTCCAAACACCCTGACTTTCACATAATGATCTGTGATGTTGGAACTTCAAGAAAAGTGAAGCTCAAATGTCCAGCACCAGATACAGAGATTCCTGTTAATTGCATCCTTATGCACTATGACATATCCAGACATTTTTGAAGATAATTACAATGCCAAAAAAACGTATAAGGTATATCTTTTTATGATGCAATTCCAGACTACAAAAATAAAGCAGCAAGAGATTCTAGTAACTTAATAATGAGGCATAGAAGCTAAGGTACAGAGAGGGGTAACAGGACATTTACCATCATTACGAGAGTAGAATCCTCCACTCACATATCCTGAAATGAAGGAAGTCAGAGCATAGCAAACAATAAAAGTAGTGACAATAGCCCCTCGCCTGCAAAAAACACAAATTCAACTCATCAAAACCTCAATCACCCTCTGCCAACTTCAAATAGCGATAACCTTAAGGTACACTACATTGTTTGCACATATCCTCCAAGGGAAGTCAAGGTCATATCCATACACATTCAAGTATTTTCAAGAGAATAAACCTTGCTTCAATTGTAACTGATCTGTAGGGATCTAACTATCACAATTAGAAGAAAAAAAATTCACACTGACACGTCTAGAACCACGTGCATTGAGTTTCTAGGGCTAGCATACTTACCCAACATAGAGCATCCCAACAATTGCAAGCAAGATTACAAGTAACACGAGCATTGCAAGCTGGGCACCAGTGCCAACCAATGCTGACAAAAGAACAAGGTTGCGGGGTGCACGGAAGACATCTCCATGGACCAATTTCCATCCTGATTCTTCACTTACATCTCTCTCCTGCAGAACAGGTCATGTTCACAGAATTCTAAGGATGACAATCATAATCATTGCAAAAAACCAGCATCCCCTCTAATCAAGAGGATATCCAGGCCAACCAGCAATCAATGACTATAAATAAGAAATCACACCAATAATAACATTCTCTTCAGTAAAGAAATGCCAGAATAAGAACTTTACTGCTTACCAATGTCTCCAAATCATCCTCCTCACGAGCATATTTGGCATAATCGTTGCGGAGAGTACGCATCAGAATCATTGAGACTAGGCCAGTGAGAAAAATGACCATCATAAACGAGTTGAAGATGGAGAACCAATGGATCTACAAGAAAGACAAAACAGGCCCCAACCATTACAAATATAGACCAACCATGGAAAACCTCTTTGAGCTCATATATAGTAATGAACAAATATAGTCATGCCACAACCCTAGTGGCCAATGCAACCAAATGAAGTCTTAATTGAAAATCAATGGCAGATACACGCTGAAGGACAATAATATGAGATATGCGTTTAGCAGCAGCCAACACTCCATGAAAGAAATATTCTGACAAGTACAATGACGAGATTGACAGACCTGATGTTCAAAGAAAGGATAGTCCAGATAAGCATCAAATCTCCTGATAAATGAAGTGTTGGTTGGCTCCCAATGCACAGCATACGTCAGGTCGATTTTCTTTCCAGCCTTAATGGGCTGAAGATCTTCTTGAGTAAGATTCACTTGAATAATCTGTTGACAAAACCAGAAGATACACAGCTTACATACTGCTATAAACTTTAAGCCAAAAATACAAAACAAGACGAAGATATAGTAATCAAGGTAGAATTTACTCTATCCAAGACTACACTGCATGTTGTATGCCATACCTGATCCTGGTTGTACTTAATGATCAGGTCTTTGTGTGTATACATCATATACTTGGAATCATCATCCTTTTTGTCTGTGTGCTGCTCTCCCACAAACCCTGCAATCTCAATTCCCGTTGATAGTAAGTACTAGAATACTACCCTAAGCCACAATCAATCATATAGAGTAAAGGGTGTCCATGAGAAACTAATGCATTCCAAGTGACGAACTGAGTTTTATAAAGTTAACAGAGAAATGAAATGCATAAACAACACAAGATTGTCAGAAATCTATTGCAATTTTATCAAGACCAAATAAAGCAAGACCATCGTAGAACTAATATCAAAAGGTTCAGAGGAAACATACCCCACAGAGGTAGGTCATCTGATATTCCATTCCCGCCACACAAACCAAGGGGCAGACGTCCACATTCAAATGGTTTAATCAGAAAACCATGCAATCTCGCTAAAATGTAATTAATGCTTTAAAAATATCACAGAAATGATTGAAAAGAATGGGAACCAAACAGGAGAATTTCCATTTCTAAAAACTCTCATGCTTCACTTATGGAGGATTTAAGATTCACATCAGAAGACTCATTGTTATTGACCTGTAAAGAGATGGATGGACTTCAGGCCTGACCAAGTGCTTATACACTATTCACCAAACAAGAAGTCACTAATTCACAACAAAGCTACCTTAAGCATCCTGCTCTAAACATTCCTTTAAAGACACAAAAACAAAAAGTAACTCACCCATGAAAAACTCAAACCAGTATATATTTGCAACAGCATCCCTGAAGGTCGCAGCTGTCTGCTCGGTTAGCTCAATACTGCAGATAGTCTTCTTCTCCACCGGTGCTGCATTAAAGAGTTGAACCCGGCTTGATAAGTGATATTTAGGTCAACATCTACAAAGGTATAGCTACAACGGCATTGTGTGCAGCTATTTATATAAATGCCCAAGGTCTAAAGTTCTATCAGACAACCATCATCACACAAGGATACAACAAATCCCAACAGTCATTGTACCTCTCAGCACCTGAATGAAAAGTTTAGTCTAGCTACACCAATGAAAGGAAAACGCATAAACAATACCTCAAAGTAACCCTAGTGAGAGAGCAAAGGGAAAATACGTGAGATGACGCCATCTATTCCATGGGCAACCTACATGCATGCCACATTTTAGCAATCAAGAGACGACTTCAGAGACCACTTACTGTTAAACTTGATGACAATCTCGCTGTCAATGAGTTCATTTCCTTCCAAAACTTCTCCAAGACCTCCCCATTTATGCCGGGAGTTTCCAGGCACTGGGTTGCAGAACGGCAAACTGTAGTAGTTATAGGTTTCCTGTGGGTTATTGTAGGGTCCCACTTTGTTTACCCACAGCATTACCTGGTCCCCTTTCTGATACTGCATATTCACAAGGTGCAATAATTAGAAGAAAAAAATTAATTACATGAAACACAACAGGAGAGAAGAGATAATCCACTTACAAAGCCAAGAAACATCTACAGGTAATTGCAGACCAAGCAAGTACCACACTATCAAAATCTGGAGTCACACATCATCTTACAAAGTCAGCAATCACAAAATGGAACTCGTGCAGCTGTGAACTTCATTGTGACGGGCAAGCCGGAGGAAAAATATAATGTAGAACAGTTTAACAGGTTCACAGTAGATCCACTTAAATTTGCTTTCATAACCAACTATCTACACCACTGACACACGTGAAATGCCCCATTTAATAGAGTTAACAATATTCTCGAGCTCCAATCCACTTCCTATTTCTTATATTGAGCATGGGGATCGACCTAGAAGACAGCAACGGAATGTCAACAGCCCAAGCAGGTGTCACATCGTAGACATATAAAATAGATCTTAAAAATGTTCTCCAACCTCTGCTTCATGGGAAGCCATCACAATTGCAATGCTGCAAATTGGTTCAAGACTGCAGATCTCGACTCAGAACGTGATGAAGAATGAGTGGAATAGAGCAGCACATGACACAAGATCGTGGAAGAAAGTTACATAACATACCCTATGATCATACTCGGTGGCACTGCAGAGCTGCGATACACAAAGTAGACAAACCGCCCCCAACAGCAGCAGCGCCCTATTGAGGGCCACCATTTTCAGGACTCCTTTAGTCAGGTCACGGCTCGGCGTCGTAGAAAACAAACTCAACTAACTCCTTACTCCCGCTAAGTTCCAGTCTTCGTCGTGCTAAGATAACCCTCACTTGTGACCTCAACAAACTCGCACTTCTTGCGCACTTCAGCAAAGATCGCTACTCGCACGGGTCTAGAGCTTCCATGAAACTAACTGGCCGAGGCTGCGGTAACTCCAAGATCCTCCAATCCAAGATCCCCTCCCAGATCCCTACTTCCGTCACACCCTCGAACCATCCGTGAGGCGGCCGGAATACAGTCCCTGGCTCGAAACAAAAACACAGATCCTCAAATTAGAAACCCCCCGACGACGATTTGTCGCTCTCCGTCAACAAAACCCTTGCTCTGCAACCCTACCCTGCCGCCAGATCTCCTCACCTGGAACACCGCCAACCACATCACCTGCTAAAATCCGCTACAATGGCACTCCTCCACCAAACGGCCACCACACACAATATAAGTTATGACTCCCGCTGCCACGATCCGAGTCCACAACGATACGAAAGAACCGAACCGAACCGAACCGAAACCCTGACCTAGACTAAGTTACGAGAAACGAAACCCTATGATGCGCGTCTGAGCTGCTCTGATCGCCTGATCTTGCCGTAATGCTCCTGCTGCCACTGTGAATGGCGTGGCCGCTGCGGGTCTGCGCGCTCTGCCGACGACGGAGCTGACTCTAGACCTTCGGTCGGTACTCCAACAGCTTCCCTGTGCGGCTATGGCGGATGTCGAACGCCATGCAATCCCCTGTTGGGATGATGAAGACGGCATGGCAAGGTCGCCCAGCCAGCCGGTCTCCCAGTCACCCTCCACCTCTTTCTCAGCGCTGACGTCCTCCCGTATCCAGTCGTTAATGAACGAAGACCTGGGACTTCCGGTCTGCACCTGAAAAGCGACGAGGCTGCCTCGTTGGAACGAACGAGTTCGGGTGAGGACAACGAAAGCAGGACGATCAGCCGATCGGCCGATCAGCCGGTCAGCCGGTCATCCTCCCCCTTCATTCGTGGCCTATGGACGGGGGAGAACCGACCCGCTAGTTACAGATGCACCGGTTGAGTTTGAGAATTAACCGGTTGAAGTTCATGACTGCAGGAAAATTACCCATCATTTTAGAGAAATTTATGGAATATACATTAAATTAATAAAGAAATACCGAAAGATCATACCATGTAACTGATTGGACTTGGAAATACTAGGATCTCAACCGATTATGCTCGAAAATATCTCCGGTGCTCACATGAATTGAAACTTGTTCAAGATTAGTCGGTCGTGATAGGAGACCTCCTTGATGGATCCGGTCATCAAGAAAAAAGTGACGCACTAGTTGTAGGCATGTCAGATTCTCCTCTTGGAGTTAACCCTAAGTTTTAGCTTGATTTGATTTATTTATTGACTTTATCTCATATCACAGGATAGAGGCATTGTGGATACTACCTTTGAGTGGTAATAAGGTCCGGGTAATGCAGGGTAGAACTTAATGGACAAGGTTTGGTGAAGCTTGGTGGAAGCTTGATGGAAGCTCAATGAAATTTTTAGTTTAAAATGAAAGAGCTAGTAATTGAAAATAAGTATTTTCAAAATATCATTTTAGGACAAAGCCTCTCATGGCAAAATCATATGTTCCCTTGTTTTCTATTTGCTAAGGCATATATGCCCTCAATTATACAATATGATGTTGTATATAGGATAAATCAACCAAAGCGTTGGTTTAATCAGCCCCTCTTTTAGTATCGCAAAGCGAATAAGGGCAAGATGGTAGTACATTTTGTCAAAATTTACACTAATGCAAATTACAACATGAGGAAGAAAACAACTATATTGATTGGCAAAATACTTGGTGTGACATGGGAGTGAGAAAACCTCATAACATACACCTGGAAGAAAAGCAAGTATCAACTCTAAGGTTGACATGCTTAAGTCCAACATAGCAATAAATCTAACCACCTATATTTGAGTGGTATGTGGTTAGGATGGATCTAAGAATGGCCATCAAATAGGCATGTGATTAAAAAGAGATTGGATTACATGCTCAAAATATGCTAACCATTCTACGCACAATAGTCAACATGTTTAAAGGACTTATATGGCCACTTAATGAGCACAAGAATCTTCATCACATAATGAGCAAGGTATTCATATGAACTTTGCAAAAGTATGAGGCAAATGCCTCTGGGCTTGATTTGGATATGTTAATTACCTAGATCTCACACTAATTGTAGGGGATGTGTAACTACATGTCTTGCGGTGGAGAATAGTGCCGGACCATAAGCACATATGCTTGAATTTGATGGTGGGGTTGGAAAACATGGTGGTAGTAATAATGCAGAGCTTACCGCAAAAATCCTACAAACGTTGTTTGGGGTGTTGGGAAGGAAGACTTAGAAGAGCAAGTTGAGCGACATCTTAAAATGAGTGCAACATAGAGAGACCGAGGATGGTGCAGGAACAATGCTCATGCAACAAGACAAGCATCCAATTTCTTGAACTCCCAAATCAAGAAAGGAATGAGAGTTGCTAAGGCAAAGAAGATGATAAGCAAGTGTACCAATAACAATTAAATTGTTGGTGAAGGTATAAAGCACAAACAAGTGATCATGTCACCTTGTAATGCAATAATGAGTGGTATAGCAAGAATACAAGGAGCAACATCAACAATGAACAAATAATGCAAGGGTGAGGATGTGCATGACATATTGGATATTATGACAACTCCTCAATTGAGGGCGTATGATGTTGAACATGTTTTATTGAAAGGGCACGGACATCTAGGTGGTGCAGTCTAGAATGAAATGACAAGGTGGTAGTTTGATGTGGGAGTAAGGTTGTTCCCATGGCAACTCACTTGGAGACAATGACCTACACACCTTAGATAGAGTTACAAAAAAAATGCAAAGCGAACTATCCTCATGCTTGGAGTGAGAAAATGGGTGGGCACACATGTAAGAGTTCAATGACTTGCACCTATTACTCTTGTATGTACAAGAATTAAGATACTGAACGTAGACAAGAGGGTGCGACTCACATGTAGTAACCATGGGAAATGTATACATGAAATGAAGCTAGGTAACAATAGCACAAAACTATGGAATTTCAAGAGATGTGCATTTGGTGATGATTTTGAGAAGGGCATGGTAGAAGGCAAGGCGTAGATCTAGAGCAAAGGGTTTGAAAGTAACACATGCCTTACAAATGTAGAAGGTTATGTTGGAACGGTTTCATTGCTCAAGAGTAATATGATCTAGTAACTTAAGCATGGTCAGAGCAAGGAAAATGTGGAATATCCTATCATACCCAACACCATCGACTAGGGAGGGGGGGGTCCCAACCATCGTAAGGAATTTTGCCTAGTATCATGATCCCCAACTTGTTCATTTAGGTTGATTGTATACAAAAAAAATGTTGATGTGTTGATGTGTTGATGATGAGACCATGGTGCAGACATAGTGATGTTCATGTTTATTGGTCATGTATACTAGCAAAAACATGACAGGAGTGGCCAATTTGTGGAGGTACGGGATGTAGATGGACCCAACAAAGTGTGTTAAACCAATTGCATGAACTTTAGCCCACGTTTAGTGACAATGCTCTTGTTTGCATATGAAATGTATAGTGGTAGTCATGTCAAGCAACCTCAAATGAAGTTAGAATATGGCATGTAGCTTGTCATGGCACTAAGTCATGAGTTTGCAAAATGCAGTGATCACTAGCATGCATTGCAACAATTATAACTATTACACAATTGGGTTCATCATGTGTGGTTGGCAAATTACAATTGCAATTAAACAAAGTTTGAATTTAACACATGCAATTATGAAACGTGGATTGTGATGGTGTTGTTAATTAAGTGAGCAAATCATGGTAGAAGAAAACGTGATGGTGCAAAAGCATCTAGCGATGGTTCAGTGGCATTGAGTATTCTAGGAGGTGTTCAATTAGGATGCGGGTGACAATATACATGCCATGCCCTTGAGAACCTTTGGACATGGGATGGTGCATGTATCAATGAGAACATGTTGTGATACATGAATGAATTTAAATTAGATGTATTTATCAATAACATTGTCGATATGAATGTTAGCAAAGAACATGGTGGCCCTTAGATGCAATAGTCAATCCATTGTTGAGCTCTTCCTTGATTGATTGTGCCACACCCCTCACCAAAAATTCCTTAAATGTTTTGTTGTTTGCCCATTGTTTTGTCTACTTGGTTCACACTTCCAATTGAGGTGCACAAAATTTGGCTATGCGTTCGTCCTATCACAAGTGTTGTCGATAGAAGCGTCATCCAATCGGGCTTGCACAAATGTGCGCATATTTTCACATTGTCTCTATCCACATGAACTATTACATGTATATGTATCTAATATGCATAGTCTATGATGTGTCGACCAAATTGCTAGAATCAAGTATTGTGAGTCCATGTTATATGTTGCAAGGCCGACATACAATATTTGCATGTTAAAGAATATTTCACTACATTTTCACCTCTTGGAGGAATACACCCAATCACCAATAAACCTTGGACGAGCACATCTACTAGACATACTTTAGATAATGTCATATGAAGTAAATGTGAGTATGACCAACAATATGGGAGATTCTGACGCACCCAAACAATCAAGGTATTGCATATGATGTACATAAAGTATTTATCACCAATACTACGGATACACATAACACACTAAATCATAGTCCATGAAATGTGCTCTAAGCATGGATTCAAGACAACCACACATGCAAATTTAAGAATAAAATTGTGAACAACATTAGTGAATGTTCATAAATGCATATAATTTATATACACTACAAACATTGCATTTATGAATGGACATTGCATTATACATATATGTGCATTTTGAATTGTAGAAAAATCATACATGGTGAGTTGAAAAGGAAAATCACGATGAATGCAAAGAAGCCTACAATGTTGAATACAACCACCTTGTACATGTGCGACTATGCACTTCAAGACGTTATCTCATGTAGCGTTGCACTAGCTCACATGTACTCCCAATTCTAAACCTGATATGATAAAATGGGTTTAGTATTTCAAATTGGTCAACATTGGAATGACATACAATAAATGTGAAAGTTTCTATCAACCGCAAATGTTAGAATTTCCTACCTGTGGTAATTATGGGTTTGTTGGCTTCTAGCACATACAAGAGAAGAACACATGCATGTGGACCAATGAAAACAAATGTCTCAGGCTCAATGAAACAAACCTCTCACAAGTTTGTCACCAACTTTCACACTAACACTCATCAATCAAAACGATGAGTTGAAGAACTCCGTTTGTTTTCCTTGTAATGTCAAATTATAATCGTAGACCATAGGAGAGATACAAAAAATATCCTCTCTCCTCCCCCGAGGTTCCTCTTATGCCAAAGGCATTACTTTTACTTTATATTTTCACATATAATAAAAGTGTTATATTCATAGCTCTATCTCTTAGTTCTACTATGAATCTTCTATCTTTGGTTCTTCTAGAACCTTCTTCCATCTTTGAACTCAATCTCATTCTTCTAGTTGGAACTGTTTAATTCCAACTTGATTCATCCATCATTTATTCTAGTTGAAACTGTCTAATTCTAACTTGATTCATCCATCATTTATTCTAGTTGAAACTGTCTAATTCTAACTTGGTTCATCCAACCATTCTTCTAGTTGGAATTGTCTAATTCCAACTAGATCTATCTATTCATTGAGAGTTGTCTAACTCCAATGAATAGCATTCATCTTTCCAAATTTGGAGTGGTCTAACTCTACTGCGCCTCATCGAGAGTTGTCTAACTCATGTGCACATGTTCTCACTATGGAATGGTCTAATTCCAATGCACTAAACGCGGAGCTGTCTAACTCTAGTGCACATGTTGTCAATTTGGAGTTGTCTAACTCCAATCCATCCATCTTCAACTGGGAGGTGTCTAGCTCCCATCATCCTCTACTTACACACTATCAATTATGGTTAGAATATTTAATCATCCATCAATATTTCTAGTTACCTTACACTCAACCAAGGAAAAACTTTAGCAACACCAAATATGACACTATTATTTAGCATCGCTACTTAGCAACACAAAACCCACACAACCATGTAGTTCACCAAGAGCATCACGACGACGGCAGGGAGGCAAGCCACATCGGCATAGTAGAAGAGAGCAGGGGAAAGTTGTAAGCTCAAGAATAGCACGGTCCAATTTACGTTGCTTTCACAAGCATAGGCAAAGTGACATGAGAAACATGGTAATCATGAAGGAAAGGGGAATAAGCTTAAGTGGGGTGATAAATGTAGGCATGGATGTGAGATATGTGACTGATTCGGGAGCTAGGTTGTGTTAGACACCTAACACATGCATTCCTTAGGGCCGCTTTACACCTAGAGGTCGGGCTGATTTGGTGGTATGAATTTTTAAATTAAAACATGCATGGTATGACATGGTCCGAGCTCATTGAATCGGGTGCACTCAAAATGGAAGGTCAATTCTTGACCTTAGGGTGCATGTCAAATTTCAATAAAAAAACTTTCTTAAAAAAAGATTTTTTTAGCGAACCATATCCATTGGATTATGTGGAAATATGAACGGCTCTATGCTAGATTATGCTAGATCCGTTGGATTATGCTAGATTTATTGAATCAACCTAGCTTCTTGGCCCTAAGGCCTTTACATATGGGAAAATTGGCCCCCATTATAATCTTATTATAATGTGTAGTTGAGGCCGGTCTCCAACCCAAAAGGGGCTGAAATTTCATGCAATCAACCTCAAAGGGAATTGGCATGGGCTCTAGGTGTAAAGTGGCCCTTAGGAGACCAATGGGTATTCACCATGGCACGGTGTCACTACACAATGGTCTTCCAAGATGCCACAAGTTATGCAACCTCTCGGCAATAAGGTGTCACTAGAATTCAATCTTCTACTACATTGATTATTATCCCAATCATAGAGGGACAACTACTAGTGAGTGTGGGAAATTCGTGAAGGTGATAATAAATTTTGATAAGCTATGAAATTCGTGCCACAAAAAGATCTAGGAAGCATTGTCCATCCCAATACTATTTATTACTCACTTTTGTATGTAAATTTTTTTACCACTCTACAAACACTTTAGAGATTTGTTTATTTATTTTTATTTATTTTTGGTTGAAACGTATGGTAAATGAACATGTATTCATGAATTTAGTTTCACTCGGTAAAAAGTTCAACCCCTCACTAATTTGAAAATTTGGAAAATAATGTTTTGGGAATAGAAACCACACACACTGATTGGGATGATCACGGTGGTATGAGTTATCCGCACCAATTAGTGTTGAAACATGTGGAGCTAAGTGGTGTCGTTTCCTCTAGTGTCTCACACTAAGGGCCTGTTTAGACTTGGGGCCAAGGCCAATAAGAACGAAGGCCAATATGTCCCATGTGGCATGCAAATGGGCCCCCAACGCCATTAATAAGAAAGTAACCTAACTCCATTCATTGCTTTCATGTGTAAACCTATTTAGGTGGGGTTGGGGCCATTTGGAAGCTGCAATTATGAGAGGTTTATCCACGTACCAATGTACTCATGAATTATTCTATGGATAATGATTAAAGTATAATAAATTTATAATTTCTCCCCTCCTATTCAATGCTCAAAGAATAAACTACTACAAGCAAATAAAAGCTCTGACAATAGCCTCAACTAGAGGGAAATAGTCCACAAGGTTGGGAGCTCTCTTTTCCAAGGCTTGAGGCCATTATCATGATGAATAAAATAATTTATTTGTTAATTGGCCCCAACTCATGGTGTAAACTTGAAGAGGCGAGTCCCAACCTCTCTACCAATGAGAGGAGTGGATTTCTTGCACCCCAACCCATTTTTGAGCCTTGACTTCAAGTCTAAACCCGCCCTAATTGCGTGTTTCATATTCTAGGAGACGGGGATGCAGAGAGAAGAATACCCAATATACACATGCCTTTCTTGGTAGTGCAGTAATTTAGAGGAATTATTTATATTGCACAGATTATCTCAAGTTTAAGGCTTTTGCCACGAGTCATTGCACGTTTGAGATTGGTCACATACTTTGATGCCATAGAGATTAGTGACGCTTCATGTCTTTTAAATTTCATTAGGTGACATGTCGAGACAGGCAGAAGTTTTTATCACAATGTTCAAGTGCCACAGAAACATCTTTCACTGGTCAAATAACTGATTCTATTGTGTATGCACAGACATATGTTTGTTGTGACCCTTGTAGGATTTCCTTCTGCTCTTGGATGTAGAAACAAGTGATTTATCATTGTCTTTGATCCCCAATGTTATTCAAGACCACGTTGTGGTTTCCAACTCAGGGGTCCTACCCCCCCCCCTAAGCTCATGGTTGGGGGGTCCTTTTTGTGAAGAAATATAACACAAAAAATTGGTTTGGGAGTGGAGGATTTATTGGAATCAATAGGAGATAAGATTGCACAAGCATAGACATCTATACAAAGCCATATGAATAATGCTTGAAGTGAGATGGTCTCATATCGTATGCTCATTTATACGCTTAAAACATTCAAACAATATATTTCTCACCCTAAATGCCTTACACTTTCAAATATATCAAGTTAGACCTTCTACACATCGAAAGAATTTATAAGGTACTCAAATAAGATATTATTCACCTCTGTCGCAACCCTCGCTAGCTCCCCTTAACTAATTTGGTCAATTTTATTTCTAGCAATGGTCACGAACGCTAATCCTTCACATTCCGCCATGCTAATGGTTAGCTCCCCATACCGCAGACCTTAGTTCATAGGAGGGAAACTAACCATCTTACTTTGCTCTTGGGACTCACCCCTTAATCGGTAACCAATTCTTAGATGTGGACTTTCATCCATGGAAGTCTAATCTTATGTTGATCATTGCGTTGCCGGAGCAACATTACAACAACCCGAATCATACTAGACAACTATGCCCTCACATTGGGCCAAAGCCCATGAAGGCTGTGCCGTTTGGCCTCGGGTGGGTTTGACCATACCACCTCACCCATACAAGCCTCTAGGATTTTTAGTAGGGCCCCTACCCCACCGTCAATAAACCTTTTGTCTCTCTACCAAGAGTTGGGCCAAATAAACATTCTACTTTAGCCGTTGGGCCTATAAGTCCCCAACAGCTTCAAAATACCATAAGTTCCTTGTATGATATATGATACTAACAAACGACCATTCCATCGTCATCTACGCTTTACTCAAATCACTCAAATGAGATCTTTTCAATTCAACTGCGTCTGACATTCTTGAACTCTCAAAATATTCAAGTTAAATGCTTTAAAATTTAAACACCTCCAAATCTCTTAAATAAAATTCTCAATACTCAAGTCTCTCAAGTTATATGCTATTGGAGTCTAAAGACCTTCAAAACTCTCAAAAAAACTCGCGAACGCTCAAAACATTCAAGTCAAATGCTTTAAAGTTTAAACACATTCAAACCTTTCAAATAAGTTTCTTAACATTTGAATCTAAATACTTTCAAAGCTTTCAAAGAAACCCTTGAACACTCAAAATAGTCAAGTCAAATGCTTGAAGTATACATACCTCCAAACCTCTCAAATAAACCTCTCAACACTCAAGAAATTCAAATCACATGCTACTGCATTAAACATACATTTAAGCAAAAACAAAAAAATAAAGAAATACTTACAACAACAAAATGTGTTCTCGGGCACCTCCAACACTATGAAGCGCCAACTTCTCAAGATCCACTCTGCAAATTCAAATCCAATCAAATCTCTAGGCACTTCAATTGCAAGGTGGGCCCATGTCCTATTGGAATCAATAGGAGATAAGATTGTACAAGGATAGACAACTATACAAGGACATATGAATAATGCTTGGAATGAGATGGTCACATGCTTTCCTTGGTTTGCCTTTTATTGTTTTTCTTCTCTTCATTGGTTGACACAAACAATATGGGATAACTTGTATCCCTCTTCGGACTAGAATGATAGCCTTATTCTAACCTTATTCTTTCTCATGTATCTTCATTTGTATAATTGTTTACTATGAATAATTTGATGTTCTATCTTCTACATGATTGTGCAAGATTAATTTTGGAATAATGTTTTGAAAAGTGGATTTTGATTTATCATATGATTTGTGATTTTCCATTGAACTCATGACTAGTAATCTCCCAATTGATGAACACACTTTTCTTAACGGAATCACTATTCATGAAAATCTCTCTCTCTCTCTCTCCAAAATAGAGTTGTTGGCATTTGGGCTACTTTTATCCGTTCACACAAAAAATCCAAAATACCTAAATGTTAATTATCAAAGGATTAAATTGAAATATTTCATAAGAAATGCAAATTGTAGTATCAATTTTGATATTTAACTCACCAAGATGATTAGATATGTTGAATAAGAAGATAAAACCACAACATCATCTTTGATGAACATCACGATAGGTTTTTGAAGTTTAGAAACAAGTTTTTAATGTTGTTCACACTTTATACATATGATCATAGTCCCACGTATGTACTATTTGAAAACATGATGGCTTAAGTCTTCATAACATGAATGCCATATCTTCAAAATATCTAGGCAAGCTAATGTCATCTACATTCTATGAAGTTTCTCTAATATTTTTGCTTACATGAAGCTCATGACTAGGCTTATATAGAAGGTCCAACCATACAAATGTGCTCTTCAACTTTACGTCAGATTTTGCTTATGATTATGTCAGAAAGCAAGCTTCCAAATCTCACTTGATCACAAAAATTACACAAAACCCTAGGGATGATCAGGCCTAAACCATTTCTAAGAAGCATTATTTGGGAGCATTAAATTTTAAATTATAAACACTTTTAGGAATAGGACTCTAAAAACATCTTCAAACATTTTCTTTGTCAATTGAAACTAAACACCTAGGGAGTTGGACAATGATCCAATATTTTAATATTAACAATAATAAAACATTTAAAAGTGCTTCTAAACGATTCTAAAAATAGCATATGAAAGTGCAAACTTTCCGAATTCCAACACAAAGTAAACCAATAGATTCCTCCCAAACTGCCCCCTTTTGTGAAAGAAGCAACTTTCTCCTCCTTTGTGAAAGCACAAATCATAAATCATCAATCCATTTGGAAGGATTACAAGTGATATAGAAACACCTGTTCTAAAAGGGAGAGCTGCCAGCGCGTGATTGACAATCCCTCCAGTAATGCTACCAGTTTTTCTTTATGTTATTCCTGTGTCGACAGAATCATTGATGTCTGATATTACCAGCTGCCCTGTTGCCAGCCTCCGCTTTTGCTGTCCGGTTTGGGAATGCTGCAATCAGGCGGCGGTGGGTGGGAGGGGGACGCTCCGGAGCAGCAACACCTCCAGAGTGAGGCCAGGCCCGAAGCCGATCAGGAATCCGTAGTCGCTGCCCTCGCTGGTGGTGGAGGCGCCCATCTGGAGCGACCGATGTCTGATTCGGTCCAACACGAACATGACGGTGGAGCTGGACATGATGCCATATTCCGACAGCACGTCGCGGCTCCCTTGCAGCTTGTCGTTGGCGAGCTTGAGCTTGGCCTCCACCTGGTCCAAGATGGCCGGGCCTCCCGGATGCGCGGCCCAGAACATGTCGTTCCATTGGGGGGAGGCGGCCGCCTTCCTGGCCTCGTTCAGGAATTTCTCGATGTTCTTGGAGATGAGGCCGGGGACATCCTTCATGAGATGGTAGATGAGGCCCGCCTCCGTGAGGCGGCCGTGGATTGCTCCCTCGCTCTCCGGCAGGATGGTCTCCCCGGCCCAGTGAATCTCGAACAATGGCTTCTCCGACTCGGGCTTGGGGTCCGATCCCACGACGTAGACGGCCGCACCGTCGCCGAGCAGGGCAGAGCCGACCAGCCCGTCCAGGTGGTTCTCGTCGGGCGCGCGGTACGTGACCGCGGTGACCTCGCTGCACACCGCCAGCACGCGCGCGCCCTTGTTGTCCTCGGCGAGGTCCTTGACCACCCGCAGCACGGACGCCCCTCCGAAGCATCCCGTCTGGTACATCATGACTCGCTTCACCGTGGGCTTCAGCCCCAGGAGCTTGGCCAAGGCGTGGTCCGCCCCGGGCATGTTCACTCCGCTGGTGGTGGCGAACAGGATGTGCGTGATCTCGGACTTGGGGCGCCCCCACTCCTTGATGGCCTTCACGGCGGCTTCCGCGGCCAATTTCGGTACTTGGACGACGACGATGTCGTGGCGCACGTTGAGAGAAGGCTCCATGTAGGTGCAGATGCCCGGGTTGGCCTTGAGCACTTCCTCCGTCAAGAACATGTGACGCTTCCGGATGCCCGACTTGTCACCTGCATGCCGCCGCAAGATCACACGTGAGTTCCAACGCAGGAGGCCTGCTCACACCGACCCCGGAACCGAGGTCATTCATCCGTCGCGCGAAACGGGCATAGAATGCAACACGGTTGAGCTGTATAAACGGCTCGAACCGAATGCGATATTGAGGTGCAAGAACTGCAACTGGGTTCCAGGCTCATGAATTATCACCTAAGCATCTAGGGTCTCTCGAAATCTGTATCCCACATGATTGAACGGGAAATGGCAATCAAGTAAGAAGAATCGTAGAAACGAGGTGCCCAGTTTCTGTACTCGAGGCTGCTGGAATTGGTAACGAAAACGAAATTTCGCGCTATATTAATTGTGACGATTACCCACAATGCTCACCACAATGTCGGGGTTGAATCTCGAGTTCAGGTTTTCCACCTGATTACGCAATGCGTAAATACCAGAAATACCTCATAAACTTCCGATGGAGAACAGCGTACAACGGTCATGAATGAGTATTTGACCATTCGATTAATGGCACGCAATTATTGTGTATAGCCTGGGGGTTGGAGCTCATATACATCACTTTCATAGACCAATGTGAGTTGGAGATCATATACATCACTTTCATAGACCAATGTGAGTTGGAGATCATATACATCAATCTCATAGACCAATGTGAGTCGTTCACTCATGTATGAGTGTACATCGGAAATGAGCATCGAGAGATCAGATTAACCACTTACAGATGCGCTTGAATTTGACCTTGAGATTCTCCTTATCGCCGCAGTTGGTGATGTTGAAGAAGAGATCTGGGTACTCGCTCTGCAGAAACTCCGCAGGCGGCACTGCAGTGCCGACGCCCAACACTGACGCTGGCCCCTCAGCTCTCGGCTGACCCCGTGGCATCGGCACCGCGGGAATCATGGCAACCTGCTTCGATCCGTTCAGCTCCTCGCTGGCGGGAGGTGCCATGATGCCGTTACAAGGTACCCTGTTACTGATTAGTCGCCTCTTGCAATGTAAGATAATTCACAACCTGCCGGGAGGAAGTGTCTGTGGAGGAAACAGAGAATTGAGGATAAAAGAAGTGATGACAATTCAGGGTCAAGAGTTAAAGGAATTGAGTAAAGAAACTGCACAAGTTTAGAATCTGCAATAATAGTGATAAGGAATTTGAGTCTTCAAGTACGGTGCTACTGAGACTGAAGGATGTGATGAATGGAGCATAATAGAGCAATTCCTCTTATGCACACAGGACCTACACAGCTTGCATCTGTTGTAACCATGAAGCTAGAAGTTGGTGTTTTTAGTCAAGCTCTCAGGCCTCCACACCGATGTTTGACGAAGTTGACAAAGTCTCTTCGGCCATATGCAGCACGTGACCGCTATTGATGGACGTAAAGCATTATTCATTTTTCCCTGTACGTATCCTGGTACATGAAATTTCTTTTCCTTGAGTGGAAAAAGTGTCGTGTGCTTTTGCACGAGCTCTAAATTGAAACGAATTCACCGAAGATGAAAAAATTCAGTGAGGGATGTGTGGCCCTATTGTGTGCAATCCCAACTCGTAAGGCAACTTTGGCTGGTGGGTCGCATTGGGGAATGTGTCATTCAGTTAGCAATTGCTAATTACAAAAATTTGTCATTTCAAAATTTCAGAAGTGGAGTTAAGATGCAAAGGTTCTAACTTTGAAGTGAAAGTGAAGATTCTGTCTCTTTAAACAATCACAAAACCCTCCCCATTATCATAAGGATTAAATTTAGAATGTTTAATGTTCCCTAAACACATAGACTGTCCAACTATCTTACTGTAACATGTTTTTTCCTTACGTCCATTTAAAACCACTCAAAAATATATGTGTCCAATCAAAACAAGTGACCATGTAGACCTGAGGCCCACGTACATTAGATCCACATTGTTGCCAAATGGTTGTGTAATAATATATTAGAGAGTTGTTTTAATAGAGGACTTCAAAATAGAAGATACATTGAAAATGCTTGTATATTCTACTATAATATTAAAATTTCTATTAAAACATCTTATTATAATTATTAATCAGATGAATAAAATTTCCAAGGTTAGGACTAGGATCCCATTATATAAAAAAATATTTTATACAACTTAAACCATTATATTTAATATTATAACTTGTCTATTTATATAAATTTTGGTACCATTGGATTCTTCTTGACTTTCTCTTTATCAACATATAAAAATTGCTCAACTCATACTCATATTGATCCCTTTATGAAGTGATCTAAAAATTAATACTTTGTATTATAATCCCAGTTGTTACCACCCTGAAATCAATGAATATGCATACTTATCTTACCCCATTTGCTGCTTAACATGGAGTGGGTTCTTACTAATCATCTTGTGTTCCTCGTTTACCTCAACCTCCTTAGGAATATTCAAATTCAACTTAAAGTTTGTTTATTTGACAAATTGATGAATGAAATTCAAACCTAATTCAAACCCAATTCAAGAAGCTACTACATCCATTTTCCTTATAAAGTGTGTATTTTTGTGACTATCTTCAAGAAATTTGGAAATCACTAAATATTCTTATATTCTTAAAATCATGTACTAGAATATATGATTTATCTACAATTTCACAAATTAGATCTTTCAATTGGTGACTCACTAGGGTAAGCGGGCTAAAATTGGTTACTTACCTTATCAGACTCCTATAAATGAGCGGTATGTGGTTAGGTCTGGATATAAGAACAGACATGAGGAAGATATGTGTTGAAAAAAGAATTGGACTACATGTTCAAAATTTGTTAACCATTCTAAGTTTCATAGTTAGCATAATTGGGAGGGAGGGGGGCCGGGGACGACCACATATTTTTCAATAAGAAAGCTTTAGAATCTTCAATTTGATAATGATTAAGATATTCATATGAGTTTTGAAAAACATTTATGGCCGTGATTTGGATTTGGTAATCATCACACACTAAAGGAAGCTAAGATATGAGCGATGAGCAGTGAGCATTGAGTGGTGAGTGGTAACACATGAGCAGTGAGCACACATGAGCAGTGAGCGGTAACATGTGAGTGATGATGACATATTTAGTAATTATGCATGATTTTAGGGTCCATGATCTAAATTTGGTAATATTTTTATTGCAAATTTTAATTGTAAAATTCTAATATTTTGAATGAACAACATTGAAGGGAGGCCTATTACCATGGATACTTTAAAAAACTATCAGTCCATTATTGATTCTTATTATAACATTCCACACCAATACATGTCACTTATTGATATTTTCAAGCATGCGGTTGAGCACAACACTTGGAACATTACTCACACTTTACAACACCGGCAAGTTCAAGTAGTCGTATGACCTCGTTGTAGGCATACGTTGGAACATGTATAAACTTATCATTGTCGTAATCCACCTTGCATAGAATTCTAAACACATAATAAAGATGTTTGCAGTGCACCTATTTCCCTTTCTTTCCCAAAGCATGAGATGACATTTTTGTGAAGTCCGGGCATGTGTATTGCGGGATGTCGCCAATTATGATACGGTATGAAATATCCTCCTTCAAGTTGGAGATGATGTTGATTATCACTCCAAATTCCGGATATGGAATGGCAGTCACTCCAACAACATAGTAACTGTCCATGAGTCCGGCGCTCTCCCATTTGTTTTTGTGATCTGCTGTGGGTGTTGTTGGATTGCGACGCACTATCTTCGAGAATCTAGTAGTTGGGTGGGTGTCCAAGTTTGGGGACACACAAAAATGTGACCGAGGGATTGGGAGTGTCAGAATTGTTGAAAGCATGTGACGTGGAGAAAGGGATTCCCTTTGCTGCAATTGGAACCTAGCATCTTCAAGCGCCAACACCTCATTCCTTGCGAGATTGGTACCTATCTTCACCGGCCATGTGTTGGGGACTATAGGCCAGTCCATAACGTTTTATTTTTTATTTTTTATTTTACCACTCACACAACGTTTAATGTCGTTGGGGCAAAACCAAAACTCGTGCTCCGCATTGTTGGTGGAATGAAACTCCTTCTTCAGCCTTTTGTAAGTTGGAGCAGGAGTGCCATGTTTTCCTATGTTGATTTTTGCATTGCAAAAAGAACATGTATTGGCTTGCATTGCCCAACATCTTTTGGCCGAGCTTGGGGGCAATCTAGCAATGTGGCACTAAGAAGCAAGGCAATTAGTCTCTAACATGGATGTGGTATGAGCCACACCATGCTCTCTAGAATCAAGGAATCCTCTATGCATGTTCTTTTAGCTGGACGAGTGTTAGGGCAAGGAATAGAATAGTTAATTTTATCGGGTCAATGTGAGTCACAATCGGCTTCGGGTGGCAAGTCAAGCTTCTGTTTGGTGGACCTAAACAACTTCAAGCCTTCCAAAGCACAATCCCTAGTGTTAAGATCTTCTATCTCCGGATAAGACTTCATGGCATCTGCTAGCAGTTTGGAATCTTCACATTTGCCAACAACCTTCAATTTCAAGGATGCTGAATGAGGGCCTTTACCAATGGAACCCCATTTCAATCATGATCTATAATTTGCAATATGCATGAATGCACAAATCAAACCGTCCACTGTTGCTTCGTAGAGTCAAGTTATCTTGTTGCCGGACTATTGGAGCCACTTGTTGTGCACCGTCTCTGCAAGGTTACATGTTAGCGTTTCCGCATGTTCATCTATTGTTATATCCAGCGAACACCACAATTATAAATTATAATAGATTATATATATTTCTTAGATGTTCAAAATAAAATAACACTCAAGAGTATAATTTAGCAATGCACTTACAATAAGCATATGACCACCCCATGGCTTGTAACGGAAGTGCCAAAATGCCAACCACTCAAAAAGATCGAAAATACCTTCTTCTGTGGCAGCTCCGGACGACAACCACCGTGAACAAAACACATGATATTTAGTCTCAACTTCGTTCATTGTCTTCGCGGCCTTCTAATCCTTGCATACTTACTTATACTGAAATTGTAAGGATGGTTTAATATACTTCTGCGTCACCTTATTCAAATTTGCAGACCAATAGGAAAGACATGTGCGCTCACGATTAACCATGGGTAGACGTGGGTCACCGTCCCCATAGACTTTCTCACTGCACTCCAATTAATTTAAGCATTGTCTGCCACGTAACCCTTGAAGTTTACATTTGGCACTCCATTCTCCGCCTAGACAGAATTCAAGTTTATCCATAAGATTGTTTGTGTTCTACCATCTTCTGATTGCATGTCACAACATGTAATCGTCAACATCTTACAATATTTGCTATCATACACATGGCACGCCATACACATGGCACGCCAAGGTGGTCCAATCCTTCAAACGTTTGATATAGTCAAACATTATTTATGAATTCTCCATGTCCCCTCCGACTTGCATATGCTTTACAAGGTCCACACCACTCCTTGGAAGATCTGCTAATATCTTGAAAACAAACACTTTGTCTTTGGATTACCTTGGGAACTTACTACCATGGAATGTATTTGAAACCTGAATGGTCTTTGAGTGCCATTATACTATCCATCGTACTCATTCCACTATGAATAAAACGCTTCGAACCTGACACAAAATTACGACAATTTGAAGAGGCAAGAGTACTAAATTTATCCATAACCACCTTTAATGATGAAACTACCAAGTGATGACCGTATGATGGAGATTTAAGAAAGTTGTCTGCCAAGAATTGTTTGTTCATTGCTATTACTATAGTAGAGTTCTTAGCAGTGGGTGTTTTCATGACCTCTTGAGCAATGCACTTGTAAGTCATGTCCAATTACTCACGACACGCCCTTTGTATGTGGAGTGAACGTATATTATGCAAGTATGACACAATGCAATGTACACAGATGGCGACCGGAATACCTTACACTCTATTGTTGATTTTCAGGGACCATAATTCTCACATAGAATGAAATAGAAGTTGATCCCATCTATTCGCTGTTGTTGCAAACCCCTCCATTGCGATACATTTAATCACAATAATCATTTGGACACTAGAGATGATTAGCACAAGAAGGACGTCTGAATGATAATCAAAAATCGTTTTGGATATTAGTTGTTTTTGTTGTGCACCAAGGATGTCCGTCACACATCTTGTCAATGTCATCCATAAAACGGCCATACGCCCTTGGAACTCCCATTGCCATAGGGGGCAACACAAAAAACGTCACCATTAAAAGATGGTGACAAGTACTTGACATTACGAACATCAATGTTATCAAAGTCAATAGTTGTAAGATCAAATTTAGATTTTTCCTTAGATTTTGTTAGTTTCAATACCTCGACAATATTCAAACTTGAAGATGATATATAAGGGTGCAAAGATGGACGTTGAGATGGAGTTCCATGGCGAACCAACCTCATATAAAGTGGACTAGAAGGGGTTTTATTAATATCCACTGAGACTTTGGAAGGAGTTGGAGTTATATTTCTAATAGGAAAAGATGACGTGTTAGAAAGAACAACTGCCAGACAAAATTCGTTATTAGAATCAAACAATACAAAAAATTATCTTCAATAGGTTCTAATTTAACAATGCCGACTCTTGGAATTTGGACCGTCGATGTGACTAACTTGTTCGTTAAAATGACAATAGAAGTTTGCAATTGGAAATCAAAAAGTCCTATAATTCTAAATGTTCCCAGACCCAAAATCCATACATGACCATCCTCACTCCGGTTCTTTTGCATCAATATTGTTTCTGATATATTACCATCCACAATGTACATCTCTTGCTCCATGTACATGGTTCCTATCTGGAGATTGAACTTCAAACCAAGTAAATCCTCTGAGACACTCACATGATCATCATCCTCAAGAGGCAAAGTAAAGGGCACAAATGATCCACGAGCGTAGATAGTAGCCATAATTAAAGAAGGAATGAGATGCACGTCACAATGTGGACAAATGCACTTATTTGTACTAAATGTCATATAGTGAAATACATATTTAATTGGGAACCTAGCCACCTCCTCTGACACATGGCACATGGGTAGGTTAAAATGACAGTTCTTATAGTCATAAAATATTCTAGAGGGGATGAACATAGAAATTGGCAGGCCCTAAATCACCAAAACCCTAAACTCATAAGACACAAATTCAAATAAATGAAATACAATAAATCGTGTGCTTCATTTTGGGAAATGATGATATTTAATAACAATGTCCAAAGTAACAAAAATTGAGAGCACATCATGTGAACGAACAACATCAAAAAAAAAAAAAAAATCTTATTTTTGGTTCTGTACCAAGAAACAACTAAGGAAGTCGAGGATGGGCAAGCGTCTATCACGAGAAGGGGAAGGCAATGTCGTAGACAGAACAAGGACTTTACCATTTGAAGGAGGGTTAACATTGTGCACTGAACAAGCGGACCGGGAAAAACTCCATATTTTTGCAGACATGGTCATCGATTCAAATTCCAACTCCAATAATGAGACACATGTTCACAACTTGTTACTTTGCTTGTAATCGGTCTTTAGAAGACGCATCGGTCATCGGTACTTTGCTTGTAATCGTAGCGTATAGCTAGAAGTTCTAGTTGAATGTCTCATGGTTGATGAAGAGTCATATAGGACCTTCAAAGTTGGCAAAAATTATATCTTTAATTTTCCTAAACCCCTAGCTAAACCCCAACTAGCACAACCAACCCACCTAATTAACCTTACACCCTAACCCCTAGCTAACACCCGGCTAAACCCTAACTAGGAGTGAGTTCGGAGCACAAATATTGGAGGTCGGAGGTTGGAAGGAGGACAACGAGTTTTTGTGGGCTGCAACATCAAGATGCAAGCTACGAGCCAGCAACCATGAGCCTATAGATGCAAATGGAGAACTTCGAGCCCTGGATATAATATGGAAGGACAACAACAGAAGGTAGGCGCGATGGCGCGAGGAAGGGGACGTGGGAAGGGAGGCAAGCGAGGGGGGAGAACCAAAGAGCAAAAAGTAGAGGCAACAAGCCAAGAGCTTGAAGAACGGACCCAAAATCCCAAATCGCAAACTCAATCTGAAGAGGGGAGGAACGATGAGAGAGGAGCCAAAAGTGAAGAACTTCGAGTGAGCAACCCAATGTCTTCACCAAATCTAGTGACCAAGGTATGTTTATGTTTGTGTGTGTCTGTGTCTGTGAGATAGAAAGATTGTGTGCATATGTGTGTATACATGTGCGCATGTGTGATTGAAGTTAGATTCAACATTAAACCTCACACACACACACACACTCACATCCATACAACTTTGAACATGTGTATGCATATTTTGGAAGTCTCAAATGTGGGCGTGTATGAATCTCAATGTTCATTTTTGAGATCTTGGAATTCAACTTTGATAAATGCTTTCAATTTGGGCTTCCTTTTTTGAAATGTGTGTGTAAGGGTTTGTGGGATTGTGGAAAATTTATGGGGGTGGGGGGGGGGGATAGAAATCTTATTTCAAAGTGACCTCTTGGATCCCCTCTACAAGTATTTATATTCAACAACACATGTGCCCTCAATTTTCTATAGTCAAATGTATGTTGATGTGACAAAATATCGGATATTTTTGAAATTTTCTCAAAATTCATTGGAATTATCTGTAAACATTTCTAGAAAGGGGATGGATGTTGAATTTCAAGGTGTCATTTTGGATGTACCCCCAAGACAAATCAACAAAGAAATGATTCAAAACAAAATTAAAAAAAATTCACAAATTTGTCCTCGCACATGAATGGTGAGCTCAATAGCTTTAGATTTTGTGTTTTTTTTTTTGGAATTTTCTTAGAATAGTTTGTGAAAATTTCTAGACAAGGGGGATAGTTTTTTTTAAGTGCCATCTTGGATCCGAGATACCACTTAAAAAAAACAATGATCCCCCCCCCCTCCCGGAAAGTTTCATAGCTGATTCCAAAAAATTCAAAAAACTTCCAAAAAATTCTCTCAAATTCAAAACAAAATATTCACACAAAAATTCAATAGTCTTAGATTTTTTTCTTTTTTTTTGAAAATTTTAAATTTTTTTTGTAAAACTTTACGGCAAGTAGATGGTTTTAAGAAAAAATTGTCGTATCTTGGATCCGAAATGCCACTTTCAAAAGAATAAATGATCCCTTTTTTTTTCTTAAAAAAAAACTAACGTCTCGGATCCAAGATGCCACTTTCAAAAGAATAAATGACATCCCTTGCCCGGAAAGTTTCATAAATAATTTGGAAAAATTCCACAAAATTCACAAATTTGTCTGTACATGTCAGTTCAATAATTTTGGATTTTTTTGGAATTGTTTACAACATGTCTAATAACAATAATATCTTGTAAGCATTATAGTTGTCCACGCTAAAATGTACATCTTGAGAGTGCCCTCAGAAGTATGTCAACCACAAAACACGATCATGACCGCATGGATTTTCCTTCATGTCAACTTTGACAATATACATTTTATTGCCGAGCTGCTCTCTTTCCACCACCTTTGTTTGCTACTATTTAGACACCTTTCGTCTTCGATTCTATTGATAAAATATATGGCTCCGCAGCAATACATCCTTCTCCGCATTGCATTTGGAAACAATTGACCTTGCTGTCCACTTTGTCTACGTAAAAGGGCTCATTTTGCAATTAAAAGCTCCACCTCTAGCTCTGGTATTTGCACGTGCAAGGGCTTCGTCTCACCCTCGCCTAGATCATTGTCGGCTTCAGTTCTAAGGTCGTTAATATTTGAAGACGGATTCATTAGCTCGCCCATGTCAACATCCTTCTCTAAGTAGTCATAGTTGGATCCGTCATCGTGCCATGACTCCTCCAACATTCTAATCAACTTCTAGGATTCTATTATATTCAGTGTTTGGAGAAAAGATTTGGGGACCTTAAACCATGAAGGGATTGCCGATACTGTCTATGGTCACTGGTCATCTTCTTACCTCTCATATTTGAGGCTTTAATGTTTGGTGTTTTTCTTCCATACATGGGTGTCTCACAAGTGAGTACACAACCACCAATGATGACTAACTAAATGACAAGCCATAGTATTGTTTTTTCTAGACTAATGACTATAATTAGTAATAGCCATGACTTAGATGACTAGTTTTGTTTCGTATACAAATAACTAGTCTTAGTCTTATTGTTTAAATTAGTGACTAGTTTTAGTCATATTCTTTAAGGGTTTAAGATTTAGGGTTTAGGGTAACGCACCTTTGCTGCGAGTCATAGACTTCGTAGTGATGTACACTGTTGCAACTCTTGCTATCCCACCTTAACTTATTTTCGCCATTTCGCAACTCTGGCATGTGTTATGAGCACTAGCCTTGTAATCACACACATCTCCATGAGGAATGCCTTCAACACCATGAACACAAGGGGGACCCCGGAGTGACACCCGAGACATGTGGTGCCTAGGTGAGAGGGCCTAAGTGGTTCTAGTATGGGTCAGGGCCCCGGGCGTTGAAAACATCTTCCACCTACAAGGACTAGGAGTCACGGGGATAAGGCCGTAAGCATTGGATAGCTTATGGCGTCCGAATTCTAGAATGCTTAAGAACTCTCCAATCAGAGGTGTGAACTAGAAAATATAGCAATTTAAGTGGTGTGTTGCCTAGGGACAACACCCAACACTCCAGAGGGCGTTGTGATGAGACAACAATGACCTGGTAATGGTACCCAAGACTGCCGAGGTTTGGACAATCATAACTCCCTCAATACTTG
Source organism: Polytrichum commune (assembly GCA_950295325.1). Lineage (NCBI taxonomy): Eukaryota > Viridiplantae > Streptophyta > Polytrichopsida > Polytrichales > Polytrichaceae > Polytrichum > Polytrichum commune. The sequence goes on from OX485804.1 coordinate 3,551,276, forward strand.
CCCAAATGAGCCAAGTGAGGAGTCTATCGTCATTTGCACATAAATTATTTTTGATGGAGTGGCCGATTGTCATATTCAAAGGCCAAACAAAGGAGTTATGAAAGTTTGAAGCTGATGAGGGACTGCACCTCCAATGGCTAAGGAAAAACGACTATCTGGTCCAACTATTAGGAGAGAAACAAAATGCTACTTGGTAGTAGAATAAGGGCCTTACCCAAAGGATTAGCACTTGTGACACTTGTTAGAATTGAGAACCGGTAAAAATAAATTAAGGAGTGCTAGCAAGGGTTGCGACACCTGCACAATTCATACATGCGCATGGAAGCAAACTTCTAACATTTCGTCCGTGAAACAGACATGATTTTGCTTCATCCGCAATGCCAACTTTTATCATTCCGTGTGCGGTACAAATATGAATTGGTTTGGTACCACAAAGGCAATTTCTAATATTTTGTCCGACGAAACGAACATGATTTGCCTTAGTAACATAAAGTCACATTTCAACGTTCCATCCGCGGCATAAGCATGACTAGCTTTCATAGCACAAAGCCACCTTTCAACATTCCATCCGCGGCACAAGCATGACTAGCTTTCATAGCACAAAGCCACCTTTCAACCCTCGCTAGCTCCTTTTAACCATCTTAACGATTTTCATTTATAGCAGGGGTCACAAGCGCTAACCCTTCGCATTCTGCCATGCTAATGCTTAGCTCCTAATACCCCTTATCTTAGAGTTGATAAGAAGGGAACCAACCTTCATACTTTGCTTTCGGGACTCATCCCTTAATCGGTATCCAATTCTTAGATGTGGACTTCCATTCATGAAAGTCCAATCTTATGTTGATTATCGCGTTGCCGGAGCAACACTACAACAACCCGAACCATACTACACAGCTATGCCCTCACATTAGGCCAATGCCCATCAAGGCCGTACCGTGCAGCCACACCACCTCACCCGTTTAAGCCTCTAGAACTTTTGGCAGGGCCCCTACACCATCGTCAAAAAAAATTTCTCACTCTACCAAGAGTTGGGACCAAGTAAACATTTTCCCTTAGCCACTGGGCCTAGAAACCCTCATAAGCTTTTGAACACCATAAGTTCTTTGTATGATGTCTGATGCTAACAAGCGACCACTCCATTGTCATCTACGCTTCACGTAGATGTCGATGGAATCCTTCTTAACATTTTGTCTGTGACACAAATATGATTTGGTTTGGTACTACCAACCCAATTTCTAACATTTCATCCGCAGTATAAACATGATTTTGCTTAGTACCATAAAACCGACTTATAATATTCCGTCCGCGGCATAAACATAATTTTGCTTGGTACCACAAAGCCAACTTCTAATATTTTGTCCGCGAAACATACATGATTTTGCTTCATTTGCAAAACCAACTTTTATTATTCCGTGGGCGGTACAAATATGAATTGGTTTGGTACCACAAAGATAATTTCTAATATTTTGTCCAACGGAAAGAACATGATTTGCCTTGGTAACACAAAGTCACCTTTCAATGTTCCATCCTCGGCATGAGCATGACTAGCTTTCATAGCACAAAGCCACCTTTCAACATTCCCCCCGCGACACGAGCATGACTAGCTTTCGTAGCACAAAGCCACCTTTCAACCCTCGCTAGCTCCCCTTAACCATCTTAACAATTTCCATTTCTAGCAAGGGTTACGAGCGCTAACCCTTCGCATTCCGCCATGCTAATGGTTAGTTCTTAATACCCCGGACCTTAGTTGATAAGAGGGAAACACTGCCGTATTTTCCCTACCTTCGAAACCTCTCTTGCTTATTGCTAAACTAGTCTCCTAGTTTTGGTATTGCTCCCTCCACCACTGAAGTGGTTGAACTTCTCTTTGTTGCAGAGTTTTTCTTTTGTTTCATATACACTACAAATACCACTAGCCGTCATGAAGATGGCCTCTCCTGAAACCACATTTTTGTAGGACTTTAGTAACAAGCTGGGATAAATTAGCACTTGGGGGAGAGCTTTAAGCTCAACAATTCAATTGAACCAAGATCAACCTCTTCATCTGCATAAAAGAGGGTCTAATTGAATTTAAGGTGACCCAACATACAGTGAGGAACTTGATGAGACAACGCCTCCTTGAATCCAACATATGAGCTAGTTGAGCTAGCTTTTTAGGTCAGCTAGCCCAACTATGGCTAGATCAAGGCGTGAAAAATATGGGCTAGCCCAACTATGGCTAGATCAAGGCCTGAAAATAATGAGCTAGCCTAGCTCTGGCTAAATCAAGGCCTAAAAAAACATGGGCTAGCCCAACTAGCTAATGGGCTATAAAAGGTTTGTTCATAAAGCCCACATTGAATGCCTTGGCAGCCCAAATGTGTCCCTCCTACACCCAAAGTTTCCATAGCTTCATTTAACCCAAAATCAAGATCATCCGGTTGCCCACCCACCAAAGAACCTAACCAATTCTCATCATCTCCAAAGTTTTGTAGATCCATAATTGTATCATTCTCCCCACCACCCTCTTCATAATCTTCCCGATGTGCTCCATGTTGGGGTCTTGCACCAATGTCCTATACAAAGTGTTTCTCAACTTCTTGGATTGCCCGATCGTACAAAAACTTTGCACATGTATGCAACTTTGGGAGATTATCCATGTTCCAAGTATGAAATCATCAATTTCAATAATACAATGTTCCACTAATTCTCTATTGTCACGCATCCATGTTAACACTGCATAACTTAGTAATATCACATGTAATGTGGTTGCCACAAGTGTGATACTACGGAGTTTAGAGTGTATACTGGACGAATGATGGTTGGTTGCAAATGGATGAAAATAAATCTCCAGTTTCAAGGTCCCATAGTCACCAGTTGAGGGAATACGAACTGTTGGGCCCACAAGCAACAGTGGATGTCACTCCAGCCCAGGAAGAATTCAAGTCAATTCACAACAAACGCCTTGAAAACCCTAAAGGTGAAGAAAGCCCTTGAGAGGCTGCGGTTTCATAAAGGTGGAGACCTTCTTCTTTAACACTCCCGGGCTCCCTTTCGGCGTAGTCAGACCTACTGTAGAAAGCTCTATTTCATCTTTACTACATAGTGCCGGAGTGGAGATTCCACGTGGGATTAGACGGGGTGCCATCCACTGTGAGGTTGACGCGTGGATAAATCAATCATATTTTCCCTGGAATATAGTCTAGCCCTCCACGTGATCATCGATTGGTAAACCACGTGACCTGACTATAGACTGGATGTATATAGGAGCTGCGGACCTCACTTTTCCTCAACCCCAATTGTGCAACCATCTAGTGGACCTTGGAGTCGATCGATCTCCTCACAGTTCATAGAATTCGCAATTCTCCACAACCGCAATTGTGCAAAAACCTAGGCTGTTACACCTTGGAATCGACCGATCTCCTAACAGTTCATTTACTTCTGTAGTACTACCTTCTGCTAAGTAATTTGTTCACAAATTTTTGCTGTACGATCCATTGAGGTTGTGATCAACTTGGCTTCATATTTTCCCAATTCTACTAGACATATGGCACCTCCCGCCAGCGAGGAGCTGAACGGATCGAAGCAGATTGCCATGATTCCCGCGGTGCCGATGCCACGGGGTCAGCCGAGAGCTGAGGGGCCAGCGTCAGTGTTGGGCGTCGGCACTGCAGTGCCGCCTGCGGAGTTTCTGCAGAGCGAGTACCCAGATTTCTTCTTCAACATCACCACCTGCGGCGACGAGGAGAATCTCTAGGTCAAATTCAAGCGCATCTGTAAGTGGTTAATCCGATCTCTCGATGCTCATTTCCGATGTACACTCCTACATGAGTGAACGACTCACATTGGTCTATGAGAGTGATGTATATGATCTCCAACTCACATTGGTCTATGAAAGTGATGTATATGATCTCCAATCCCCAGGCTATACACAATAATTGCGTGCCATTAATCGAATGGTCAAATACTCATTCATGACCGTTGTACGCTGTTCTCCATCGGAAGTTTATGAGGTATTTCTGGTATTTACGCATTGCGTAATCAGGTGGAAAACCTGAACTCGAGATTCAACCCAGACCATTGTGGTGAGCATTGTGGGTAATCGTCACAATATAGCGCGACATTTCGTTTTCGTTACCAATTCCAGCAGCCTCGAGTACAGAAACTTGGCACCTCGTTTCTACGATTCTTCTTACTTGATTGCCATTTCCCGTTCAATCATGTGGGATACAGATTTCGAGAGACCCTAGATGCTTAGGTGATAATTCATGAGCCTGGAACCCAGTTGCAGTTCTTGCACCTCCACGCGACCGTATCGTATTCGGTTCGAGCCGTTTATACAGCTGAACCGTGTTGCATTCCATGCCCGTTTCGCGCGATGGATGAATGACCTCGGTTCCGGGATCGGTGTGAGCAGGCCTCCTGCGTTGGAACTCACGTGTGATCTTGCGGCGGCATGCAGGTGACAAGTCGGGCATCCGGAAGCGTCACATGTTCTTGACGGAGGAAGTGCTCAAGGCCAACCCGGGCATCTGCACCTACATGGAGCCTTCTCTCAACGTGCGCCACGACATCGTCGTCGTCCAAGTCCCGAAATTGGCAGCGGAAGCCGCCGTGAAGGCCATCAAGGAGTGGGGGCGCCCCAAGTCCGAGATCACGCACATCGTGTTCGCCACCACCAGCGGAGTGAACATGCCCGGGGCGGACCACGCCTTGGCCAAGCTCCTGGGGCTGAAGCCCACGGTGAAGCGAGTCATGATGTACCAGACGGGATGCTTCGGAGGGGCGTCCGTGCTGCGGGTGGCCAAGGACCTCGCCGATGTTAGATGATGAATGAATTCTGTTACGTTCATTAGTCATTCTAACGGATGAAACTTACTCAGAATATTCTAGAGTAGCTAGTTCTAGAAACTTCGTTTCCCAATATGATCTAGTTAGCAGTAGTTTTCATTTGTCTTTGCAGGTAGAGCATCAGGAGTTAAATAAGCTTGTAGATGTCTGCTAGGCAGCTTAGATCATACATCAGGCACAAGGATGATTCACTGTAATGTTCTGTAGGATGTATTAGGATACAGGAGGAATAAAAAATTTCTTTACACCAGAAGTGTTTCAGCACAGATACTTGTGCATTCATATTGTATTTCTATCAGCCGAGAACAACAAGGGCGCGCGCGTGCTGGCGGTGTACAGCGAGGTCACCGCGGTCACGTACCGCGCGCCCGACGAGAACCACCTGGACGGGCTGGTCGGCTCTGCCCTGCTCGGCGACGGTGCGGCCGTCTACGTCGTGGGGTCGGACCCCAAGCCCGAGTCGGAGAAGCCATTGTTCGAGATTCACTGGGCCGGGGAGACCATCCTGCCGGAGAGCGACGGAGCAATCCACGGCCGCCTCACGGAGGCGGGCCTCATCTACCACCTCGTGAAGGATGTCCCCGGCCTCATCTCCAAGAACATCGAGAAATTCCTGAACGAGGCCAGGAAGGCGGCGGCCTCCCCGCAATGGAACGACATGTTCTGGGCCGTGCATCCGGGAGGCCCGGCCATCTTGGACCAGGTGGAGGCCAAGCTCAAGCTCACCAACGACAAGCTGCAAGGGAGCCGCGACGTGCTGTCGGAGTATGGCAACATGTCCGCCTCCACCGTCATGTTCGTGTTGGATCGAATCAGACATCGGTCGCTCCAGATGGGCGCCTCCACCACCAGCGAGGGCAGCGACTACGGATTCCTGATCGGCTTCGGGCCTGGCCTCACTCTGGAGGTGTTGCTGCTCCGGAGCGTCCCCCTCCCACCCACCGCCGCCTGATTGCAGCGTTATTATAACAGCTTTTCACATAAATTCATGGACATTATATCAAATTTGATAATCATCAAACTTCTTCGTGACGTGAAACTCAGTCAGGAGAATGAATACCCAGTCCTTACGTGGTCGTGTAGCCAGCGTCCAATTCGAACATCAACTAAATAGGTGTCCCGATTCTTCATGCGCAGTCTCAAAGAAATTAAGTTAGTAGAACATCTAAGCGGCAAGATTTGGGAAAGTGAACTACCTGTGTGCAAATATTGACAAATTGAGATTATCATAATTGAATCATAACTTCAATTCAGTACACCGGTATCTCAGAATGTATTTTGTCTGTGCATGCATGGCAGCCCTTTAGCAAGGGGCGCTAAACTATATTTTGTATTAGGCAAATAGAAGTATTTTGTAAGCCCTAGTTGGCAAGGGCCCCATGCTTTATTATTTTACCGCTTTAGTAAATAAGCACCGTAACACAGATTAGGGCTTGGATGAAGCTCGTAAGGAGGGAGGATAGTCTTTCTGTGGGCAAGTGATTTTGCTGTTAAGGCCGCTCAACAGTGAACTGCAGCATGTATATACCCATAGATCATAGTGTTCTGTGGCTCAAACTGAATCATTTTTAGGTTTCCCATGGTGAGCATCCTGATGCTTCCAACATATTGTAAACATATACAAAAGATGAGCATATATGTAATTGTTCGTAGGAATTTCAGTGCATAAGATTACATGGTTATACAATCAAGACAACATTTAATGTGTGCAGCGTATAGAAAGCATAGGCGAAGTTGGAAAGCCACCTCTTTTGAGGAGGTCATTTTCATTCCGCCCTATGTGAGGATAGTCTTAAGAGCGTCACCAACAATTACTGTAAAGTTAGTCTCTCAAAAATTGGCTCTTTATTTGTTTTTGGAGCGAAGGTGCTTGTCCCACCCACCAAGCCCAACGGTTGTCCAAAAATTTATTGCCCAACCATTATTGATAGAGGCAAACCTCTACCCACCCTTAAAAATGGAGTAACCGAGAAATCTGGAGGGTTGCCTCTTTCATTATACAGTGGCCAATGAAGATTTATGATGTACATGGCCTGTGGTGGTGGGAAGTGTATGGAGCTTCACTCCAAAAAAACCTAGAAAGGCAATTATTGAGAGAATAATGCTACAGGGATTGTTGGAGTTGCTCCTATCTCGGTCCTCTCGTCAACTGACTACCGGAAGCCAGTACCAGTGGAAGCATCAAAATAACACCCTGGACAGTAAATTAGGCATGGGAAGTCAGCTGAACAGTACGTTACAGCTTGTAGCTGTTACATATAAGGAGGATCTTACCTTCACTTGCATTATGTGGAAAACTGTTCCGTATGCACAAAACGTGCATAAACTAAATGCAAGGTGGTCCTAGCCCTCCAATTACCAGAAACCTGCTGCTGGAGTCCCCTTAAACCTACATCAATTCTTTTGTTGGATGTAAGGACCTGCAATATACCACTCACATTCTATATTAAATCAAATCTAAATTAATTGATCCAGAGAGCCCTGAGAAAGAGGCTACACTATGGATCCAGATGACTAGATTTGGCCGGAGTCCTCTTGACACCTTTATTCCGAAGGTTGGGAAGGAAGTGATTTCTGGACCAAGGCAAGTACCTCGTTCGCCAGGGTCTGAGAGTATCGTGAGATGAAGCTTTCTACATTAACAGATGAAATTAGGGAGTCGAAAGACGCTGCACTGGTCCTCGGCCACGACTGTGGTCCATTGTCCCCTGTAATGATGAAAAAGAGGGGGAATCAGTCTTTCCAAGTCATACTCCGAAGATGTTCAAATTAAACACTCAACAGCATAAATTATAGTACACAACACACTGCAAATCAGGTCAGTTGCAATAAAGGGAAGAGAAGCAACAAAGTAATTGAGGTATGCGAAGCATGTGAAAGACTTACCAAAATTGTTGCTTCTCTGTTGGAATGGGAAGGTACTCAGCTTAGCATCATGAGGCTTCCCAGTTTCTAAATAATCTGGAGAGAATACAGGTGTAGATACTTTATCTGAAAGTCTCTGGACCAACTGTAGACTCTCCGGAACTAGTCTCTGATATATTTTGCCAGCAAGTATCACATCTGGTGGCAGACTTGCAGACATTGCACTAGAACTGGTGGGTTCCAACAAAGAGCTCCTCTGACATGAAAACTGGACTTCACTAAAGAGCTCAGTTGCCTTCCTTGCTGCATTGATTAGCTCCTCTAAAGCTTTCTCATACTCCTCTGCTGGACGTGGTAGTAAATGTGATGGTTGAAAAGACCCTTCTACAACAATGCCAAGGCAATCAACATGAGGGCAAAACAATGTGTACACTGAAGCCAAAACCGTTTTCTTAACTTCATCCCCATATGAAGTGGAAGTAGCATAATCAGAGCATAATAACTACAATCAGAATATGAGCACATGCACAATAGACACATGAAGAAATGAGGTAGACAATGCTAAAACCGTCACTATAAGCACCGAGTATAGCTACTACTATTAGATTGGTAAAATTTTAAGAATTTCTCGTTAGCAATTGAAAGGGGATTCCGACGCACTAAAGCATGCCCTCTTACCCAAATGCAAAAGTTATGAGGGTCTAACATTTTATCGATAGATGACCCAAAACCAACAAGGCAGTGTGATGTTAAGGTGGTGGACTTTATACCTATATGTACTTGTTGTGCAAAATTTTAGGGTGTTGGTTTTGGTTGGGGTATTGGTTATAGCATGCTCTACCATAATATAAACAGTGTAAAGAAACATCAAAGAGCCAAAACCAGTTTGAATCTGCACACCTGTTGCTGAAACAAAGACCTCCAATTCATTGCCTTCTCCAAGATGCTCACACCCTTTCTCCACCTCAAGGTGCTTACCAAATGGCTGAGGATCTTGCTTAGGGTCAATGTCTACAAGTGTGTTCAAACCCTCTTTAGTAATCCCACTTTGACCCAGGTTTGTGGCAGCCACAGGATGCTGGCTTGAGGAAGGTAGGCAGCTCACTGACATCACACCCAGATTGTCGTGAGTGTGAATGGTTGTTTCACTTTTTGTTCCATCGGGAACAGATATCTGACTTACTTTATCACAAATTGCCCATCCACTCAATTTGAGGCTATTCAATTCTGTGCCTTCGAGAACAGGCAGAGCCAAGATTGTTTTTTTAGCAGAGAATGTGAATGGTACAGGAGAAGCACTTTGGAATCTTGGGAGCTGAGCCCCTTTCCTCTCCTGTGTCAGCTGAGGGCTTCTAGTGAATAAGAGGTCTGGGGTTTGTGGAGACCCTGAGCATTGCAAAACACTCCAACTTTCTTTGATGCCACTCTTCCTTGCACCATTTGCTTCATCAAAAGTCCTAAAAGCTCTGACAACCTGACCCTCCGTGGTTGTCTGCTGCATATCTGGAACCTCGCTTATGTGTTCCTCCTGTAAATTCAGCATAAGAGGTGTTAAATAATTTCCTGACAACCACTTCGACGAATAGCGAAAGTAGACTAACCTTGATAAATGTAAGGAGAGTATAAGCCACATCCTCTCAAGCATGCCAAAACAGTCCATAACTGCTCAATATCAACCTGTTGTGTTTGAGGTTCGCAGTGGTTTTTCTGATCATCGACGAGCAGCTGCCCTCGAGTTGTTGCTGTGTCAAGATTGTCCAGCAGCAATGCTCGAGTGCCTTTATTAATAGACACTGTGCTTCCAGGAGGAGAAGATTGAAAGAGCGCCAAGCGAGATAGCTGTGAATTAGATCGTGCAAAGTAGCGGGCGGAAAAGCTGCTCCTTGTGGATCCCCTCAGCTGAACAAATGACAATTTTCCCTGAGTGATCTTCTGGAATTATGATGCCAAAAATGCAGCTCATAGCTGCTACGTCCTTCCTATCCTAAACCTTAAACCCTCATATCATCTTTTGAAGCACTTGCATATCGATGGCATATCCCAACCAGCCAGCAGTCGTGCATAACTTTGGACTGTAATCAACAACGATTACTTATTTATGCCAAGGTAGTGAAATATTTCAAAATGCCTTAAAGCCAGCAGTTAGTCAACTGACACTTTAAATTTTCTTATGGCCAAGAAACATACCTTCAATTCAGTTGCCAATTTGTCGAAGTGTGCACTGAAAAGATCTCGACAAGGGCTACTAAACACATCATCGTCAACCCCGTCATCATCTTCACTTTCTACTGAAAGCTTGTCATTATTGAATCCTAACGTCAAATTTTGGCCATTACAATGACCATCACCAACTCTCTTTGTGCTGTTGTCCACTGTAACATTTTTCATTTTGGATAAAACATTAAAAGCCACATCCTCTCCAACTCTCCTTTTCATATGTGACCCAGGAGTATAAAACATCATGTCATCTTCCTTGAGAACTTCTGTTTCTCCATCTGATAGGCCTACCTCTACATGATCCAAATCTTCTCCATCATGCTTCCCTTGGTTTTTTCGCCCCACTCTCGGAGGCATACTTTCTCGAAATACCTCGACTTGATCAGCATCTGAAACCTGGTTACTATCGTGAGGGATAGAATTGTGGGAATCGTCATGCTCAGAATCGTCTGTAATCACATTGTGAACAGCAGTCCATAGTCTCTCCTTCCTGCACTCAAGGAGTAAGTATAACAGTAAGTATTCTTTGAACTACTGGTGGACATATTTTCCTTCCTATTAAACATTAGTGCCTCAAATTGGCAACTCATTATATAGAAAATGCACATTATTGTGACATCACAACCATCAGATCATGGCATTAGTTGTTGCAGATTTGTAGATTCGGACACATTTCCTATTTACAACCAGGTATTAGGAAAGGGTGTCTAGGGTATTCAAATGGAGTGTTTCAATTTTGGAAAAGACCTTCATCATTATCAAAAGACTTCTGCCCTTCATATTTACCTTACCATTGACTCGTACAAAATTTTAAAAACTGTCAGAGAGACTTCTCAATAGTGCAAGTCTGAATGTAGTCTAATTGTCTAATATGACATTACCTAGTCAAATATTTCGAAGCTAGTTTTGCTTCCCTTCCCTTCTGCCCAATCAGTGTGCACAGGTAGCATGTTCAAGAGGGTCCCTTCCTGAACAAAAAAAATCCTGAGAAACCTTGGGGAGCACATTTGTTCACTTGAATTAACACTTGCAACCTTTATAACGACAGACTTACCTTATCTGTTCACAGGACATGAATCTACTCTGGTGGTAAACGGAAGCACTTTCAGGATCACTATCCAAATTATCTGCCACGCCATCTCTTCTGTTTGCAACAAATCGACTTGCCCGCATATTCGCAGGAGGTGTGACTTCTTCCATAAACTCAGAAAATAGCTTATACCCCTCACGACCTAATCTCTGCAAGGTTCATCCAGGAAATTAAATAGTCACTGATCAAGTAGAGAAGCATCTCACAAAACTTCATCTAGCAGGTCAGATGAGCAAATTCCTGTCTCAGATACATCACTACCAGCCGATCATAATTTGTAGCACAAACAAGATATTGAGCAATATTGCACTCAGTGGTAATTTGATTCAAAATGCTAATTCACCTCTGCCCACCGTGACTCAAAAGAGTGATTGGCATTGCCCTTTACAGAAGGTTGCCTCTTGCTACCCGAGGAATTGGTTTTTTCAAGTCCAAGTTTGGCTTGTGCCCATGGGGGCAACCTTGATACACTAAATTTGAAAGCTGCGGGGGTCTCATCTTCTGCAACCTTGCACATTGTGAATCAAAAAATACTTTCAGCCAATCTTCAACAATGTGGCATATAGTACACTTGGCCAATAAATATTGAACATATCTTTGAGCGCAGATTTACAATATACTGGGATGATTCTTTTGTTTATAAACAGTAGGTCTGGTTGATCTCAAGTACCTCACTGTATGGAGTCTGGGTTACAGCTTCATTATCCACCACAACTTTGTATTCATTACCCTCAATTGGACATTCTTTCTTACTATATTCCAATGGTGCTGAAAACACTGACTGCCCTTCAATGACTTCTCCTTCCTGCAGCTGACGGACACGTGCAATCTTGGCCGCTCTGGGAAGGCCGTTTATGCTGGATCGTGGTCCAACCGATTTTAAGGTTTTGAGTGGCTGTCGTGATTCAGCTAATGAACTGCAGCGCTTGCGCATGGCACGGGATAGTAACACAGGTAATCGCCACACAAAAATGCAGCTATCACCACTTACCTGCAAATTTCATAGACATTGCATTAGTCACAAACAAATAGTCTAATTTTGTTATGAGTAGCTCTGGAAGACATGATTATTTATCACCAAGTTTACGTTGGTTCAGGATATGATTGCAAAGTACTATGGTGAAACTCACTGAGATGAGACGTCGACAATCAGGGAGGAAAGCCACTCCAGTGATAACTTCTGCATGCCCTGAGGCCTGAGCTGAAAGTTCCCCCGTCACAGCATTGTAAACACGCAAGCATTTGTCTGAGTGTGAACATACTATGTACATGCCACTCGGATCCATTCGTACCTGCATTAATATTGAATATTACCACTGTTATATTTCCACTTTTGCAAAAATAAATAAAGAGACCCATAAAGGTCCTGCATATCGGATGATACAATATGAGCTTCATCTCAACCAGAAATACACTATATGCCACCCACCTTGATAGGCTCCCCAGCATCACAATCAGGTTTGAAACATCGCACTGGCTTCCCAGTTGCTAAGCTTAATATGTTCAGTTTCTTTTCCTGGAGTACACAAGACACTCTTGTGAGCAAAGAATTTTAGCTACAGAAACAATAACAATAATCACCCACAAGATTGATAGACAAGTCCAACCAATGTGTTTGCCACATCCTGTGGAAAAGGGCCAACATTAGACACAGTAGTATACTGTATTGGGTTAGAGGCCCTTAATTAATCAATTGTACAACATCATTAATGCTGCACATATTTGAGCATGGAGACATCAGCAAAAACCCAACCTGGCCAACTGTAATGACATGATCGTCAGAAGGATCTGTGTCCATGTCATATATGGTTCCTCGGGAAGCTATCTCCTGATGGTAACGGGAGGACTTGCATCCAGCAGCACTTATTGCAACATTCCGAAACACAACTGACCTGCACAAAATTTGACTTGAAATCAAGCAACCATCTGTGATTGTGCTTGAGCAGCCCAAAGGGTGAGAGGATAACAACTAAAGAGGTTAGCAGCAGTCATTGCAATAATGGCACTTACTTGTCAGCACTACAACTGAGTAGCTTGGACCCATTACATGTAAATTTGACTTTTGTTATCGATGCCGTGTGGTCATCCAACGTTTGAATCACATCATAGCCCCTGCAAAAAATCTTGCAAAAAGAAACCGTCAGACAAGTTCAAGCGTATATTCAGCAAACTCTCAGCATTAAATTTGTAGGAGTAATAAGATTTGATCAACATCAAGAGCAGTAAGTATGGACAAGTGTTGGATTGAAGCACAGCAGAACAACATTCAGCCAGCAATTAGAAGCCATTAGTTTCTCCTTATCCATACTAAGAACCATTCATGCTTCTTGCTTTGCAGCTCTTATGGAGTAAGAGCGCAAAAACATGAATCAGGTGGCTGAAGTGACACAAGAGAGTATTAGGTGCTACATTCTTGCAAGAATCGGGTTCAACAGGAGCTGCAACTGCATGCTTTAGCAAGAACTCACCTGTTAACATCATATATATGAACTAGTCGATCTCGGCCCCCTGAAGCCAAAAGTGAAACAATTAAGGAATCTGTATCAACCAAATTATCTTCTGCCACGACCACTGATGTAAAATGCAATGAGAGAATTTCCGCATCGTGTGCTTCCTGCCCACATCACCACAAAAGGCATTTTAGATCAGTGCTATATATTATACTTCGGTTTATGTTGTAGACAGGCATTGAAAATGTGATTTTGAAGATGCAAGATGCATTCCTTACATATGTAGAGCACAAGAAAAGTGGGGGCCTGGCAAGTGAAGAACCAAAGCCTCTCCAAGCTAAAGATCAGTAATCTGAACCTGGAAGCTATGAAGAAGCAGACTTTCTAGGTCATAAATACGAAGGTTCCCACTGCTGTCACCAGATGCCAAATGGTTTCCATCGGGGCTGATGCAGATGGATCGGAATCCAACCCTAGTATCAGCAATTTCTTCATTTGTTTTCAAAGCCGAGAGTCTTTCTTTTTGCTCTCCCACACAATCTGCAGGAAACATATCTGGAGTCTCTCAGGATGATTTATAGACCAAATACAAAGAAGGCAAAAGAGTTTGTTATTTTTACGACATCTCATACTTCATATATTTCATCCTAAACAACTCCTTTCCCAAGTCTTGCAATTTGGAGGTCAGAACTTTGTCAGGGTGTCTATATAATTCCAAAGTGATATGCCAGAAGGTCATAACTCTTGTGAAGATCCAGGAGATGTCTAGGATAGCGCAACAGAAAAGCGGCTCTGCAACAATGCATGGGACTTCTGGGATAAGGGTGAGAGACCAAACCTATGTAAAGCACCCCCAATATATCATTGTTGTATACATTAACTGGCCGGTCGTTTTTTGTTGACAAGGTGGGGACAGTCAAAACACGGGACTCCATGTTGAGACCCAGATCAAGGTGCCACAACCGGATAGTTCCATCTGCAGAACAGGTTGCAAAGCTGCCTTCTGGTAAGGAACTTTTCTTGTTTGATGCTTGAGAAGGTTCAGGCATAATTGCTACATCCCATATGCATGAATTGTGAAAAAGGAATGTGCATTTTCTTTCAATCTGCAGGAGACAAAGTACAGTGTGGAAGTTATAAGAGGTGATTTAGTGGGCTTGTTAAGAGGTGAGAGGTCTCCAGAATACATATATGCAATAAGACTCTTGATAATTATCACATGTGATTGACATTTTGCCTTTCAGCATCATAGATCTAACTTAAAAAATGAGCAGTAGACCAACAATTAGAAAGAAAATGAAAGAGATGGGTGATCAGAAAGAGACCTTGGAGTGGTTCCGAACATCCCATACATACAGGCTATGATCACTATAGATAACAGCTGCAATCCAGAATTGCCATGTTTTAGAGGCAGATATGAACACAACATGAGAAAACACACAAAATGTTCGCCAAGCAGTTCAATCATCAGAGATCTTCAATATCTATTCCTAATAGTTTCATAACCGTATCTTTTCACTCCCAGCAGGGGAATGTGTCTTGCTTTCAATTATAAAAGGCTTTTCAACTTTACCCTATGGGAGGCTGTCAATTATCACTTTTGTGTGTGTATAAAGACCAATGATGTCCACAGCACATGGATATGCTCCATTGATGTAAGGAAGAGAAACTAACCAAGACTTCGGCCTTGTTGGAGAAAATTGCAGGCAATAGCATCCGGAAACTTCACGCCTGATGTTACACGATGACCAACTGCTAAGTAAGCACTGACATTAGCATCAGTGAGGCCATGATAGCCATGTGGAGCAGGCCGAGGAAGCATGGCAATATACTCAAGGGTATCCTGCCTGAAGATGCGTACTATCCCATCACCACAAGCACATACTACATGATCCTCTGAGACTGCTAATGCATAAGCTTGTCGAACCTGTTCATTGCATACAAATTATGTGTCAGTTAAAAGCAGGTAACAATTGGAATGTAATTGATTTGGTAACCCTTTTCAATCGATAGGTATCCATTGTGAGCTAATTTAGTGCAAATAATTAAATGCATCCCAAACCAAACAAATATCATCTGTTCCCAAGCCTCCAGCACCTGTTACAAAAGGATGGGCACTTTTGTGAACTTCAAAGAATCTCTTGTATGCCTTCCAATTTTTCAGAAACTGAATTGTACCTCTAGGTCAACCCATTTTTTGATGGCCAGACCATGATGGAGAAGGCACAGAACGCCTGCAAGTGCATAAATGGTGTTCAGAAGAAGACATGACAAAACAGATAACATAGTAAAAATACAGCCTTGAAACACAACAGCAACAAGTTCAATTGAGAACCTCACGTTCCACGACTTCCTCCACGATTTCAGAACAGATTTTCCAATATCAGTGCTAATCTTAAATTTTTCTCAACAGCCAGGACTCGAATGTTTTTACTTAAACAAGCAACAAAGAGGGGGAAGTAATTACCAACAGATGTCAATGCATAAATTGGCTGATGCACTGGAACTCCAGTACTCTGTTCCTTTCTAATGGGTGTGGATGCTATACAAATGAATGAGCTGTCCTTCTGACTCCCCAGTTTGATAGGTTTTCCATCCATACCCGAATTGATATTCACTCCAGACAGTCTATCTCGCGGCCCACCAATTGTCCAATGCTTGAGATGTTTGGAGCCACCTGTCACAAAGAAAGTGCCTTCTGTGGAAAATTGAAGAGCAGTCGCTGATAATGGAGATGCTGCCGCCCGTGTCTTCATAAGTAATGATTTATTTTTCCAATCCCAAAGGCACATGTTACCATCATGAGGAGCGCCAAGGGATACTAAGTGCTTCCCTGTACATGAACCACCCAGTAACTATTACTTTGAGGTGGAATGCAAGCTACAGGTGATGGACATTGTCAGCATGAATACTTGTCAAGTCAATCAAAGGTTCTGGAAGTTCCAAAACAGTTCACATATAGTCCATTTGTACACAATTCAGAGGATTAGGCACGCATAGATGAATGAGGAATTTAAGACCATTTTGTTGCCTTGAGCCCAGCACTGAATGTTTCACACCAAGAAGACTATGGATATGAGGCAACCATATGGATAAATTATGCCTGTGAAGAGTGTACTACCTCTGGTTGTCTGTACAGGTTAGGCAAGCAACCACCCTCCCATTTCAATCCCATGAGCAGGAACCCTTTCTGTAGAATACTATATAGTGTTTATGGACAAATCCGTGTTGCATTTCATGTACTTCTTGCAAAACAAGCTCACCATTCGGAGAAAACTGTACACAAGACACTCTGTACTTGTGTGCCTTCAAATCGGCAATGAAGGTTCCAGTAGCCACCTCCCAAATAACAACAGCCGGTTCATGCCCTGACTGCAGTTACAAAGACAAAACAATCTGTCACATATAACAATCTTTCTGGGCTAAAAATACCATTGAAAATCTCCAATCCTCACCAACATAGTAGTAATTAAGAATTAAAAGTGGAATTATCCTAAAACTGCATATTAGTAAAAACATCTGAGTCCTGATGTGCATATGCAAATCCTACCTTTCAATGCTGCGAGAAAGTTTATGCTGAAAGGTATATCCTTCAATTGCACAACCTGAAAGGAAGGAACATCAGGTTGCGCAATATCCCTGTCAGTTTAAACCTGATGTTCCTTCCTTTCAGGCTTAAACAAAGAGGGGGCATTGCACAACCTGATGTTCCTACATTTCAGTACTACAAGCTCAAAGGTCTATGCTGTTTAAGTTGCCAAAAATGGGTTTGAAGCAGGATAGATGAATTTGGAAACAAATCAGGATTGAAAGTGTCTGTATGACAGACCTCTCCAGCAGCAATAAATTTTCCTCCGTGAGCCGAGTAGGCAACACATGCAAAAGCCTTGGGGCTTCTTGGAGCTGTGAGGAAGTGTGTCTGGGAGTTGGTCTTGACATTGTACACCACCACCACGCACCCGGCCAGGTAGGCCAACTCATCACTCCCAGTGTTGCATGCTAGCCCATTAGCAGTTGTGGTTGTCAGCCCAATGACCCTTTCGAGTTCAAGCTGCATGCACCCCATTCAACTCAAGAGATCAATAAGGTATCCTTATTGAAATGCGTGCAAGGGTGAAGTAGCACTGTTCTGCCGCGAGTACCGGCTCATAACTGCACATAGAAGATTGATGTTCCAAATTAAGAACAGTTAGCTTGGCTGGGAACAAATCAGCTGACATACAAAACGAATAATAGGATTTTGGCAAGCCTCCCGAAGGACAAATATATTAGGACCGGTGTAAATTCATCAACGACGGAAACAATTAGCTTGGCTGGGAACAAATCAGCGAATATTCAAAACAAAGGATAGGATTTCGGCAAGGCTCCCAGAGGACAAACAAATACATGAGAGTAGGGTCAGCCTTACTTCCAAGAGTGTATGACGATCCTCACCTTCCCACAAGATTCAACCTTTTTAGGCTTTCGTCTGATAAGCCTCATGTTCGAATGAGTAGGTTCTACAGCCAGCCAACCTCAAAAAAATTTGCAGCTACGACTCCAAGTCATCCTACTCTGCCAAAAATCACAGAATGTTAAGAGCAGCAGGCATCCAAGGAGGAACTGATCATCTGGGGTTCAAAACTCAAATTGCCACTCCAGCAACCATAGGCAGATGTGGAAATTGGAAATTGGGGATGTAATTGCAAACCCGTTGATAGCTCCTTCAATTGCACAACCTCATGTGTATATGCGAACATCAACAGTACCAAATCCTCAACAATACAGATGCAGATCATAGGCGAATTCGAAATCACTCGATAATGCTTGCCAAATCAGGAGTTGCCACTGGCCTAACCTCCTCAAATGGTATGATATTGGAGAGTTTCAAAAACTCAGACCCCATTCTCAACCTAATTCCGAAAATTAGACCAAGCTAAAGGTTAAGAGGATACCATACACAGTCAAAAAAACAATGTGACCACACTCGGGACAACTTCAATTCTCCTTCTGTAATCTGAACCTACCTCATGGCTCGGAAATTCTTAAAGCATCTCTCCCATGGCAGAATTTGGATTTTTCCTATATCCAACATTTTATTTTTATTTTTCAAAAATCTATCCTTACTCACCTCCCACCGTCATTCTCGTTCCATGCAAGAGACCCGA
This sequence comes from Polytrichum commune, assembly GCA_950295325.1. NCBI lineage: Eukaryota > Viridiplantae > Streptophyta > Polytrichopsida > Polytrichales > Polytrichaceae > Polytrichum > Polytrichum commune. The sequence continues at coordinate 3,569,875 of OX485804.1, forward strand.
AGCTGCAAAATCCTCCGAGCAACCAGGAGACCAACTCCTGGCCGGCTCTTTTGGGCAGATCCAGCTCCCAACGTGAGAATTGTGAAAAAAGTGAGCACCAAGTGTAGATCGGAATTGAAATTGCAACCGAGACTGTGGATCCAGGATTTGCAGTTGCGCAAAAGCGATGGCGTATTCCAAATTCTGCAGGCATTTGGTGCATTGAAGGCTGCGAGGTGGAGCTTCAAACCTTCAAAGCTTCAAAGGAGGATGGGCGGGAATGCAGGCTGCTCTGAAATCTATGTATGGCTTACATTCTACGTCTTCAATAAGTCCCCATTTTCTTGACTATGTAAGCGGACCGCACATTTTGTTACGAAATGTAGGTAGTGCTTAGTATGTTCGTCCTGGGTACACCTTCTTGGTTTGGCGATGGGCGTTTGGCCCTCATGTACGCGACGTGCACATTCTGGGAGGCCTCGTTGGCTCGGTCAAATGGGGCCAAACCAAAGAACACGTGGCAGTTGTGCCTCCTTTACTAAAACTTTATAATTGATAATAAAGCGATCTATAGAACAATTACTGTAGAGTTTCCAATGTAAGTTATGAACATGATTGCTTTCATCTTGAAAAAGAAAGAACCTCAACGTAACTCAACTAAGTACTTTTTGGTTTGAAGTTGAATGCAATGGAATAGATACATACCTAAAGGCCCATCCCCACATGGCTTTACCAAATAACCAAAGTCTTTCCAAAAAACCAAGTAGTTCTCTCACGGTTATAGCAAAGGCAGCCGGCTATCCCAGTGCACCTACAAGAACTTTTTCTGGAGATTTTCTAGTAGGTTTTAGTTAAGTACACTAAATATGATATTTTGTGTCACTTGCTATTTGGAGTTACACACTCTTATATATTTTAATCATTAAATGTCATTTTTTACCAAGTAAAGATGTTGATGTTTTATAATGTTCAAAGAACCAATTCGACCTTTGTTGGTAAAAAAATGAGATGTACAATAAACAATTATAGCGTTGCATAATTCCAAATAGCAAGTGACACTAAATATCATATATAGTGTAGCTTTCACACGTGTTCATTGTTTTATCTATTGAGCAATGACATGTTGGATAGTTTTTGTCCCATTCCCAAATGTCTTACCACTCATCTATCTTATTATGGGTTTTTGTTAACGAAGCTCCTCGTGCCCTCATAGCTAAGACTAAAAACAACCAATCACAAGGGCCGGAAGCGGCCCTTCTAAAGGTCCTACATTCTTGCCTCATCTCTAGGTACCAATGGGGGTTGGTGTTTGAGGCTTAAAACCTTCACTTTTAAACCATGCCATGTCCTTTGCCAACTAGGCTCAGGATTAGATAGCTTCTATGATGTGAAGGCCATGTTTAGAATGAACTTTTGGGCTAAGCTAAAGTTAGGTGGCAAGGGGGCATAACTTATTGATCCCATAAATTTCAAACAAACATTGTGCCATATCATAGTCTATGGTTCCTATGGTTCCTATGGTTCCTATAATGAGCCCACCTAGAAGTAGGGGAGAGAGGGAATTATCGTATGCAACAATGAATAGGGAGAACCAACCACTGGTCGTAGATGAACCAATTGAATTTGAGAAATAACTAGTTCGAGTTAAAATCCAAGAATAGTATGCTTTGCAAAGGTTACTTTCTCAAAGTGAATTCAACACCAAAATTAGCTTTAAAGATCCAAATTAGTGTACTCGTGGTCATTTGAGATGAATTGCAAACAAACCTAATATAGGAGGTCAATATTTTATATTGGATGACTGAGAGGTACATTTGTATACAATAGTTCCCTCTCTCCAAAAGTAGGCATGAGACCACATGCCCATCGATCCCTCCTTGGGGTTCATGCATGGTGTTAGATGGTTTGATATAATTTACCTCCCCGAAAAATATAGCTTTGGCAATATTCATTCTCCAAGTGTTACATTGCAACAATTTTAATAATGCAATGTTATTATGAAGTAATGTTTTGTGTTTTTGTTGAACTTATAGGTTCTCAAAAATAAAGAAAAACATGAGAGTGTGTTGTGGGGAACATGGCGAGAATCACCAAAATACACTACCACCTTGCTCTTTACTATTATTTTTTGAAAACATGATTCCATCATCTCCCTCAAGAAATATTTGATTGGCATGGCCAGGATGGATGTTGGTGTCTAAATGGTGTTCGTTCAAATCCCTCCCCGTATTCATGCACACACAAAAACAATAAAATTTTGTTGTCACACAACATTGTCCATTTTCTAAGCACCTCCAACTTTCATTAAAAAAAATGCAACAAGTCCTTTGGTTTTGTGTTCAAAGAAAATATATTTTAGAATTAAATCATAATAAATCATAGTAATAATCAACCACTAAAATACTAACATAGTCAAACATAGTCACATAGTGAACATGGTAATCAATGAATATCAAATTGGGGTTTTTTTTGCCAGTAGCGACCTTGAATATAAAAACATAAAAATATTGTCTTAAAAAATTGAAGTTTTATTGCCGAATTTCCCAATATGCATGAAATTGCCAAACTTGCCAATGTTAGAGAGAAAAACGACGGTTGTGATGTTCTATCATAGTAATTTCCATCGGTGGTAAGTTTTGTGTCTACTTACCCAAGGCGACCATTGGGCTCCTTTCTTGAGCCCACTACCATGGTCACATGGTCACATGATCACTTACCTTGCAATGGTAGTACATTTAATGACTACTATGGGAAAACCATGGTAGGGAATTGTAATATTTGGTTTTGTAAATCAATGATTGTTTATCAACATTGAAAGAGCATGGTAGAGCAATAATCAAAATGTTATGAATATAAAGATATCATTGCCTAGTATATGGTCGTTTAAGAAGAGAAGTATAATCTTCATTTTGCTTTACATGAAAAAGATATTCATATGAGTTCTTAACATTTGAAAGACAATGGCTATGAATACGGTTCGGATTTATCAATTATCTTTTATAAATTGCATGTTTGAAAAATACATTAAAGACCCAAATACGTCAATGACCTTAGTATAACCCTAGGAGAAGTGGGCAAAAAGCTAAAAGTGTTCATTGGAGACTCGCTTATCTCATAACATTGGTAAATTCTACATGCCACTTACCCTAGGCAAGAGAATAAACCAACCAAGGCCCAGGAATAAACATATGATGATTCTAAAAAAACAATTGCTTTAATGTGTTGTGACAAGGTCCGGTTTGCATGGAATATGACATTTAAAAAAAAAAAATTCAGAATGAGTTAAGGATAACGGGGCTTAGTAGTGTTGTGCTTACTAATATACAATGTTGTGATTAGCAAAATAGATTTCCATGAAGTGTTTCAAGCATGTTAAATTTGAGTTTCTCAAAGTGTCCACCATTACCTTTAGGCGATTCTCCCACCTTTATACCTTATCTTGCTCTCCCCTTTGCCACATTTGGCCACAACACTTCAACATCCAGTTTTCCGCGTCCGTCGTCGCTCAACCTGCAGCTATGGCGTCGTCGTCCCTGCTGGCCCTCCCGGGGGCATCCTCGCTCGCCTACAACACCCTCCCCACCACGCGCACCGTCTTGGAACCCAAGAAACCAAACTCCTCCTCGTGCCTTAAGGCGAGGTGCAGCAACAGCAGCCTCGCACAGCCACCCGCGGAACCCAAATCCACCTCAGCACCAGCAGCGACGATCATGTCGTGCTCGCGACGGGAGCTTCTGAGCGCAGCCATGGCGGCATTGGGCGGCGCTGTGGTGGCGGCTCCCCCGCAGGCGGAGGCAGCAGCTTCCGGACAGGCAACCTGCGGGACGTACAATGTGAGTCCGTCGGGGCTGGCGTATTGCGACTCTTCGGTGGGTCAGGGAGTTGCGGCCTCCAAGGGCCTTCTTATCAAGGTGAGAGAGAGAGAGAGAGAGAGATGAGCGGGTCTCTCTTGTCTAACCAATCTAATTCAGTTCAAGTCAATTTAATTGTGTGTTCGGAGGATGTCTCGACTGGGTGGGGGTGGTGGGGGACAAGGAGATGTGTGTAATCTTGGAATTTGTGGAGTAATCTTTGTGGCGAATTGCAATCTTACATGAGGGATATTGTTGTTGCCACCAATTGATCATTTATGACGGTGACATCTTGCAAGTGATTGGTGGTTTTGAGCTACCCTTGGGCATTGGCGGGGTTGACTTTGTGAATTCTGCTCACAATGCGGGAGTTCCAGTTTCTTGTAGGAAGCATTTAGTTGGCTGAGGGTGTAGGTAAGTTGGAAATGATGTCTGATGTTTTTGTTGTTGGTTTTATTAATTATATTTCTGGGTGGGGAAAAGGAGAATTGCATTGGCTGAGAATTGGATAGGATGTTGTATTTTGAGCAGGCTCATTACTCTGGAAGGCTTGAGAATGGCGTGGAGTTTGATAGCAGCTACAAGCGGGGAAAACCTCTCACTTTCCGTGTCGGTGTTGGAGAGGTACGTTCCAATGTTGGATCGGTATATAGGTGATTGCATTGATATCAATAGTCAACTCAAATAATCAACTCAAATAAGGGTATCAAAGAACCTACCCTTGGGTATCAAAATTGTGATACCAGTCAAATATCTGGTGGGTATCTCAAGGTTAGAGAATCTTTGTAAACCCGAGTAAATGTTTGGGTCAATACCTAGGTGTGAAGGTTCTTGCATGGTATATAGACCAGAATAGTATTGAAAATAAAAATATCCTCGAACAATCATACCCTACTGGTACCAAAAAATGTGAAATCCTCATTATAGATACCCAAGTGGTATCAAGAAATAAGGATACCAGTCCAACACTGGTACGTTACCACTGTAGGAGTTGCTAAAGTGGGAGTTCCTCCATTTCTACAAAAATGGAGGGGAGAATCTATTCAGGTCTGTTGTTGTTTTTTGCCAGAAAATACAACCTATTGCATCTCTGAGTTTATGAATTTGTTAGGCTTGTTGAAAATCTGGTGAGACATCCGTCGTTAAGAATTTATCCATAAAAGTAGCTCACGGAAAAGCTTCATTAAGTAGTTATTGTCTTTCAACTCCTATATAGCAAACATAGATATCTACCTGATCGAATACCTCTTTTACATGTTTCGTAAGAGATAACAACTCCACCTGGAATATCACCTCACAGTGTTAAATTCCAGAAATATACTTAATAAGGTGAAGTTCTGGTAGCTCCTGCATGTAATTTATAAGCCCTGAATAACAATGCAATAGCCTCAGCTTCAGAAACCAAGTTAATTGAAATATACTCCATACATCTTCAGTGTAATTGTCTGGCCTTTTTGGGTGTCCAAAATGCTCACACACAGAAATTTATTAGCTTAGGTCTGATCTGTTTGTTAAATTTGGTTACTGAGCCGTGAGCCAACAATACTGTAAGAGATTTGTTGCATGGCAGAGCAAAAATATGGTACAAACCAGGGGAATGCACTTCAACTCAGGAGGCAGAGCCACCATAGCCATTTGATTTAATTTGAAGGACTTTCTTGTGTGATCCTGGATGCAGGTTATTAGAGGATGGGACCAAGGCATTTTGGGGACTGAAGGCATACCTCCAATGCAAGCAGGTGACAAGGATTTTCTCATAACTCTTACCTTGCTTTTAGTATTACATTTGGTGGATCCTCCTAGTAGAAGTAATTTTTAGTGAATGCTGGTGCATTTACTGGAGCTCATTGCTTGTGGCCATGGTATGCAGGTGGAAAAAGAACTCTTAAAATTCCTGCCAACCTTGGCTATGGCGAAAGGGGAGCTGGCTGCAGATTAGGTGAGCATGTGTGGTTCCTTGGTTGGAGTCATCAACACAATGCCATTGTCTTTCTCCAAATTGTCTTTTATTGTAATGTGAAATACTCTTACAAGGTGATGTATGGATTTCTCAAGAGTTTGGTGTTTGTGTCTCCCAGGATCATGCCTTATCCCTCCAAACTCAACTCTCATCTTTGATGTAGAGTTTGTTGGAAAAGCCTGAAAATTTCAAGCATTTCCATTCCCATCTTAGGCACCCTCCCTCCTTATACTGGTAAGCAATCAAATTTACAGTCCTTTTAAGTACACGTTCATGTCTGTCCCATTAGATTCCATATCAGAGTTTTACTTTGCATTCTTGATTCAATGGGAGTCTTTGTTGGGAGTTTTTCCCCTATGAATTTGTATTGGTTGTCTTGCATACAAAATCAATAATTTCTTTCCACTTGTGGTGCATGCTTGGAGGTAGTGTTTGAATTTGGGTGAGGATCAACCTATTTTTGTTCATTGAGGGCCAAACTCATTTGAGGGCCTCTTGGCGTACCAAAATGACTTTAACCCTCAATGAACTGATATAAAAATGTTCTTTTGTTCAAATCTCCACACTACCTCCAAGGATGCACCAAAAACTTACTGAACATGGAAGGTCTTGTATGCAAAACAATCAATTCCCGGCCAAAAATCATGTTGAATTTAAGAATCAACTCTAAATAGTGCATTGCACTTGAAGCAATTGAGGATTGTGTTCTAGCAGAGTGCTTTTTATGCACTGTTATTGATTGTTGTATGTCTTGGTGATTCTTGCAGGATACCTTGTTGATGTTGGCACTGATCATATTCACCAATCAATAGTGACCTTGATGTGGTGGTGATCAAATTCACCACCAAACTCCCAACTCACTTTGTTGGCATAATGTCCAAGTGCGGCTTCTATTCTCGACAGCAATTTAGCTTCAGCCAAGGCTGACTTGTCCTTCTGCTTATGGATTGAAGAGGCTGTTTATTTTTTTGGTAACAGTGATGAGCCCCTCGAGGGTAATCTGTACCTGTTGCCTCAAACTGATGGATTTCGTGGGGAGTTGTCATTTTTGAGTGATGGATGATGTCTTCTTTACTTTAATTTACTTTAGTATTGTTTTCTTTTCTTTTTATATCTCAACATCTATGTGCATACCTCCTGTGAGCTATACATAGGGAAGTCTTGTCAATGCGGAGGTGGGTCCAATTTGTGGAGTGGAAGAATGTAACAAATTGTGGCCAAGTTAGCATTTTTATTTAATTTTGGTATAATGTGAACACTAGATTGTGTGGAATCATTTAAATCTTGTGTTCAAGGATGTTGATCTCCATCAATACTTTCCCAGGGGAGCCATTCAGGTGCATTCTTAGGGTGTCATAATAACTTCACATTCAAAGCACGAGCATGTCTTGCCTCCATCATATGCTGAAAAGCATCCAGTATTGTACGAGTCACAAGGATTAACCCCAAAAGGCTGAAGCAAAATTGCCCCAAAATCGCTTGTTCAGTTCAGTCCTATTCAGAAGCTCACTAATGAAAATCAGCACCTCTTATGGTAGATCTGACTGCATGGATGGAAGCTTTGTAGAGTCAAGAGTTTTTGTGCAAATTTTCATCCGTCCATGTGTTCGGAAACTAGAAGATAATAATGTAATTGTGTGCTAGAGTTGTCAGACAGTGGTGATTGCCTGAATGGAAACGTCCGAGTTGATTTCTAGGGGTTAAGGCATCCCACATGCATATTGAAAAGTCAAGGATGACATAAATTCAAATGAACTCTCCATCCACACTTCCATTTTGATAAAACCCAAGCACACAAAAAGCATTGTCAGATGTGGCATTGGCTTCACACATGGACGATCAACTTCAGATTCCACATCACAAACATTAAAGTAGAAAGCTTTTTATTTAAATAAATAAATAAATTCTATGTCTTTGCAACATGCAAAGCTTCTAATGTTAGGTGTGTTTACACACATGCCCAAGGGCCATGAGAAAAACTAATTTAGGATTTTTCATGGTCATGGTCGGCAAACTGAAAACCATGACCAAGAGAAATCCACATCACTTCTAAAAGATTTGATCACTTGACATAGTGTAAAGCACACTTAGACCAATGTTTTGAATTAAAAAATGAACCTTTTAAGATGCTCAAATACATTTACTAAATTAAAACTTCTCAAACTTTGATAGAATTTTAGGATCTAAAAATAAGGGTATAAGCATGGGACATGTTTGCACGTAAATGCACTTGGGAATTTTTGGGGTGAAAACGTATGAACTCCATGATTCAGATTATGCAATTGTTGAATGTGATTAATGCATGTTTAGTAGGATTCAATCGTAAGGGTATAAGCTTTTTATAAATCGCATATATATATGTGGCAGTTCATGTGTCATATTCATGTAGATACTGATAGTTTTATAGGAGGTAGCATGAATCATGCAACATTGACAACTTGTTTTGGGGAGTAGAAACAATGATAGCTTGCAAATGAGATGAATATATTTTTCAAAAAAGATATGGAGAATCACCTCATTATCTCAATATCAATGCACTAGAAAATAATGTCAACAACATACATGAATTTGGTTTTCTTCCGATGCTTGCGAAACCCTAATCCTAAATGTTGTTTCCAATGAGCTTAAACTTTCAACTAATTATATGGACACAAAAAAAACACATATTTGGAAAACCTCAATGGTGGATGTTGCTCAAATGTCAATTGGTAGTATCGTTGGTAGTGTACCACGCAAGGAGTCTCCTAAACAACGATGTTGCAATTCAAAATGAACTTATTCGAGATTGTGCCACAACCTTTGACCTCGGAGTTAAATAAGCAATTTGAATCAAGGAGGTTGTGAGGACTTCTTCTCCTCACCATGTTGTTAAAATTCTATGTTATCCTTAACCCTTCATCTTCTACAAACTCCTACGTGGTAATATACTCAAACATTAATTACTATTACGTATTATAACTTTACAAAACTTAGTAAACATATGCCCTATAGATTTGTTATTGATTCATCTCAAATGACTTTGAGTAGACTACTTCAGAGTCTTTAAAATCAATTCCAGTATCAAATCAACATGAAAAAAGTAACCTTTGGTCTACATACTATTCCATGGCTTTTATTAATATTGGATGGATGATAGATACGCTTGCATACGATAATTCTCACTCCCCGGTAAACTTCAAGCGTTTTTGGCCAAATTGGTTTAAGTAGAAAATGCATATTGTGCCCACCATATCCAACTGTGCAATCATGCATTAAATTTGACCTATTGAGCTTTTAATTAAACTAGAATAAAATAATGAATTTAAACTCGTTAACATGGTGAGATCTCCATCAAATCATCACACCCTATATATTGGCCGTGGGATGGAAGTAAAGTGGAAGCTACTAGGACCTCACATTGCCACCCACTTACAATAATTGGTGCTATTTAAGTCTTCTTATTTTGAGGAAGATTAATTACAACTCTTCCTTAAAACAAGGAGACTTAAAGTGACGTTCATACTCAAAGTGTATGAGAGACTTTCTTGTTCTTTCTACACTGATATGATGATGCGCAATTAGGTTGCCTCACTTTAATTTACTATCGACATTCCACACTATTTTGATTATGTAGTATCAAATGATATATAGGATACTTTATTTTACTGTGGTTGGTTATGGATGACTGGATGAAGTTGTATGTTTTGTGATATGATTGTGACCCAAGGTGATTTGCATGGGTAAAGAGGCGACCTATTTGTGAAGGCAATCTTTTTATTGTAATTGCACATGCCAATGTAGCCTTTGGTCGTATTGTATAATAAACTCCATTTGTTGGTTAGTAATGCACGTGTTCTCTAATTGCGGTTCTTATTTAGAAGAAGTAGAATTTGTTACTAGATGAGTGAGAATTTGTTTCTAGGAGAGTTTAGGTATGTTGTACTTATTTTGATTGTTTGCAGATGTACATGTCAATACCTCAAAATTGAGCACTTGCATTTAGAGAAAGTTTACTTATAGTTTATCTCTTAACATTCAGGTTAACCGAAAAGCACGGAGATGATGAATTGGAGGCGAAATTCCCCTAACGGTCCCTTGTTTGAGTGTAATTGAAAAGTCTTGGAGGGTTTTTTTGAGTTTTAGATGCTAACATGTTTTATATGTAAAATCTCTTAATTTTTGCCATCTATGTGCACATGTATCCCTTTGCTCCTCTCACCACTTGTGTATATCCCAAATAGAATCAAACTCAAAAACTAGTTTTTTCCCCCCCCCCCCTTGAAATAGAGAAAAACGACTTCCTTCCCTAGTTTTATTTTAACGTAAATGACACAAATGTTGGAACTGGCGAATATGGGAGATTGCATCAAAAACTTGAGTGGGTCCTCACTTTTGGTGACTTTACAGTTAACTCCATTATGAAGCCAATGTTTGGGGTTCTAAATTTGAAAACAACTCCCCATCAAGCTAATTGGGTGAACTTCATGCCTAATTCCACTTGGCTTTAGTGGCCATGGCTCTTATACTCTAAAACGGCCCTTGTTTCTAGGGCTAGGCCTGTTCACATGGGCGTAGGCTCAATTTTGGATTTCCCCTAGGAGTGGGATTTAAGATCACCTCCCAGGTGTTTTCGCCACGACTGTGCCACATCCCCTCACCTAGGATCACACTCAATGTACCTTGTTTGTATGTGAAGTTTTTATCTAACCTCTTTCTTGGTGAACCTTCTTGCTATTGGAGGCCCAACACTCTTCCACACAACTTCTATGTGATTTATATTAGATACCACTCCTTGGTATTCTCTAAGTAGAAACCCAAAAACTCAACTCATACATGATTTGGGAGGTTAGACTTTGGCACCTGGGGTTTTTAATTTTTTTAATTTTTTGATTTTTGATTAGGTTGGTTTTGTTTTTTATTCCCTCATGCTTGCAAATTCACTCTTGAAGCATGCTATCCCAAAAACCTAGCCACCGGATGCCATGTGACTGCTTTTTGGTAGCGGGTTACCTTGTATTCAAATGACAATGCGAAAATCCAAAAGCTCCCTATTTTTTGCAAAACCTAGTTCTTTAACTGGCAGTTTGTAAACCAAAAAACAACCCTGTAGAATGAATTTTCGTTCCACTCCCAATGCGAAGTGAATCCAACTTGTAAAACTCTTCGGAAGGTTTCTACTTGAAGCATAAAGTCGGAGACACGAGACAAAGTGCTAGACAATAAACTCTGCAGCTGAAAGAATGCAAGTGATGGGGAGGCGACTAAACATAAAATTGAGCTCGGGGGAAGAAACCTTACTCAAGGTTGTTGATGTTGAGTAGATGTGTGGATGATTTTTTCAAGCTTGACTGCAACATTTTGCAACTACTAGAGTGGTGTTGTTGGGAGGCTACTGGCCATAGTCTTGGCTAGTTGAAAGTAGGCCGTTGGCGCTAAAAATTTGCAAATGTTGTGGTTTTAAGTTAATGTAGGGTTCAACTTACCATTAGTTAATGACAATGGGTGGCCAATGGGAGTGTTGGGAGTTGTTGGTTTTAGAAATCTAGGCGTTAGCCAAGGAAGCAAGGATTGTAAAGTGGACTCGTAGGCTTGGAGTTTTAGAACATGGTTTTAATTCTTTCCACATCCTTAGCCAGTTAGGCTCAACACAAGATACCGACATATGTGAGGCAAGGAGGTAACTAAACTTGTTGGCCCTGCTAAAACTCCAAGAATTAGGATCAGGTGGGATAGGGGCATTAGTAGTTTCCATGTGTAATTGCTATTTGTGGGTAAAGGCTACACCATTTATGGCATTTAGTATCACTTACTATTCAAAGTTACCATGTGCTTTAACTTTTCACTCATAGTGAATTTTTTTAATAAGTTAAGATGTTTATGTTTTATAATGCCTAAGCAGCTTAATTAACCTTTGTTGGTAAATAATGATCTCCACACCAAATAGTTGTAGCATTGCATAATTCCTAATAGTAAGTGACATTAAATACCATAAATTGTGTATATTTGTTAGGTTGGGTCCTCTACAATAAGAAAGTTTAAAATTCTAATCTAGGTATTGTAACTTCATTGGAGAGCCAATACTTTTGTTTTTTTTTGTTTTTTTGTTCTTTGGTGAGCAAAGCTTAAATACAAATAAAACAATGACTTTAGCCCAAACAACCCAAGACCACTATGCCAACTTGCTATTGTATGCGATGAGTCCTTGCTCTAGCAAATTGAAGTCATCATGCCTAGTTCCCCAAATGAACATTCCGACTAAATACTACCACCAAAACCACCCCAAATACCACCCACAACAATGCATGTACATGGACGGGTCATTCATCCCCCCAACTAAGAACTCCGAAGGTCAAATCGAGGGCGACATAGTAGGATCGGGAGTATATAGCCCCAATAAAAATATCCACATATCACAAAGATTACCATGATACCAAAATATACTCATAGCCGAACTAAATGCTAGCCATCAAAACCATACAAACTACCCAAACTGACACACACATATTCACAGACAACCTTAATAGCATACACTTAATCAGCAATCACGTACAACACCCAACCTCACAACACCATCACCCAGACAAAATCCTAATAGTAGCCATAATACACCAAATCTATCTAACACCGCACTTAGTACATATACACAAAGTGAGGGCGCATATGGGCATCAAAGGAAATGAAATAGCAGACACGCTAGCCAATGAGGGCACAACTAAAGAGAAACCTACTCCCACACCCCAAATACACATAGCACATGCCACACCTTATTGGCTAGCAAGCTGCCCAACCGCCACACGCAACGGAGCAATCCGAAACTTACACACATTTGTAACAAAAACACACGACCATTAGGAAACAAGGATGGCCCAACATAAACATCCATATGTAGATAAATGGCTATCTAACGACCAAATAAACCAAAAACTCTCCAACCACTTCTGGAAAAACAATAAGATAACAAATGCCCAAATCACCCAAACTTTAAATTTCCGCTACGCCCAATACATGGGTAATCACAGAAAAAACATCTTTTGGCCCCTCAAATTCCCAAATCCAAAGTGCACATTATGCCACAAAAATGACAAAGACACATGGCCCCACTTACTATCAATGTGCGAACACCCATACATGAAAGGCCTAAGAATAGCCCGCCACAACAAGGCGGTACACTTCATCACTCAGACACTACAAGCCAACAAACACACCAGATACTACACACTAACAAACGCAGGCAATCTCAACAACAACAACCAAGATCAAACGGTCCCTGAATGGCTCATAGAATGTACATGCACACAAACAAGATGCCAATGCCACGCCAGACTAAGACCAAACATCCTCTGCATATATACTGGGAGCCCCAAACCACACCCCAACACCCCTATTACCCTCACACACACATACCATACAATTCATCAAATTCACATACTGCCACGATAGGTTCCCCGAGCAAGCAATCACACAAAAGCATGCCAAATACGACCCATTAATTAACGCTATACGAAACAAAGGATGGAAAACAAAGCCCCTTATCACTATTACAGCAGGAGTAAGAGGAGCTATACATGAACAATCCATTGAAAAACTAGATGACCTCAAAATCCCAAAGTCTAGCATCAAAAGCCTCATGAAAAACCTACATCAGAATGCCATTAAATACCTCACCTACCTTGTACTAAACAAAAGAAAACTTGATAATAAACAAAATACCATCGCACCCTCCTAAAAAGGGACCAAACCTCATACCCTATTTGTTACTATAATTCTATATATTTTTAAAACTAATAGAGCCCACCTCTCAAAAGAGGCATAACTCGTCATGCTACAACATGGTCCGCCATGTTAAGCATTTGAATAACAGGCTCACATTCATGCCGGTACATTGTATGGGCGTAATTTTTCTTTCTTTCTTCTTTCTTCTCCAAAACAAAACAAAACAAAACAAAAAATCAAATTTATTTGAGCGGTGGGTGGGTGACTTTTTCCTTGGAAGAGGATGTCATAAGTTACATGCTTTGAAGGCATTCATCATTGTCATATCATTACTAAGCAGTGGGCATTCGTTCATGTGGGCCCTGAGAATATAATCAGGGGATGCCGCAACTAGTGCAAATTCAGACTAAATATGCGACATCTCACAGTTATATTCTCGGGGTCCACATGAACGAATGCCCACTGCTTAGTAATGTTATGGTCATGTGCAGTAACATGAAGTAACCTTAAATTTCAACATTGAATCTACTGCACCCAAAATACATTTAAATGTATTTCCTTTGGGGATTAATTGGGTTCTAGTATGAGCCCACAAAACCGTGAACCACAATTGAATAATGTTATGTACGTTAAGTGACCTTCTCCAAGACTCCAAGTGGAATCCAAGAGCCATATGTCAAGTGGGATGGGAAGAGGCATCATAAAACCAATTCATTGAAAGAGAAATGTCTGCACACTTTGAAATTATTACATTGAACTCGTGGTTTAACAATGGTCATATATGTAGAAAGATTTATCTTTGCATGAGAAAGTGGAGCAACTTCATATTTATGATCTCAATAAATGCAGTTCAATTGAAGAAAGCAGCAAGTTTATTGATCCACACATTACACTATATATGATAATTAGTGTCACTTACTATTTGGACTTACACAGTGCTATATCTTTGTACTATTGATGGAACTTTTTAACAAGTAGAGTTGTTAATGTTCCATAATGTCCAAACTACCATTTTGATATTTTTTGATAAAATATGAGATTTACATTAGATAGATATAGCATTTTGTAATTCCAAATAGTAAGTGACACTAAATACCATATTTAGTGTAGTTCATTACCTCATGTATATTCTTGTAATTTTCTTTGTTAAAACCGGGTGCGTATCGGCATCTACAATAAATAGGATATTGTGAACTGAATCAAAGGGGGATAAAAGACACAATAAAATGCATGGAGTTGAAAGTGGTAAATAGACTGCTTGATAGTTTGTGCCGGTAACCATCTAATACAATAATATAGTGTTAAATTATATGTATTCATGTTATGATATTAATTTCCATACTTATAATCATGGTAAGCATATCATAGACCACAAGAAAAAGAAATGGCTGCCAAAATGCTGCAGTGTTTTAATTATGGAATTTTGAAGTTATGGTTTATAGCAGTTTGCAACTTCTGGTGGTGATTCACAATATAATCACCAATTTTGGTACAATTTTTAGAATTCAGATCTTAAGTCTTTCAACTTGAAAAGTGAAACTGACTCTCGGGGGGGTCAGTGTGTTAAAAAGTTAAGGATATAGGTGCGAACAACCACTATTTTATAGGGGGGGGGGTATTACTTTCAATTCTCTTCTTTTTTCACATGCTATCATTATGTAATTTTCTACTTTGGGTTAATAGAAAAATGGCTTGCATTACTTATAATTCCAAATTACCTATTATCCATACCCTATAGTACTTTAAAGATGTCCAATGCCATTTTTGATACCCTATATTACTCTTAAGTCCATTTATAATATTTTGCCCCCATGTTTTTAAAATACCCTATCATTTGTTCACATGTATATTGCTACTCCAACAAATCACTTCCCCCCCCGAGAAGTGACTTAGAATATTTGGAATTGAAAGTGACAAAAGAGAGTTTTGGAAATGAATAAAAGGTGACTAGGTATATAATATGTAGTGCACCTCACCCTTTTGAAAATATGTGTAATCAGGGATTCCATCATAAATGTTTTCTATTTCCTTTTTTTCCAATTGATTAGATAAATTTGCAATTTCCACGTCTCGATGACTCAAAAGAATAGTAACTCTCAGATGTATCACTATTTTTGGACAATCATTTGTTCATAATCACTCAAACCTTGATCAAATACACACGGAGTACTCTCACATATTTGTATGCAATATTAGTTTTCCCACAAGTAATAATGGCACTAACATGGGGTTTCAACTACATACACTTATTGATCAAAGTAATCCATAAGGAAGTTGATAAGAGAGTGAACTATTTATGGGTCTAAACCTTAGTGATGGTTATTTGACCAAGAATATTACACATATATTGTTCATAATCAAATTACTCATGAAATACCCAAAATCCTAAGAGGACATGGTCTTTATTAGAGTACCTTCATCCACAATAGGTACACAAGTTTCCATACTTGCCACAAATTTGTAGCCATTTCCAACAACCACGATTACAACACAAGACAAATCCATTCAACATTCATCCATTTACATTTGAAACTCGTTGGATACATAGTTCATCCATCCTGGCCCTTCTCTCCTTCCAACAGAAGCTGCTAGACTGCCCTGGAGACCGTCTCACATGTACCTCCTCTATACATTCTGAACTAGACAGGGCCATATGTTCCGTATAGGTACATCTCGGCTGGTTGGTGTGGGCACGTCGATAGCGTTGCCGCGAGAGCGAGAGAGAGTGAGTTGTCGAGCTCGACAGCCGGGAGCCTACTTCTCTCCTTTCCAGACTGCCATTTTGCACTCCGGGAAGATTGTGGAATTCGAATTCTACCAGATGGTATCTATATAAGTTCACCAATTCTCACAATCTTTCATTTTTTTCTCTGCTGCATTGCATCAGTTCAAGGCTTTCTCTTGAATTGGCGAAGGCTGCTCGCGGTTCTCACGTTTTGGTTGTGCATCGGCGCTCACCTGGTGAGTTCTTCTTTTTCACCCCGCCGTGCTGAACTAGGGCTTCGATGTCTGTGAAGTTTTCTTTTCTACGAATTCACCTTGTAAGGATATTATGGAAGGTTGATGTAGGCCGCATGAACTTGTGATTCGGTTGTCATGCTTTGTCATCCCCTGAGTCAGCTTGTGAGCTCTTCGATCTTTCTCACCCGGCCAATATGTTCAAGTAAAGTATAGGCTTGGATGTTTGCGAAGATGAATTTTCTGGTAGTTCACCTTGACATAAGAACCCGGGAGGTTAATGTAGCAGGATGAACTTGTTCTATTCGAAGGCTTTGTTATGTGCTCCTACTGGACTTCGGTTCTTGGGTGCAGATTCTGTCCGGTTCCAGAAGTTTCGTGACAGAGAGTCGCTTGGACCTCGTTTGGTTGGTGAAGGCATTCTTTATATCTCATTCTTCTTTTTGCAACCGTATGTATGAGCGCAGGGTAAGCCAGAGTCGATGGCAGGCGAGCCTTGTGCCGATTCGAGTATGAGTTTAGAGATGGCAGGCCACGAGTATGAGTTTTCGACTAATTCAGGGATGACTTTAGAGAAGGAGGGCGAGTCTTCTTCAACTCATGATCATTCGAGTACGACCATGCCCTGCAGCTACTGCATGAGACATGGACCAAGTTTTGTGAATCCTCCGTCCGGGTCGCTGTACCTCTGCACCTTCGATGTTCCAGAGGAACTGCTTTTCCATCCCCAAGTCGCAATGAGGCTCAACGGAGTGGGTCCACGTGGATTAGCGAGGCGGAAGACATTCAACGTTCCTGTGCTGTCAACGAAGGAAGGGAAAGTTAAGAAGCCAGCTCGGAAGCAGTGCCGCAACTGCAGGGCAGCAGCCCCAGGCCCGAACCTGTCTATAATGAATACGCCTATCGACATTCCTCCGCGAGAACCTGCCCAACAGAATGTCCGTGTAGTTGTGCCGGATGGCATGAGAAGCTGGTATATCACTCTACCACCACGTTCGCAGGAATTCGGGGTGCAAAGGCGCCGGGCATGTGGAGATTGCAACGTGAATGGCCAACAACATCTTGTTCGCATACCAGGTGATTGTCACGCAACTGAAATTATGGTCATACCGACCAGTCAAGTGCTCCTTCACATGCTGGAAAGATTGCCAGTGGCGATGCATGGTTACCTACTATCTCAAGTGGAGATGAACGTCAAGGTACAATTACTTTGCAAGTTTGGATGTATATACAAGATCTGGGTCTTTGAATGTATTTGTTCCACATGTACGTACAATGCAGGCGAGTCTAATTACGTAGCAAACAAGTACTTAGGCGCTCTGTTCATCTCCAAGTAAAATGTTCAGGCTTGAATTGAAAAGTATGAGCACATCATATGTATAAGGCACACATTGTGCACGAAGAATTCACTTGTCTGGACCTGTGAATTCATGACTTCTTGTTGATGTTGGTGATTTCAGATGCGGCCATATAATTTGTTATCCCGGAAAATGTCGGGTTAATTAATTAATCATTGGATAGTTAATGAAAATCTGTTTTTGCAGTGGACTCCTATGGAGTTTCGAGATGAGGAGATGATATCTCAACCTGCTGGCGGCTCCGGCACAGATTCAGGGGGTTTATCCTCAGAGAACTTGGAAGGTGGGTTCTATGAAGGATTCACCACATATTTCAAAACCCGGTCCCAGTGGTCCGGTCGACGGAAGGTGTATCTTGGAGCATTTGATCCAGAAAAGATGTGTGTGTACATTGGGCTGTGGAAAAGTAAGGAAGAAGCTGCAAACGCAACTGGGTTAGCTGCCATGTTGTCTCTCGTGACTGCCACTCCAGCACAGACTGTGGTGTCCACCGCCTAGGTCGGATGCACCGAAGAAATAGAATATGAATTCCTGTTAACCAAATTCATTCGTCAGGCTAGCTTCTACAGTTCTTAGCCTATGTTTCTTGCACCTGAGGAGGTCACCGGAATCATGGTGGCCTCTGTTTTTCCTTCTTGGTTGCGATGGTGAAGAGACTCATGAATTGGTTTCATGTGAATCTCCATACACGAGGCACTGATTTTTGGGTTGTAGATTCAGGCTCCCCTCCAAGGGAATTTTGTATGTCAAGACTTGACTTTTTGGGCAATTGAAGAGGATTTGAATTTTCGGGAGATTTGCATTGTATGAAGATTGGAATTTGTGACGGACCGACCTTTGTTGATCCACACTTGTAAATGCTGCATGATGTACATGGAGTAATCGAACAAGGACTCTGCAGGAAGTGATGTGAGCCGGATATTCCTTCCATCTGATTGGAAGAATCAACTTCCCAACTTTCCCTGTCATGTATTCTTGTTAAGGACTCTCCTCTCAAACGATCCACACCTCTCCGTCTCAAGCCAACCAAAAGTGCATCACAAGGTACCTAAGGTGGCGAATTGCCTCAACAATGACATAACCACACCAAATTTTCAATCACTCACTGTGTCTCCACTTGAAGTCAGGGGTGAAGGTGTGAAATCAAGTATCCAAGTCACTTTGTAGTTTCAAGAAATGAGGGAGGATTTATCTCAAAAAACATCTAACTTAAAAATAGATGATGTTAGAATCTCCATTTCTTCTATATAAGGGTTGAGAGTTAGGAGGCAAGTTGAGTGTCTATGGTTATAAAGATCTTGAGACTCTCTAGTAGGGTTCCGGGAGGGGGCTGAAGATACTTGTTGCATATGAGCATACCTCTCATTCAACTATCTTAAATTTCCCCTCTTTGATTTGGGTTACACTAGAAAGAAATAAAGAAAGAAAGATAACTTCGATGTTGCCACCATCGTGAATTTTGGTGTTGCTTCATTTTCGAGTTGGTCTAAAACTGCATGTAATCCTGAAACGGGCATTATGAGAATTAGAGGCCCCCTTGACAATTACTGCCCTCCTTCGAAGGTGAACACCTTGAACAGGCACGGACAAGCCGGTTGACACCTATCTCCGCCAATGTGGGCAAGCCCCTAGGTTCCCACATGGTTGGTTGAAAATACCTAGTTAACCCGGATACCCCCACTATGATTGGATGGTTTGTACATAGGAGGTAAGGTGCACCGAAAATCAAGTGCTAGGAAGGTCACCCATCCAAGTAATGTCTTGGCCTTAGGTAGCCCTGCCTAGCCTTTGATTTGGAGTCTTTGAATTTAATCTCATTCATACATACATACATACATATATTCACGGGACTACATTGTACTGTATGCATGTGAGCATTAATTATCAATAATTTCTCATTGACGGTAAGTACTAGAGTTGTGAAATAAATCTTTGCAAGTCATGGAGAGTTCACTCTTCATACCATGTACAAACTAAAGTGAATGTCCAAAGGGGTACTATTTAAGGCATTAATATACATAATGTACATAAGAAGGAGGTATTGTTACTATATTCTCTTTATTGTGTAGAAATCAAATTGCTATTTAGAAATACAAAGCATCTAAGGTTGATGTACAAAAGAAGGTCCTAAGGTGTAGAAGAAGAATTGACGATAGATACGCTTACCTATGACTTAGTTGATGATACAATGATAAATCTAGATGCTATCATTACCCTACCTCCAATGGCGTCTGTTGCAAGGTCATATTATCATGAGTTACATCCTATGGTAGAAATTTTTTATTCTAACTTTCTCATTTGAATGGGAAGTAGAATGTAACTGTAACTAAGGCTTTTTTTTGTGATTTGTTTTGTTTTCATGTAGTTGAGGCAATTAGTTCACATTAAATTGTAAAACTTAATAAATGGCCCACTTTAAATGCATGAGACTCTTATATAGCATGCTATTATGTTCCTTTATTTTCTCTATAATTTTCTTTCATATAAGGAGTTTAAATTCATAGTCACGGGCACAAACATCACTTAGAATTCTAATGAAGAGTTAACTCCTAGGTTGAAAATCAAATATAGTAAATCCATCTATTCCCAAATATAAATGCACATCGAGATTCAAAATGTGCTCAATTCAAGCTTGCACTTAGCATGGGGTTAGACACTATGTGCCTAGGGCATGACTTTAAAAACTTTGTAATTGAGCAATCCTATTGGTCCAAAGCAAAAACTTGGACCCAAAGAGTTTGGATTAGGAATCCGAGTCCAAATTTGTAGAAATGAAGTGCGCTAATATGACACCACTTTCTCACCAAATCTTGGCAGCCTTGGCTCAAAAAAACACCCCAATTTTAGGACATAACCTTCACGCTTAAGTCTAATCTTGAGTCTAAGAGGGTCTGAAAGTAAGATTCGTGGACCCGGACCCTTATATAACCCCACTCAGGTTGTTGGCAACACCCATACTCATTACTCAAGGTAGGCAAGTCCCAATGCTACATTTACTACC
Organism: Polytrichum commune; assembly: GCA_950295325.1. Taxonomy (NCBI): domain Eukaryota; kingdom Viridiplantae; phylum Streptophyta; class Polytrichopsida; order Polytrichales; family Polytrichaceae; genus Polytrichum; species Polytrichum commune. The sequence goes on from OX485804.1 coordinate 3,590,674, forward strand.
ATTTCACTCACACATTTTTATCAAATACAAACTCGTACAATGACATAGGTTGAATTTTTCCAAGCTCTTATATCTCCCTTCTTCTTTAAATTTTGCATACACATGGCTGCCACCTATTGGTTGTTTGCTATTGTAGGCAATAATGTTGTACATGATACATTTGATATTTGAAGATACAAGTATTACGTAAATGCCATAATCTACTATAATTTGGTAACTCACACTCATAGTTCCATGTTTATATACATACTGTATCTTTCCCTTTCCAAGAACCCAAGGGTTGTTTTAAATTCTGGAGAAAAGAAAAAGTAGCATCCAAGAGCCATATGCTACTTGAGATAGGAAGAGGCATGATGACACCAATTAATTTGAAGAAAAATGTTGGACTTTGAAAAAAGTTACATTCTTTTTATGCAATAGTCATTTATCTAGAAAATCATGTCTTTGCATAACAAAGTGGAGCAACTTGGGATCTCGGGGGGTGCACCTTTCATTAAAACCTAGAATCACGTGCGTTCACTGCATACTCTAAAAAACCCCTATATACAAGTTATTTTTTGTGAAATGAAGTAATACACATACAATTGCAACAATAAATATACAAGTGACAATATGTATACACAAAAAAACATCCATTCATATATAGTCATTAACATAAGTATACAAATATACTTTTGAACAATAATCAACCCCTATAATATGTATAACAAAATATCCTAGCTTTCATCAGCAAAGTCGTTGAAAACTTTTTCATCTCCTGGATGTAACTCATAAACATTTGATTCACCAATATATGTCATTGTAGCCAATGCAATTATTGTCTCTAAGTCTACCATCAAATGATCAGTAAGATCATATGTCCACTTGTTGTTAGCCCCTTTTTGATACCAACATAAACCAATCTCCACGTTTGATGGACGGTCCATCAAGTCAATTAGATCCCTATACTCCACCCAACGATTACCAAACTTCCTCCGCATCCTATAAACTCTCCCAACAAACCAAACCTTAACTCGAGTAGATTGTTTTGGCCTACCTCGTTTTTTCACAGTTTTAGCTTCATGTGTGTTCAAAAAACACACACCAAGTCACAACCAAGCTTTAACAAAGTGTCATGGTTTCCAACACTCGGGAGTTTAGGCTTCATATATAATATGCCAGATTTAATTCGAGTTAACCGATCTTTAGACAAAGAAGGATTGCCATTCAATTGACTAACAAGTGTACTTTTAAAAATTCTAGACTCCCCTACCATTACATAAGCCACAGCTGACTTTGCATTTGATAGAGAGGGAATTTCAGAATGAGGCCATGACAATGTCAAGACTTTCGGTGATTCCCACGGCAGCAGGGACGCTGAGAAGCGTTGGAAGCAACAGGTGAAAGAAGGAAAAGTGAAGCAGTTGTCGGCAAAAGAAGCAGGCTATGCGAGAAGAGAAAATAAAAACCTTCGGTGCCCGACTAGAAGAGAAAACAAAAACCTTCAGCACCCGACAAAAAGAGAAAACAAAACCTAAGGATGGGAGGGGAAAAGGGTTCTTGTTACTTTGAGTTGAACGAATCATTTCAAAACCATAATACTGCCTCTTTCCCCGATATTACCTTGACACCTTGTACATGGTTCATACTACCCTATAAGGTTGCTAACGAAAATCGTTAATCCTAGTTAATCCTAATTTCATCCAATATGAAAACTTATGATATGTAGTATAATAACAGTACCATACAAGTACAATTATTGTATACTTTTTAAAGGCCTTCCATATATGTATGTAACTATAAATTATAACATGTATACCATATGTATATGTAATACGGCAAGGTCCAAATCAATACCCCTCTTGTGCACTCACGTATACTCGTACATGTTTAGTACTGTGCACCCCCCGAGCTTGGGATCATCATCATTATGATTGAGCAATGTCAATTTCAATGTGGATTCGGAATTTGTTGATCCAAATGATAGTTCATTGTGCTCGAAGTACCTACATATTTGGGTGATTTGGTTTATGAAAACATGTGCATATCTTCACTAATAATAAAATGATACCATGAAATGAACCATGCTAGTACACACAAATTGATACATGACATCTTGAATTGGTGTGTAGATTGTGTGATTACCATTAAATAAGGTAACAAGTGTCAATTATTTATGAAGTTTAGGTTATAAGCAAGGATGTGCAAATGGATGTGACGCAGCCCCCTAACCATCACACTATGTCAACACTGATGTGATGTGGTCAAGTCGCATCATGTCGGGACGTGAGGCCTGCATACATGGTAATTTATTTCACTATAATGATGATCTTAGTAGATGTTTTCAATTCTTTTGCTAGACTACTCTAATCAATTGCTATTAAAGATTTGTAAAATGTAAAAAAATGTAAAAAAAAAAAATTAAACCATTAAACCTTGTGGGATGTAAGATTTAATAGTCCAACATTTTTTGGATTTTTTCTTTGTTTTTCTTTGTTTTTGTTTTCTAACTTTTCTTTGAGGTCAACTACAAATTAATAGTTGACTTAGGAGTTGAACAAATTGTTGATTGGGGGGTTGACCGCGGCAATTTACCCTTGAGTGAACTTTTTGGATTTGCCCCCACACAACATGATGCAATGTGACAGATGCTGATGTGAAATCCCTAGTTATAATGTTTCTTTCATCAATTTAAAAATGAAAATAATCACAATTAACCCAATTGTAGAATAACATCTATACACTAATCACAATGTTTATGATAAATATTATGGACATATTTTAGTTGAGACTTATCCTTTGTTGCAGTATAGTATGGCCAACATTATGCACCATCGTTGCAAAAGGCATTTTTAAAGAGGTGTTTGTAACTATTCTATTGGTGGGCCTCACACAATGATATTGATGCATCTTTTGAGCAGTGGAGCATGAAGTTGCATAAGGAGGATTTTCCAACAATCCAACTCTTGATGGAGTCGTACATGGATTTGGACAACGTTCCCGTCATCCCACATATGATTGAGGAGGTGTAAGACTCCAAAGCATTCATAGAACCATGATATTTTTAGAGTGGAGCTCACCATTTAATTTGGCACACGAAGCCCCAACAATTTTGGTTTTACATGCATAATGATGATATTCTGGCCATTCAGTACAAGCTATTGTGCATGACGCAAGATTGGAGGTTCTTCTTGTTTGGTGCGTTGACGAGGAAGGTAAGACGATCTTACTAGATGGGGAGCTCAAACCTTGTAAACCAATACCCATGAAGAATGTGGAGGATATTATAAAAGACATATAGTGCTTCATACAATATTGGGAATGTTTGCGTGTAGCGGATGTTGGTGGATCGTTACGTCACCAATATGGAATTTTGATAGGCTATTGGACACATATTCGTTCAACTTTGACATACCTTCATAATGATAGCCCCCTTATTTTGGCCACAAAGCTGTGTGGATGTTCCAACTTCATGATCATGCTTTTGCTTTTGAGGCTATACTTTTTGGGAATGGAGAGGTTTGTGAGGAGTTCAATGAGGATGACCATTATGTTGGGCCTACTAGAAATTGTACCCACTGTATTCCGTGTTGCAGTGGATTGTTAGGAAGGTAATATGCTCATTTTGTGTCCTAGAGATGAGACATATCTTAATCTGATTTTGGTGGCAAGAGCTTTGTCTCAACCAAATTTTGTAACTTTTAGTCCTCATTTCTAATAGATTTAGGTGGAGTATTATTGACCAACATCACAAAGTGAAGATGTGATTTGTTTTGTCATTACACAAGTTGGGATACAAATCATAATATTCATTGGAGGGTGGATCTTGAGCATGATCCAACTTGGATAGGCACATATTCCACATTCATAGCATGGAACAATCATAGTGGGTCACCACACATCCCTAAAAAACATATAACATTTGCAAAAGACAACCTTACTCGCCTCACGAGTGAATTAGGCCTTATCAACTAAAATGAGCCAATTGGGCCATTATGAGACAATCCTTTTGTCACAATTGATGAGATCTTCCATATTACAATTGATTATTTGCATGGTTTTATAAACATATGTGGGTGTATTGGAATGGTTGAGTTGTATTTTCAGAACCCTCAACAGGTATTCTCTCGTACCAACTAGCAATCATTACGTTCCCATCACATTCCATACATTAAATTGAGCGGACCAATTGGCTCATTTTAGTTGAATGAGACTTTCGTAGAAGGTAAGTTGTTTGGTTGTGAATATACACCAATAATATCCAACATTTTCGTACTTGACTGAATATTATATTAGGATATTCTATATTATAGTATCAATACTAGTTTATCTATGTGCATTGTGGGTTCAATATAATTGGGCTAGAATTTGGGTTTGGATGGATATCCATATATAATATCCAATAAATAAAATATTATTTTTATTATTTTTCTTGGGCAAAATACCTATGTTGGAATCAATATGCATTTATTACACTGTGGTTCAATAAGGTGAAGGGTCAAGCTTCATTCTATATACTAAAAAGAGCCTAAGTTCCTTTGGTTTTATTGATGAAGTTGGTTTTAAGTGCTCTACCCAATGTGTTTATATTACCCAATATTAACTTTGAGATTGGGTTGATACTATATTTCTTGCCAACATACCATAGCCTATCTTTAGGGTGACTTCATGTTGATGTCATTCATATATTAATTCAAGACAATGAATGTATGACCGCATATTATTACCCCATTATAACTTTGTTTAGGGGACCCACAAGATATAGTTGCTTTTTTCCAGGGTCAGTGAAACTGACCCACATGGTTTAATATGTTATGGACTAAATTTGTCTTTGAATTCAAAATTTAACTTTTCATAAATCTTTTGAATGTCAATGATCTTTTTCAATTCATATAGAAGACAAATTTCTAAGGTAGGCCAAGTCACCGTCCACTTGGATCCCCTAGTATTTGTACACTTCTAAGAATCCTCAAACAATCCTGAAAATGCAATAAATAAATAGTTTTAAAGGATAATAAATAATCCAAAATAGTGATGATTCTTGGCAGAGGGTTTTATCATATACCAATGTAAGTACCTCTTATTCATTCAACATAAAAGCCTTGGAAAAAGTATGACTATTAAAGTTGCTTTCTAAAGTTGATTTAAGACCATGATTAGTTCCGACAAACCCAAAATAGTGAAGTTGGTGTCATTTGAGATGAATCAACTGTAAACCTATAGGTGATCAACTTTTGTGTTGGATGAATGAGAGGCACATTTGACATATGCATCGATTCCCTATGGACATGCTTATTTAAGGTGTTTTAACAACTTCACAACAATTTCTAAAGATGTTGATCATGTGTGCGCTACACATACTTGCCATGACAAGGGTCTAGTCAGTGAAAACTTGGCACCACTCCAAAGCTCATGCTCACTTCCCCTTTGTGAAGATGAAATGAAATTGATATTAAAGTTCAGGAAGCCAAACATTGACAAGAAGACTCCACGTCAACATTAAGAAATTCTAATAAGCACCCATCTCCTAGAACAATCAACTATCAGTACTGGAATCCATTGGATTTAATACCATATTCGTTTGTCAACTTTGTGACATTCTTAATTTCAATTGAGAGAAAATGTCGTATTTGTGACATTATTATGCTTAATAAGTTGACATTAATGCAGTCAAAGCGCATTACTGTATGGTCTCAGTGAGTGTGACCATGGCGGTCACCATAAATGATGAAGATAAAATCACCAGAGGAGTTGGTTTTGGCAGCCCATAGAAACTGCAACCACTGTGCTATGGGCCTCAGTGGTCTCAATTTCTGAAGCTGGAATATTTGCAGAGTGTCTCATCACATGAACATGTATTTTGAGGTGGAGGGCGTTTTCATTTCCCGCACATATCTTGTGTGAAAATATGAAACTCAGTGTACATTTTGGGATCATTCGAAACCTGAATTCTGGTTTCCAACTAAATTGGCGGGTGATTTGTGTACCCTGTTTTTACTGCATGCAGCTTTTGCGAAAGGAATTTTAAGTGATGAACTTAGTTTAGGTGATATGGAATTCGTCACTGGCCTGTGATTTGTTACTCTGGGACATGATCTACAACTTATTTGGAAATTTCAAGATGCATTTTCCGTTGAGATCGGTGCCATGTACTTAGGGGAGTGACGACCAAATCAGGGGGGATTAATCTCAGGATATATTATTTAACCATGATCGGCTTCATTAGCATCATGTAAATTAGAAATCCACCCACATCCATCTTTGTTTTCCAGCATCTGAAGACTTACCAGATGCTCATTTTGAAGTTGATGGTTACAATTATACCATACTTGAATTGCAATGTGCTCGAGTCCTACTTGTGTACAATTCCCGGAATTTCAAGGCCACGTACATAAGCATGGAAGGTTTTGGTATGGTAAACATGAAAGCTGAAACGTGCAGGATGTGCATTGTAAGTTAGATTGCGATTCAACCCCTTAGAGCAAATTCCTTCAGCTTTGCTACTTACAGCTAGGAGATTTATTGTGACTTAAAGGTCACATGGAATAATAACAACCGCAATGTTGAAAATTCCATGCTTGTTATGTATTTAAGCATCCAGGCAGATTCTGACATTCTGCAATAATGTCCGGGGGAGATTTTTGGACATAATTGGTCGAGATCCTAGTGTTTCCAAGTCCAACTGGTAACATGTTGACATCTTTTGGTTTACCTTTACAAATTTGAGGAATATTTGCTTTATTCCTCTAAAATTGATCAGTAATTTTCCTGAAGTCTTGAACTTCAACCGGTTATTTCTCAAACTGAACCGGTTCAGCTGTAACTAGTTGTCAGTTCTCCCTGTTCAGGGTTCTGCAAGCATTGGTGTTGCACGAGTTAAGCTTTTAGGACTGCAATTCCTGGCACAACATAGGCTTACTGGGAATTATTGCAGAAACTTTTCTATCAAAGTCATGCTGAAAAGGCACTGGCAATAAATCTTATCCTTGTTATATAAGCAACCACATTCATGTTGCGAGTGTAAGAAGGAACATGTCGGTTGTCACAGTTTCTTTATGCTCCTAGAAACTAATCACATGGGCATGTACATAAACAAAGGATAAGGGTAGTAAAGGGTAGTGATTTTTGACAATAAAGAAAACCCAAAAGATATCAACATGTAACCAGTTGGACTTGGAAACACTAGGATGCTGACTGAATAGGCATGCCCAAATATGTCCTAGACAATTCATGAAGGCTTGGAATTTGGAAGACTGCACCATGTATGGTATTTAGTGTCCCATGTGTAATAGTGTCACTTACCCTATTTTGAGGCGTATGCTACATTACACTAATGATTAACAACTTCATCATGAGTGTCACCTCATGACACTTGGCGTTCAAGTGCGGTTACTAATATCTTGGCATGAGTATGTTCAAAAGTATTATGAGGTGCAAGCCTATGTTTCACAAATGTCTAGTACAAGTTGACTAAAGTGTAGACAAACGACACTTGGCATTATTATGCTCAAGAGTATCTCCCTCTTGCATACTAAAATGTAAACACATGACACTTGTGATTAGTACTCTAAAAAATATCTTCCCCTTGCATGCTAAAACACAAGACTATCATCTAAAGTATCCCAATGTGCTACTCTAAATGTCAGAATGTAGATAATTTTTCACTTGAAGAAGTTACTTATGTGGACAAATGAAATCATATTGGCAATTAGCAACCATGAAACTTTGAGACCTCTAAGCATCTAGTTTAGGCCCTTTGCAAATAGTGTACGTGACACTAAATACCATAAACATTGTAGTACCTGTAGTAATTAAGTACAATTAAGTCAATAAAGTCTTTGTGACTAGAAGTAGCTTGAAAGTTGTGAAGGGTACGCTCATTTTTGGGAAACTGCCATGACTTTGAGTTCTCCATTATAAGTCCTTGTACAACACTTTAAAGTTCCAATGTTGAGTAGGACTTGTATGCTAGTATTGAAGCTCTCCATGTTCTGTAAGTTTTTGGTGCATGCTTGGAGTCAGTATGAAGGTTTGAGAAAAGAACATTTTACATTGGTTCATTGGAGGCCAAACTCATTATAGCACCTATTGGGATGGGATGCAAAAACGAGGTTGGCCCTCAATAAACCATACCAATATGAAAGGTTCTTTGTTCTCAAAGCTTCACACCGACTCCAAGCATGAACCGAAAATTACCAAACATGGAAAGTTTTGTATGCAAAAACAGCCAACATCCAACCACAACTCCGGTGGAATTAAAGAATAACTAGACTAAAGTTACTGTTATATCCTATATCATCAGAAGTGACTACCCGACACACCACCTTCATAGCTACTTGTGTCACGTATGAAAATTCTAGAAAACTAGAATTTGATGGCATGCAAATCGGTTAAAAGTGATCCATAATTTCACTTTCAAGTTAGACTCTTGAACATATCAACGTGAAGTTGAAGTATAGGTATACAAGCTCAGCAGGAACTTCAAGTTCGAAGTCGCTCTAAAATTCAGCCATGATCTGTACAACAGCCAAGGTTAAAATTGTGCAAAGAATAAAAGAGATCCACAACTGTAAGGAGTCACGCATTGAAACGCGCCTACTGGTCAACCTCTTGAATTCTGTAAGAATGTTTGCTATTCTCAAATGGTTGATATTTGTACATCTGGCTTCCGAAGCTACAAGCCAGCTACTTCACCATATATCTTTACATCTTCCTAGCTGCAATCTTCAACCCTGTGTACTTCTTCAATTGTGGCCCTTCGGAACATCACAATTTGATATAAATATTTTGAGTCTACAAAACATTTTGAAATATGAGGAGCGCCTCTCGTACATCGGCCATCATAGATCCATCGATTGCTCCAAAACGACAGCAGCTACATTACGAACGATCAGATTGCTCAGATGCCCCTGGTGAACGCAACCTCAGTTAATTACTAATTTAACCTCAGCAATAAAAAACCACAAGTCTTCGCAAGACTTTGTCTTGATTTTAAAGCTGGGTCCCCGTGACATCATTCCGGGTTATGGACATGGCTGACAAGATGCACTCATGTGCAGGAGCAGCTAGCCAGCCATGTCGATTTGCAAAACAAAAAGTTGCAAATCATATCGAATATAAAAATTATGCTTCTCGAGAAGTATACAGGGTTGATTGCACTATCACATATTGATTTCAGGCTATCCCACCTGGTTTTCGGAGGTTAATTGCCACTTCCTGTAGAAGAAACATGACAAGCACAACAACAGAAACAGGAACAGGATAAACTCCCGCCAAACTCAATAGAAGAAACCCAACGGAGTTTGGTGTTGCCATTGGTCTCCTCTGCAAGTTCTCTTCACAGACTGC